>JAVQMG010000115.1:0-1200000 GCA_032878915.1 Castanopsis chinensis | reverse complement strand
GGACAATTTGATGCCATGAACCCGTCCACCAAGTGTAGGTAAGCCTCCAAGTCATGACAACACGCCACGTCAGCATTAGGCTTCAAAAACGGAGACATTCTCGTGTCGACACGTAGCTCTGCCCCAACGTGTGAGTATGCCAATGGCATGTTTTTGTCAAGCATTTCAAACACCCGTGCGAGCTTTGAGCTCCTTAGCTTTTGGTCAAGCTCTTCGCTCACAAACATCCCGGGGACCCTAGTGATTACGTCTTGGGAGTTTACAATTCGTAACACTTTCACGTTCTTGGCATTAATGCGATTGGCGAAGGCTTTATTGCCCACACGAGGTCCACCAAAAGAAAAAACTGCAACTTGTGGTACGTCTTGGGCACACGTACTAATTTCATCCGCTACTAATAAGGCCAAGGCTGCCCCAAGACTATGACCCGTGACTGTAATGCTTAAGGTCTCACCCTTGTACAGCTCCATGAGCCTTCGAACCTCTTCAACCACGGACTCAGCCAGGCTAGGCACGTGAGCTCCTCGAGTCTTGTAGAGGCTCAAGAACCCACATTCCACCTTGGCTTGGCCGTGGTTTGGGTCGATATTATTGTTGTTGTTGTTGTTATTGTTATTGTTATCATTATCATCATTATTGTCACCTGAAATTTGGACTAAATGTGCCCTCATATTCTCGGCCCACTCAAGACATGTGGCGGTGCCTCGGAGGGAGATGATGATGTCCCTCCTTCCCATCCTTTGGATCTCCCTCTTGTCATCACAAACAGCAACGTATCCGACCCAACTAGACCGCTGGGTCATCCAGCCAAGATCCGGAGCAACATCATCCACCCATTTAGGCAATCCGACGGATGAGGTGGCGTAGAGACTCTTCGTCACTTTATAAGTCCTATCAGACAACGCCACGTGGCGGGGCAAAGGAGGTTCTTCAGCTGACATGGCCGGATTTGAGTGGAAAGAATGATAAGCGGCTTGTATACACTCACCGTACTTCACCACTTCTCGGCGGAGATTCTCGTCGAGAGGGTCAAGAAGCCCCTTCCAATCATTGCTACCATGATATTCCCTCCATTTACTACCAAGATGGTTCCTTGGAGAGTATTCAGCTGTCTTTGACAAGAGTCTCTGAAGCCTGTTCAGATGCCTAGGTGACATTTCTTCTGCGGCTTTCATTTCTGGCCAAAGTCTAGCCAAGTTAAGCCCTTCTAGTACACCTTTTCCTTTGTTTTCGGCTGACTCACTGCTGGAATCATTGGGAAATTGCTGTGGGTCAAATTGGTTTGGTGTGACTGGCTTTTGGAGGAGCCTATCGAGGTTGGCTATGTGCAATTTAGTTAACTCGGTGGATGGTGTGTTTCGTTTCAGAGAAGAAGAAGACGAAGAAGTTGGGAGTACTGTTCTTGTTGAAGGGTTTAATGGAGAGGCTTGGCATTGGAAGCTAGCACGTCTGGCCTGAAAGAGGTTGATGTTATGAGCTGGAAGCGTAGAACCGATCTGCATGGACATGGAGGCAGAGAGAGAGCGGGAGAGATGAATGAGCAAAGAGAGAAGGAGTCAATGAGAGATACTGAGACAATAAGGGGAAGAGAAAGAGAGGAGAGAGAGGAGAGAGACCCTGCTAGTTGGAACTTTAAACCAACTAAGATTGAATGGATCAAAGAGAGTATATATAGAGCGAGTCTCTGCCAAATTGCCTTGGACTTGCTCTTTATTACAATCAGAACCATATTATAAATTTTGAATGATAATATCAATAATACTGCTATATAATATATAAATTCATCCCCCTCAAAATATATATATATATATATATATATATAAATTCATAAAAAAAATTATATATACATATATAATAAGGAATTTTACTAAAAAATCGGTATATAATGAATATGATATATCTTGCTCTCCAAATAAAAAGAAGCAGGGGTATGAGAAATAATAGACAATATTGACCTCTTCTCTACTTCAAAGGCTTGTTCTTTACCTAAGACGAAGGCCATTCTTAAAAGTCTGCGACCAAGCTTGAAACGCCACCACCTCGCTTTATCGCTTATTGACTCAAATATCCGTAAAGACTCGTACTATTCCAAAGTTATCTCCCAACTTTTAGCTATAAAGAAAAAAGGAGTATCCCGCAACTTTGAGAGCATATGAAAATTAATTATGCTAAGTTCATCGCAATTTAATAATATTTTGACAACAAATTTTTGACGTTAAGCTATTATTAATAACTAAAAAAATGATTTTAATGACAATTAATTCTATATTATAACTAGTAACAGTCTATTATCTAAAATTTATTATAAAATATTATAAAAATGTTGTTGATATAACATTATTCCAAAATCTATAGATACAAAAAATTTGATACCTATTGATGTGGAAAATTATTAATGATAGATAAAAATGTAATATCGGTAATGAGTTCATATGAATACGAGTAAAATTTTGTGAACTCAACTTATATAAAAAAAAAAAAAAATGTTGTAATATTTGTTGTATGCTTATTATTCATCCACAACCTTATGTGCCCTTCGTGGGGCTCAACTCTACAGCTCCACAGCTGCATCTGCCCTTCCTTGGGATCAACTCTACAGATAAAGAGTGGTTGACAAGAACTCATTTATGGTGTAGGACTTTCCGTCAAGGTAACAACTCGACTCGTACGATATATCCTTGTGTATGACTCTATATTGATTCTGTACTGTAAGGCGACCAAAGCACCAGATGAACAGTGATGTGAACAAGTTAAATAAATTGTTATTTCATTTCATTTTATTAGTTGTTGACAATGACGACTCAGACTAGTATGAACGACCATGTAAGCCTCAAATTGACATTTTGTTTTCCCTTGGTCAGACTGATATTTATATTGCTAATTAAGCCAAAAATAAAAGAAGAAAGGAGGACTTATGTTCGTATTGAATTGGTATGGAATAAGAATGGGTGGTCTTTAAATTTGGTCTTGTTACGTATTTCAATTGGAAATCCCCAATCTCTTAACTACTTAATTATAAATAATAATAATAATAATAAAATAATAGATGCTCTTTTCATCTCCAAGATAAATTTTTGTTCACTTTAAAAATTAGATGGATTAGGCATAAAGAAGTAGATGGATTAAGTGCCTAAGTATTTACAAAAATGGAAAAATATACAAATTTTTAAGAAAGCGACAAATAATTTTGTATAAAAATAATGATGGAGTAGAATATAAGTGGCCTATCACCTATCCTAATTAGTTTGTCAAAGTATCATAACCTACCCCAGAATTTTTGGAACTAAAAATTAAATATTGTTGAAAAATAGGAGAATTGATTGTTTTCTTAGTTCTAAATTTCTAATGCTACACATTTTTTTTTTAATAAAGAATTTGAACTTATAGTGTCGATTTCATGATGATTGTTTTTTTATCAATTACCATAAGCTAAAATACCAATTGAATTTGGTGTGGGGAGGATTCGAATCCAAGTTCTTTATTAAGTGACAAGATTGAATATTGTAACAAGTATTCTTTTTCCTCTATGGACTTTTTGGATCCCGTAACAAGTACTCTTTTCCTCTTGTTATTTCTGAGCAATTGAGGAACGACATTGCTCTTCTTGTTCGTTAGTGAAATTGGGGTTTTTTTTTTCTTCTATTTTTTTTCCCAAAAAATCTTCATGACTCCTGTGCAAAGTGTATCCCATCTCGTACGTTGGTGTTTGAACAGGTATGGGATCGAATCAACATATTGAAATTACAACACAATTATCTTGATACATACGTATTTTAACCATTCTTTTAAACTTATCTTGATATTCAACCTTAAATCTTTCAGAGTATTTTTGTTTTTAGTATTGCTGATGAGTTCAAAAGGCCATATGTCATGAACACCATCACCTCCAATATTTCAAAGATCGTAAGCAATTGGGTCATTAGAGAATAATATAGGCTAATAAGGGACTTTGTTGCCAGCTGGGTGGATGTAGTAAAAGGCTGAATTTTGAATGAGTTTTCTTTCAATCACAAAGAAGTAAAAACAGAATTTCAAGTCCATGACTTCTGTCAAAAAAGTGTCTCAAGGAGCAATTGATGTTCACAGGTTCCTAATGTTTCAACATTTCCTGAAATAACCGTCTTTACCTAAACGCCTTATTAGGTGTACAATGTCCACAAAACTACATTACGTAATTCTCATTCTCCCCCAAACTGCCATAATCTAATGAATAAAACAGAGCCGTTTCTAATTTTAGTTCTAAGCAACTTAACTACTATATATACTATACTAGTAACATTCAATATATTAAAAATTAAAAAATATAACATTAAAAAAAAAAAAAAAACACTGCTAGTAACATATATTTCGCGGTTTCTAATATTATGGTCATTGTGGCAGGTTGTGTTCGTTGTGAGTCGGCAGAGGTTGAGTAATTTTTTTAAGGTTGAATATCATTATGATATGATCTTAAAGTAATTTATCCTTTTAATTAAAGGGTAGTAGATGGTAAGGATAAATGAACTTGAAGAAAGGGTAGTAGATGGTGCCGTGGGTTCTGGGTTTTGTGAAATTTTCAATTCACTTTTATATATTCATTATTCTGAATTTTTATTAAGTCTCTTTCGAGTTAGATAATGAGATTATTTTTAGGAGTATAAAAAGAGAAATGATACCTACACCAAAATATAATAACTTACTACCTAAGATTTGTTGTGAAGATATTACAAACATAACATTTTTCATATAAAAAAGTGAATGCTAAAAACAAAAATATGTTTTTTTAAAATGATTTAAATTATTCACTTTACTTTTAAAAATAAGGAGGTCTTTTCCAATTATATAGATAAAATATAAAGAAATGCAATTTTCACAATAAATCCTAAGTGACAGATTGCTATTGGTTGTTACAGGTGGAAAAAATAAGTAATATATGTTGTGGATTCAAATTAGAACCAATAACAACTTATCACCTATGATTTGTTATGAAAATATTGTGAAAATGTTGTAAACGTAACACTTCTCTAAAATATGTTGATAAATGTAGTTTTGACTTTTAATAATAATTGAATTGTGGTGAATTCCAATTAGCTCATTTGATAAAATCTTATTATATACTTGAATAAGGAACATGTGTTCGAATCATTTGTACCTAAAAAATTAATTTATATCATAGCTTAATGATAAAGATCAATAATCATAGAATGGAATTCATAGATTCAAATCATCGTATCTCCATTAAAAAGAAAAAAGTTGAATTGATACATATATTTATCCCTATGACACCTTTTTATGGACATTATAATAAAAATTACAACAACCAGAGATGGTTTTACATGCAAGTTAGAGTGTTCGTATGCATAACTTGAAATGTATTATTATATTTGCAAAAAACAATTATACACAAATATACTTTTAGACTAACATGTTTTGTCCTAAAAATAATATTGAACATCTTCATTTGAGAATCCGAAGAATTTGGGTTCAACAAAAATAATATTGGCCCCCCAAACATAATTTTTAACCCCTAAAATAAATAAATAAAACACAAATAACAACAATAAATATTAGCCCAAATATCAATAAAAATAACACAAACAACAAGAAGATTAGGCTAAACAACAACAAATAAACAAAATATTCAACAAATAGGCCATTCAAAATAAATAAATACATCAAATCATTCAAATTTGTAACTCGTTCAATTTATTCCAAAAATATAATCTCTAATATTATTTTTCTTAAAAAATGGTACAAAGAAAGATATTATGACCTTAAGTTCATTTTAGCAGTGTTGGCAGCTTTACTCTCCTCAATAGCTCAACTCACTGTCGCAGCAACCAGCAGGTATATATCATCTATTGCTCTTTGCCTCGCTCCCTCTCTCTCTCTCTCACTCTCTCTCTCCATTTTTCTTTTTCTATCAACATTTTAGACTCTATCTCACTTTAGTACTCCTATCTCATAATTCTCAGTTCTCATTTTATCTCTCATCAGTCCATTAATTTTTACCTTTTCATTTTGTTACTAAAAGAAAATTATAAAATTTCATGTATTTGCATTTTTTTTTTTTTTTTGTGATGCCAATATATTTAAACTATCTTTAATTAAATTTTGTATAATTTAACTTTCTGAAAAAATTTCTTATCATGTATGTATATTGTGGGGGCAGAAACGTCAAGACGGCTGTATGGGCCTTGGGCTCAGTCCGAGGACACCGGTTCGCCCAAGACGCCACGAGGAGGGAGGAGATCACCTAAACGGGAGGGCTCAGAGGCCCATCGTTCAGGCCACTGCCCACCTGGGAGAGTCCGAGGAGAGTATGACCTCGGACAACGGTAGCAAGGGCCGAGAGACATGACACAATGCTAATGGAGGAGCTCCTGAAGCCCAATAAGTCATACGGAACTTCAACGGGACGCCGAGGAGGAGGATAAGTGGGACATGTTTTGCACAAAGCTGCTGCCTCCGCATTAAAGGCTTCTCACCTACCCGCCTGGCCGCATTAATGGGGAGGTGACTTCTGAAGAGACGGCGGTCAGCTTTATAGCCATTGGGGAGCGTTTTCAGGGAGAGGACGGATGGTAACCAGGAAGGGGGAGTATAAATAGAGGAGAGGGAACCACTGGAAGTGGATCCAGATTTTCCTACAGAAAAGATCTTCCACTCTTTTTGGTAGCGAAAGGGAATGACAGAAGCTCCTCGGCCCACGTCCGAGGAAAGGAAAAATCATTCCGCCGGTTCGTTGCACACTGATAGTGAACCTGGGCCAAGCGCCACTGCTCACTTCTGCCCCAGAAAACCCAGGTTTCAAGTCCACTCTCTACAAATTCTATTGTGTAGGCCACTTGAACCGGCCCGGTCACTTGCTTGGGCCTTAAACTTACTTTGTGTCCTTACATATTATTTGATATATATTTTTTCCCTGTTTGTATCTTTGTTTTTATCTCACAGTCTTGAGTTAGATTTCACGTTTCCCACTCACGGCAATAGCACACACGGCACATTGATATATCCCCATTTTTCTCTTAAAAAGTAAAAGTTGGGTGTGCAGACGCGCGCAGACTCCATAAGTGCAAAAGCCTAAAAAGCAGTAAAGATGGAATTTTGAGCAGTTTGTGATTGGTTTTGTACATGTTACTTCAAAGTGATAATGAGTGTTTCCAATTAATGAGGTCTAAAAATTTCAAATAGGAGCTAGTGGAGATAATGAGTATTAGCAAAAAGTCAAGACACTTTAAGTATTGCATTTCATCTCTTTATTTGTCCAATTAAAAACACGACATTCATATACAACACTTGTGAGATAATGAGTACTATCACAGTCAAGACACTTTAATATTTTATTTCATCTCTTAATTTGTCCAATTAAAAACACGACATTCATATACAACACTTGTGAGATAATGCAAATCTATCTGGTTTTGTCCAATATACGCATGTTATGTAAAAGTAAATCAACTTCACTTAAAAAAAATATAGTTTGCCACTTGGCCTACTTTCTACTTTCATTTCTTTGTCCCATAATAATACAATAATAACAAATCATAAATAAAAAGTGCCTCATCAAAGGGAAATTATAAAATACCACAATTTTCCTTTCAAATAAACAAAAATTAGGGATAATTCCTCACATGCAGTACATTAAAATTTTTAATTAAATTCAAACATAATTTATGAAGTATAAACAATGTAATCTTTTGCAAAAACAATTAAATTTATAATTGCGTGTTTGAATTAATTAGGAAAACTAATGTACTTATATTTTTCTCTAAGTATATTATAAAGAAACACATTGAAAATATTCATTAAAAAAAACACATTGAAAATTAAATTTCCTTCTTTCTGTTTTTCTTTTTTATGACACATTGCCGAATTCCCACATGTATTGTGGGGACAGTATGTTTCTTTGTACATGTTTACCTCAAATAAAATAGTCTACATTACAATGGCCTTTTTTAACACATGATAGATTCTGTGGTGTAGATTATTACAAAAATTAATATAAAGTTCCACTGTGGTCCGTCTCTGTGGAACTATACCACATGTCAAAAACATGTAAAACACAAAAGTAAAATCTATAGAACCTTTTCTCTAAACTTATGTGTTTGGCATGTCCCCATCTCCCTTTTTCTCACTCTCTACTTTATAAACCAAACGAGTTGCAAAATTCTCCACTAGTACACTGCGAGAATGATCGACCACCAACCTCTCTTATGATGATAGGAGAGGAGGCACAATAATTTTCTTCGGAAGGGAGTAGCCAAATTTGGTCTAAAAAAACCCAATTTTTGTTAGTTTAGACTATTTAACGACAATTACATAAGCCACATTATTCTATTTTAAATTATGTTTAAATACATTAAGATGACGTAGAAGCTGATGTTACTTTAATTAGGTCGGTGAAAATGCTCGTAGGCATTATTCTGCACGGCTGCTTATGGGTCAGCCAAAGCCTAAAAGCAGCCACGCGTAGCAACAAGATCTATTTCCGACCATATATTTTTGTCTTGAAAACTTTATAGTATGAAATGATATTACAATTAATATTGCAATATATTATTTTATATATATATATATATATATATATGCATGCATATTTTCGCATATGATTAAAACTATATACTAAAATAAGTCGCTGCTTTTTGCTTTTCATCTTTTCCAACGCATCATGACACCATGATAGTTACACCCCACCGCGGCAAGCATAGAAATGCGATCTGCACTGATTTTTTTTTTTTTTTTTTGAGAATGATTAAAGTATCTACTATGTAAGATTGTGTTTGTCCATTTAGAAGCCAAAACTACTATTTCAGTATTTTGATGTTTGAACTTATCACTGATGTGATTTATAAAATTAGACGATGCTTGAAGTTTGAACCACACGTTTGGGTTGAATTCTCGATCATTCTAATAAACGATGGATGTTATCAAATTTTTTTTTTTTAATTTTTTGAGAATGATTAAAGTATCTACTATGTAAGATTGTGTTTGTCCATTTAGAAGCCAAAACTACTATTACAGTATTTTGATGTTTGCATTTATCACTGATGTGATTTATAAAATTTGACGATGTTTGAAGTTTGAACCACACGTTTACGTTGAATTCTCCATCTTTCTTATAAACCATGGATGTTATCAAATTAAAATTTTTTAAATGATTTAATATTTGCCTTTATTCTAATTTATCGAATTATTGAAATTAAATGTAAAAATTACACGTCTTTCAAACTCTTTGCTCCTATGTTACCTAGAATTAAAATTAATTTTTTACTTGTTAGAGTGGTTTAAAATTGGACTTTTTTTTTAGACTAAAATTTTAAACACCATTTTTTTTTTCTAATGTCACTTCTAAAAACATGTTCAGTTTTAAAAAGTTGAAAGTTAAAGTTCGCTGTTCCATAAACAAACATTAAACATTACAAGTATATATGTCAAATCAGTGGACTTAAAAGAAAATTTCATGAAAAATTATTCATCTAATAAAAACAAGGTATAATAATTAATATAAGGATGACATTAATTGGGTTTTAAACCTAAATAAATACAATTGATAATTTCAAAACAAAATTAAACTCGGGATCAAAATAGTAATGCGTTTTAATAATGACTAGTAAAACTACACGTAACAATCCATCATATTGCTGTGAGAGATACTAGGTTCACAATATTTTTACAACAAATCACATGTGGTTAATTGTTATTAGTTTAAATTTGAACTTAACACTAAGATTATTTTTTTGCCCCAATAATAACAACCAGTAACAACCTGCCACTTAAGATTTGTTGTAAAAATATTGTGAAAATGTTGTGAACATATTATTTCTCTATTGTTATTGGTAGAGAAGATACGTGTGTGTCTATATATATATATATGGTTGCGTTTAAGTTATACATAGTATAACTCTAAATAATATTACACCACACAATAACTTGTTATAAAATTCATATTTTAAAAATCTCACCGTTAAATTACATGTTCTGTATGTTCTTAACAATTATGCTAATTTTCATGTCAATTGGATGTTATTTATCATTTGATCTATAAACTCATTTTTTATGCATTATTATAAACTACAAAAACTTAAATTTAAAAAATTGATCGATAACATGACTATTAATCTTTGATCACCTTGAAATTTTGCAAATATGAAGAAAATACGAAGATAATGTAATTTAAGCTTAAAAAACAGATAATGTAATCTAACGGTAGATTTGCCAAAATTTATACCAAATTAAAAAATATTGTGTAGTGTAACATTACTTAGAATTACATCAGATGTAACTTGAATTTAACTCATATACATATCCTAAATTTTTTAGTTAATACTATTTTATGTTTTTCTCACTACTTTCTCCGAAGTAACCTAGAAGAAACATTAACATGAAAAGTAGGCAAAGTAAGCTAAAAAGAGTTCAAAGCTCGTGTTTCTTCCTTCACAAGCATGTGTGCACTGCACTGTACACACGCACAGCTCTCGCTCCATTAGTCTTTTTCACAAACATCTTAGTTAGAATTAGACTCGAGAGTTGAGACACATGGGAAGACATGCACCTCACATGTTGCCCACCTGCCCCTGTAACTCTTGAACATGCCGTTAATTCATGCGGAGATTCTGTCGACTCTCTAGTCTTTGACAATTATTTCACTGGTTTCCCATAAAACACCCTAAAAACTTCTTGGATTTGTAGTGTAATGAATTAAACTTGGAACCTCCAAATGTGTGTCACGCTCCATACCAAAATGTTCACCACTTTTAAATCCAATTAAAGAAGTACTAGCATTTATTTGGAAACAACTTATTTATATTGCTAGAGTTGTGCTAAAATATATTCGTATCTTGAAAAAGTGAAAAGAAAAAGATGAAGGTAAAAAAATTGAAATTTTAAAAAGTTGAATATAAAAGCTAAAAAGTAAAGAGCTAGCTTAATTATAAACTGTATGCAAACAAACACTTAATTTATTCTAGAGTTGTTCGCTGGGTACAACAAAAAGCAACAACATTTTTTCAGCAGTTAAGGTATTATCCAAGGATGGAGCCATCATTCCCCCACTAATTTTTTTTAAAAAAAAAATATTATTATATATAAATATATCTATACTAATTTTAGCAATTTTGTTCTATAAAATTACATTTTGTTTCCCTTCAACAATATCATTGATTCTTTTAGGCGTAATGCTATACTCACAAACCTTTTTTACAACATTTTACAAATAGTTTTGATAGCAAATTTTTAGTGGTTCACATAATAATTACATCTTTTTTTTTTTTGTTTACCGGTAATCACTTATCATATTAGTAATTTATAAAAAAAAAAAAAAAACTTGTAACTTTACAATTTTCCTCATTTTAGTGACCATAAAAAAATTTATAGATCTAAAATTTAAAACAAAATATGCAAGTCCAAAACAAAATAGCTTCAAAACAAAAATTACCAATAGTAGAACTAAAAAAAATTAAGCTCAATTAATCAATTTTACCCAAAATAAACAACATTGACCTTTAAAAATTTCTAAGCAAAAATAATTTTATTCTTACCCACAAAAAAAAAAAAAATAGTAACTAAATAGTAGCAAAGTCAAAATTAAAACTGCTCATACAGCCAGTAATAAAGCCGCCCCTAACCTGGGATGCACGGACGCGGCACCAGAGGTGCCGCACCCGCGTCCGACGCGGCGCGACACGGCGACGCGGGTGCGACGCCGCTGCTCGCGCGTCGGTGCCGTGTCGGCCACGTGTCATCTTCGGTTTTCAAGCTGACTCGCGTCGACGCGCGCCGACGCGGCGTGATTCGGGCTGAACCGGGCTGATTCGGGCCGTATCGGGCGATATCGCCGATTCAGGCTGAAACGGCCGATTCAGGCCGAAATTTAAAAAAAAAAAAAAAAAAAAAGAGGCGCAACGCACCGTTTGAATTAAAACCAACCCTAAAACTAAATGCCTATTCCTGGAACTCTCTCAGTCTCTCACGCACACATTTCTCACATCAAACATCAAAGTTCATCTTCATCTCTCTCACGGCCTCACTCCCAGTCCTCGTCTCTGTGCTCTCTGCCTCTCTGGGTCACTCACTCACTCCCTCGTTGCTGATCATTCTACGTACTGTATCACTCCTTTCATTTTCTCACTTCATAAGCTCTATGCCTCTCTCCCTCGTTGTTGCGGTCTCTCTGCCTCTCCGCCTCTCTGTGCCTCTCTTCACTTAAGGTAGGCACACTTCAGCCCTTCACTCTCTGCCTCTCTTCACTTAGCTTGATTTTTGATTTGTTATTTGTGAATCTGTGAATGTGATAATGTATTAATGTGATTTGTGAATTTGTGAATGTGATAAGCCTTGTGATAATGTGATTTGTGATTTGTGATCTGTGAATGTGATAATGTGATTAGTTTCTTTTCAATCTTAGTTTTATTTAGTTAATAGTTATTAAACTTATTATTTGTGAATCTGTGAACTTGGTTTGAATCTATTGAATTTATTGGATAGTTATTATTTGTAGGTTAAATTGAATCCATTGAATTTGCAATGGATGAAGTTGCTAGCACAGAAACTTCACCTTCGTCTAATCAAGAAGTGCCAAATGATGAATCTCCTCTTTGGTAGTATGTGACTAAAGTAGAAAAACCATCTGGGGCATCTGTAAAATCAGGGGGAAACACGTACTTTAAGTGCAATTATTGTGGTGTAGTTTATATGGGATCTTATTCTAGGGTTAAGGCTCATTTATTAAAAATTCCTAATAAAGGAATTAAAGCGTGCCCTAACGTGACACCGAGTCATAGGCTAGAAATGCAGCAAATGCATGATCAAGTTGAGAATGATAAGTTAGAAAGAGAACGGAGAAGTCAAATTCCCGTACCCCCACCTCCCCCAAGCCGTGGGTCTATACCTAGTTCCCCATTTCGAAGACATGAAAGGAGTGATAGTACAAATCCAATTGATGGTAAGAGGAGGAAGGTAGTTGTGAATAATACTTTGGAGAAAGCATACCAAAATAATGCTAGACATGAATTAGATGGTAGAATTGCTAGGATGTTTTACACCGGTGGGCTTCCGTTTAACTTTGCAAGGAACCCATATTATCGTAATTCCTATGCATATGCTGCTACCCATAGCATTCCAGGTTATGTTCCTCCTGGATACAATGCTTTGAGAACCACACTTTTGCAAAAAGAAAGAGCTCATGTTGAAAGACTTTTGAAACTAATTAAAGACTTTTGGCTTGAAAATGGTGTAAGTATTGTTTCTGATGGATGGTCAGATCCACAAAGGAGGCCTCTTATTAATATTATGGCTGTGTCAGATGGGGGTCCAGTGTTTATAAAGGCAATTGATGGGTCAGGTGAGTTCAAAGACAAGCATTATATTGCTGGGGTGTTGAAGGATGCTATAAAAGAGATTGGACATGAAAAAGTTGTCTAAGTCATCACTGATAATGCTAGTGTGATGAAGGCTGCTGGATCTCTTATTGAAGGTGAGTATCCTAAAATATTTTGGACACCCTGTGTTGTCCACACTCTCAATCTTGCTTTGAAGAATATTTGTGCAGCAAAAAACACTGAAAAGAATGAAGTTACATATGAGGAATGTAGTTGGATTACACGTATTGCTAATGATGCATCTTTCATACGTGTTTTTATCATGAACCATTCAATGAGGTTGGCAATGTTTAATGATTTTTGTCCATTAAAATTGCTCCAAGTTGCTGATACTAGATTTGCTTCGGTTGTTATAATGTTGAAAAGGTTGAAGTTGATAAAAAGATGCCTTCAAGCCATGGCTATTAGTGACCAATGGGCTTCTTATAGGGAGGATGATGTTGGAAAAACTCAAAAAGTGAAAGAGCTAATTCTAAGTGATTTTTGGTGGGATAATATTGATTATATCCTTGAATTCACATCACTAATTTATGATATGTTACGAATAGCCGACACAAATAAGCCTTGTCTTCATCTTGTGTATGAGATGTGGGATTCAATGATAGAGAAGGTGAAGAAAGTAATATATCGGCACGAAGGCTTGGAAGATGATCAGTGTAGCTCATTTTGGAGTGTGGTGTATGATATACTCATTGATCGATGGACTAAAAATTGTACACCACTACATTGCTTGGCTCATTCCTTAAATCCTAAGTAAGTACATTTATTTTCTATTTTCTTTAGTTCTTTCTTCTAGTAAAACACATGTTTCATTTATATTTGTTTTTTAATCTTTAACTCTAAGTTTTACTCCATTGAATGGCTTTCGGAGAATCCAAAATGCAGCCCTCCACATCGAGATCATGAAATTTCTATGGAAAGGAGCAAGTGTTTAGATCGATACTTTGAAGATGTGCATGAATTAAGTGATGTGAAGGTTGAATTTGCAGCATTTTCAGGAGGGAGGTTTCCTTCACCAGCTGCCTTGACAGACAGGTGGATTTTAGAACCTTTGGTTTGGTGGCAATACCATGGTTCCGCATTTCCAAGTCTTCAAACCCTTGCCCTTAAACTTCTTGGACAACCTTGTTCATCCTCATGTGCTGAGAGGAATTAGAGCACATACAAATTCATTCATTCCTTAAAAAGAAACAAAATGGCTCCTGCACGCGCTGAGGATTTGGTATATGTGCATTCTAATTTTCGACTCTTGTCAAGGCGCAATGAGGAGTACATACATACAGCAACAAAGATGTGGGATATTGCAAGAGACTCTTGGAATGAGAGCGACATACATGGAGGAGCTGAAATTCTTGAGAGTGCGACCCTTACACTTGATGAGCCAGAGTTGGAGGCTATTGTTATTGGGAATGCTAGCACTAGTGCTACTACTAGTGAAAGTGAAGTTCGAAGTGCACCTATTGATCTTGATGATGATGATGTTGGTATTTGATTGTCTTGTTAGTTGTTTTTTATTTAGTTTTAGTTTCAAACTTATGAGTTGTATTCTAATTTCAGAACATCATAGAATGTTTTAGTTTCAATCTTGTAGGTTGTATTTAATTTCAGAACATCATGGATGTTGGTATTTGATTGTCTTGTTAGTTGTCTTTTATTTAGTTTTAGTTTCAAACTTATGAGTTGTATTCTAATTTCAAAACATCATGGAATGTTTTAGTTTCAATCTTGTGGGTTGTATTTAATAGTTGTTTATTGCTCTTAAATTTGGTATATGTTTATATAATGTGAGAAAGTATGCTTAGTAATATATTAAAAATATAAATAAAAATATTTTTATTAATTTTTTAATTGTCGAGTCCCGCCGCACCCGCACCCACTTTTTTTAAAAATTACCGAGTCCTGCACCCACACCCGCACCCGCACCCGCTCCCGCACCCGCACCCGTACCAGTGCTTCATAGCCCCTAACCCAAAACTCTGGCTCCGCCGTTCATGAAAACCCACTTATATAAGCCAAAATAAAATAATAAACTATTATACCGAACTCATACCAACTAAAAAAACACAAGCGTGTCGTGAAAATGTTCTGGCATTTATTGTCTCCCTACCTAGGCTTTGTCTTTTGTTCTATGACTAAGTATAGCCTTAATTAATAGTGGATCATGTAGGGACAGAACTAAGTAAATGTTTATAATTTTCTATAGAAAACTTAAAATACTTCAATACATCATATGTTTGCCTCAGCATGCTATACTTAAAAAACAAAAAAGGATTCATCAAAAAAAAAAACAAAAAAGGATTGGAAGATGAGCACCGCGTGGGACACGGTCGTGACTTGTGACGCGCAAGTAACGTGCAAAGTCTTTTATTAAGGATTGCATCGCTTTTTTTACAAGTTACAACACACTGAGCTTATTAGTAAACGTCATGTATATATGGATTATGAAATGCAAAAGGAATAATATATATATAAAAAATAATAGACTATGAAAACACTCTTTGGTCTTCGACCACCGACCCATCATAGACAACTTTATAGTTAAAGGCAGATTTCCAGGTTTTCAGACCCGGACCGTTCATTGAACCGTAAAAGGGAGAGGTTCAAGGTTTTTAAGGTCGAACCGAGGTCGAACCGGGGTCGAACCGTGATGACGTCATAATTAATTTAATAATTATTTTAAATATATATAAAAATATTAAATTAATAAAAAATAGAAAAATTAACTAAAATAGTCCAATTAAAACTATAAATCCATATTTTAGCTATGTCTAATATATTCATTTTAAACCCAAATATGAAATATTTATCCAATAATAATAATAACTATTTTTTTATTAAAAAAAATTAAAAGCATCAGATTGTCTTTCTAATTTTCACTTTCTAATGTCCACGTGACCAGCTATTTAGCTCACATTCACAAACCTAAAAAAACACTAGAAAAAAAAGTGATAGTATTTCATAATTTTCACGTGACCAGCTATTTTACTCACCAATATTAATTAATAACAAACTATTACTTAAAATTTATTGTAAAAATATTGTAGTAATATTTCATAATTTCTATTTCTTAATATTAAATACCACACGTTTAAAAAAAAAAAAAAAACACATGATTACGTAAAAAAAAAAATAATAATTAAAGTAAGGATAAGAATCTCACCACACATTTTTCAATTGAGTATTTATTACTCAACTACCACACTTATCACAAACGTATTCGGCCACTGAGTGTTCACATAATCAATTAATCACATCAGAGAAAAGAATGAGAGAGAGAGAGAGAGAGAGAGAGAGGGGGAGAGAGAGCATCTGAAGCGCCGGCGAAGTCGAGGTCGCCGGTGGAGATTGAGGTCGCCGAAGCCGGTGGAGATCGGAGGAGATCAACGTCGCCGAAGCCGGTGGAGATCGGAGGAGATCAACGTCGCCGAAGCTGGTGGAGATCGGAGGAGATCGAGTTCGCCGAAGCCGGTGGAGATCGGCGTTTCCCATGTAGCACTCCTTCGTCCGCCGCCCCACCGCCGCTCGGCCTCCTCCCCTATGGGTCAGATCGGCTTGTTCCTCTTGTTCTTCTTCTTTTTTTTTTTTTTTTTTCATATTTCTTGTTCTGATTCAACTTTATTGTAAGAATTGGATTTTGGTTTGTGTTTGGATTATGTGAAATGTTTGGATTATGTGAGATGTTCTGATTCAACATTTTCTGTTTGGATATTCTTTTTTCCGATCAAAAATATGAGAACCGCGAGACCCGCGGGGACCGTTCACGGTTTTCAGAACCGTGAGGTCCGACCGCGGGTCGCACGGCTCTGTGCATTTTTCCCGTTGAACGGTTCTTGATGCTAAAAGAACCGCAAAAGTGAGCGGTTCGAGGGTTTTCCGGTCGGACCGTACGGTCCGGTCCGGGTTTCAAAACGATGAAAGAAATATGTGTCGTCCTCTCCTCTATATCCTAGAACTTACGACCCCTGGACACGCCTCAACGTGAACCGAGTAGAAAGTGAAATCTAGAGCCAAAGTGGACTTTGCTTATCAAAAAGTAAGTTTATCAATTGGTGGAGCTAGCAGAAATAGACGAATTGCGTTGAAATTTATCTTTGAAAACAGCATCGTGTATTGCATGAAAGCATGAAGCTTACTAAAAGAGAGAGACTGTGTGTGTATGTGTGACAGAGAGCTAACAACCATGACAGTCAGAAACAATGGATTTACTTACTATATTATAGACCGAGAAGAGTACGAACAATTAACAAATGTGAAATGCGAAAGAACAAAGTAAATATGTTGTGCGTCGGTCTCCTCTTTAGGGTTTTTGACGCATTAATCAATTCCCAAGTCTATGATGCTCTAACAAGAATAAGCGTCCTAACTAATAAGGCCTAACCCAATATGGGATAAGGGTTGGTAAATGGGGAAACATGCCTACTAGTCAAAAAAGTTTGAATAAAATGGCTTATGATATGGAGCACTGTTTTTGTTGCACAAAATCTAGACTTTTGACAGGCCAATGTTAGGTCGATCCAGAACTACTTCAAGTCTACGTTTTTTAGACAAAAAATATTGTCAACTCAATTTATTAGATCGATTCCATGGATCTTCGTCAATTTAGTTGAAAACCATCATAATTGTTTTCTCCACCGTGTTTCTTGTGTTAGGTGCAATTCTAGGGGAGACGTGTGAAGTATATATAACTTGATGTGAACGTTCATTCAAGTATTTATTTTATGTTTGATACCACTGGGCCAACGACTGTTAGATTATTTTGAATTAGGATTAGATTTACTAATAGATTATAGAAATTTAATATTTATCTTCATCAATCTATGTGTAAGTTTGTCATGTATGAATTCATATGTTGAAAATAAATAAAGATCGGTCATGAATTCCGAGTTTTTAGGTTACAAATTGTTGGCTATAATGTGTAGGTATCGTTCAAAGTAATCCATTTATCAATTTGGAGGCATTGGTTCTCTCAAAGCAATTAATAAAAATTGTATTAATAACAATTGCTATCAAAGCTGGTTATGGAGAAATATTGCATGGAAAAATTGCAGAGATCAATAACAAGATTTTCTTAACTTCAAGATATCGGCAAATGATCAAAGAGATGTAACAGATGCTCACTGTAATGCTTGCCTGCCTGACCAAATTATGGATAACCAGAGCTGCAAAAAGCTCTAACAAACCAAGGTGAGACAAGGAGGTCCAACCATGGACTAATAAGTTTGAGTTGTGGTTATCATTCCAAATTAAGATAGCAAATTAGGTCCGTTTAGATACTGTTTATTTTGCTAAAAATTAAAAATATTGTGATAAAATAATTTTTAAATATATAAATAGTGTTCATGAGACTTATTTTTAATATTTTTTTTTAATAAAATACTTGTGGGTCCTGTAAGTAGTACACAGAATTCACTGAACAGTGCATATTATCTCTTGAAAGCTGAAACGCGTGCATTAAAATAAAAACAAAAAAAGAAAGACGCAAACGCAGCTGGTGAAATGACAATCCAAAGGCATACTTAAGGGGCTGTTTGGCAACTCTTCTCAAACAACAATTTTCAGTTTTTAAACAGCATTTCACGCATTCCTACACACTTTTTTACCCACACGTATTTTCACAAATATTTTCAAATAACAATTTTCAATTTTTAAACAGATCTACCAACAAGCTCTTAAGTTTTCGTGTTTCAATGGCAATGGTGACTCAAAAAATATTAGCTAGGATTGCAAGTTCGCACAAGTTAAAAGTGGTAAAAATAACTCAAAGTCAAAGGATAGCCAAGTACAATCATTAAACAAAGAAAAAAGTTCCAGCCTTTTTACCACATTGCCGTTCACCTAGGAAAGCTATGCGCACGTCATTTCAAAACAAAAAGCTTGGGGAATGAGGAAAAGGAAAGTAGATCAAATTTAAATTGTCAATATCAAAAGAAAGTGAGAACACTTCGTGGCAGAGGAGGAAGAAGAAAGAAATACATTTTTATAGAGGGAAGGAATTTTATGTGCCTGATTTATTTTAATTAGTATTATATAAATAATGGTAATTACATGTTTTATTTATTTAAATAAATTATTTAGATAGTTTGATTAGCTTGAATTAGGATTAGTTTTATTGATAGATTATAGGAAGTTAATATTTGTCTTTATCTATTTGGAAGTTTGTCTTATATAAAATTAGATTTTGATATTCAATAAAGAAGAGTCGCAAAATTTTAAGTAATAAATTGTAGCTAGTCTCTTCAAAATACTCAATTTATCAATTTGAAGACCTTTATTTTTGGAAGCAACCAAAAAAATTGTATTCAACACAATAACAACCTTTAGTTTGATTTAATTGGGCATGATTGGCTTCTTTTTGGGTGAGTTCGGAGTTGAAATCCGTTGAGGATAAAGTCCCTCTTTTAAGAAGGGGAAAATGTTGAACATATCTTCTTTTGACTTTTAGTTTTAGTTTTTTGTTATTTTTATTTGAGATTGATATCAACATAATCTATGTGTATGAATATGAGATTTCTTTCTGTAAACTTAAACCATCAATCCTTACATTCCCACCAAATAAAACATTTGTATTTGATGTGACAATCATGCCCAGAGTGCGGTTGTATCTTCTTTTGACTTGAAATTAAGACAATTCATTCCCATAAAATTTAGGTATTGTTAACACATGACTCAAAGGCACAAATTAAGCAATAATAAATGCTCAATTATGAGCTGCAATGCAATTATTCAAAAGAAGAAAATACACTTGTTAATAATTTATTGAATTATATGCATAAACTTATTTTAATTGTGTATTTTTTTTAGATATACTAGCTTTATCATACACGTTTCACACGTGCAATGAGATTTTTTTTTCTAGCGACATAATTTTTCATTCATTCTAATTTGAGATTTACATGTTTTTTTTATTAATATTATGCATTTAGAACTACTAATACAATCAAAAGTGTTATGAGACTAACTCCAAAAAATGAACTCTAAAAAATCATATTTGTTCATTTTTTGAAGCTAGCCTCATGATACTCGTAATTGTATTAGTAGTTCTAAATACGTAATATTAATAAGAAAACATGTAAACCTCAGATTGAAATGAATGAAAAATTATGACACTAAAAAAAAAAAAAAGCCATGGCGAAGTGCATGTGATGACTGATGAGACTAGTTTGCTTATATATCTTTTCAAAGGTATATCATCATTGGGAATAAAGGTAGAAAAATGTTCCAATTGCTTAGAATACATAGAAAAATGTACAAAATAAAATAGAAAACAATTCATCTAAATAATTTTTTTTAGTTTTTTCTTTTAAAAAGAAATTTGTCTTCATGTAAGACTTTCTTAAGACTATTAATCCAAAAAAGAACCAAAGTGAAACTAAAATTAAAGCTCTAAATGTAATGGTTTTATTCACTTTTGTTTAGGAAAAAAAAAATCTAACATTTCAAATTCCAATAAGGAATTCATGAGAACAGAACCGCAAAACAATCACCATCACCACCCGAAACAATGGCATACTCATTGTCTTGAACACTCAAATGATCTATATATAGTGCATTATTGAAGTGCCGGTATAAACTGGTTTTTTTTTGGTAGAGTGAATATGAGTACGAAGAACCAAAAAAAAAAAAAAAAAAAAACTATTGGGTGTTATGTGTATGCCCAACAAAAATTCATGTATTAAACTATAAAATTAATATTTGAAAGCAAAAAAAAAAAGATCTGTTGTAGTGGCCATTGAATGAGGTGAAGGATGAAAGATTTAAAAAAATATATTTTTTAATGGAAATTTTAAATTTATTGGATAGGGTTAGAGGGAATTTTAAACTTGCATAGTTTACCTGATTTTGGATGCATAGTTTACCTGATTTATAAAGCAATTGTTCGATAACAATGAAAAAAAATTTCAACAAAAGCAATTATTAGGGAAGTATGAAATTTCGAATTTGTGCATTGGTTTTTCTTGTTCTTTAAAAAAAAAAAAAAAACGTGAAAGCAATATATAATATTTTTTCTACAGTTTCTTTTTTGATATATATATATATATATTTGTTTATAAAGATAGGTTTTTTTATTCTTAGGGTTTGAAAACTAAATTGATAGATTTACACAAAAACGAAATGCATTTGAATGATTTCCACAATTCTCTCTTGTTGGCAGTTGATAGACTTTGTAGAGGGGTTGTTAAATTGTACGTGGGATTTGAATTTTATCTTCTAATAAATTCAATTTAGAAATTTACTTATATACCTTATTTTTGAGAAGCTTAACAAAAAATAAAAAAAGAGAAATTGTACAGACATCACCTTTCTTAGTCCCATTTGCTTAGAGGCGCATGGAAATGACAGCCCGTGTAGGGGCCTGACATTAATCAGATCGACTGACTTATTCCAAAACAACTTAATGCTCACCAAAAATCCGGAACTTGGGAATGGAATCATTCATGGCATGTCCGGTAAGTGTGAAACCTCACCACTCCCTATAATCACGTCTCCCGGGTGGGTCGAGATTTAGGTGCACGGCATTACCCGGACAACGTCTTTGCCGGGCACAGAACCTACCAACGGAACTAATTCCAAGGCCACTATCATCTTCTCCTCATCATCTAACCTCCAATTATAAGTAACGGTAGTGGACCTCCCATCCATCGCCTAGGCAATGCCTTTGCCGGGCAACAGACCTAACGATGGAACTAGTTCCAATGCCACTATCATCTCCTTTCCCTCATAATTAAGAATCCACTTAGGAGAATCAGCATTGGAACTCCCATTCCACTGACCAGAAGAATGATAGTGGCAACCCCATTGACTGCGGCTATAAATAGGGAAGAGAGATTCAATAAAGGCGGTTGGCAATTCGAGAAGAAAGACCAGAAAGGAGAAGGATCAAGGTACCTAGGCTGCCGAGCATAGAGTCACCCATTGTAAGAAATCCCAAAACCCACAATACAAATAGATTGTGAGCCCAAATATCTTTGAGGCCCAACTGCCATATTTGAGTGCACATAATTGGCGCCGTCTGTGGGGGTCTCTTACATAGCAGTGGTTCTTTCGAGACACCCTAGAAAAATGTCTGGGAGTAGATTAGGAAGTTATGTTAAGAGTGGCTCCAGAGGGTCATCACGGGGGTCAGCATGGCGAGAGAAGAGATAAAAGAGACACGAGAACAGGCGACACCATGAGGCAGAAGAATCCAGGCTTGGGGAAGGATCATTCCAGACTCTTCAGGCAATATTTGATACCTCAAGGTGTAGCCGCCACGACAAAGGGAACCAAGCGCTTGAACAGAAGGATCGAGAGCTCGAGTGTTTATGCGGGTTGGTGAAGGATTTGGAGCTGGAAGCAAGGGGCAGATGTCGAAGAAGGGATCATGGAGGACAAAGAGAAAGGTCTGCCAATGTAGGGGACCACCGTGCAGTAGGATCTTAACAGTTCGAGTCTCATCAACACCGTTCACGGGAATATGCGAACCGTGATTCGACCTCCCCGAATGAAGGATGACCTCAAAATGCGGCCATGGATGCCATGAGCTGGGCATTGCGTCAAACTGCTAGATCTCCGTTTTCAAGGGAGATTGAGGGCGCCCTTATGCCGAGCAGATTCACACGGCTACCATTCAATTCCTATACAAGAAAGCCAGACCTAGTGGAACATGTGATCCACTACATCCAGATGATGTCTTTGCATGCCCATAATGATGCGTTGATGTATAAAGTCTTCCCTTCAAGACTTAGTCCCACAGCTCTGAGGTGGTTCAACGGGTTAGAGAAGGGGTCGATCCACAGCTTCTTAGAATTGATTAAAAATTTTGGTGTACGGTTCATGACTTGCAACCGAGTACCTCAGCCCGCGGACGCGTTATTGTCAATGAAAATGGGAGCCGGGGAGACCCTTCGCAGCTACACTAGCTGATACTAGGAGCTGTATAATGAGATCGACGGGGGTAACGAAAAGATTGCAGCAAGTACCTTTCGCATGGGATTGCCAACGAATTTGGATTAAGGGAGTCGTTGGCAAGGAGGCCCCCTGAGGATATGAGGCAACTGATGAGAAGTATCGAAAAGTATAAGCGGTTGGAGGATGACCAGTTACAAAGTAAAGGAAAGGCTCTGGTCATAAATTACCCTCGAAATGGCGGCTTCCAACCTAGACCCTGAAGGGATCCGAGGATTCAAGAGCTCGGTCTGGGAACAAGAGGAATGATTGTGGCTTTCAAGGAGCCAGTCCACAGGATTTTCAATCGAATAAGAAACAAACCATACTTTAAGTGGTTGAACAGGATGGCGGGCGACCCATCGAGAAGAAACCAAAATTTATATTGCACATACCACAAAGACAAAGGGCACACAACCGAGCAATGTAGGGTGCTGAAAGACCACCTGGAATAGTTGGTAAACGCCGGGCATCTTAAAGAATTCGTAGTAGCCACAAGGAACTAGGAGGTCGGGCAGAATGATCGTATGCGCGGGAATCCCCTCCCACCTCCTTTGGGAATAATAAAGGAGCGAAGTTTTGGCGAAGGAAGTATTAGCTGTGGCGTCGACAGAAGGAAGCGCGGGCGAGTATCCTTTTAAAAAGAGGCTAAGGTGCACTAGCCAACCCATAGCTTTCGATGATGACGACATGGATGGCACCATCCAGACACATGGCAATGCCTTGGTGGTCACTGCCCATAAAAGAGGTTTTGTAGTGAAAAGGATAATGATAGATCAGGGGAGCGGGGTGGACGTGATGTACCCCGACTTATACAAGGGGCTTGGGCTAAAGAAAGGATTTATCCAAGTACGATGCACCACTAATGGGGTTCGATGGCCACATGGTAATCTTGGAGGGGCAGATTTCACTCCCCGTTAGCATGGAAGGAAAGGAGGTCACCGTGACATTTATAGTGGTCACTTCTTATTCACCATACATTGCAATTCTCGGAAGGCCCTGGATTCATGACATGGGGGCTATGCCTTCCACACTACACATGAAGGTCAAATTTTGCACTGAAGATGGGATTGCGGTAGCAAGAGGCAGTCAACACGTAGCCAGACAATGTCTAATAGCTGCTACAAACAAAGGGGCCTAGCAAAGAGAGCTCATTAAAAAGGCCTCCTTATAGCAATTACAACAAACCTAAGTGGAAGTAGGGGTCAGTTGTGCCGAGGATGTGTTAAAAGTGAGGATTCTGCCAGATGGTGAGAGGCACTTTCAGATAGGGGCGGGCTTGAGGGACGAAAATAGGGTAGAACTATTGCTCTTTCTCGTACAAAATGTGAACGTGTTCGCTTGGAGTCCATACGAGGTGCCGGGAGTTGACCTTGAGTTCATAGTCCATAAGCTAAATGTGGATCCTTTATGCCCTCATAGGAAGCAAAAACCAAGGAGGTCAATGAAAGAACATGTCAAGGCTGTGAGGTAGGAAGTGGGGAAGTTGAAGAAAGTAGGGGCTATAAAGGAGACTTTTTCCCCAAATTGGCTTGCGAACACCATGGTGGTAATGAAGAAGAACGGTAAGTGGAGGGTCTGTGTCGATTTCACTTATCTAAACCGAGCTTGCCCAAAGGACCTATTCCCTATGCCGAGAATCGATTAAGTGGTAGATGCTACGTACGGGCACCCCATATTGAGTTTTCTGGATGCTTTCCAAGGTTACCACCAGATTGCATTGTCTGTTAAGGATCAGGAAAAGACCGCATTCATAGCACCTGATGCCAATTATCATTATATGGTGATGCCATTCAGATTGAAAAACGCAGGGGTCACTTATCAATGAATGATGACAAGGATGTTTAGGGATAAGATTGGGCGTACGGTCAAAGTATGCATTGACAACATGGTAATAAAGAGCAAGCGGAAAGGACAATATCTTGATGACCTTAAAGAAGTGTTTTAAATACTACGGCGACACCGTCTACGTCTTAATGCCGACAAGTGCACCTTTGGTGTAAGCTCTGGCAAGTTCCTGGGATATTTAGTCACGAAATGGGGTATCGAGGTCAACCCCAAATAAATAGAAGCCGTGAGATGTCTTAGACCACTGAACAATCCGAAGCAGGTTCAGAAATTAATCGGCATGTTGGCTGCTCTCAACCGGTTTAATTCCAAATTCGCTGATTTGTATCGACCATTTTACCAGCTTTTAAAGAAGTGGAAGGGGTTCCAATGGGATGAGGGGATGTGATAGAGCTTTTTGTGACCTAAAGGAATATCTTGGATGGGTTTCAACATTGACAGCCTCGAAACCCGAGGAGGATCTGTATATGTACCTCTCGGTATCCGAGCATGCAGCCAGCACGGTGCTTTTGAAGGATAATGGCGTGCAATTGCCGATCTATTACATAAGCAAGATATTGGTAGACGTTGAAACAAGGTATTTACCGCTAAAAAAGTTGGTGTTGGCTCTTGTGCATTTCACTCGAAAATTGCCTCATTACTTTTAGGCCCATACCATCTATGCTCTAATCGAATATCCACTTCAGTCATTGTCGAGGAGATCTGACTTCACTGGGAGGATAGCTAAATGAGGGACTCGGCTAGGCTCTTTTAACATCAGATACAGGCTAAGGAACTCAGTAAAGGGACAAATACTTGCAGACTTTATTGCCAAATTCTTGCCAAAAAGTATGGATGTTGTTTACCTAATGAAGGTTAAGCCGTGGAAAGTATTTGTGGATTGCGCGTCCAATATGGCTGAAGCGGGGGCTGGGATTGTGGTCATTACCCCGAAAGGTATAAGATTGGAGCACTTGCTTAGACTGGGCTTTAGAGCCTCTAATAATGAGGTCGAGTACGAGGCATTGTTGGCCGGGTTGAGAGTCGTCACGGACTTGGGAGCTAGGGAGGTGGAAGGATACTCAGATTCTCGGCTCGTAGTGAACCAAGTATTGGGAAGTTTCGAGTCTAAAGATTCACGGATGGTCGAGTACCTGCAGATGGTGAAACAGGCTTTAGGACATTTTTCAAGTGTGAAGGTAGAGCAAGTTCCCAGAGGACGAACCGCCACGCCAACTCTCTAGCTACATTAGCATCCTTAATAGCTAATGAAATACCCCGGTTAGTCAGGGTAGAATTGGTGAAAGAACCGAGCATCAGAGTAAGAACGGAGGTACTGCAAATCACCACCGCCGAAAGGTGTTAGATGGATCCTATAACTGAATTTTTAGCTGAAAATCGAGTGCTAGAGGATGAAAGGGAGGTTGCTAGAGTGTGACAGAATGCCCCTCGGTATTGGCTATCTCTAAACCGGAAGCCGTATTGAAGGTCTTTTGGGGGGCCCCTACTTACAATGCTTGCATCCAAGCGTGACTGAAGGACTTCTAGACGAGCTCTATGAGGATGTGTGCGGCAGTCACGTTGGTGGACAATCATTAGCCCACTGGGTAATGACTTTGGAGTTTTGGTGGCCGCGAATGCAGAGAGATGCCCTTGAATATGCACGGAGATGCGAACAATGTCAAAGGCACGCATCAATGATCCACCAGCCTGCTGGGAACCTAAATCTTATTAGCAGCCTATGGCCCTTCGTTCAGTGGGGGTTAGACATAGTCGGGCCTTTTCCTCGAGCGACCAGTAACCAAAGATTTGTGTTGGTTGCGGTAGATTACTTTACGAAGTGGGCAGAAGCGGAGGCATTGGCGAACATCCGGGACATGGATGTCAAAAAATTCATATGGAAGAATGTTGTGACAAGGTTCAAGGTGCCAAAGTCATTCATGCCAGATAATGGGCTGTAGTTTGACAACAAGGCTTTCCGCGAATTTTGCAGCAACCTCGACATCTGAAACTGGTACTTTACCTGGGCATACCCGCAGAGAAATTGCCAAGCCGAAGCCGCAAATAAGGCTATCGTTAACGGACTAAAGAAAAGGTTGGACGACGCCAAAGGCAAATGGGCCGAGGAGCTATCGAGTGTCCTTTGGGCATACCGGATAACCCCGAGGAGATCCACGGGAGAAACGCCTTTTTCTCTGGCTTTCGGAGTAGAGGCTATCATTCCAGCCGAGATAAACTTATGCAGTGCCTGGGTAGCAGAGTTCGCCCCAGTCGAAAATGACAGATTAATGCTAGTTCGCCCCAGCCAAGATAAACTTATGCAGTCCCATACTTTCTTTAGTTACATTACTTTGGGTCTGCTGTGGCAACTATGGCCCATTCTTACTTTTCTACATCTATACTGCCCATGAGTTTGCTACTTCTCTCTTTCCGGGCCTTTTTAGGCCCATTTGCTTCCTCAAGGTCCATTTGTTTGCTTTATGGACCTATGATCCATTATTCCTGCCGCTGAGGTTTAATGGCTTTCCTATCCAACTCCCTTTTGCCCACGTTGTTGGGCTTCTTCTTCCTGTTGGGCTTCCAAAAAATAATGACCATCTACAGTGGTCTTATTTTTTAGTTTAAAAAAAACCTGTGTTTTTATTTTATATATATAATTTTTATTTTGAAAATCTAAAGATAAAGAAATTTAAAAATCAATAGGAAAGTGACCCTATTTTTAAATAATGTTTTAGTGAGAGTTAGAATTTTATTTTTACTCGATTGTCTTTTAGTTTTGTCTCTACTTAAATATAAGGATACATAAGCATTTTTGAACATAAAAATGAAGATCTCAAACAAAAGAAACGGTACAATTTGACTTTATTTTATTAAAAATATTATTCAATAAAACAGCAAATACATCTTAATCACTGCTCTTACTTACAAGTTACAACCTTTGTTAACAAAAGCCTAAAATTAATTATCCATTTTTCAAACGTTAACTATTCCTTTCCCACTGGCGATTAACATTGAGAACACCAATTTTTTCTGTGCATTTTTCTCGTATAAAGGTGACTATAAACTATAAAATTAATTTGTAAACTGTGCAACTGTTGACCATTATTAATTTCTAAGCAAAACAACCTGTTGGTCAATAGTATACTTCTTTTATATATGTTGTTGCTAAGATGAAGACATTTCTTAGTGGAAAAGATTCATGCCAAATTAAAAGTAAACAGATGTTATTCTTTTCCACTGAAGTCTAGGCATGCTGCATGCATATACACCTTTGAACAAAGTTTGTTTGGAGAGAAAATTTTCAAACTTCTCATATATTTCTTCTTTTTTTTGTGAATTTTGAGAATCTAACCGTTGAATTTCATGTTCCTTATGTTCTTAACATGCATATCAAATTTCGTTCAAATTAGATATTATTTACTATTCGATCAATAAACTTATTTTTTTTCACATAATTTTAGATTATAAAAATTGAAATTTTAACATTTATTTGATGAGATAGCAATTGATTTTTAATCTTCTTGAAATTTTACATGCATGAAAAATATAAAAAGAACATGCAATCTAACGGGTAGATTTTCAAAATTCACACTCAATATAAAGATATATGAGGAGTTTGTAGAGTTTCTCTCCATTGTTCTACACCTTTTCTCCCACGCTGTTATATTTTGAATTTTCTTTTTACTGGAGTTAATTTTGTAGTTTAAAGCTAATTAGTCCATTCCAGTCCAGTCTAGCATGCCTCTCCTTTTGTTAGACTGATCTTTCCTAATGTTATTGTCGCATAATTGAAATGTAGCTACTTTTGAAGATGTTGGGGAAATATTGAAAAGTAAACCATAAAAACTAGAGCCTTTTTTGTTAATGCATGGATAGTTGGGGTGAAGGGATTTAAATTATAGATTTTTTTCATTTTTCTTTAGAAATGTTAGGAGGTGTTAACCAGTTGAGCAACAAGGCTATTTGGGCAAAAAAAAGGCTAAAAGCTTAGCATGATTATATTGTTGTCTTTAAAGAAAAATTAGTTTGTAATCCGTGTTTATGTATGAATGCATTCGGCAATAATGAGGATGAAGTGGTCTTACTCTTACCTAGGTGAGTGAGATGATCATCTTAGTTTTCATGTTGAATCTTATGAATAGACCACTTGAGAAAAAAATTAAGAAAATTTAATTGGACACATTGCACAAAATTAAACAATAATTAGAAACTAAATTAGATTTTTGGTTGTGCTTCAATTTTAATATATATATAACATAATTTTTCCCCACTTAAAGAGTTTGTTAAAGGGTTCCAATATACAACTAAGTTAGAATTATTTAAGTAGCAAACTTGGAAATCTCTAATGGTGTTAAAATCTATTAAAAACTGAATGTAGAAGCCTAATTATAAATAATGAAGAGTTTCCTTCTAAAAAGAACACTTGAAAGGTCACTGAGGTCGATACAAACCCTTCAAAACATTGGCTTTATTTGTTACTAGCCATTAGAGATTTTTTTTTTTTTTTTAAATCTCATTTCCCTAGTTTTCTAAGAATTCTTTCGTAGAATTAATCCTATTTCTGCAACTGTCTTGCTTAAGCAACATTCGATCAAGCCTTTTCGAGACTCCGCTCAAGCTCCAGTGTACTCAATTGCCTTTTCGCCTTATACTCGCTCGAGTCTTTGCTTGAGCGGGCGGGCTTGACAAAATATTGATATCATTCCTTGGTTTACCAATCTGCGAACTTTGTTTCTCATTCGGCACTTGTGTTGCCACTGTGACTTTGCTCAAGCAAGCAACTAAAATTTAGATTTTCATATTTAATTCCCCTTCATTCTTTTACTTATTAAATTAAGTATGATATCACATATATTACAAGTTACAACCTACACTTCTATATATCTATAAATACAACAATCCCTCGCTAAGTTATAAAATTTATATCTTAATTAGTTGACACTTTATCAAGCATAGAAAGTGTCCTATAACTTAAACCTCCTCCTAGTGTAATAATCTCAAAATATCCAAAAATTAAGTTAATGGTGGCTGAAACTGAAAATTAAAAGAAGGTTTATTTTTAAAACTTTACTTTTGCTGGGTACAACTTTACTTTACCCACCATGTTTTTTAAGCCCAACCAATAAAAAATAAAAATAAAAACAAAAACTCTCAAACGAGTTGTACTTTCTTTAAAATAGTAAACAAAAATTAGAGAAAGCCAATCATCATACTTATCAAACATGGGTCATATTATAAATGCACCATTTTTATATTTCTAAATTTCTTAGCAATCAAGAACCAATGAATCACCGTGTACCCTTGGTACGATGGTCACTTCACAAGTATAAATATTTGTGGGGTGTGGGAGTAAGGACCGAGATTTAAGCATCCAAGAAGGAGCTTCACACGCATATATTTTTAGATTAGGTTAGAGTAGAATTTATATCTTGTATAAAAAAATAATAATAAAAAAAATAATAATAATAACAAACTTATCATGTCCTTAATTATCTTCACACAAGTCAAATTAGAAAAAATAGACAATGATATGAATCATAAAATATCCACTTCAAACCTTTCTTACATAAGATTCTACAGGTTCTTATTTCTTTTTTCCAATTATTTCTCATCAACCAGTCATATCTATATATAATTCGCAAGAAGTCATATTAAAACAAAGAAAGCTTGAACATTTTTCACATTATCCTCCATTACAATCCAAACATCTACGCGGCATAGAGAATTTTTTTTTAATTTTTTTAAGTGAGAATATTTCAAGAGAGGTGATTGAAATAGAATCATATTAAAATGAATTTATGGTCAACTTTCAGTGGTACAACCAAACTACTATATAATTATCCTTTTACAAGTTTACAACAACTATATATTATTATTGAATTCATATTCCTTGTACGTAGTACAATTAATCTTCCTTTTTTTACGTCGGTGCTTGGGTCATCAGCTCAGGTAAACCCTATCATGGCAGAGAACTTGTGGGGCAAGCCACTGATAGCTTATGCTTCTCTTTTTTGACCAAATGTCTGCAGAATATCCTTTAGTCCTTGCTAGCTACAATGAACATAGTGACTTTAGAGGTATTTATATATATATATATATATATATATATATTGCTTGAATGAAAACTTTAATTTTGTATAAATATCGATATAAAGTTAGAGACAAAACCTAAAAAAATCAGTGTTGATTTGTCGGCCTGTGAGAATGTAGTTTGAAGAATTTGATGTCTATAATTTATATGAGGTTCGAGGAAAATCATGTTGCAGAATCTTAATTCTTGGTACAACTTTCGGTAATAAATTAGTCTTAATGAGAATGTAGCAATAACATTGACTTTGGTGCCTAGTCCTATATATATATATATGCAAACATCAGCGATGCAGATGTTTGAAGTTTGAACCTTTGATTAATCCAACGGAATGTATCTATGTGGACTACATATAATAAAAGTTGGATACTAGAAGTTGTGTTAAGTGGTTAAGTAATAGACTTTTAAAAAAATGACTAACTGATTATCCTCACGTAATAATATGTTTTACTAATTAAATTCACGATGAATTCCAATATTCATGTGATCGTCAATTAGATATATATGGTAGAATCTAATAACATTCCTATGAAAAGATAAAGTACCACGTTAATTATACTTGAGAATTGAGAATACTTAATAATTTTCCAAGTGACTAGATTCTCCTTACACCAAGTGGTTTAGCCTTAAATTATTTTATTCCTCAATAATTTGCGGTGGTTTTAAATTAAAACCCTAAAATTTGAAGCGTTATAATTAAAATAATGAACTTTTAAAATCTTTTCAATTTATGCCCTTAGCAAGTCATTGTTACCTAAAAATAATAGAAGTTCATATAAGCTATGACTAAAACTTATCAAACACAAAAAATCATTCGATGTAAATATTATAAAACTTTTGATCCACTATCTTTCAATTAGTTAATCCTACACACTATGGTTGTCAGGTTGTGCCAAGTAGATTTCCTCTCTTTTTTTCTTTCAACATTAAAAAATAACTAACATAGATGCTCTAATAGAAACTTCATTAACAAATTTTCAAAAAAAAAAACGTTAAAAAAAATTCCAATTAAAATTCTACTTCCAAAAGTTTTTAGAATTTTTTTTAAAATCGTCATAAGCTCATATCATGATTACACCATATTATATACTATATAATAAAAGTTATGTTTTACACATTGTGGTAGCGTCAAGTACACGAGCTCTCATTTTTTATTATACATTAAAAATAGCTAACATATTTGATGTGAGTAAAATTCCATTTCCAAAATTTTGAACAAAGTTTATATATATATATATATATATATATATATCTCCAATTAAAATTTACTACCAAGTTTTTTTAGAAATTCAAAAGAATTTTCATTATTAGTTTCAAATTCAATCCTAAATATTAAAATAATAATGTTAGAGATACGAACTATTTTATAATTTATTTTACAAAATGCTGATGTGATGAGTGATTATTGGTAAATGAAAAAGTGATATTAATGATGGGCCTAAATGAAAACCAATAAAAGTATTAACAAAAATTGAGAACCATTTAAAGCGATTCAATTCATGGCCTAACATAAATTCATATAAACTGTTGCTAAAACTTATTTAAAAGCAAAAGTCCTTAAATTTTAAATTATAAAACATATTTTGTAATTTATGTGATTTGTGAAATTATATAATAATAACTCATTTATTTATTGTCATTAGAACATTAACAATATAATTAATATTATATAAGAATTTGTAGACATTGCTTCCTGAAGCCAACAGATATATATATATATATATATATATATATATTTAAAGAATTTTATCTTTTTATGTAGAAAATTTGTGATTTTTTTTTTTTTTTGAAAGTTTGGAGTATTCAATTATTTTTAGACACTTTGGTCTACATCAACTAAGGATGAATTTGAGAGTAAGTTTTGGGATGTAGAGACACTATTTAACCATATGAAAGGATAAGTATCTTACGAGATGTTCTTAATCGTAGAATTGTTCTCTCATAATATGGATGAGTCTTACATGTGTGGGTATCACAAATTGTGAGAGAGTGGTTTTATGAGACCATCTTTCTAAAATACCTTTTAACTATTTGATGGATATTTTGGATTCCAAATCTTTAAGCTTTCTCACAAGACTATTGCACGGGAAGGTACAAAGCATGTATTCAAATTCATCTCTATTAAATAAGTAGAGGTGAATTATTCAAATTTATTCCAAAAAAATCAAGCAATGGTGGGCCAAACTAAGTCGGTAGTGACTAATTTAAGCACCAAAGTATGCAATTAGCCAGCAATCAAAGAAATCCAGTGGATAAGGTCCACCAAACGTAATTGGAAATTCAAAGTTTATATTTATGATCGAGGGTCACTTCCACATTTCAATCGGTTTGGTTGGCGTCGGTTTTAATTAAACAAAAACAGAGAAGGACTTGGTGGGTTTTGTCGTTGAAAAAAGAAAGGCCATTACTTTGGTTTAAGGGTGAAGCAAGTTCTAGGATTCTTCCAAGTTTGAAATATATAATGTTTCATTTAGACAAAACAGAAATTAGTATTACGTATGCCTTTTTACTTGTTATATATTCCCTACAATTACATTATGCTAGCTTTTTTTTTAGGAGACATTATGCTAGCTTGTATGTCTATACTTAATTATAAGTTTATAACCAATGAACCATTTTTTTTTTGGAAAATGCTAACGAATGCCCTTAGGGCATTGATTAATAATCTATTTAAAGAAAGTTTTTATAAGAAAATGAAACAAAGCAATTAATATTTTGACAATTTTTTTCATTTCTTATAAAAGTAGTATTAAAACTTTCCTAAAATGGATTATTAACCAATGCCCTAAGGGCATTCATTAACATGACTTTTTTTTTTTTTTTTGAGAAAGAACCGATGAACCATATCATACATTTATGCTACACAGAAGATTATATGAGCATTTATTACGTACTTCCCAGTTCCCATACTATTTTTAGGTTGAATCGACAACAAGAATAATATTAGTCGTGTCTTCCACACGTGTAATTGAATTAGACGGATTTATCGAGTACCCAAAGGTACACACTTCAGATCGAGTCTGTGACTGTGATAGATTTTCTAGCTCTTTGAATTGTCCTAGTCTCGAGTCTTAATTTATTGATTCAAAAATATTGAATGCGGAGTTTATTAGTTAGTTGACAGTTATGCATTTTGAAGTCTACAAATTCAAAAAGTCTAAGCATGTAATGCTCGACAACTAGCTTATAGTTGACAAAATACTAGTCTTAACACTGTTTTGATCCATGTGTACGTATGTATGTTCTCACAATAGGGACGCGTTATTAGTTGTGAGTATTAATACTAAATCTAGAATGCTTTCCACTGCATAATAATGATTACATGTATTTCATGAAAATGTTTCTTTTTCACTAAGTGCAGGTTCCACAATGGAGGACCAGCCTCCATGGACTCAAGACCTCCATTTTATATATTAGAAAAGTAAATAACCTTGACTGTATTATTACTTTTATACGCATGGCCTGGTCCATCACTGAAAATATATTGGCTTTTCAATTAGAAATGAGGAATCTATTGAGGGCAGTTTTACCTACTACCCTCTTTTGAACCAGAAGTTCCTTCTTGAAATCTTCCCACGTGAAAGGAAAATACTTTCTTGGATTGGTGTTTGGGTCCATGAGCTGAGGAGGGCAGTCTATGATGGCAGAACTTGATGGGCTGATAAAATATGCAGCTGATAGCCTTTGTTTCTCCTTGTTTACCACTGCTCTGTGTGCAACACTCTTTAGCCTCCCATTAGTCCATGCCTGCAAAGTTGGTAGTAACTATTGATGGAAATAACTACACTAAAATGTTATTATTTGTTAACCTCAGTAAGATTATTAGTCTTAATAAAAAAAATATTCAATGTTTCTAACATCCAGATCTTATTTTTTGCCAATAAGAACAAGAGGTAGTACTTAAATCCTAGATCAAATAGAATTAAGCAGAACATCTGACATGCAAGTCATGAATGAGAGTGAGTTTCTGTCATTCTGTTTTGGGTCTTCATCTAGGCCCAACATCCATAATGAAGTCCACGTTGGCTCTTTCATTAGGTCACTTAGACAACTGTCTATGGCCCAAGAGAAAGAAGACTTAATAGTTTTTTTTTTCTTAATTTGCCATACTACTAATATATATAAACATACAGATTTCAAATTCTCTTACCTTCAATTACTGATGTAAAAAAATAATAATAATAAATAAAGAAGAAGCAAACTTTAAGATTTTTTTTCCTTTATTTTTTGTGAAGAAGCAGTCCATGTATAGCTGAAAATGGAATCAACCTCTCTCTCCTTAAGCTTTCCCATCAAACATCTTTCTTTGAGTCTCTCTACAAGCACCCTTATATCATATCGCTTTCTTTTTTTTCTTTTTTCCTTTTACGCTACTCCTAAACTTACATAGTGATTTTGAACCATTTCAACAAATGGGGGGATTACCTCAAGGGTGTCACCAATGTTGATGACAAAAGAATTGGGGATAGGTCGGATTCCAACCCTTTGGTGGTCAGTCTTTAAGACTTGAAGTCCACCAACATGGTCTTGTAACAATATTGTGAGAGTATGGGCCGGGGTCTGAATGGCTCCCAAGTCCTAGATGTTATTTTTCTGGAAGGGGACAAGGAGGATATCTGTTAACTCTGATCATGGTGGCTTCTTTCTCGTCAAAGCTCTTTGTAAAGAAGTTATCTTCAAGGCCCAATCCAAGTGCCAACATCTCAAAAATTCTCATTCCTAGTTTGTCCAATTAATGCATGTACTCAATCATTGCATCGCTGAACTATTATGAAACTAAAGTTATCATAAAAATAAAAGCAGCACCCAATTAATTCAGTATGTGAACAAGAGATTAAGAATAACAACAACAAAAACAACAAACCAGAGATTAATTAAGAATGGTGATTAAAAAAAATAGTATGTTTTTGTGTGTCAGTGTTAAAATATCAAGAGTAGACTAACCTAGAAACTTTTGTGTGCACACGCTTCCATCAGTGTTCACATGAACATGTGTGCATATATTATATTTACACACTCGCGCGTATATGTTTATAGAGTAAAGTAAAAGGTCTTAAAGTTCAGGTATTGTTTTCATTTTGGCTCTTTATGTGTCAAAATTTTTATTTGACCGTCCATTTTAGCCCTTCATGAAAATGAAAATATTGAAACATTAAGGCCAAATAGAAAATTAAATCAAATATGAAGGGTGAAAATGAACACTTTGAAACATAAAGGGCCAACACGAAAACAAATCAAACATTAAGGCCCAAAATGAAAATTTTGAAATGTAAAAGGCCAAAATAAAAATAATCCCAGACTTTAAGAGCTAAAAAATTATTTTAGTGTTTCCATATCGATAATTAAGCACACAAATGAAAATTTTTATAACACAATATGTTTACAGTAACACATGTGATCATAGTAGTTACTAAGTCTTTTTCTTTTTCTTTTTCTTTTTTTCTGATTGACATAGTAGTTACTAAGTCTTTTTTTGACATAGTAGTTACTTAGTAACTCTAGTTAAGTTATCATCAATTATAATTTTTGCATTGTCCAACTATGATCAAGAGCTCAACTATACGCATGATAAATTACAACTTAACTTGCTCAACGTGTTTTTTGGATCAGTTTTACTCTTTAAGCTTATTAATATATTAGCTTATATATATATATATATATATATTTTTTAAATTTCACTTTTTTAAGATTCAAAAATATTTTTATCCGCTTTCAACAAATCAGAATAAAACTAATACAAACACATACTTTAAGAAGTAGTGTAAGTTGGAATCCATGTTTGTCACTCTATAACTTCCATTATCCCCAAATATATATATATATATATACACACACACACACACACACACACACACACACACACACACATATATATATATATATATTACCTCTTATGAGAAAGAAAGATTACTTAAATGGCTGATGTTGATCACCAAACACCTTTGTTGCAAATGCAACAACATGTTTGGGCGACTGAAGTAGTTGTAAGATCTCAGCCCAAGGTAAATTTTTTCCAAAATCAGGATTTGTGGCCCGGTAGCCCAATGGTAAACTGGCAGATCTAGCACCCTTCAGCTTCTGCTTCATAGGAAGATCAAAAAGCTCATTCCAACGTAATTTCACGTTCTCCATGACTTCCAAATCAACCCCATGATCTACTAATTTGAAGAAACCCCAATTGGACCTAGCATTTACCATGGCTTGGCACAGAATCTCATAATCTTGGCTCTTTTTCTTTTTCTCATCTAAAATTGCCTGGAGGCTTATAATGGGAATGTCATCCCCATCTGCAAATTCATCATAATTTATTGCTGGCCATTCTTCCTTGGACCATATGAAATTTTTGACACATAAATTGTGATCCATTGAGGAGAGTGACTCAACATGTTGTTCTTCAATTTCTAGAGCCATTACAAGCTTTTGAGGCATTCCTCTCAATCAATGGGACCATATATATAGTACAAAATGATTTGGTCCCATTCCCTTTTTACCCTGTATGCCTAGTCCTATTCTTTGTTATAATCAATTGAATATTTGTTGGAAAGTTCGAGGAATTCAGTGGATTATAGTAATGATTCACTTGGATTCTAATTAATATAACTATTGTCTTGAAGTGGATCATGATATTCGTGTGAGTATTTGTTGGAAATTTTGAGGAATTTAAGATTATAGTATAGTATTTCATAGAATCTAGTATAGATATTGTCTTGAAGTGGTTTTTTAAAGTTAAATTATTAATTTTATAATATAATTATTAGATAAATATTAATTTGACATCTCAACTATTAATTGTATCAATTTAGTCTTTCAAGTTTCAAAATTACATATATTTGATTCTTGAGTTTCCTCTTCATGTCAATTTTGATGGAATTAATAATAAAATTAACTTGATTTTAAATCTTTGCATTTTCTGTAATAACCTTAAGCATTTGTTCCATTTGACACATTAATTAATTTTTTTTTAATTTAAAAAAGAAACAAATTTAAGAATGAATTAATATAACTTTGAAAGTTGATGAAATAAGTTGACAAAATGAAGAATTTTAATGAACAGTTAGATGACTGATTAAATCATTCAAAAGGTTAGTGAAGAAACCTAAGATTCTATGGATGCACAACTCTCACTCTAAAAAACAACTAAGATCCCATACAAGATGTTTGGCTCTGGCAGCCGGCCAATGAATGCTCAAAACAATAATATTAGTCTATTAGCATAATAATAATTACAAATTCTACTCTCTTACCCAAATAATAATAATAATTACAAAAACATGGCTCTCAAAAAAAAAAATTACAAAAACATGAACTGATATATATCCTCAGATAAAAACAAAGAACTGATATTTGATACAAGGTGGCCGTTCATCGTATTCTGCCCCCACTTGTCAGGAACATTCGATCAAACTTGTTTTTATCGCCTATCATTCAATTGAATTAGGACTTTCGTTGTTTAGTTCTTTTTTATTTAATTATGAGCTATATGGCCGTAAAAGTATAGAAAAATAAACAATACCATTGAGTTATAAAATTCTTAACTTTCTTTATTTAGTTTGTCTGTTTCAATTGGACAATTAGTAAAGTTTTTTATTCTTAAAAAAGATATTTGCAATTTGGTTCCCACCTACGCCAAAAATTTAATTAGTGTTTTAGTTGGACGAATCTCGTTATCATGTAATGAGTTTCATAAATTTTTCTCCAAACTGATTTGAAGATAAACTTTAATTTTTCATTTTTTTTTTATATGTAACAATTTATTTGTTTAATTGATAAATCACCAATATACCATAAAATAAAATGTCCAAAGATTATGAAAATAAGACATGTATGATCATTATTTCTTAGCTTGTAACTTGCAATATTCAAATATTAATCCAATGGTATCCACATCTTTTGTGGTGTTTGTGAGGGTCATTTTTTTAACAGTACCCAGGCCCAAGTAAAAACAAGGATCTCGGGCCCTTTACTTATTGTTTAGTGGATTGGGCTTGGTTCACCGTAGCTAAATGGAGGTTAATTACGAACCAAGTTATGCACAAGTCACATAAATCTTCTCAAGGCAAAAATGTGATTTCTCCTAAGTAATAAAATACCATTATAAGTGTTTTAGTGTCATAAAATGCAAATTCCTCTACCTTGACTCTCTTATTTTGTTTATTTCTTTCTCTTCATTGCTGGGCTTTTAAAGCTCTAAGAATATGTGTTTTGAACCTCTGAACTCTTCCCCTGAATCCCCATTTTCTCCCCTCCGAATCCCACTTTTTTGCTATGCCTTGTGTTCCTTTTTTTCAAGCAGAATCTGGTCTGTACCCTTCCTTACTGAGCTTTTAAAGCTCTAAGAATATATGTTTTGAACCTTCGAACTTTTCGAGGACATCCCAAGTTTGATGGGTAAAACTATGTTTTTTGTGATCTGAAAAAGTGCATTGGGTTGAGGGTTAGCTTATTTAGGTAATTATAACTCAAAAGGGGCATTTGGCTTTAGTTACAAATAGAAAGTCAAAAGAAGGGGCTGCTCAATACAATGGATGACAGCTTTGGTTGAAAGTGACAGTTGAGAGGAAATCGTGAGAAGGTGTCATGCACATGGAGGAACTAAGTTTTCCATTAGTTCATGCATTCCAAGCAAATATATGAACCAAGGGAAACCTTCGGGATCCTCCTTTCACCATAAATCACTCCCTTACCGACCAAATCATTCCTCCCTTACTATCCACTTGGGATCCTACGAGCTTGGACCATGGGTTACAAAGATAATACCTAGTTTTTTGCTGGATTTTTAATGGCTTGTTCTTTGCTGGAAATCTAAACATACATAAGGCCTTGATGTTGATTCTTCTTGCTACATATTCTTTGGCCTGACCAAGATCCTTGTTGCATGTCCTTTAGTCTGACTGAGATCTTTATTGCATGTCCTCTTATCTAACCGAGATCCTTGTTGCATATCCTCTCGCCGAGATCCTTGTCCGAGATCCTCTTCTTCTTCTTTTTTTGTTTATTATTATTGTTTCTTTCTTTTTTCTTCTTTTTGGGATTTTAGGCCTTCATGGTCCTTCTTAGCTTCATGAATTGGGCTTTCTTTTGTTAAAGCCCATGGTCTTTCCTTACTTTTCACGGAATGGGTTTTCTTGTGAAATTTTGGTCCTCATCATTAGCTCCCCGAGCTCGTGGGTTACCTGTAGCCCACACACGAGAAAATAAATTGTTCTTGGACACTTTCCTGGTTTATGGAGCTAATGTGTAGATCAAATAATTCTTGAGGGAAACTCCAAAGGAATTGCTACACTTCTTTCATGGAATGAACAAACGTGTTGCCAAAGATTAAAATTCACCTTCATGTTAGTATTAAGCTACAAATTGTTATTCAATTTTCCATAAAACAAATCAATTTTATCAAGCCAACAATGAAGTATTCATATATAGCCAAAATTATATTGGTGTTGCATTTGATGCTAGGAGTATATTTCTAGCACTAATGTTTTTGCTAGCATTTCTAGGATATGCTTTTTTTGAAAGTAGCATTCAAAAAATCATATTGGATGCATATTAAATCTCAATATAAGATAGCATTGCTTTGTCAACAAGATTTTGTTTGTTTTACAAAACAGGTTGAGCAAGGGAAGACCCCATGAACTATGCCAAAGATATTCTATGCATTGTAGTACATGCTTGCTATGGCTAAGGTGAATAACACCAAGATGCTTGCCACATAGGACCATGATATTATAAGTCATTGAATCATATAAACATGTTGACTTAGAGTCTAATCAAGGCTAGCTATTCTTCTTAAAATGTATTAAGAGATACAAACTTCCCTGAGAAAATGACTTAGAAGGCTTGAGGACATGACTTAGAAGGGTTAAGGACATCTCAACGCCTTGCTTTAGCTAAAGACCTTGTTCTTCTGGTGGATGCCCTTGATTTTTACCTTATTCTTTTTCTAAATTGTGAGAGATCGTATAATTTTTCAAATTGCAGCAAATTACTCATATATCATGCCACCAATTATATTGTTGTTGTATTGTTATGTACCATATAGTTCATGAGCAAAAGAAAATAATAGTGGCTAAACTTATGCACAGTAAAATTTTCACTAGACTTCTCAATTTTTATCAAGTGAAAGATCTAAGGAAAATTTTCAATCTTATCTTAGCCACTAGTGTATGCACTGGAAAAGCTAATTGCCAAATAAGATATAGCAAAAAAAATTACCTTATGTATATGAAACCATGTGAGGATTTCAACCACACAAGAATTCCAAATTTTGATTTTTGATAATTGGTCAAGTAAGAAGACCAAAATATTAGAATTTTCATTTTGATCTACACGAATAAGGTATTAGTGCATGGGTGATACCTCTTGCACAACATTTTGGAGTGTTTTGATATATTCAAACATGGTATTAATGAGTGGGCTTAGCGAAATGATACCTTTCTTTTGTTGAATCGAAGTACCTACAAGCCGTTGGTGAGTTTGCACCTTGTAGGAGGAGGGAAATGTTGCTAGCTGGTTTGCAATGTCATTGACTAATATCTTTGTATAGAGATTTACAAAAGTATCCATGCTTTTGCGGCTTCAAGTGATGTACTCTTGGAATTTTTTTTTTTTTTTTTTTTTTTTAAGTTATGCCTTCTTTGTTTCCTTAGGCTCCTTTGAACCAATTCCTTTCAAGGAGGTCAATCTTGTGCACTTTATACACTCACTTATGGGTTTTCATACCCACTCAAAACTCTTTCTCTTTGTACCCCTCGTTAGGTCTTACTTACAATTTGCACCCTCCACTGGGACATGCTATGGCTTGTACCTATTAGTGGTACATGTTACAGCTGGTACCCATTACTGGGATATGCTTACAATCTGCATACATTATTGGGATGTGCTACTGCTTGTATTCATTGCTGGTACGTGCTACAGGTTGAACCCATTGCTGGTACGTGCCACAGGTTGTAGCCATTGTTATACGTGCCACAAGTTGTAGCCGTTACTGGGATATGCTTACAATTTGCACACATTATTAGGACGTGCTATGGCTTGTATCCATAAACTTTTGCTTTTGATCAGTTTCTTGGTTGTACTTGGAAACTTTTGCTCTTGGCCAATTTCTGAGTCATGTATTTAGGAAATTTGTTCTTGGCCAAGTACATGGAAAGTTTGCTCTTCCCAAGTCCTAAGCCATGTCATTTGAAAAAATATGTTTTAGCCAAATCCTAGGCCAGGTACATGGAAAGTTTAATCTTCCTAAGCCCTAGGCCATGCCAAAAAAAAATTTTAGCCAAGTGCTAGGCCATGTCACTTGGAAAAAATTTGTTTTAGCCAAGTCTTGGGCTAGGTATATGGAAAGTTTGCTCTTCCCAAGTCCTGAGCCATGTCATTTGGAAAAAAAAAAATCTATTTTGGCCAAGTCCTGAGCCAAGTACATGGAAAGTTTGCTCTTCCCAAGTTATGGGTCATGTCACTTGGAAAAATCTGTTCTTACCAAATCTTGGGCTAGGTACATGGAAAGTTTGCCCTTCCCAAGTCTTGGGCCATGTCACTTGGAAAAAATCTGTTTTGGCCAAGTCTTGAGCTAGGTACACGGAAAGTTTGCTCTTCCCAAGTCGTGAGTCATGTCACTTGAAAAATTTGTTCATAATCATTGATTTTTTTTTCAATCTTCAGAAAAGGTTCCTTCATAGCCCCCCGTTCTCAAGTGGGGTTACCGAATTGATTTCTTTTCTTTTTTTTTCTTCAAAGGGTTAAAAATTTGTTTCCTTCTCCACGGATCTTCTAAAATATCCCCTCTTGGCTGTGAACAAATCTTTTATGGAAATACTCTTCTTTTATAAATCATTTAAGGTTGCTCTCACTGGTGAACTGACGACTAGGAGGAGGTCCACCAAGATGATTATGTCATGATGTTTTCTTTAGGTGGGGGATCCTCTTGCGGGGATCCTGGAAAAGGAATGCTTTCCCTAGGCATGCTCGTTAGAGGTTGTCTTTACAAATCTTATAGTCTGTTTCTTTATAAGGATCTCTACCGCTACTACTTTTTTAGAGATCTTCTCACTCAATAGGTACTCCTCTTCTTTAGAACTAGACTAGTAAGTTTGCTATAGCTTAGCCCTTGACAGCTCTGGGGATCCTTCAGACCTATATTGTATTTGGAAATTAATATTAACCACCGAGCTACTCTTTAAGATCGCAAGGGCTGATGAAGGAGGGCTTTTATTAGATGAAAGCTCGTCACCAATAGGATTTGGTGGGATGAAAAATAATGATTCAGTTGTTGAGATATATGGCCACCAAACACACCCATTTCTATGTTGGGATACCTCATTTTGGTATCCTTTAGTGCTCTGTATGCTTAGGATCGAAATCCCAGGTACAACCATAATGATCTTGCCATGGACTAGTACCCATAAGGTAGGCAAATGACTCATGATCTGTTAAAATTTTATGAAAGACATTTGGATGGTCAGCTCCATATATGAAAACATTCTCCTTTTTCAATAGTTTGGATAGTCCATTAATGACCAAGGCTGGCCTTGGTGTGAACTTACCAATGTAAGAAATTCTCTCCAACAAGCTCTTGAGTTCTTTGAGCATGGTATGTCTCTTCATGGTTGATATTGTTGTTGCCTTGTTTGGATCTATGAGGAGATCAATGTTAGGCAAAAGAAATTTATCCTTTGGATGTGACTTATTTAATTTGAAAGGGTCCACATCAATAAATTTTCATATTTTTCAATAGCTCCACCAGTTGCTCTTTTTTTTTTTTTGTATCAATAACTAATTGCTAATTAGAATAAGCCCCAGGTTCCTTGGGTTAGTCCCCAAGTTCACCTCTTCTAGTTCTTCCTTTGGCAGGATTTATGCATTTCTTTCTATATCCATAAGTTTCTCCAAGATCTTCATAAGCAGAATTTTAGCCTTCCCTCTAACTTTCTTCTTTTTATGGGACAAGATCCCTCTAGGATCCTAGAGATGGGATATTCTGACTTGTCATATCCCTAAGTTCCTCCAGGATCTCTTCCTAGGTTATCATGTAAGATGGTGGTCCGAGATCCTCTTATAGGCTATATTTAAGTCTCACGTGCCTTCATAAGCAATATTTTGTCTTCCTTCCAAGTTTCTTTCTCTTCTGGGATAAGAGCCCTCGGGATCCTAGAGATGAGATATTCTAACTCATCGTATCTCTAGGTTCCTCTAGGATCTCTTCTTGGGCTATCATGTAAGATGGCGAATTGAGATCCTCTTTTAGGTCTTGCCTACCTTTATAAGCAATATTCTTCCTTCCTTACAGCTTTTTTTTTTTTTTTTGGGAAAGGAGGCCCCCTAGATCCTAGAGATGGGATATTCTGACTCATCGTATCCCTAGATTCCTATAGGATCTCTTCTTGGACTATTATGTAAGATGGTGGTCTGGGATCCTCTTTCAGGTATCGCGTGCCTGCCTTCCTTCCTTCGAGGTTTCTTTTTCTTTTGGGAAAGGAGCCCCCCGGGGTCCTAGAGATGGGAGCCCACCGAAATCCTAACAATGAGACATTCTTCAGCTGGAGCCAACTCATCATAGAATATGTTTTTCACAAAATTCACTTTGTGTTAGATGAAGAGACTAGGATTGGCAGTAATATTTGTGGGCTTCCCATTCAGTCCCTATTTTACGTACCAATGGTACATCGAGGGGATCGGACGATATTTGTGATACTATGGTCGACCTTTAGAGCTAGTTGTACATGTCCTTTAGTGGACTCTATAGCTTCTCCAAATCTTGTTATTTTCATGGGTGAACCCAATTGTTGAGCTGCAAGAAATGATAGATGCACTGTATAGTTGTTGAGCTTTCAATCTTACAATATAGTATTTCTATTGATTTTCTTCAAAATATATTCAAGATCCATCGCACAATAGGCTTTAGCCCTCAAGACATAAGGTGATTGTTGAATCATGCTTGATCCATCTTCTCTTGATGCTATTGTGGAACTTCTATCCACTTTCCTAATGCTTCCATTTTTTTTTTGAACCATTTTACTTTGCTGGATCTATGGAAATACTTTGTCTTTGCTGAAACCAATGATTTCCTAAGCTTTGCTGAAATTGAGGGTGTAATCAGTTTTGCTAGAATAAACGATTTTCTCAGCTTTGTTGGAATAAAGGATCTCCTCAGCTTTGTTGGGATCAAAGATCTCCCGGACTTTACTTTCCTGGAGTCAAGGATCTCCTAAACTTTGCTGGAACTAAGGATGTACCCATCATTGCTGAAATAAAAGATCTCCTCAGCTTTGTTGAGATCAAGGATCTCCTAGACTTTACTTTCCTAAAGTTAAGGATATCTTAGGCTTTACTAGAATTAAGGATGTACCCAGCCTTACTGAAATAAAGGTTCTCCTAGGTTTTACTAGGACCAAGGATCTCCTAGGTTTTACTAGGACCAAGGATCTCCTGGGCTTTGCTGAGATCATGGAATTACTCCATTTTGCTAAATCCATGGGCAGAGCCAAGGAATTTGTCAATTTCGCAAACTTGCGCCATATGATATTATTATCAAATTATTGCAAAATTATTTAGCCCCATAACATGAGACAATTGCTTTTGCTATGTAATTTACATTTCATCAAGCCTCCTTCATTCGCTCACTTTTCTTTCTTCTTTTTCTTTTTAAATAAATGAAACAATATCATGAATTTTTTAAAAAGAAAAAACATTAGCCCCCAAATGTGGGGTCATTGCTTTATTATGTAGCTCATACAATCTTCATTTCATCAATCTCTATTTTTTTTGTTTTTTTGCCCATGTTTCCATCTTTTTTTAGCAATGAGATAATGTTATGATTGTTTAAATATTACAACATAGCCCCCCTTTTTTTAAGAGAGTAGGGCAATGATCCATTATGTTCAAAATGTAAAATGAAGAAAATAATAACGCATAAAACTTATCTTGTGCTGGGAAATTCCCCAAAATTCCATACAGAGTCTCTTGGTGGGACGTTCTTTGAAGGAACCCACACTTTAAGAAGAATTTTCCTTCCTTTTAGTGTTTCCTAGCTTTTGAGCCATGTTTGTGAAGGGACTGCTTCTTCCCTCTCTTTTTTCCCAGTCCCTTGAGGAGTTGCCAAAATGTAAGGGTCCTTTTTTGGATAGTACCTAGGCTTAAGTAGAAACAAGGATTCCAGGTCCTTTACTTGTTATTTGGTGGACTGGACTTGGTTCACCGCAGTTAAATGGAGGCTGATTATGAACCAAATTATGCGCAAGCCACATAAATCTCCTCAAGACAAAAATGCGATTCCTCTTAAATAATAAAATACCATTATAAGTGTTTTAGTGTCATAAAATACCAATTTACTCTTACAAAATAAATAAAATAAGTATTCATAATATTTACAATGAGAAGGAGATTGAATAAGAGTATTTGAGGCTTATCTTTTACTGTGTGAACATTTGAAAGAATTCATTCACTTGGTACCCCGAGCCTAATATTGTGGTAACTCGGGCATGAAGTAGTGGTTCCTAGGGGTACTATGTCTATAAGAACCCAGAATACTGATTCTTTGAACTATACAATCTTTCTCCATGCTTATTATGCAATAGAGTTTTGTCATTTCCCTTTACCTCTATAAATTCTACATAAGAACACACTATACAATACACATATCTTCAAATAATTGTTAGTTTCTTAGATTATGATATACATTTTAATACATTTACATATATGTAAACGAATTTCATGAGAATGATTCCGCCACGAGGATCCCGGTTCCAATTCTCACAGACTTAATACTTTTGCATAAGACTTGTGGGATTTAGAACTTAAGTCCAAGTGGTTTTGTTTGGGCATTGCCTTCCAAGATAGTTAGGTGAGGAGGATTTTTGTAAGAGAGAGTGATATCTGATTTGTGCATGTTTTGGCATAGATTTCTTTGAAGGCTAAGTAATATTTTGAATGATCTCAAGGATATGGGACAAATTCCTCCACCTTGACTCTCTTATTTTGTTTATTTCTTTCTTTTTCTTGCTGGGCTTTTAGGGTCCGTTTGGTTAGAGGAGTGGAAAAGTGGGAGGATAGAAAATGGTGGAAGAGTGGAAAAGTAGAAGGATAGAAAAGATTTTATTTTCTCTTCTACTTGTTTGGTTGGGAGTGAAAAAGTGGAAGGATGGAAAAAATAGGTTTGAATAAATTTACTCATATGCCCTTATTAAAGAATGATACCCAATTAAAATAAAAAATAAAAAAGTGACAAATAATCACACAAAAAAAATCATGTAAAAAAAATCATAGCTAGTTAAATAAAAAAAAAAACTATGACGCCTAGGCCTAGAAAATCAAAAGAAGAAAAAAAGAATAGGAAAAAAAAAACCAAAAGAAAAGGCAACTGCCCCAAAGAAGAAGAAAAAAAAGAGAAGAAGAAAGAAGGTAGAACGCCCAAGCCTAAAAAAAAAAAAAAAAACGTGGTTGAGAAGAAAATAAAAATAAAGGCAACTTGAATAAGTGTGGATATATATGCTGGGCATTTTTGTCAATTAAGAAAATATTTATTTTCATTCAGTTTTCTCTCCATTTTGGAGAGAAAACATTTTGGTAGGCTAGGATAGAAAATACTTGGACCCCATCATTTATTTTCCATTCTTCCCACCTAACCAAACACACTCTAAAAAAGTTTTATCTTCTATTTTCTTTCTAAAGTTTTCCAACCTCCCTGTTTTACCTCCAAACAAACACACCCTTAAAACTTTAAGAACATAGTTTTACCTAGGTCTGCTGGGTAAAACTATGTCCTCTGTGACCTGAAAAAGTGCATTAGGCAAAAATTTAGCTTATTTAAGCACTTATAACTCAAAAGGGGCATTTGACTTTAGTTACAAATGGAAGATTCCTTTTTGGAAAGTCAAAAGAGGGAATGGGCTGCTTAATACAATGGATGACAACTTTGGTTAAAAGTGACAGTTGATAAGAAATTGTGGGAAGGTGTCATGAACATGGGGGAACTGAGTTTTCAATTGATTCATGCATTCCAAGCAAATATATGAACCTAGGGAAACCTTCGAGATCCTCCTTTCACAAGAAATCACTTCCCTACCAACCAAACCATTCCTTCCTTACTATCCACTCGGGATCTCACGGGCTTGGACCATGGGTTACAAAGATGATACCTGGTTTTTTGCTGGATTTTTAATGGCTTATTCTTTGCTGGAAATCTGAACATACATAGGGCCTTGATGTTGATTTTTCTTACTACATATCCTCTGGCCTAACTGAGATCCTTGCTGCATTTCCTCTGGTCTGACCGAGATCCTTATCTGAACCTAAGGAAACCTTCGAGATCCTCCTTTCACAAGAAATCACTTCCCTACCAACCAAACCATTTCTTCCTTACTATCCACTCAGGATCTCACGGGCTTGGACCATGGGTTACAAAGATGATACCTGGTTTTTTGCTGGATTTTTAATGGCTTGTTTTTTGCTGGAAATCTGAACATACATAGGGCCTTGATGTTGATTTTTCTTACTACATATCCTCTGGCCTAACTGAGATCCTTACTGCATTTCCTCTGGTCTGACCGAGATCCTTCTCTGAGATGTGAGGGTCCTTTTTTGGACAGTACCCAGGCCCAGTGAAGTCGCTAAAATGTAAGGGTCCTTTTTTGGACAGTACTTAGGCCCAAGTAGAAACACAAGGATCCCAGGGCCCTTTACTTATTATTTGGTGGACTGGGCTTAGTTCACCGCAGCTAAATGGGGGCTGATTACGAACCAAGTTATGCGCAAGTCACAAAAATCTTCTCAAGGCAAAAATGCGATTCCTCTTAAGTAATAAAATACCATTATAAGTGTTTTAGTGTCATAAAATGCCCCTTTACTCTTACAAAATAAGTATTCATAATATTTACAATGAGAAGGAGATTGAAATAGAGTATTTGAGGCTTATCTTTTACTGTGTGAACATTTGAAAGACTTCTTTCACTTGATACCCTGAGCATAATATCGTGGTACTCCGAGCATGAAGTCGTGGTTCTCATGGGTACTAGGCCTATAAGAGCCCAAAATACTAATTTTCTAAACTATACGATCTTTCTCCATGCATATTATGCAATAGAGTTTTATCATTTTCCTTTACCTCTATAAGTCCTGCATAAGAACACACTATACAATACATATATCTTCAAATAATTGTTAGTTTCTTAGATTAGGATATACATTTTAATACATATACATATATGTAAATGAATTTCATGAGAATGATTCAGCTATGAGGATCTTGGTTCCAATTCTCACAGACTTAGTGCTTTTGCACAATACTTGTGGGATTTGGAACTCAAGTCTAAGTGGCTTTGCTTAGACATAGTCTTCCAAGATAGTTAGGTGAGGAGGATTTTTGTGGAAGAGAGTGATACCTGATGTGTGCATTTTTTGGCATATGTTTCTTTGGAGGCTAAGTAATTTTTTGAATGATCTCAAGGATATGAGACAAATTCCTCCACCTTGACTCTCTTATTTTGTTTATTTCTTCATTTTCCTTGTTGGGCTTTTAAAGCTCTAAGAATATGTGTTTTGAATTTTTGAACTATTCCCCTGAATCCCCATTTTTCTCCCCTTCGAATCCCCCTTTTCTGCTATGCCTTGTGTTCTTTTATAGCAGATCTAGTCTGGTACCCCGGGTGAGGATGTCCTATGTTTGCTAGGTAAAACTATGTCCTCTGTAATCTGAAAAGGTGCATTGGGCAAAGGTTTAGCTTTTTTAAGCAATTATAACTCAAAATGGACATTTAGCTTTAGTTACAAATGGAAGATTCCTTCATGGAAATTCAAAAGAGGGGGTAGGTTGCTCAATACAATGGATGACAGCTTTGGTTGAAAGTGATAGTTGAGAGGAAATAGTGGAAAAGTGTCATGCACATGAGGGAATTGAGTTTTCCATTAGTTCATGCATTCCAAGCAAATATATGAACCAAGGGAAACTTTCAGGATCCTTCTTTCACAAGAAATCACTCCTCTACTAACCAAACTATTCCTCTCTTATTACCTACTCGGGATTCCACAAGCTTGGACCATGGGTTACAAAGATAATACCTGCTTTTTTGCTGAATTTTTAATGGCTTGTTCTTTGTTGGAAATCTGAACATACATAGGGCCTTGATGTTGATTCTTCTTGTTGCATATCCTCTGGCCTAACCTAGATCCTTGTTGTATGTTCTCTAGTCTGACTGAGATCCTTGTTGCATGTCCTCTGGCCGAGATCCTTGTCTGAGATTCTCTTCTTTTTTTCTTTTTTATTATTATTGTTTCTTTCTTTTTTCCTTTTTTTTGGATTTTAGGCCTTCATGGTCCTTCTTAGCTTCATGAATTGGGCTTTCTTTTGTTAAGGCCCATGGTTTTTCCTTGTTTTTCATGGAATGAGTTTTCTTGTGAAATTTTGGTCCTCAACAGTGTTTAATGTCTAAACTCTAGAGTTTGAATCTTATCTCCCCCTTCCTTATTTGCTTAGAGGGGAAAAAAGCTTATATACTCATGTGTTTTGAAGTAATTGTAATATCAACAAATCATGAATCGACATGTGGCACAACGACAACAATGCTCATGTCTATTGATTTAAAACCAATCTCACATAACATAAAATATGTGTATCCTGTGGTAGGTAGGAATTGGCTGACCAAATTCAACAATAACTATGAAATAAAACAAGGGGAGTTGGAATTTAGTTGGGTAATTGCCTTAAAAATCAAGGAAAGAGCAATAGCATATCGAGATTCAAGACATGTGTATCCTAGTAATTTCCCCTTTTATGCAATAAAATTTGTTTGGAACCCTAACTTTGTGTACGCAAAAATAGTACCCTCTATACATAGCTTAGAGCTAGTAAGCTATGTACAAAAGGTTTTTGGCAAATATTCATGTAGAGTTGATTCCATATCACTTGGGAACAACCCTACACCCTTTGTTAAGCACTCTAAAGAGCCTTACAAGCTCATTTTTTGAAACACACATAAATCACCTCAAAAGAAATTATTCAAGAGGGAGTTTTTATTTTATTTTATTATCATTATTTTTTTTAGGGATAATTACAGATTACCCACCTGTGGTTTAGCCCGAATTTAACTTATCCACCCATGGTTTCATTTTTGACACTTTACCCGCCTATGGTTACTTCTCTTTAGTCTCTATTACCCACCTCTGTTAAAAAAGAAAGATAAATAAGTCTTTTTACACCCATTTTATGTTTCTCTCCTCCCCAAACAAGAAAAAAAAAAAGAAAAGCAAGATTAAAATGTGATATTGGTTTCTCACCATTCACAAACATGAAGAACTTACACAAACATGAAGAACATACACCCAAAAAACTGCCTCTGTGTGTGTGTGTGTGTGTGTGTGTTCTATCCATGTGTCTCTCATCTCTCACACTCCGGTTCAGATCGTCAACAGTTTTGGGCGTGGTGGCTTGGGTGATGACTGTGGAGGAGCACAAGTCGGCTATGTTGGTTGGGTATGGGTTTGGGTTTTGAGGAGGAGCATGACGTTGGGTTGGATATGGGTTTTAAGTTATGTTTTCTTCTTCTTTTTCACATCCATTTATTTCTTTTAGCTTTTCATTTTCTTTATAACTTTACTGCAGATGGTTTCATCTTGTGCAAAATTATTTTTGTTTTTGTTTAAATTCTTTCTCCATTGCTGAATATTTAAATAGGTAACTTGACTTTCTTTTTCTCTTAAATAGCTACATTGATTTGCCATTGCCAGGACAAGTAGATTTCATCAATGGAGGGTCTCCATGTTAGGTCTGTGTCGATTTGGCCTCTTTACCACTCACTGTTCATGACTAATTTGTCTTAGGGATGTGGGAGGAAATTTAACCCACAACAATACCCTCAAAGCATAGGATCAACCCCACCATGAGCAGATAAGAATAAGAAAACAAACCCAGTTTTAAGAAACACCAGTATTCAGAGGAAAATAGCAAACTCATCTCTATTGTTACTCTATCATAGACTTCTTCAAAATTCAGACAAACTATTCAAAACTCTTTGCAAGAAAATTAAAACCCGCAATAAAATTATAAAAAAAAAAATCAAAGAAAAGCAAATCGCAGAGAACCACTGTTTCTAATTCTATCACCATATCTCTTAATTTATGCCTTGAAATTCAAGGAATTCGCGTTGGATTTGGATTCGAAATAGTTTCAACCACATAAGCCTAAAACTATTTAACTTTGGGAGAAAGAGGAGTGTTTGACCTGTTTTGGATTTTGTTTTTTATAAGAAATGTGTTAGAGTAACGTCTAAAAGAGAGGTGGGTTAAAGAGTAGTAATAAAGGGAAGCATAAATGGATAAAGTGTCAAAAATGAAACCACGGGTGGATAAGTTAAATTTGGACTAAACCATTAGTGGGTAATCTGTAATTATCCTTTTTTTAAAGAACACCTATTAATTGAATAGCACCAAACACATTTTATCAAAAATAGTTTATTCATCATCTTTCATAATAGTAGGTTTCTCCCTTAAAAGAGGTAGATGTAACTTGACATGAACCCAATTTTTTCGACCCGGAATAAAAATAGATTGACCTGTGACTCAACTTGGAAACACAGTTAACCCGTGACTCAACTTGTTTTTTAGACTTATACATTTTTTTTAAATAAAAATATGATTAAGCTTTTGGCAGCACAATGAACTCAATACTATATATGCTATGCTATTATCTATACTACTATTTATGGTGCTTTCCCTATTTGGGATGGACTTTTCATTGATTCAAAAATACACCGATGCCCTAAGTTTAAGGGGAGACAGAATTGGAGAATAACATTGTAAAAATACATCTTTAATTCCTACTAAAATATTGCCTACAAAATAGAATCACTCTAGTGTTTCTTTTCAAATTGATTTATCCACTTATAAATTATTATCTAAAAAAATTATATAAAAAATTAAAATTAACACATGTTTACGTCTTTGTAAAAAAAATAAAAAATAAAAAATCTTTTAAAATCCCAATAACTCACGTTTCTTACCCACTTATTTTTTCAATATTGAAAACTATAAAGTTGTGATTTATAACTATATTTTATGTTGGCTTTATTCCATGACAAAAAGTGTTGTAATTGCTTGAATTTTGTTTCTTGTATTTTGTGGGATTTTATTGTTTTGGGTTTAGTATTAAGTTGGTGAAGAATTGAGTGTGAATTGAAGAATAAGTGGATTTCGGGAGAAGCACCAGCGAAACAGCCACGTGAGAAGCACATGTTGGAAGCTGAAGAGTCATGCCACCCTGGAGAATTTTGCGAGTGTATTGCGGGTAAGGCCTTCTTGCCAATGTTATTAATTCTGTTTCGTTTCGGCCGGAACGGTTGGAATTTCTCTTGTCGGTGTGCAATTCGGAATGGTACTACCACCCATTCCATCTCGGGTCAAATTTCGGCCTGTTTCGGGGTGTTTCGGTCAATTTTGGCCAATTTCGGGTGGAATGGGAATTTCGGTCAGTACTGGTTTTGCCTTAAAAAAAAAAAAATCTATCCTACAACTATGTTGTTTTACATCTCAAATCAGATGTTCACAGATCCATTCATACATGTAAAGCTTCTATTTTGACAAGATTTAAAGCTTTAAATTCATAAGAAAATAGTCACAACCCAAAAAGAAATTAAGAAGAGAGAAGGAAATTAACAACAATCGCAGTGTCCAACCTTCATCTGCATGCTCCATATTTTCTTTTCCCTTTTCATTTTTGGCTTTATTTTCTTTCTACACTACATTTTTTCGCTTGCTTGTTTTCACATTTCATCAAGCCTTCAAAGTGCTAAGAGCTTGAGACTTTTTTCTTTCTTAAGCTGAATGCTAAAAACCTGAGACATTTATTTCTGAACAATGAGGTTTGGTAAAGTTTTGAATGGCTATTACTTCCAAGATATAATTGTCCTTTAGTGAATCTGAAAATTATTATTTTATTTTATTTTTGGATGGTGTGATGGACTGATGGGTTATTACTTATTAGTATCTACTTGCCTATTAATTTATTATTATAATAATAAGTATAAAAAAAATTATACTGTATATATTTTTTAATTTTTTTTAAGAACCAAAAACACCTTGAAATTATACACTGGAATAGGCCGGTACTAAAATATTCCGTTCTAGTTGACAAACAGAAATGAGGTTTGAAATGGAATTAATAACATTGCTCCTCGTGAGATACTCATGAAACTCTTTGCCTGGAGGATTTTTTAGTGTGACTTTTTTACTCTTTACCCATACTATATATATATATATATATATATATATATATATTCTCATTACCCACAAAAGTATAAGGAGGCCATTCAAAGAGAAAAACTCTAGATAACACATACATCCATCTTTTAGAGAGAGAATTACTTATTCTTAGTGAAAAATCATTGTAGCCTTTTCTCATTCCCTCTTTCATTGTCATACCTTAAGAGAAAATTTGTACTAAAACACAACCCACACATTTTTTCAGAGTCTAGAAAGTGTTTTGGAGCTTTGGAAGTTTTGGGGATTTGCCAAAGAAGCCAATGAGGCTTGGCGGATGCAATCGAGTGTATTGCAGGATCCGAAAAGTTAGATAAGATTCGGTTCCAAGAAGTCTTATTGGAGTAGGAGCTTGGAGGGTTTCGGTGCATTGGGTAGATTAGACTTGGAGGGTCTCTTGCTATTCTTGTATCCCAACTAATCGTCTAGTGGATTGATTTACCGCTTGGAGGGTGACAGAGAGGTTTTTAGTTGAGTTCTTTCGCCGAGTTCTTCGGTTTCTTTTTCAATAACACATCTGCGTGTTATCTTGTATTTGCATATTTTTTCCCTTACTCTTTTGCTTTAATTTTATTGTTTGTTGTTCATGTTTATGCACTAGAATAGTAATCGGTTTATTGCGTCTCATTTACTCTTATTCCGCACTTAGATAAGTTAGAGTAAAAGCAATCTAGCCGTAATCTTCTATTTGGGAGGTCCAAACAAGCTCTTGTGTATTCACACAAATCAGAGCTTTCAAAACAAACAAACTATTTATCAATTATCATGCACATGTCGTTCTCAGGACTTCCCACAATCATGTGCTAAAAAAATTACAAAGAAAAAAAAAATTGCGCTAATTTTTAACGTTAACTACCACAGACTTCTGACAAAGAGAAGTAAGATACTATATGAGAAGAAAGTGGTAAATTATGTCAAATGAGAAAAAAGAAAAGCAATGGGATCCAAGAATTTTTGTGGGTGGTTGCATCAAATTTTATTATTACTTTACCGTGTGAGTTTCAGGACTTTTGAATTTTTTTGTTGGTGTCTTCTTTTTTTTTTTTTTTTTGGGTTTACTTATTCTTTCTATTTTACAATGTTGATATAATAAAAATTCACCTTCAAAGTCTTTTCAGGCTTCATTCATATTTTGCAATTTTTTTTACCACTTTTTTTTTTTTTTTTTTTTTTTTTGCAATTTACTCATTTGTATGCATTCTGTATATATGTGATTACTTTATAAGATAAAAATTATTAATCTTTAGAAAGAAAAAAAATAGAAGAGTCTCGCGTGTGTGCTCATAAGCTAGTTATTATTTTATATAATGAAAGTGAATAACATTAACAAGATATTGCAAAATTGAACCTTTACTATCCAAAAGTATACAACAAAATATGTAAACCACAACTAATACCTTATATCTCAATTAGTTAGCAGCTTTTAATGTTCTAAGACATATAGAGTTCAAGTCTCCCATTTTTTCAATTTTTCCAAAAGACTTTTATGATTTAACATTGCAAAATCACGTGTACATAAGAGATTTCCCTCTTAATTTGTGGCTATACACTAGTGTAAGGGCACAATTCAAACTAACCCAAGGTTCGTCCGATGGACCAGCCTAATGAGCCCAGAATAATAAATTTATAAAGAATGGGTGCTTAGTCTAGGTTTTTGGTACGAAAGATAACACAAAGGATGGATTGAACCACATAATTCATGCACTGATCTTGTATAAAGATAGAATGTTAAGTTCAATACACTAATGCCGAGGACAGTTCTTCTTGCCCCTTTTACAAGTTTTCTCTTTATCTCCCTCTCTCTCTTTTTTCTCCTCTTCCTTCCTTGTCTTCTTCCTTCACCCTTTATAGGCCTATCTCCCTTTTCCTTTCTTCCACGTGTAGTCCCGATCTTCTTTCTTTTTGGATACTTGTCCCATCATCCCTTTTTGCTAAGGTCTCTGGTGGTGAAGATGAGGTTGAAACCCAACGTTCAGGCGTCACTTCTTCATTAATGCGGCCAGAGAAGCAGGTGTAGAGTCTTAAATGCGGTGATAGCAGCTTTTTCCCTTTATCATAGCTTATCCCTCCCCTTTATTCTTTACCCTCGTTTCCTTAATTCCAACGTTAAAAACTTTATCATGGGCGCTGTCGAACTGCTAGATCATTCACATAGTCCTCGGCAACGCCTTGCCGAGGACTGGGTTGTCCTCGGACGTTATATTTCTTGGTGTTTTGGACATGCATGATACCCATTTTTATCACGTGACTTTGTAGGTTGGACTGATTATGTCCTCGGATCATTTCAAGATGTGGAGTTGGGCTTCTTTCATTGTGAGAGCCTTTGGGCCGGCCCACTGTGTGTACTTCGGGCCCATTGGTACTACAACTAGTTTTATGTTAACTGAACATAAAAGATTTAGGTGAAAAACCCATTTTAGTCCCTACATTTTCACTTTGGTCTCTAACTTTTTTTTTTCACCACTTTTAGTCCCTATCCTAGAAAACGCCTCTCGTTTTAGTCCCTGACGTTACATCAGAGATGGAACTTGCTGAGCTGGCAAACGAAAAAAATTAGAAATATTAAAATAATATTTACTGTGGCCATGTGGCTTTTCACGTCAGCCTCTAAATTAAAAAAAAAATAATTTATTAATTTTAACTTAATAAAAAATTAAAAAAAGAAATAAAAACTAAAAAATAAAATTTAAGAACGGCAACAAGAACAACAAACCCAGAAATTTGAATCTAAAACAACCACAACCACACCCAAAAATTTAAATTTTAAGAAAAACCTTAAATCTAATTAATTTAGACTTTTCTTTTCTTAATATTCATGTTCTTTCAACTTTCTTCACAGACCAAACCCAACAACCAAACTTAAACCCATATCAGAACTTAGAATGCAAATCAACAATTAAAGTTGAGAAAGAACATAGAAACCTTCTAATAAGAAAGAACTAGCAAAAAAAAGAAAAAAAAAAGGAAGATGAAGAAGAATAACCAATCAAGAACTAAGATTAACAAGCAAGACCTAGATCGTAAACTCAAAAACCCAGTAACAAAAAACCAAGATTTCCACGGATTCCCATTACCTATTTCCGATCAAACAAATAGAAGAACCCAAAATACCAAAAATCACAGTTCTGAATGCCCTCTTTTGCTTTGATCTTGGAAACACAAAAAAATTAAGAGAGAAAGACTACTCAGAAAACTCCATCGAGGCCCTCATACGGCTGTCTTCCTTACTCGGCGTTGCACGGCACGACACGGCGAGTCTCTTTGTTTCTGTATTGAGAAAATTTCAGACTAGGGGTTTTGATTTTGGGGGAGATTTTAAATGACATTTTCTTACACAGGCTGTATACAATAGGTAGGCGGCCTCGACATGCTTCTTCAGGTACTCGACGGCATGGATCAGAGGTCGGATGCTTGAGGCGTGAAGAGATCGGAGATCGGATGAGAGTGTTGTCGCGTGTTTTGGTGACTGTTTGGCGAATCACGAGTGTGACTATAGCAAGAGATTGATGGTGAACAAAAAAAATAAAATTGATCAGTTTTTCATTTTATTTTATGCCAAACCCAGATAATATTTGTGTTCCTTCATCTTTTGATATGTGTTTGAGTTTGGTTGCTGGGTTTGGTCTGTGAAGAAAGTTGAAAGAACATGAATATTAAGAAAAGAAAATTTTAAATTAATTAGATTTAAGGTTTTTCTTAAAATTTAAATTTTTGGGTGTGGTTGTGGTTGTGGTTGTTTTAGATTCAAATTTCTGGGTTTGTTATTCTTGGTGTTCTTGTTGCTGTTCTTAAATTTTATTTTTTAGTTTTTATTTCTGTTTTTAATTTTTTATTAAGATAAAATTAATAAATTAATTTTTTTTAAATTTAGAGGCTAACGTGGAAAGCCACGTGGCCACAGTAAATATTATTTTAATATTTCTAATTTTTTCCGTTTGCCAGCTCAGCAAGTTCCGTCTCTAATGTAACGCCAGGGACTAAAACGAGAGGGGTTTTCTAGGATAGAGACTAAAAGCGGTGAAAAAAAAGTTAGGGACCAAAGTGAAAATTACATGAAAATGTAGGGACTAAAAGGGGTTTTTTCGCCAAAGATTTATAACCTACGATGACAACATATCAAACAAAAAAATTATGTGAAAAATTATGAGCTAACCTGTAATCCAACTTGACTAGTAACTCAGTAGATCTAACCCGTTTAAAATGACTTGTTTTTTTGACCTAAACCGACTCGTTTTCCACGTTTAGACAAAAGTCATGTGATATTTCATTTTTTTAGAATTTTCGATGATTATTTTCAAAATTATTCAATGAAGAGGTGTCTTATGAAAGTTTTCTTACTTTTCCTTTAAAATAAGTAGTGACCCCCTTGTAGGTGGTAAAATCACATCACCCCCACACTTTAGGTTTTGTTTGGAAACTTGAATTTGAAATTTAAATCTCTTGATTTTGAATCAATTGATTTTAGAAATCATTTTGTATCTATCGTACTCATTTTCAAGAAAATGAAAACACTAAAAAGTTATTTTCAGCTTTTGTATTAAAATCCTATTTTTCTGGATATTGTAAAATAAAAACTAAATACAATTATAAAATCAAACAAGTTTTCTAGTTGTAAGTCCCACACAAAATTGATAATGAGTGCAGAATAGTGAATACACCCTTTTTATGGTCAAACCAAACAAATCCTTAAAATCCTTATTGAATTTTGTCAAAATTCAAATTTTAGATATTTTAAAATTATCCAAGCAAGATATTTGAATTATTATCACTCAAATTCAAAATTTGCTATTCAAACGCACCATAAGGTGTGGATTGAAATCGATTAAAAAGAAAAACATAATAAATAAATCTTATCAGCAAAACCGTTGTCGTTTCGGTTTGACTCTCACTGCCTCCCTCATCGTCCGGCTGAGAGGTACACAACCCACAGTCCTTAAAATGAGCCGTACCGTACCGAATCACTTAAAACTAGGGTTTTTAATATTAGGTGTAGCCACTTTCTCATTTCTCTGCCGCACTGGCTATTAGGGTTTTCCAGAGCTATTCCAAAATTTTCCTTCCCAATTTTCTTTTCTCTCTTTTTTCATTCAATCTCAGATCGGTTTTTCTTTTTTTCTCTTTCATGGAGCTGAGTAAACAACACTAGGAAGGGTTTTGTGGTTGCTGTGTAGGGTTCGTAAAGTTTAGGGTTTTTGTGTTTGTTTCTTTCTGATTTTTGATCGAGAAAGAAATGGCAAGCGTGAACCCATTTGGTCTCTTGGGCGATGACGACAACGATGACCCGAGCCAGCTCCTCGCGGCTCAGGAGCATAAGCTGGGCCCTCTTGCTGCCAAGAAACCCCAAACTCAACCAGCGGCTCAGCCAGCTAAGCCAGCCAAGCTTCCATCCAAGCCTCTTCCTCCTGCTCAAGCTGGTGAGCTCTCAGCTTCCATTTCCATTCTGGGTTTTTATTGCTTTTCTCAAAATTCTTTTGCTTGGTTCCGGATATTTGGGTTTGTGGATGTTGTGTTGGTTTCATTTGGGTTAATTTATTCAGTGTTTTTTATATGCGTTTTGTGGCTTGATGTGGGTTTTCTTTGTTGTTATGCATTTTGGGTTGAGATTTGGTAACTTGGAATTTGTATGATGTGGTTATGGACTTGTTTTGGAATTGGTATTGATTGTTGTTTGTATTTGTGTGTAGGAAATGTTTTGACTGAATCCAAACGATATCCAACTCTTTGGTATTTGGCAAGAAAAGGAAATCCGATTTTTACATTTCATATTCACTAATTTTTTTTTTTTAATTCTATTATCAAGTTTAGAGTGAAGTAAATCAAATGCTTTATTCTCTAAATAAACAACATACGATGGGTGTAATGCAAGGTCAAGATAGGGAGAGCAAATCCATCTGATACTTGAGATTTTGATAAATGAGCATTTCACTCTACAATGGTGCAGTTTATGAGTAATTAATTTATTCAAAACATAACATAAGTCATATTCATAAAACAATGGACAATGCTCAGCTGAATGACCTTTTATTCTGATTTTGAGCTCAATTTTTGTCTTTTCCTTGGTATATTTTGATGTGCACGTTTTTGTGTATATTTGAAGGTGGCTCTCAAATGGTTGAGCTTTGGATAATTAAGAAGTTTCAAGTTATGTATTGATTAGTTCTATATCTGAAGTCTAAGAAATTGATTCACTTGTGTGCTTTCCTTGAGAATAGATTGTATGATCTTTTTTCTTACCCTTCAATATTTTCTGTCTAAAATTACCCAAAAAAAAAAAGGCCGAAAGTATGGGAAAGAAAGGTGAATGAAGGTTTGATTAGGATGTTTTTCCAATTGAGTTTTTACTTCAATGGGACCTAATCGGTTGTATTTACTGTGATCTTTTAATGGAAATGTAATTGGTTTTCTGTGACTCAAGTGATCTCTATATTTGTTGTGTTGATCTTTATTTTGTCGCAGATGTTGATTAGCTCTTTATTTTTGTTACACTCTAATATAAATCAGGGTTTAGAAACTCCTCTTTTGTCCCTCCCCTTTTACTTTCTTTGTAGTATTCTTAATTTACAATGTTGTGTGTGTAAAAGGACATATGCTTTACCTCTATATTTGTTTCATTAATGCTCTCCCCTTTTGTGTTGTGCTAATAATGATTTTACTACTAATAATAAACCAACTAATAAATATTTTGTTTTTTTTCAGTAATTTGTGCTTCTTATTTTTAACTGCTGTACTATTTACTTATCTTGAAACGAGATTTTTATTTTTAATATTTAATTGCCTGATGAGTTAAAATTAATGTTAAAAAGAAAAGAATGAGAATTCTTATGCCTTATGTTTTCTATTGCAAATAATGTTGAAAATAAATTTAATCTTAAAGCATATTTCTATTCCTTATTTGTTTTAAAAACCTGACACAGGCTATACCTTATCATTTTCTCTTTTCATGTGAAAAAGTGAAATATATCAACTCAACTAACTCTGTTACTGTTGTTTCAGCTGAGTGTGTTTTTGTAGACTAAAAACCATAAAAGATAGCCTTTAGATTCTGTGATTATGATTTTTTTACTTTGCTGATGGCCTCTTGGCCAGGTGGCACCTCTTCATGAGGGACGTGGTAGGTGATGTCATGGGTTCAAGTCACAGAGTTTATGTGGGTTGATCACCAATAAAAACCATATCCTTTTCTTTTCATTAGTTCTCTCTGCAACTGACAAGAAGTTATTTCATATTAACTTCCTTAAACAAAGCATAATATTGCTGAGTAATTTAGTAAGTTTGACACATTTTTATTACACCTTTTTATTGTTTGTTTCTAAAAAGTAAAGTGGAAGGTAAGAAACTGTTATGTAAAATAGAGTACCATGTTTAGTTCTAATGTTATCTCTCTCTCTCTCTCTCTCTCTCTCAATGCACTCTATATTGAGGTTATATTGCTCATAAAATCTTACACCTTTTATAGGGCAACGCATACATATGTCTTGCATATCTGATATCTTCTCTTCTTTTTCTTGGTTGAGTAGTGAGGGAGGGAAAGAATGAAGTGGGGCGTGGAGGGGGCCGTGGTGGTGGACGCGGGTATGGACGTGGACGTGGTGGGGGTGGATTTACTCGAGATTCAGTTAACAATGAGAATACCTTTGGCAACAACAATGGATTCTCTGGTGGGGGGTACAGGCCAACTGAAGAGGGAGATGCAGGGAAGCCATCTGAGAGGCGTGGCTCTGGTGGACCTCGTGGTCCCTTCCGAGGTGGTCGTCGTGGTGGTCTTAGCAATGGAGAGGATGCTGAAGGGGAACGTCCACGTAGGACATATGACCGCCGCAGTGGGACTGGACGTGGGTTAGTCTTTTTGTTGAGATAATTGTTTTCATTATTAAGATAGATAACATGATCTGTGCTTTACAGTCCTGTAGTTTATCATGGCAGTGATTAATTTTATCTTTTTCTATAATCAGGAGTGAGCTTAAACGTGAAGGATCTGGTCGTGGTAATTGGGGAACTCCAACTGATGAAATTGCTCCGTAAGTATATTTGCTGCCACTTAAGATTAGAACTCTTTGTGATGATATGGCTATTATGCTTTAATGTGATGTGAGACCTGCTTATATGTGTGCATATCTGCACTCTTTTGCTAAAATAAGGGATGTTGAGGAGCCTCTAACTGAAAATGAGAAGAATGTTGGTGCTGAGAAGCAGTTGGGAGGAGAGGACAATGTTGGTGATGCTAACAAAGAGGATCCCGTTAATGAACCGGAAGAGAAGGAGCCTGAGGATAAGGTAAATTGTCCTATTGTTCAAGATGTTGGATATGCTGGATTGGCTTGTTCTCCAGCATATATATTTTCTCCAATTGGAAGCCAGAAAATTAAGAAAAGAAAAAACTAGCAGCCACAGGAATGGTGGTTCTGATTTATATTGCAATCATGTGAAGCATAGTGTATTGCTTCTTTTATTTGATATTTTAGGCACTTTAGGCCCTTAAAAAGGGGGGGGGGGGGAGATATTACTATGTTGGGATTAGTAAGAAAATGCAAGGCAGGAACCTAAGCCTTAATTATGCCAAGCGCCTTGTAACTGAATTGGCACCTCCCCATGTATAAAGTGCATGGGGGTCTAGGGGGAAAAGGGTATGAGCTGTAGGGTTAGTAGCACGTTGTAATTATCTCTAAAAAAAAGAATTTAAGCCTTAATTATTGGTAGTGTGTGCACTTTTCTTATTGTTTGATGTGATGGTAGATATTGATAGAGAAGGCCTAACATGGAGATGTAGAATCCTTTTGTTTTTAACCAATTATATGAGATGCAACTTTACAGGTGTATCAACCTGTGTGTGCATTATGCTTGGGGTGGTTTTATTTTCCAGTTTGGGTTGCATAAGTTAGCCAACCCTAGAGAGTGCTGGAGGGGTGTAAATGGGAAACAGCATAATCCACTAACTCAGAGTCATGGTGTAAAATCACATTAATCAGATACTTAATACTTGTACTGGAGACGCAAAAAAAAAAAAAAAAAAAAAAAAAAAAACCTTGAATTTTATGAGTTTAGCCTTTTCCTACTCTTAAGAATATTAAATTTTATGGTATAAGAAACTTCTTTCTACTTCTATGTAATCCAGATTAAAGATATCATCCTAAAATTGCATAATATTCTTGTAATAGGAGATGACTTTAGAAGAGTATGAGAAGGTAGTTGAAGAGAAGAGGAAGGCTCTGCTTACACTAAAGACTGAGGAAAGGAAGGTTGATGTGGACAAAGAATTTCAGTCCATGCAGCCCCTTTCAACTAAGAAGAGCAATGATGAAATCTTTATCAAACTGGTGAGACTTTAGAACTCTTTAAATAGCTACCTTAATTCATTTTGATGTACCTTTTGCAAGTATGTTGACTTGTTGCCATTTGGTCGATAGGGTTCTGAGAAGGACAAGCGTAAAGAAGCAGCTGACAAAGAAGAGAAAGCAAAGAAGGTATAGCTGTCTCTCTTATGCTGGAACTAGCATTTAGTTTTCAACTTTAGTAGTATTCAGTCATAGTATGATGGTTGTTTTAGTTGTCCATATTGGAGATTCTATTTGTGTTGCGTCTCTTTATCCTGCAAATAGAATAGTTTTTTTTTTTTTGTTTTTTTTTTTCAACGAGTAACTAGAAAATATTTACTTGCATGCTACTTTTTCTTACTTTCTAGAGATATATGATACATGTGCTATGTTCATAAGTGTACATGTTGATGTTGGGTTGAGCCAGCGGAATATTTGCTGTGTCAGAAGAGCTGGGATTGGAAGCATTGTTGGGATGGGGTGTCGCTCTTTGCTCCACAATGGATTATCTTATATTAATTCCATTGGTCATACTAGCATTTAAATCTGATGATCTACTGTTTCAGACAGTGAATGATCAAGATTATTTATTTACTGATTTTCCAATGATCGTCTTATCATCATCATTGTTCTAGCCAGAGAATATATTCTACAAGTTTTTGGCGATGTTCGGAAGATTTTTAATAATATTGTTATTATTTTAATTTTTATATAAATTGGAATTAATAACGGTAACTTGGCCATAAACTATTATACCATAATTTTTAAAGCTAAACAAATAAAATAAATCTTTGGGTAAATTACGTTATTCCCCCTATAGTTTGTGGGTGGTTTCTGATTGGACCATAGATTCTAAAAAGTTTCAATTAAAACCATTAACTTTTTAAGACATTTCAACTTGCCCCTTCACTGAGTTATTATTAGCAAAAAGTAATGGAAATTCATAGAAGTTGTGCTTATAACCTATGTAGAGAAAAAAAGTCTTTATGTGAATGACATATAGCATTGTGGAACCAAAACAGTGTACAAAATAATCTAAAAAAATACTAAAACATAAATATAATATGTTGAAGATGTGATGATTTTGATTATTTTTCATAATGAAATACCACAGGATGTTCATGTGCTGGATATTTTAGTGCCTATAAAAGTCTTATCACTCATGTGCAATTTACTTGATTTTTTGTTAGTTTTAGTTGACAATGATTCTTTGAGCAGTCAATTAATATAGAGTTTTAACTGAAACTTGTCAAAATCTAGGGTTTAATTTAAAACCACCCCCAAATTATATGGGGAATTGTGTAATTTGCCCTTCTTTTTATGCATCTTTCTATGAAAATTCTTTTATCTTTTTATATTTTTGGTGTCTAATTATGAAAGTAGTTACTAAATCTCTATTGTGCCACAGTATCCTGACTGCTGGGTACTCATTCTCTGGGAAGTTTTTTAGTGCTGCTCAGGTCATGAATGTATCTGCTAGCCGTGTCCTTATATTAATTGACTGATTTTTGTGTGTAGTCTGTTAGCATAAATGAGTTTCTAAAGCCTGCTGAAGGGGAGAGGTTTTATAACCCTGGTGGTCGTCGAGGTCGTGGCCGTGGTTCAAGAGGAGGATTTGGTGGAAGCAACAGGAGCTTCTATGCAGAAGCTCCTGCCATTGAAGATCAGCAGCAGTTCCCCTCCTTGGGTGGTAAATGAGAATTTTCCACCTGTTTCTTCTCATTGGCTTCTCCATTGGGGTTCTGCTATCATTTCTGGAGTTTGAGTTGCAGGCTATGCACGGGCATATTTAAAACTAATCTTTAATATTATGTTTGAGTGTATATTTTAGATGTTATTTCTGGACCGAGAAGTCATGCATCAGTTTTGTTTTGAAATAGGTAAAACCAGTTAGTTATTTTTGGATATCTCGTTGTTTCATGTATTTGTTTACTTGTTCATGCTTCAAGCCAATGGAAGAGCTATAATGTTGGACTGATTCTGGGAAGGCCTTTATAGAAGATCCTTTAATTGGCTCTAATTGCTGTATTTTGTTTTCAATTTAACATTACAAAAATATGCAGCCGAAGTTGCTAGATGCTAAAGTTGTTTTTGTTTTTTTATGACCCAAACTTTATCGGCGAAGTTTAGGCGAGGCTTAAGTTTAATTTTTGATGCCAATGACACTGAAAAATATGCGGATATGCCTAAAGCTATACATGGAAAAACGGGCCGAGATTTGCTGGCCTGACTTGAACCTGTCCCTTTTTCTGTGGGTCAATCTGACCCGACCCACGGCCTGCTTGTTTATTTTTAACTCTTCTTTTTTTTTCTTAAAAAATATTTAAAAACTATATGGCATTATGGCAAGGTGTGCCAAGACTATTCCTGGGTACATAATGTTATTATAAAACATACAATGAACTCGTGTGTTTTGGCAGTTTTGCTCTCTATTTACTTAAAATAATAAAAAGTTAAATGAAAGGGAAAAAAATAATCTAAAGGAATTGTAATATTCTAATATCTATCTTAGTATCTAACACGTCCATTTTTTATTTCTTTATCCAAGTTTGTCTATTTAATTTTAAGATAGTATTAATAGTAATAATGTAATATCTATCTGATCTAAATATATAACTAGCACCAAGCCACTAACCCAGCCACACTGAGTCAGTGACAAAATAATTTAATAGTGACTCAAACAAAATAATTGCAATTTTTTTAATGATTAGGAATTTGAACATTATGAAAGTTGTCGTAGTGTCAAAACAAAAAAAAATCTCAATTAGACTTATATTTAAAAGAGAATAGATTTAGTAAAAAGCAAAATTCAAAGTTGGAAGTTTTCCTTAGGTGGAAAGAACATTACAATCGGTTTTTAGAGTTTTGTTTAATGGTATGAGATCTCATGAGCATGGGAAAGAAAAAAACATTTGAATCAAGTTTTAGCACAGGAAAAAAATTCTTAGCTTTTATTGATCACGTCTTTTGCTTGAAAATGTGAAAGTTACGTTGTGCACTAAAAGTTGGTTATATGGATTTGAAGATATTTTAATTTATTAATAGAGTCATATAAATTATACGTTTTTAACTCTTTATTGATAAGTTTTGATTTTCTTTCATTATACACTTGCGTTATATTAACATATTGTACTGTAGATGAAGAAGATATTAATGAAATTGTTGCAAGGATGAATATTTGTAATGTTGAATCTACTATCAACATTGAGTAGATTGAAGTATAATTCTTATAAAATATTTACTTGCTTTTCTTTACTTAAATTGTTATGTTCATTTTTAAAGGTTTTATTTTATATTTAGTTTATCTCTCTATATAATCTAATGTTATTATTATTTTAAATGCAATAGAAATTTGTGCACTTAAGAAGATTGACAACTTGAGATGGTCCACAACATTTAGATTTGAATTAATTTATTTTTTGGTTCTTTTGTGGGAATGATACCTTTAGTGAATTTTGAATTTGAAGTATGTAAAGAATTTTAGCCATGCTCAAAAGTAAAAGCTGTTTGAATTGCAAGGATATGGAAATCTTTATGTTTTTGGGTTTGTTTTTTCCCTTCACATCACATGTATAACAGTAAATTAGTAACAAATAGTCTAACATTTTGATTTGATTCATTCTCTATAAAAAGTTGGCATTTATTTGTTTTTTTTTTTTTTAATGTGAAAATATGGGCCAACCAAGCCTGATTCGCAACCTGATTGACCTAATCCATTTCAACCCATTTAAAATGGCCCGTTTTGGCCCGCAACCCAAATGACCGGACCGGACTTGAACCTGACTCGACCGTTTACCATGTTTATGCCTAATGTTGTTCATGTGAAGACAATTTTTCTCCAAATCAGTTTTGAGATTTATTTCAATCCATTACATGATTCATAAAATCATTTAAATTATGGTTTATAAGAATATCCATGTGTATTAAATTACATACTTTATTGAATTATTTAAAACAAATTGTTGTATATATAGGTATATACAAAGATAGGTTGTAATAATAATATAAATTTGGAGAATATTCATTTGTAAAATGAATTAAATGGAGATCTGAAATTTTCTTTGTAAAAATTGAAGTTTCAAGATGTTCGATTGGTCGAGACTTCAAATCGATTGATTGAAGCAGTGAGAAAGGCTTCTCGATCGGTCGAAGTTTTTGCTCGATCAATTGAAGTGACCAAGAAATTGGTCTAAATCTTTTGCTTGACTCGATAGATGCTCGATTCCTGTTCGATTGATCAAAAAGAGCCTTTGATTGATACTCGATTCCTCTTGATTGATCGAACCTCGTAAGAATAGTTTTTGTACAATTTTTTGCAAAATTTGTGGTAACCGTTCGAAAGTTGGGAAATGTTTTAAATCTTGTAAATGGTTTTATGAGGCATCACAACTCTCCATTGGTACATTTTGAAAGGTTATAACCCTATATGTATACATAGTGGTTCATGTTCACTTAATAATTAATTTATTTTTCTCCCTAAAATAGTTTCTGAGAAACACAAAAAATCCCGTGGGTATTCTCCAAAATTGCTATTTGTAAAACCCAATAAACTTGGTTGTATTTTGGGGACAAATTTTTAGAAACCATTTAGTAACTTGTATATGAGGACAAATATTGTCTAAGTATAACATTCAATTGTGCCTCCAAGTCAATCACTAATTTCTATTTACATGATGTATTCATTTTTTTCTTTCATTATTACTCCTTGATTTGGTGAAATCCCCAACACAAATCACATGATTACTAAGTAATATAGATACTAAAAGTTTATGTAGATAATTATTTGATTTGCTATGGGGTGGATTGAAAGAAAGTTCTATTAATCCACGTGAACTTTTATTTACATTTACTTAATAGTTATGTGACTTTTATGAATGATTTGTCATTGCAAGAAAATTCTACGGAGATGAGAAACCTAGATGACATATGATAACCTCTTAAGTTTGGCAAGTAATACTCATTTCATTGTTATTACTTGATGTTATTGGGAAACCACAGGTTTATCTAGGTCTCTTATCTCATGAAAAATTGTATTTTTAGCATTGCCCTTTCATGCCTTACCTCTCCATCACTCTAGCATTTAATGATTCTGCTCCTGCGACTTACACCCGAATGATATGAAAGTCGGTTTTATTTGATGTAAACTTGTGCAAACTAACAGATGCTTTTGGTTGCAAGAAAAGTAGGATATCGACCTCGCTATTTTTATGAGTGATTTCGAAGGAAGATAAAGGGTGATAGTTGAACCAAAGCCTTTTACTCAATGAAACATGATTTCTAATCAAATGTGTTATCCCTTAAAATCAAGTCGTAGTAGCAGTCAATTGCACCACAACTTGATTAAAAAATAGTAGCATAGTAGCAGTCATTTTTAAAAAAATTTTAGCTGTGGAAATAGTAGCATTATAAATATGGTCAAAACATATTCTAGTTGACTGCAAAACCTTAGCATTCCTCCACAGCTTTTTAGTATGACGGCTTGAAAAAGATTTTATTTCACTCTGATGTTTTAAATTGCTTCGTTATCAATCCGACTTCTTGGTTACAAAGTATAATGCTTCAACATTTTTTGAAAGCCCATAAACGGCTTAAAATATTAAAATACAAAAAAAGAGAATAAATTGAATAAATTAAATTTGATTTTATTGTAAGTATACTTCAAAGAGAATATCAATGAAAAACAACAAAGATATACCCAAAAAAAACCTTTTAAATGACCAAGACACCCTTAAAAGTTAAAACTTCATAAAAGAGCAAAATACCCACCAAACCAAATGTTTTATCGCTAGTTACAATTTTTTTTTAAAGCGTTTCAACTTATAACTTCTACTTTTGATGTAGTTCTTTATTATCAAATTAAGACATCAATCAGTTTTTGGTGTTGGCTAGAATTGAAATCCAGATTTCTTATTCAACTATTAAAGACTTTACTAGTTGAGTTAATTAGAACCCACCACTAGTTATAACTTACTGTGATTAGATTACGGAAATTTCGCCCAATTAATTCTAATTCCCAAGATAGCTTAGGAATTTATAAAGTCAACATTTAACTCTCTTCTTAGTAACATAGAACAAAGTTAATTAGACCTTTAAAATCAGAGTTAATAAGACCTTTTCCATCTCATAGTTTCTTGAATTAGCGGAAAAAAAAAAAGAAGTTCTTGTCTCTGTGTGCTTTGACCGCTTTCAATTTTCCATTTGATAATGATACGTTACTAAATTTTTTTTATTTAATTTATTTTCAAAACTCTTTTATTTTATATTACATATATTTAAATTAGAGAATACTTTCGCAAAATCCGTTGTAGTCTAGTTGGTCAGGATATTCGGCTCTCACCCGAAAGACCCGGGTTCAAGTCCCGGCAACGGAAAATAAATTTCTTTTGAAAAAATTTTCCGTCCTTGTACTTGGAAGAACTTTCAAAGGAAGGAATTCACATAATTCCCTTTACGTTGGAATTTGAATTCTCGTAATTCCCCATGACTTTCGCAAAAGCTTGAACAAGTTACCACGCTTTCCATTCATGACAAATGTATTTTTTTTAGAATTACAGTTACTACAAGGAACCAAAACCCCTTGGCCTCTCTCAAAATTTTCTCACTATTCACCAAACCTCTTCTCTTTCCACCTTCACAATCCAAAACTTTATAGTTTTGCGGAAATAATATGAAATAAAAATTTATATTTATATTAAAAGATCGTTGTACCACATAACTATGGATTCTGAAAAGAACAAAAAGCAACTTAAGTGTGTTGCCTCCTAAGGTATTCATGTTTCTCTTTTTGTTTCATTTTGAGTTTTCAGAATTCAGATGACTACAATATTACTCAGTAGTTCTGATGGCCAACTCTTGATGTGTAAATTCAAAATTTAATTTTTTTTAGACTTTTGTAAAACCTAAGAGAGGGAGGACGTAGGACTCTAACGGATCCTAATTTTCAGCGGTAGGATCAATCAATAGCTTTTTGAATCTTATTGACTTAGCTTGAAACTCTTTTGAAAGTATTCCTTAATTTTCTCAACCATATCAAGAAAATATTTAAACTTCTATGGATTGTAATAATGTCCAGCAACACATTGCAATTAACTCCTGAAAATTAGAGAATTACATATGAGGTCCCATTACTTACAATTTGTATATTTGTCCTTCCACCACACTATATTCCCATAAGCTATTAGGACTAGATTAATATCATTGTTATGTCCCTAACTTATGTAACTTAATTTCTTGATTTTATAATGTCTATTGGACTACAAAATATCTTTGAAAAACTCTTTATATATATATATATATATATATATATATGGGTAAATTACAACTTATCCACCTATGGTTTGACGGAAATTTAAATTACCTACTTGTGGTTTGAAATTTGACACTTTACCCACCTAAGGTTTGACTGAAATTTAAGTTACCTACTTGGGGTTTGAAATTTGACACTTTACCCACCTAAGGTTTGACTGAAATTTAAGTTGCCTACTTGAGGTTTGAAATCTCATGATGTAAGTGTTCCGTTGGATTATTTTTGAACTTATTTGATCTTGTCTTTTTATGTTTTTTTTTTTTTTTGTGTTTTTGAAGGAAAGAAACATGAAAGTGGTGCGAAATTATATATTTAGCTATGTTTTTTATAGAAGTGGGTTACGAATCTCTAATTGAACTAACCTCATGTGGACAAAGTATCAAATTTCAAACTATAAGTAGGCAACTTAAATTTTGGCCAAACCACAAGTGAATAAGTTATAGTTTGCCTTATATATATATATATATATATATATATATATATGAAAAACACTTTTGAAAAAAAGTCACTGGCCAGTTTTGTTTTGAGTTCAATTTCAATAAAAAAAAAAATCAATTGAATATGCTATCTTCTTTGGAGATTGGTGGATTCACGGTTGAGCATTTACATATTTTACTCAGGTAAACGATGGTCCAAGTTTAGAGCATTCATTATTTTCATCTGTAGCCTTTTAAGAGGAATTCCATGTTTTAACTTAATAGGCTTGTATATTTTACCGAGGCTTTGATATGAGAATTCATTTTTTTTTTCATTTATAATCAAATGATTCCCCACCATAGGGTTGTCCATAGGACTATCTGGGTTGGGTTTATGTCTAACCCGGACTCAACTTGACATTTCAAGTGGAGAAAATTATAACCCACAACCAACTAGGAAGAAAACGATGAATTCGCTGGAGTGGGTCTCACAAGTGTTGGGTAAGTATCGGTTGATTTTAGGTTTGTTATCGGGGCTAAGATTTTGCTGGACCCGTCAAGATCTAGTCAAGACTTTGCCAAATCTTGAAGGATCTGGTCTAGATCTTGACGAGATCTCACCAAATCTCGACGGATCTGGTCCAATCTCAATGGATCTTGAAAATATCTCATCGGATCTTAGGGAGATCTCGTTGGATTTGAGGCTGAGAGAGAGAGAGAGTGGGAGGATGGGGGTTAGGGGATGGTAGTTTTTGGCAAGACACCGCTTAGTCGGGTTGGTTTTTGTTGGGTTTCAGAACCCAAAACTCCACTCGACCCACACCCCTTGGGTTTTGATGCTGGAGATCCGTTGTTGATAGCTAGCTACTCAGATTGAGTTGGTCTAAGGTTGGTGGCGCTGGGTCGGTCAGTTTTGTCAGGTTCCGTGTTGGTTTGGACAGACCTATTCCACCACAAATCTATTCAAATTAAATGTAGTTTACAAAGTATTAGTGACAAATAAAAATTAAATTTATGTCCTTCCAATATCAAATACAAAAATTTATATTCAAGCAAAACGGGAACAATTAGCAAACAAAAGAGCCAATTTATATGCATTTTTATTTATTTTGGTTGCAATTTTCTCAAAACAAAACAAAACTAATTTTTTTTTGAAGTGATCCAAAAGATAAAACCTTTTACTTAACTTCAGAGCGTATTTTATTAGTTGTGGTGAACAAATTCATGTATACCGAATGTGAACAATTTATATGCATCTTTGTTTTTTATAGTAGTGTGTAGTAAAGTTTAACTCATGTATACCGAATGGAGGTGAACAAATTCTATTGTATCTTTTGCTTACAGTCTCATCTATCAAAGCGCAGTAACACCCTATTACGGCATTACCTATTACAAATAACAACACCCCATCACCCATCACCCTTTTGTTCATTATATACATATAACCCCATGCACATATTCAACAAATCATTCATACAAATCCATTACATACTTACAAAAGTAATGAAACGCATTCACTCGTATTATTCTTACAAAACTCACTACATTCATACAATATCCATTCAAAATTCATGCACATATTCAACATTTCAACTCTAATTCAACATTTCAAGATTATATAGGCACTAAAAATTGACTAAATCTAAGAAAAGAAAATCTATATCAACTAAATCTAAGAAAACAATTTGACTAAATTCTAGACTATATATCTAATGGACCAACGAAGAAAGAAGAAGATTTTAAATGAATAAAGGTGAAGGATTCCATCCTCCCAACCAAGGCCTGAATAAAATATCGATTATGAATTTGTGCGAGTCTACGAAACTATAACAAAGTTAATCCTCACCTAATTTGAATGTCTTATTTATATTCGTTAAATTATTTCATTTTTTAAATAGAATTTTAATCGAAATTATACTTTAAAACCATCAAAAAACTTGATCTAGAAAAATTTGACCTGAACTCATGAACTCAATCTAAACTTGAAGAAAAATACCTAACGAAAAACAGATATTATTTTTTGGATTGACTTGACCCGCTTCATTTAATTTCCAAGTTAGGTAGGGTTAACTTGTGCGTAAGATGGGTTGACCTTTTTTTTTCTCGAACAAATGGCCAAATGGGACAATTCACATCACACTCACAAAGGGTAATTTCTTTCATGCACTAGCTTAATAATTTAGTATAGGTAAGGAAGGCCCAAATATGGGCATTAAGTCGTGTCCAAGGACATTAGATAGCTCAATGATAGGTAAATGCTAATGAAGACATACAGGTTAATGAGTCGTGGAAGAAGTTTGGTCATAAGAAGTTGGAAGTGTCGTCTGAGGAGGGGTATATTCTCGGCTAAGCAGAGTAGAGGTTAAATGTCTAACCCATCATTAAGAACAAGCCAACAAACAAATGTGCTGGTAAGGATAAGCATTAGATAGGAATAAGACAAAAGAGAGTTGTGAAATATCTTAGAAGAAAGCTGTTACCATCACATTGAATGTTTTGCAGCTAACCTCCTGGTTGCATTAATGTGAATGTGACACCTAAACAGTAATTCTCAGCCTTACAACTACTTACAAGAGACTTCAGGAAGATACTGATAAGACAAGTATCAAAGTCAGTAATTTGATCTACACGTGAAAGGCTGAGATGAAGGAAGAAAAGGGAATATAAAGGAGAAAAACCCTATTATGAAGGGGATCATCAAGAAATCTAAGAAAAAAATCACTGTAGACTCAAGAATTGTAATTTCGTATAAGTTTAAGAGAGATATATAAGAACAAATTATTCTCGGAATTTGCCAAGGAGAACTTTTCTTAAATAAAACTATTGTTCTATTCCTTCTAGTAATAGTTAACCTACTGTGATTACTATCCACCTAACTCATTGAAAGTTCATCTTTAAGCCCACTTTTTAACAAATTCATTGTTTTAGGCTATTTGGGCCATTAACCCTTTATTTGGTCTTTAAGAGCAAACCGTGCCTTTACATTTAGTATGCCATGCCATTATTTAAAAAAAAATCTTTAACCTACACCTAAACATCTGGAATGTCATCGTCCTTGTCTATACTTCCATCTCACCCTCAGATCTCATCTCATTATCTTAGTTCTCACAAGTTGTTGTCTCACTTGACGTAGTTCACAACGTTTAGTATTTTGTTTATATTCTTTTATGATGATAATATCATTAGTGAACTTTGTAAAGTAAGCTTAACAATTTACTTATTTCTGAATTTTTTTTGAAGTATTTTGTTTTTGGTAAACCAACGTTGATATAATATTAACTATGAATAAATCTATTACAAAAAAGCTTGGTCTTATCAACAGCCAACAAGTCCTCCACCACATTTGGTGGGTTAGCAAAATTAACATAGTCAAAAGATTGGGTGGCTCCAAATTTAGCCAACACATCAGCACATTGGTCGCCTCCCTCAAAATGTGTTGTATAGTTGATCTATGAAAATTTTTCAATAGGGCTCTACAATCATTAAGCAAAGGTTCTAACATAAGATTATTTATTGAGTAATTATTAAGCAGTAAAATAATAAGCTCAACATCAAGCTCCACAAATATAGAGGAGAATCATGAGATCCTTAGTTGAGTATCTAGGGTGAGACCAGCCTTTAGAGCCCATAACTCAGCCTTAACTCTAGAAGTTATGCCCAAAGATCTGGCATATCCCATAACCCATTCACCATTTTCATTACGAATCAGCCTGCCACCACCTGCTAATCTAGAGCAACCAATTCCGTATTAAGCTTTAGCCACCCCACTAGGAGTTTGTTCCACCACTGGCTAATCCAGAGCTACAATTTGTATTGACAAGAAAACAAATACAGTATTATTTTTTTATCTCTCTCTATTATTATTATTATTATTATTTTATTTTATTTTTTCATGTAAAAAAAAAAAATTCGAGTCTACCCATAATCCAATCAACTCAATTCACTCGCAATCTATATAGAACGACCCGCTTTTTTCCAAACCCGACTCAACCTGACCCATTTTCTAGTACTATATAAGACAGCTAATCGAACAGTAAAACTCAGCTCCTCCTCCTCCTCCGGGCACAGAAGAAAACGAAAAGGCAGCAATGGATCCACGTTATTGTGAAGAAAGGCTGAGAGATGAGGTAATCTACCTTCACTCTCTGTGGCACCAAGGCCCTCCGCCGAGACCCACACCCACACCTCCACCTTTGTATCACACTCCAACCCCCACTTTCTATTACCAACAACAACAACACACTCCAACTCTAACTCCTCCTATTCCTATTCCTATTCCTATTCCAAACCCCACTCCCCATTATCCATTGTATCACCATCAACAACATTACCACCAGCCCCCTCCTATCCCACAACCACAACCACAACCACAACCACAACCCTTGTTCACCCAAACAGGAAAGAGAGTCAGAGAGTCCGACCCGCCTCCTGATTCGGGTCCCGAATGGCCATGCCTCAAAGACCCACCTCCCCAAACTTCATCTGGGTCTGCTTGGCCTCCCATGAAGAAGCCCGCACTGCCAACAGCGACAGCAACAACGAAGACAACTCAACCCTTATCGGCCGAAAGCCAAGCCTATCAAATTCAGCAAAAGGCTTTCCAACCTTGCCGTGAATTTCTCCTCGTCAAGGATGAAGATGGAGATGAGGCTAGCCAAGACGGGAGTTCTTCATCTTCGGGAAATGAAGAAGTTGATGAAGAGGGAGAAGAAGAAGAAGAAGACGACGACGAATTGAGCTTCTTTTTTAAGTTGTTTTCGGAGGACTGTGAGTTGAGGGGTTACTATTTGAAAAACCGTGATAATGGAGATTTTTATTGTCTTGTTTGTGGTGCAATAGGAAAGAAGGCGTGGAAAAAATTCAAGGGTTGTGTTAGCCTTCTTCACCATGCCACTTCTATTTTGAAGACTAAGAGAAAACGGGCTCATAGGGCTTTTGCTCAGGTTGTTTGTAAGCTTCTTGGTTGGGATTTTCATCGGATTCCCAATATTGTCTTCAAACCTCAGCCTCAGCCTCTGCAGCTCCAGGTGATTCAAACTCTTTATTTCTTCTTATTTTAGTATTTGTTTACATGATCTACATAAAGCAAAAACAAAAACAAAAACAGAACTAAAAGTAATTGCTAAAGTCTTCATGAATGGTCTGGTGGGTTGTGTTGTGTCATGTATATTGCATTGCAGGGTGGCCCTGAGGGAATTGCTGTTGATAGTAAGGATGACTCTGATGATGTTAAAAAGGATAATGCAGCAGCCTCTGTCAATGGTATTGAACGATTTGACAATTCAATCTCCGTCGTCACTGTCAGTAATGGTGAAACTGCAAACCCCAATCATCCCCAACATATTCCAACTTCTATTCCTAATCCAAACTCCAGTCCCCATTATCCATTGCATCACCATCACTCCCTAGCCCCATTCCCACAACCTCAACTCCTCACCCAAACAAGAAAGATAGTCAGAGAGTCTGACCCGCCACTGGATTCAGGTCCCGAGTGGCCTTGCCCCCAAGACCCGCCTCCTGAAACATTACCTGGTTGGCATTCCATGAAGGAACCTGTTTCCACGCTTCAACCTTTATCAGCTGAAGACCAAGCCCGCCAAATGCAGTACAGGGCATTACAACCCTGCCGTGAATTTCTCCTCGCGAGAAATGAAGATGAAGATAAAACTAGCGAAGATGGGAATTCTGAAGAAGATGAAGAAGAATTGCACTTCTTTTTGAAGTTGTTTTCAGAGGACAGGGAGTTGAGGAGTTATTATGAGAAGTGCTATGAAAGTGGGGATTTTTATTGTCTTGTTTGTTGTGGAACAGGGAAGACGGTGTGGAAAAAGTTCAAGGGTTGTGTTGGCCTTCTTCAGCATTCCACTTCTATTTTGAAGACTAAGAGAAAGCACGCTCATAGGGCTTTTGCTCAGGTTATTTGTAAGGTTCTAGGTTGGGATCTTCATCATCTTTCTGCTAGGTTGGGATCTTCATCGGCTTCTCAATATTGCGTTGGCCTTCTGCAGCTCCAGGTGATTTAATTCTGCATTTCTTCATATTTATTTGTTTACATTATCTATATGAAACAAAACAAAAATAAAGTCATGGGTATTGCAGGGTGACCCTCAGAAAATTGCTGATGATAGTAAAGATGATGATGATGATGTCGTTAAAAAGGATAATGCAGCTGCCTGTATGAACGGCAATATTGGGGAAACTAATGCAGTTTCTGTTGCTGCTAGTAGTGGTGAAGTCGCAGCAGCCTCTGTCAATGGTATTGAACAATTTGAAAATTCAACCTCTGTTGTCACTGTCAGTAATGGTGAAAAAGCAATTTCTATTAATGGTAATAGTAGTAGTGGTGAAAATATGGTCTCTGTTGATGGTGATCACAGCGATGCAATTGATAAAGAAGGTTTTTGAGGTTCATCAGTATAGTGTTGTCAATTAATGGTATGCAAAGTTACTTCTATCTATTGTTTTTTAAACTTATTCAATTATGTGTCTTCGTGGAATTGTGAATGGGTCTATGCATATGATATGTGTATTAACTAAATTTTAATTGTTGTGTACTGCAGAATCCTTTTACAAAGACTGATATCAATGAACAGATTTGTCATCTATTAAAAAAAAAAAAAAAATAGATTGTCAGAAAAAGAACATGATAGCAGCAAGCACTCTGAAAATTTTGAGAAGGAAATGTCATCTACAGGACTGAATGAAGATGGGGTTAGTTATATGTGGGTGAGATGATTGTTGTGAATACATAGAATGTAAAAGCTACTCTTTCTTATCTTATTTTTACATTTTCTTTCTTGGCATGATAGTTGATAATGTTCATTTTTCTTCTCCAGACAAATTGCTGCTAAAATTGTGGTTGCAAAATATATACAAGATTAATCAGTTTCTTAAGTTTGGTAACTTATGAAAATCCAAGTATTTTGGGCATTTTTTTTTTGAAGTCGTAGTGAAATAATAAAACCACAACAGTTTTATATAATGAGCAATATGACCCTCAGGACTGCATTCTAATGAATTTTCTCTTTAAAGGAAAAAAATTTGTTTAAGATAGTGACATAGCTTCCCAAAAACAGGAATAGGAAACTCCACTTCCCAACTCACCACCTTCCATCTTTGCAAGAGTTACCTTAATTGCATAACCTTTCATCATTCACTTGCCTGAACACTATAATGAGGCTGCATGATAACTGACAAGTATCTGGGACTTGTGGAATATATTAAACCAAAGAAGCTAGATTTTTGGTTGATTTCCTAATATTTTGCGACCTTTCATCATCCACATCATTGAGATTTATTCATTTATTTAATTTTTAACTTCATTCCACGACTATAAACAACTGTCTCAAAAAACCCTATGACTACGTGACCCAGAAAACAGATGCAGGGAGCTTGCTCTTCTTCCTTCTCTCCCACTTTCTCACTAATGTCCGAGCCACACTATCTGCGACTCCACCACTGCCATAGCTATAGTCACCGGCGGTGGCAAAGGAGATGAAGGTGATCCACTGGCAGTGGAGGCTCCTTGGACTTTGGCACAGTATTTAAACAATTTTTTGTTCTAAGTAAATAGAATAAAGTGTTGACTATTAGTTATCTCTATATTAAAAATGTAATACCAAAATTGTTTAATCCGCAAAGCTTGATCCTTGATAGAAAGAGTTGATTTTGTGTTATCTCTATTGAAATACTTATGGTCTTTGAATAATTGCCTCATCGCATCTAAGGGATGAAAGACTAGAATCAAAAACTTATGGAAGGAAAAGATTTCTTTGATGTTATATATACTGAATCAATTTTTATAGAAAATCTGGATTTATTTTAGATGTATTCAAATCAAACAAAATTATTATAAACGTGTATATAATATACTTTCATGGAATATTCTTATGTGCATTGTTCCATGAAGACTGAAAGCAAACCAAAGTCTTACTTCTTGATGTTGCATGAGTTATTCTGCTCAGCCAATTTACTATAGTTGTTCTCAAGTCTACAAGTTTTTGGGTTCTGTTATGATTATGTGCTGCAATTTACTATTTTTGTTGGTTGGTTCTCTGATAGGCCTCTAATGCTTTGCTCTCTGGAAGTTGTAATTTTGTTGTTGGTTGGTTTTGTAATGGATTTCTAAGCTTTTGCTCTCATGAAGTTTTTTTTTTTTTTTTTTTTTTTTTTTTTTTAATTAAAAAAAAGTCTGAAATTTCGTAATTTTCTTAAATTGCGATCATGTAAAGTAGTTCCTGCAAGAAACTGATGTAAATTTTTTTTATTGTTGCATGTTTGCTGCCCTGTTGCTGTTACTTATTTGTGTGTGTTGTATTTGCCATATGTAAGGGTTCTTTATCTTCTGTGTATGATGTTTTTGCTCTGAGAATTTGACTGATACAACGTGAACCAGGCTTCGCTTAAACTTGATTTAGTAATGTTATAAAGTTGAGTGCATTAGAGGTCTTATGGAGAGTGAGAAAGGGTGTGGAAGTGTGGGAGAATAGGGGGATTTGATGTTTGGGGGAAAAAAAGAAGAAACACTTACTGATCAATATAGCAGGTTATTATTTTCTCTCACCTTAATGACTAAGGTTGAGTATGATTCAGCAAATCCTCAATAGGTTGGGCTTATAAATCCTTGAGCCCTTTTTCAGTTTTATATTGAAAGATTCTGCCCTATTGTATGATGCAGGAGTCATGGTTTGAAAGAGTTATTCCCATACTTGTACTTAATTGGAATGGATCGGGAAGCTTCATATGGGATAGATTTATTGGCCATGTTGTTAGGTATGGTAAAAGAGTATGATTCTAGCATGCGGTATGGTGCAAAGCTCACTCTTTTGAAATAACTATTCCCAGTCTTGCATTTAATTGCAATTGAAACGGAGCTTCAGTACACCCTTGCTAAGGACCACTTAATGAAAGATCTATGAGAGCAACAGCTTTTAAAGATTACTAATTGGAGTAGTTGACTCTATGTTTGACATGTTATTCTCCCAACTTCTCGAATGGTGAGGCAGAGGTTCCAATGGTAGGCGATTTCCTTGGAATGATATATGGTGCACAATGGGTGTTTTCGATGCAAAATTTGAGATTTGCATGAGTTTTATTTTTTACATGTGTTTAAATGTGAATTTGGTAGCTTCATAAAGGATTTTTCATTAATAATAAAAAAAAAAACCTTGTATCTGAATTGAATAATCATTGATGAAGTGGAAGTAGATCCATAAGCAACCCAAGTTGCTGATCTGATCAATCTCTGTCAAAATGGTATTTGTTCTTTATTTTGTTGTTGTTTTTATCAAATTTATACATTTCTTGTACATGGTTTCTCATAATTATATGGAAATTTAGTGTTATTCAATACAAAATTCTTGATATTTTAATGGCTTATTGTTGCTTAAGTTTCTTGATGACTGATCTGTGCTTAAGTTGAAGCAGAAGTGGATATATGAATATCTTCCAATTCAATTTTTAGTTTGTTTCTTTCGTTTCTGTTTTTTTATCATATTCGGATTTTTGTTCCTTTTTGTTATGTTTGGTTTAATGCCCATTTTGATATACTAAAGCAGAAGTTTAGGAGTCCAAGGAATTCCTAAATTGAACTTGAAAACAAGGATTTGGTTTAGGGAGATTAACATTGATAAGAATTTGATGATTTATTTGATATTGACTGTCATTCTGCGGCTTTATGCTGATTGTTCTAGTAACGGTGTAGCAATTTATTCTTGACCAGAACTAAATCAGTAAGTGAATAACAATTAAGAATTTAAGGTTGTGTTTGGGTGTGTGGGACTTGGTTGATTCTCACAGCAGTGGGTTATAGAATCAGTCTGAGATTTTTTCGTTTAGCGTGTTTAGGATGATGTTTTCTGTTATACTCTTGCTTAGGACCTCTAAAGTTGTTAATAGAATATCAGATTTATGAGAGCAAGAGCTTTTAGCGATTCTTAATTGGAGCTAGTTGACTCTATGTTTGACATGTTATGCCCTGTGTAGACAAGGTGGACACACTATACCCTATGTAATTGCCATTGCGTGCTTGTCCTGAATTTTGTATAAAGACTTTTCTAGGTGTGTATTAGAACTTTGTTTTTGGTATGTTAAAAAAAAAAAGTGATATATGAGTTGAGCTCTCAGTTTTTAGCTTCATGCGTTGCATAATAAGAGCCTAGAGCTTGTTGCATAGTCAGTAAATAGAATTTGTTGTCTTGACTCTTGAGGACATTAAAAAAGAAACCCAGACCTGTTAGATTGAGAAGTATTTTTCTACTCCCAAGCCTTCAATTGTTAGTGAATTAGCTTAACCTTATGCATCCATTTTATGTAGTTGAGCCAGACTCATGTTTCCTTGTTGTATAGTCCCTACTTGTGTTAAGGTATGGCGTTTCACTTTTTGATAAGCCTGTTTGGTTCGACGTTTGAGTTAGGCAAGCTCTTATTTTAAGAACAATACCTGAAAAGGCATGCGTTCAGTTCGGTGATTTTTACGGAGTTGTGTTTAGAAATTGGAGTAACAAATGGACAAGAGATTTAGCATGCTAATACAAGTTATTTTTGTTGTTAGGCAATTCGATGCAACAGGAGGGCACATTTGGACCGGGAATTTCTTAGAAATACTAGAAGTGCCAACCAGTTGAGCTACATAACTCTTGATGCTAATATATTTTAGTCGGAGGGCACATTTGGAAAGTGAATTCCTTAAGAAATACTAGAAATGCCAGCTAGTAGAGAAATACTAGAAGTGCCAACCAGTTGAGCTACATAACTCTTGATGCTAATATATTTTAGTCGGATCCAAATTGATGTGTATTCATAATTTGCATTAATTTAAGTAACTAATCTACAAGCCAAGTATTATCACATCTGACAAGCAAACCAAGCCTTATCACAACTCATTAAGTTAAGCCCCTCTCATATGCTACCTGAAGTAACTTGTGTTACAGACATAACATTCCCTCTCTCTTCAAGATGACTATTGTTCTCAAGATTCAAAGTCTTCTTTTGCCGAGTGTTAGTGGATTTGTTTCCCCCCACGATTTATCTTCATCAAAGATCACCTCCCACTTGACCTATAATGTAGCCACATCTTGATTACCTTGTTAATGCAGTCTTTACAAATTGGTACTCGAACTCAAGACAACTTTTCCCTTGGGTGTCAGCCACCTTTCCATGGCTTTTCAAAAGAGAGAATTTCTTGCCCTATGCAAGCACTTTTGGTACTGTGAGTGACGTCTCCATTGAGAGCCAAAACCTGTACTTTTTTATTGGGTACTTGAATTTTTGGTTGTTCTTTGATCTCTAAAATTCCATAGGATTCTTGAAACTGTTGGCTATTCTTTGATCTCCGAAATTTCATTTGTTGTTTCTTGGTTTCTGTTGACTCTAGAATATGCATTTTTTCCTCAATCAAGGTCTTGAAGATCTCTGAAATTTGATCCAACTAATCTTGCATCATTGCGGGATTTTTTGACATGACCTTGAGAGTCTCTAACATTTAATAGTTGAAATTCTCTGACATTCTTTCCAAAATCTCCACCCTTTGTTCTTGAGGATATCACATTTCACATTTGCTCTGCAAGCCAAGCCTTATCAAATCTGAATATCACAACTCATGCGGCTAAGCCCTTGTCTTATGCTATCTGAATTAACCTTTATCACAGACATAATAATACGACTTAAGTTTAGGTGTAAATGTTCTTGTAATCCTAAATCATTCTCCTTTTTATTCTCAATTTTCTTCTCCTTTTCCTCTTTTCTTTCAAGTGACATTCATTTCTATAAATATAAGAATGTGTTAGATAGTGGCTCACATGGGTTAGCTCCATTGTAGGCCTTAAGGCATGCTCCCTCAAGGTCCTAGGATAAAGTCTTGGGATAACCCGATGAAAGGTTTTTGCAGGCAAGTCGTGTATCTTGGGTTTTCTCAATAAGGGTAGGTCCAAAGGGACCTTGAAGAGGTTCCTCGTCATTAAAAAATAAATAAATAAATAAATTGTATTAGAATCGGCACCAACTATGCTTTCAACAAATTGAATTTTCAAGTAACATTTAGTATTGCATGAAAATTATTATTAGAAGGGTAGCTTAAAAAAAATAAGTGAGCTTGTCAAGGTGGAGGCATTCATAAATTTGCTTCAGTAAATCTAGAATTGAGCATTTTTTTTAAGACTATGATTATGAATTCATCAAACCCAACATTAAACACTTCAAACTTCCTATAAGTACACGAATATAATCTTACAACTTTCACTAATCTAGGGGAAGATGGGAAAAATTGAAGTTCTTGAACATTTTTTCACATTTTATTATACTAATAATATGTATTTTTTTTTTTAATTTGATTAGAACTTATTATTCTACTAAAATAAACCAAAAATAAATTTTGAGTTTATTACTTTTGTATTTTTTATTATTTTTAAACATAATTTAATCTAATTACAGTTACTCTATTTTTCAAATTCTTTGATTCTAATTATTTAGTGATATATATTTATGCTATTTAAGTTTTCTATGGTCTTGTTCCAAGTGTGAAGCTATAAGTAATTTAAAAAACCTTAGGGGAGAGTCATTTCATAAAACCCGAAGGAAAGTTGCTGTAATCTACACTTTTTTTTTTTTTACGTAGGATTTGAATAATAGTTGTTCTGTGTGATGCACTGGTTGTGACTGGTATATATATAAGAAAAAATTTATGTGCAGTATCTTAAATACTATTTTTTAAGTTCGTCTTTTAAGATTTTGTCATGCAGCTACTTAACTTAAAAAATATATTTTTATCAATGAAAAAAAAAACCACATGTCAGAATCATAAGAGAAGAATCTAAGAAACAACGCCTAAATACTGTCCCTAAATCTTGCCCATGCATATATACAATAACCAATCTCAAACCTCAAGAAAATGTTGTAAGATTCTGTGTCTACTTTAATTGAAGATGACTTATTTCTTTGAACTAACTGTTTTGGTTTGGATAGTGGCAACTGGACATGTTCACCTCTAGCTTCTGCTATTGGGGGGGGGGGGGAGAGCGCTTATATATATACTAGTCAAAACTAGTGCATCACACAGAACAACTATTATTTAAATCCTACGTAGAAAACAATTTATGTGCAGTATGTTAAATACTATTTTTTAAGTTCGTCTATTAAGATTTTGTCATGCAGCTACTTAACTTAAAAAATACATTTCCATCAATGAAAAAAAAACCACATGTTCATAAGAGAGGAACTGCTGTTGGGGCCCGTGTACATATACAATAACCAATCTCAAAAAGAAAATGTTGTAAGATTCTGTCTACTTTAATTGAAGATGACTTATTTCTTTGAACTAACTGCTTAGAATGGGTTTGGATGGACGTCCAGCTACTCCGCGTTTTCTTCTTTTCTTTTTTTTTTTTCGTTTTTGCTGTTGGGAGGACAACGCGCATTGTGTGTATACTGTGCACGCACTGTTCATGTACTTTTTTAGCAATTTTTTATCAAAAATAAGTCATGTAGTACTATTTACACATTAAAAAATTATTATTTTGTTATAGTGTTTTCAATTTTCAGCAAAACACTCTATCCAAACGGACCCTTAGTGTAACTTCATTCCTTGCGAAGCACATAGGCCTCATGGACACAAATTCGAGGGATGACAAACAATAAAAACCAAGTTTTGGTACTTACCCAATCATCAATCAATACTCAATAGCCAGGAAAGCAAAGGGTACATTTTGATTGAAGAAATATAGCACAACTTGGAGAAATCTCTATTAAAGTCAGAATTTGGGTGTAGCTTTTTTCTTTTTTGGTATCAGATTATACCATCAAAGCAACATTGCCCAGTTGCCATTGAGGTCAAGCAGGCAGTATATCCAAAGGATCTGAGTCCATAATTAAGGGCGCTAGCCTTTGACAAATTTCTAAATTCAGTAAACCAGAAACTAAAACCAATTCAGTGATTCAGCAATGCAGACACAAAAAATTCTATCCAACAATGATTCAGCATCACTAAGTACCCCCCTAGAGTGTAGTACGAATAATCCTGGTTACTAATATTATATAACAGGAATTTTTAGAAGTACAAGACAAGCAGGTAACACAAGCAAAGAAAACATCATCTAGCCACTTCACTAAGCCGCTGCAGGATCATTGATCACACCCAAGAAATCATCTTTTATGGTACCGATGCAGAACTGTAAAAAAGGGAAATATATTAGATAAGAAACACATAAAAAGCTAAATTTCAGATTCATAATATGATCAAAAAGTCACCAAAGATTTCAAATCTTGTTCACTTAAAAAATAAATAGCTTTAACCACTTCAAAGTCCAATGAGAAATACTCAGTAATCAATGACATTCAAATTCAGACCTAATTTAACTGAAACAAGCCTGGCTTCAATGCCAAAAGAAAACAGGTGAGTCTAAATGAAAATGACAAGAGCCTTGCTTTTATAGGCAATACGTGATCCTTAGGTCCAACCTACCACACGCTTTTTTGCCACAGGAACCAATGCCCAAAGGCATGACAAGATCCTCCTTCCTCCAAAAGTAAAATTATAAGAGTTCCCTCATGATGAGAATCCATAGTAAAAACATTACTATGGCAGGTAAGTAAAGTCAAGGAAATACTTTCATTCTTGCAAACAAAAATTTTCGTGAAAAGCTGTTTTGAAAAACAAGTAAACTTATGCTTCATGGCACATGCTTAAAATTTTTTTTTGCATCAACACCATGCAGACCAGACAACCATATGAGATTAAACCTGTCTTCACACCAGTGGCAGAGCCAGAATTTGACTGTAGAGAGGGCAAAATTTATAATACATACACATGCATATATTATACATATGTTCATGTGGGCATAAATACACACAAAATAACACATTGAATTTCAAAATATTTGCCAAAAGTTTTGTAACTTAGTGGCATTGCCTGTTCTCATTTATGAGAATAACTAGGGTTCAAAATTCAAATCCCCCTCCCCCAATTGTTGTAAGTATCAAATTATGAAAAAAATATAATAAAATTCAAAGATCATTAATATACAGAAATAAAAAGGAACTAATTTAATAAACATATAAAATAGTAAATTACATATAATTGTTTATACAAAAAATTTCATAAAGAAAAACAAATTTTATCATTTCTCAAAGCTAACTGTACTATTCTTTATTCTGTATTTTATTTTTATTTTTATATCAAAATTACTGATAACTTTTTTTCTTATTTTTTATAATTTGATAGTTGGGAAATGGGGGATTTGAACCCTGGATGTCTTCATTGAAAACACTAGGAGATGCCACCAATCTAGCTATTGCTATCTTACTTTCCTTTACCCTTTTCCTTGCTTTCCCTTCATATATTTTGAACCCTAGAAGACATTAATGAAATAGGAAAGATTTTTATTTTTACTCTTCTATTCTCTTAATTAATTTTGACACATTTATTAAAAAAAAATTGACTCATTAAATAATTATGCTGAAAAATATACTAACAATAATACATATAAGGAATCCACCAAGGAAGAAGAAAACATAAAAACAAACAAACAAACAAAAAAAGACAAAAAACACAAATTACACCCTTTAAATTTGGTCAATTGTCATTTACATCATTTAAGTTTCATTTTTGTTGGTTTAGTCATTGAAGTTCACATGTGTTGTCACCTGTCACCGTTAATCGTTCCATCATAAAAAATTTGTTGACTATTAAAAAAAAACTGTTTTAATACTTAAAAAAAAAAAAAAGTCAATCTAAGCTACTAATAGCCTAAATATTCAATGACAATGAACCTTCAAATTCAAAAAATCAAAAGCCAACAAATCAAAACCACCCTTGGGACAAAGATCCATATTGAATGACAGCCTATATAATCTCAGCAGTTTACTCTGCATGGCCCAAATTGGGATGCATACAGATGGGGGGTTCTAAAGAAGGTGGGCCTAGATAATTTTCCTTGTAGGAGTTCCACTCTAGAGTTGGTTTCTTAAATCAACTCATATTAAACTGTTTAGACTATGCTTTTGTTCTATTTGAATTGCAGGTGAAAGTGAACCCAATGTCACTTATCAACAGTAAAAAGCGAGAATTTATAATAGGAACCATCATCACCTTATACTATATCTCATTCATGACAACCTATGGGGCTGCTCGCAATTTCACAAACCAATCAAAATCCCTTCATTTAGGCCAGCTTAGGACGAGAAGTAGCTGGGTGATGGGCAGGGGAAAGGATGTGCTCATATAAGTATCAACAGAGAAAGATATAAAATAAATACAGGAATTCATAAGATGTACTCTTAATCGGGGCTTAACTCACTGAACTGCATGAAGAACGGCTAAAGGTAAAAAAACCAACGAAATTTTTTTTCTTCAGAATGCCTACACCTTCCTTAAAATAATGGAACAGTAGTCCTAATTATACTTGAGTTTTCAATCCTAACCACAATAAATAAAAGGTAAGCATAAAATGTTCATCGTCGTAGCATATATTACACAACCTAAGTGGATCCAACCCCAACCCTGATTGATAACCCACCATCCTGATTGGCTCCACCCTTTTCCCCTACTTGATTGTTTAACCAAATTTCTACCCATGCTACTATATGCCTTCTATTTTAAGATTGTGGTTTCTGAAAATAAATTTGTGGTCAAAATTTAACTGAGCTGAATTTCACTTCAATTCAATTACACGATAAGATCATGTTAAGCTTTCAAATAGTCGTAACAAAATGGAATAACAACATACAATTTCTGTAGCATCAACTCGAGTTCCAATTATCTTCAGCCGGACTTCACTATCCTTTTGTATCTTAACCTGAAGGAGACCAAGATATCAATTTCAAGCATACAATTTTAAACTAGAAAATTTTCAAATTTCTCCTGAGAAAAAAAAGTCGTCAGAACTAAGACTTACTGATCCGTCTGAAGTTGTATAATTTGGCATATCTCCAGATTGGAATTCCATATCATCCGGTATCAACTAAAACAAAAAGTAATAATTTATATATGTGCAACAACCAAAGCAGATATAATTAAACTTTCAAAAATGATGGAAACAGGAACTCTAATGAGCTTTAGGAACCAACAAACAAGAATTCACGCAAGAAAAGAGACTGAACATCTTGAAAATTCACACATATACAATACAAAGGAAAATGCTAGAGCTACTACTAAAGCTTACAAACTATTGGTGCCACTTCAACATAATAAAAAATGAAAGTTTAAATTTTTATTTTTGGTTTATGTTGTAAATTTGTAGTATCTATAGCATCACTCTAATACAAATTCGACATCAAGTCCTCTGGTTTAGAGGGTGATTGTCAGAATACACATCCTAGTCACGCATAAATGGAGAGCAAAACTTACATGGTTTGAAACAAAAATTTGAACAGGCCCAGCTTCAGCAAAAAATCCCATCTGTAAGATTTCAAAATAGTTCAAAATATATGCTAAACTTATGAATTTAAAAAAAAAAACTTGGAATTCTAATATAGATACCTTGTTGACCATTGTAACAACAGCCTCCAAAATCTCGCCTTTAAAGGGTCTGAAAACAACACATTGGTACTTCACTGGAAAGGACACAAACCCAGTTCCATCACGAATCAACCCTTTCCCAATATTCTCTATTCCAGTTATTGCCACTACAAACCCATGTCGACCACTGCATAAATATAATAATAATTTTTAAAAAGTAACAAAAGTTTAGACCGTGGAACCAAAACAGAGAAACCCCAATAACTAAAATAAAGAAATTGGGATTTAAGAATGAAAAAAGAGAGAACCTGCAGGTGCCCTCGACATCTTTCATGAGCTTGGCGACAATGTTGTCACGGAGGTTGCGGCCGAAGTGGCGAGGGTGGAGCTGCATGTTCCGCTCCAGTACTATGTGGAAGAACATCTTTTTTTCTCTCTCTCTTTGTAAAGTTTAAAACTATTTCCAAAAATCGAGGGCTTTCTTGGTTACTAAATTCAAGGGTTTTTTTTTTGCTTTGTTTCTGGGTTATGTTGCTTTTACAACTGTAATTCTCTATTAGGGTCGTTTACTTCAATCTCCTTCAAGTGGGTTGGTTTTCAACTCCAATCCCTTGGAGTTTTGTTTTGTTGACCAAAGCTTAGTTCTGTATCGCTTTTTTTTGCTTAATAAAAATCCTCTGCTTCATCCATAAAAAGAGGAAAAGGGTGGAAAAGGAGAAGGGAAGGGGGCTTCGGTTGCTTTTTGTTTGTAATTCACTAGGTGGTCAGTATCCATGTCTTGTCTTTCTGTCTTGATGGCCCAAGATGTAAACTAGGCCCAATTCTTGTTCTCTTTTGATGGTCCAGTATTAAATAGAACTAAATTTATTAAGGGAGGGGAACACAAAAAAAAAAAGAAGAATGAAAGTAAACTAAACTTGTAAACAAATGTCTTGCTATCTTCTCAAAAAAACAAAAGTCATACTATTATTATTAATGTTATTTTATAGATATAAGAGGGGAGGGGGGAGAGGGGGGGAGATGAGTTTCAAACGACAAACATCATGCATTACAAAGAACGTCACTATAATTGGACTATCACTAAAAATCGTCAAATACATAATACCATAAGTTGATAAATATCCATAAATGCAAAGTTTCCAACTCTAATAATTTGAATGTCCATTGCATGCAAGCTAGAGGATTGAGCATATGTCTTTCCTTTTTGTTGTCTTTTTAGTCGTTAAATTCTGATGGTTGTGTTTTTGGATCCAACTTCAGAATGGACAATTAATCTACTACATTCTTTAGCAAGAGAGTTAATGATGGTTATCCGTCAATTCTTCCCTGGGAGAAGGGGGGGGGGGGTTGTTTTGAACCCTAGAAGTCTTTGTTAGAAACACTAAGAAATGCTATTTGAGTTAAAAGACTTTTGGTAGACTTGATGAATTAGAAAAACCAAGCATTATTGTTTCTAAAATTAATGGATGCAAAAGGTTTGGTGAGGAGGAGTTCATGCCAAAGACATATAATTAGACTATGCTTTTATTAATACTCTAGTTTAGTAAAAATCCTTTCCTAAAATTAAGATAACTTATTTGAAAAGTGATTTTTTAACATGATTTGAGCATTAGGCTATGAGATTTTGGAGAATTAGGATAGTTGCTTTTTTGTGCTAAACAAGACAGGCTGGATGATCTAGATTGATCTTATTTGTAGTTACAAGGAGAATATGATTGAATCAACATTAAATGACAATGTGTGTTTATCAAGTTGGTCAATGAGTTTCTTCACACACACACACACACACACACACACACACACACACACACACACACACACACACACACACACACACACACACACACACACACACACACACACACACACACACACACACACACACACACACACACACACACACACACACACACACACACACACACACACACACACACACACACACACACACACACACACACACACACACACACACACACACACACACACACACACACACACACACAGAGTTGGGTTCAAATTACACCTGGTGTAACTTTAAGCAATGTTACACCACCCAATAACTTGTTATAGAATTTATATTTTAAAAATCCCACCATTGAATTACATGTTCAATATGTTCTTAACATTCATGCCAATTTTCATGTCAATTGGATGTTATTTACCATTTAATCCATAAATTCATCTTTTATGTATTATTTTAAACTACAAAAACTTGAATTTAAATAATTGATTGATAACATGGCTACTAATCTTTGATCACCTTGAAATTTTGCAAGTACGAAGAATATATGAAGATAATGTAATCTAACGATGGATTTGTCAAAATTCGCATCCAATTAAAAAATGTTAAATGGTGTAACATTGTTTAAAAGTACACCGGATGTAATTTGAACTCAGTCCACACACATGCTCGCACACACACACACAAGATAGAAATTCTACTCTAGCTAAATCTAAATGTATATGTGTATAAAGCTCCCTCCTAAAAACTTAAACTCTGACCCTTACCCTTCACACCAAACAACCACTTATCCTTTATGCACGTAGTACACCCATCATGAGCTCTCATTGATTAATCACATACTTCTTACATCACTTTAGGGCATAAATGCAGCTAGGGCACTCAAAATTTTATTGATAGCTACAATACTTATAAATATAATGAATGAATATATCGATATATAAATTTTCCTTTGGTTTTTTATGAATAACATTTTGTCAACATAGCTAGTCATACCCTCACATTCACATTACCTAAATTTCCAAAATTGAATAATCCCTAAACCAAATCTCAAACAATTTGAATTTTGAGCTAAAACAATAGCTAAATTCAAGTGTCAACTCAATTCGCTAAACCATTTACATCACACAAAAAAAATACCAAATATAATAACGACATTTATAAGCAAAATTGGCCTTCATAGGTGAGCAGATCTAAAATAGAAACGCCTAGATCTAAATCCTTAGGGCAAATCCAAATACAAAAATGATCAAAGCAAAATTAAAATTCCAAGCATCACAGGAATTTGTAAGAAATGTATTTTTGAAGATATTGAACAGAAAATCATCACAGATCTAAAACAAATTGGATCAAACTTCACATAAATTGTGCGAAACATAGAAATTATAAATTGAAAAAAAAAAAAAAAAAAAGCCGTAAGAACAAATTGATATTAAAGTGAAAAATGGAATAAAAAAAAAGAAACTAGAGGATGGATTTTAAAGGCTTAGAGCATCTTCAACAGTTTTTTCAAATTTTTGTATTTACTTTTACATTTTACTTCTTTTTTTGGGTTAAAAAGAAATAGCATTAAAAACTAACAAGCCAAAGAGACTAAAGTAGTGACTGAAAGCCTACAATAACACATTCCAAAAGCTTCAAACTTAACAAAAGAAAAAATTTAAACAGTGGGAGAAACATCAAAAACAACAAAATCTTCAAGAAGAGAGCAGCCCCTTTTTGCTAGAGCATCCGTACACTTATTTGCTTTTTGAAAGACATGGACCACACGGACCTAGTGGAATCTGCCTAATAATGACCTACAATCATTAAGCAGAGAGGACTAGGCTTTGTTAACGATGGTTGTAGAATTAACCAAGTCCACGATAACTTTAGCATCATGTTCAATTTCGATGTTTTGAATCTCCAGCTGGATTGCTAACTACAGACCATCCTTTAAGGCCCAAATTTCAACTACAATACTAGAAGTATGCCCAATGGATCTTGAGAAACCCTTAATCCAGTTACCACACAAATCTCGAATGAGACTTCTCGCCCCTACTTTTCCAGGATTCTTAAATGAAATCCCATCAGTGTTTAGTTTAAACCAACCTGTAGGAGGCTTGTTCCACCTCACAGGGATGGTTATCTTATGCTTTTGTTGCTGGATTTTGCTGATACAAAAGAAATACTCCAAGGCTTGATTAATGCAAGTCGTATGAAGCTTGGGATTTAAGGTGGTGTACTCAAAGACTACTATGTTTTTGTGTTTCCAAAGAGACCAGATGGCAAAAGGAAATATGATATTCCAAGGGATGGTAGATTGGTGAACTAGCTTACTTAGACAGTTTCTCAACCAATTGCACAAGTTGTCTCTAAAGGAGGTGTCCAAAGGGTAAAGAACCCCAATTTTCCTCCAGAAATCTATGGCCACCCCACATTCTCTTAGCATGTGAATAATGGATTCACTTTGTTATTTACACAAAGGGCACACTGAATCACAATTGATACCTCTTAAGGCTAGAACCTCTTTTACAAGAATGCTATTATGATGACAAAGCCACATGAAATTAGAGATTTTAGGCAAAATATCCAACTTCCAATTTCATGACAGGACTAGCTGGGAGGTAAGAATGATTTTGGCTCCAGGACAGGACTAGCTAGGAGGTAAGCCGATCTTTTGAGTATTTCCACGTAAGAGAGTCCTTCCTGTTTCCATAAAGCTGGATATGAAGGGCTTTAATATTCTCTTGAACTTCCAAGGGAAGGGAAAAAGAAATAATATCCCAGTTCTAGCCGTGGCCTTGATATAAGTCTTAGACAGCGAGAGAACTATATGCTTGAGTCAGAAATCCCTCAGTCAGCTCCCTCAAGGAGTTTCCTTTTATCCATCTATCCGACCAAACCTTCAAATCTGAGTCATTACCAACTTTCCAGCAATTACCTATGGAGAATATGGGAAGCCCATTTTTATGGCAATCTAATTGGCCGAGTAAGAAAGTTTATTAGGATCTTTGGAATTCCTCCCAGTAGTAGAGCCATATTTAGTAAGAATGATTTTGGCCCACAAGGCCTCTTTCTCTTGATATAGTCTCCAATTGCTTTGATAGCAAGGCTGTTTGGATTCCTAACTCTCCTTCCTCCTTTACTTACTTTGTCATTTCCCTGATCTATTTATATATTATTTATTCATTCATTCTTTAATTTTTCTTTATTCTTTCCAAATTCCAAATAGTCATATTTTTTTTTTAAAATCTTAAAACCGTATAATTTTAAAATTTTTCAATGATCAATATTGTTAACAGTCTAATTTTTAATTTTCACAAATATTTATTTGTTAGTCTTTATCAAATCTATGTTACTTTCGTACAAATCCTTAAAAATTTTAAGAATGAGTTTATTCATTTATTCTTCCTTAAAAGATTCATCAATTTTTATCTTTTAATGATTGATATTCATTAATTTAGTATTATCTTTTTTTTTTTATGTTTTTAATAAAAAAACATAATTTAATCTTAATTTAACGAATTATTATTCTTCTCATCAAAAAAAAAAAAAAAAAACGAATTATTATTCTTATTCATTAAATTCTAATTAATTTTCCTTTTTAAAAACACCTACCATTACTCCATTAGTATATATTTGTTTTAACAAAAGCTTGTCATCTATTCTTCGTCCTCCGTCGCCTACTCGGCCTCCATCACCGCCAGCGACATGCAGCCCTGATGGGTTAGATCTGTTTTCTTCTGATTTCATTAGTTTTATGAGAAAGACTGTGTTTTCTGATTCGATTGCGTTTTGTGTTTTGTTGTCATTTGTAGCAAATGCTGAAAGAAATGATTTGGAGTTGCTACAGTGCTCGCTTGCTCAAGAGAGCTACTGTGGCAACTCTAAAAAAAATTTGCAAAAATTTGAATTTTGGAGAGGTTGTTGTTGGAGCTGATGATTTTTTTTCGTGGGTTTGCTCTCCAAAAATGGGTTTGAAGCATCTATTGGAGATGCTCTACTATTCGGGATTCATGGCGGTGTTGCGATGAAGATCGATGAGATTACGATGGGGTGGAAATTGGTTTTCCCGACGATAATTTGACGGGAACGAATTGCAGAGTTAGAGGAAATCGAGGAAGTGGAGATGGGGTTTAGAATTAAAGTTACTACAATGAACCAAAACCCCTTGGCCTCCCTCAAAATTTTCCCACTATCCAAACACCAAACCTCTTCTCTTTCCACCTTCACAATCCAAAACCCACATGCCAATCTAAACAGAGAAGCAATTCCCGCCAATGTTTCCCCTCGTTCACCCCCAAAAACCCACTTGGTTCCCTCCAATAACATGACCCTGGAAACCAAAACTAGCCATTTTTCAAAACAATCCACACCCTTTACTCAGCCTGATCTTAGTCACGTGATTTATTCAAATAAAATTATCACCAACTATATTCGAGCTGGTGATTTTGATTCTGCTCTTAAAGTGTTTGAGAATATGACAGTTAGGACTACAATCACTTGGAATTCAATCTTGGCTGGTTATTCAAAAAAACCTGGGAAAATGAAAGAAGCCTGTGAACTGTTTGATAGAATTCCTGAACCAGACACTGTGTCATACAATATAATGTTAGCTTGTTATCTGCAAAATACTGTTCTAGATACTGCACGGATTTTCTTTGATAAGATGCCTGTTAAGGATACCGTGTCTTGGAATACAATGATATCGGGTTTTGCTCAAAATGGGAAGATGGGGGAGGCACGAAAGTTGTTTTTGGTGATGCCAAAGAAAAATAGTGTGTCGTGGAGTGCAGTGATCTCAGGGTATGTGGAATGTGGGGATTTGGATTCTGCAGTGGAGTTGTTTGAGGTGGCACCGGAGAAGAGTGTGGTTGCATGGACTGCCATGATTACTGGGTATATGAAGTTTGGGAAGATTGGATTGGCAGAGAAAATGTTTCAAGAGATGCCTGTGAAAAATTTAGTGACATGGAATGCTATGGTTGCAGGTTATGTTGAGAATGATTGTTCAGAGGATGGTCTGAAGCTTTTTAGGAAAATGGTGGGAGTTGGGATTAGGCCAAACCCATCAAGCTTGAGTAGCGCTTTGTTGGGTTGTAGCAATCTATCTGCATTGCCTTTGGGCAAACAAATTCATCAGTTGGTTCTTAAGTCTCCATTGTATCGTGATACAACAGCAGGAACTTCATTGATTAGCATGTATTGTAAATGTGGAGGTTTGGAGGATGGCATGCGATTGTTTCATGAGATTCCAAAAAAAGATGTAGTCACTTGGAATGCAATGATTTCTGGTTATGCTCAGCATGGGGCAGGTGAAAGAGCTCTCCATTTGTTTAATAAGATGAGGGATGAGGGAATGAAGCCAGATTGGATTACCTTTGTTGCAGTGTTATTGGCTTGCAATCATGCAGGACTGGTAGATCTTGGGCTTCAATATTTTGACTCAATGGTAAGGGATTACGGAGTTGAAGCTAAGCCAGACCACTATACATGTATGGTTGACCTTCTTGGTCGGGCGGGTAGGTTAGTTCAAGCTGTGGATCTAATAAAGAAAATGACTTTCAAACCCCATGCTGCCATTTTTGGCACTCTTTTGGGTGCTTGTAGGATCCACAAGAATCTAGAGCTTGCTGAGTATGCTGCAAAGAGCTTGCTGGATCTTGATTCTGCCAGTGCAGCCGCTTATGTTCAATTGGCTAATGTTTATGCCGCCAAGAGCAGATGGGATCATGTTGCTAGAATTCGACGATTAATGAAAGAAAATAATGTAGTGAAGATGCCTGGGTATAGTTGGATTGAGGTAGAGAATGTGGTTCATGAGTTCAGGTCAGGCGATAGGGTTCACCCAGAATTGGCCTTTATACATGAGAAACTGAAAGAACTGGAGAAGAAAATGAAGTTGGCAGGCTATGTTCCAGATCTTGAGTTTGCATTACATGATGTGGGGGAAGAGCAGAAACAGCAGCTTTTGTTATGGCATAGTGAAAAATTGGCCATTGCTTTTGGGCTCATAAAAGTGCCATTAGGGACTCCGATCCGAGTTTTTAAAAATTTGAGGGTGTGTGGGGATTGCCACCACGCCATCAAGTACATATCAGCAATTGAAAGGAGGGAAATCATTGTTAGAGATACTACAAGGTTCCACCATTTCAAAGATGGGGTTTGCACTTGTGGTGATTATTGGTAAGCTTGCAAAAACTGAGGTTTCTTTGAAAGTTTTTCTCCAAGAAGATCTTCTGGTGCATGTGCCGTGCAGGAAGTTTATATATATCTGGCCTAAGACTTTTCCATACATGAAATTGATAGTTTTTTCCTTGGGAGAGTCAAGCTTACTCCCATAGGGGAGCTGGTGAGTCAAACTGAAGTTAACCCCTTTGCAGGAGAGGCTATTAGTGTTAATTATTAGTTATCTTTATATTAAAAATGAAATACCAAAATTGGTTTAATCCTCAAAGATTGATCCTTAGTAAAAAGTGTTGATGTTTTTGATAAATCTAATAGTAAGTGTTGATTATGTGTTATTTCTATTGAAATACTTATTGTCTTTGAATAAGTGCCTCATCGCATCTAAGGGATGAAGGCTAGAGTCAAAATATTATGGAAGGAAAAGATTTCTTTGATGTTATATAGAGTGAATCAATTTTTATAGAAAATTTGGATTAATTTTAGTTGTATTCAAATCAAACAAAATTAATATATGTGTGTCTATATAATATACTTTCATGGAATATTTTTCTGCACATCGCTCGCGTGAAGACTGAAAATTGAAAACAAACCAAAGTCTTACTTCTTGGCGTTGCTTGAGTTATTCTGCCCAACCAATCTACTGTAGTTGTTCTCAAGCCTATAAATATTTGGGTTCTGTTATGATTCTGTGCTGAAATTTACTATTTTTGTTGGTTACTTCTGTTATAGATTTGTAATGTTTTGCTCTCTGGAACTTGTAATTTTGTTGTTGGTTGCTTTTGTAATGGATTTCTAAGCTTTTGCTCTCATGAAAGTTTTGTTGGGCTTGTGTTTTTTATATTAAAAAAAATTCTGAAAATTGGTCATTTTGTTCTTAAATTGCTATCATGTAAAGTAGAACCTGCAAGAAACTGATGTGAAATTTCTTTATTGTTGCATGTTTGCTGCCCTGTTGCTGTTTTTTGTGTATGTTGTGTTTGCTATATGTAAGGGTTCTTTTCTTCTGTGTATGATGTTTTTGTTTTGAGAATTTGATTGATACAAGGTGAGCCAGGCTTCGCTTAAATTTGATTTAGAAATGTTATAAAGTTGAGTGCATGAGAGGTCTAATAGAGAGTGTGGAAGTGTGGGAGAATAGGGGGATTTGATGTTTGGGGGTAAAAAGAAGAAGAAACACTTACTGATCAATATAGCAGGTTATTGTTTTCTCTCTTAATGACTAAGGTTGAGTATGATTCAGCAAATCCTCTATAGGTTGGGCTTATAAATCCTTGACCCCTTTTTCAATTTTACGTTGAAAGATTCTGCCCTATTGCATGTTGGAGGAGTCATGGTTTGAAAGTGTTATTACTATATTTGTACTTAATTGGAATGGATTGGGAAGCTTCATATGGTATTTGTTGGCCACGTTGTTAGGTATGGTAAAGAGTATAATTCCAGCTTGCGGTATGGTGCAGGGCTCACTCTTTGGAAAGAACTATTCCCAGTCTTGCATATAATTGCAATTGACATGGGGCTTTACTACACTCTTGCTTATAGCCACTTAATGAAAGATCTATGAGAGCAAGAGGTTTTGAAGATTACTAATTGGAATATTTGACTCAATGTTTGACATATTATACTTCCAACTTCTCAAATGGTGAGGGCTTAGGTTAAAGTGGTAGGAGATTTCCTTGGAATAATATATGGTGCACAACAGCTTTTTTTTTTTTTTTTTTTTTTCAAATTTTGAGGTTTGCATGTGCGTTTTATTTATTAAATGCGAATTAGGTGGCTTCATAGAGGATTTTTCTTTTTTAAAAATAATTCTTGTATCTGAATTGAATAATTTTTGTTGAAGTGGAAGTAGTTCCATAATGAACTCAAGTTTCTGATCTGATCAATCTCTGTCAAAATGGTATTTGTTCTTTATTTTTTTATTATTAAATTTATACATTTCCTGTACATGGTTTCTCATAATTATATGGAAATGTTGTGTTATTCAATACAAAATTCGTGATATTTTAATGGCTTATTGTTGGTTAAGTATCTTGATGACTGATCTGTGCTTAAGTTGAAGCAGAAGTGGATATATGAATATGTTTCGTTTCAATCTACAATTTGTTTCTTTGGGTTTTTTTTTTTAAATTAATTTATTATTATTATTATTAAATTCATATTTGGATTTCTTTTTGTTATGTTCTGTTTAATGCTCATTTTGATTTGCTAAGCAGAAGTTTAGGAGTCCAAGGAATGCATAAATTGAACTTGAAATCAAGGATTTGGTTTAAGGAGATACGTTGATAAGAATTTGATGATTTATTTGATATTGACTATCATTCTGCAGCTTTATGCTGATTGTTCCTCTAAGGCAGGCTAGTAATGGTGTGGAAATGTATTCTTGACCAGAACTAAATCAGTAAGTGAATAACAATTAAGGTTGTGTTTTGGTGTGTGGGATCCTCCAGCTTTATGACTGGTTGATTCTCACAGCAGTGGGTTATAAAATCAGCCTATGAGATTTTTTAGTTTAGTATGTTTAGGATGAGTAATTATAGCTGTGAGATTTTGGAGAATTAGGCTGGTTTTTTTGCTAATGGCCTTGTAGCTGAATTGGCACATCCTCATGTATAAAGTACTTGGGGGTTTAGAGAAAAAAGGGTTCGAGTTGCGAGATTAGCAGCAGATTGTAATTATTTCTAAAAAAAAAAGGCTAGTTTTTTTGTGCTAAATAAGACAGGTTGGTTGATCTAGATTGATCTTATTTGTAGCTACAAAGGGAATGTGATTGAATCACCATAAAATGAGAATGTGCTTTTATGGTCAGTGAGTTCCTTCATATATCAGTTCCTGTGTGCAGTACACCCATAATGGGCTCTCATTTGCTTAGAAGTATTCCAAACCATTTGCAAGGTCTCTCATGGAGCCCAAAATAGGTGAATTAAAGGTCTTTTTTTATGTTCTTCAAATCACTACTCCCACACTTTTTTCCTTCGGGTTTTCACGCGTGCTTGGACCACATTTATAAAATTAATTTTGAGCTCGGATCGAGTATTAGTTATATGGAAGACAAGTTCAAGCTTTGGGTATTTGCATTTATCTCACTTTAATTTACATGTAGCAAATGGCGTTGACGTGGTCAGCCTCGTCTACTTACAATTTTACATGTCCATGTAGTTTTAGGTTTGACCATGTTGTGGTATTGGAAGACAAAACCCATTTCATCTGACGTTTAGTGACCTTTAACGACTTTTGAATCCACATACTTGATACGTTAAAGTCCATTATCTTGGGCTCGCTCTTCTGAGCTGGGAAAAAAAACATAGCCAAGAGCATCTAGAGTGAAACTGTGAAACAAATGACAGCAGTTTAAGGTCAATTTCAAACACTAATGAACCATGATTGATTAATAAAATACATACTGCATGCCTGCATCTTATGGGAACCAGCCAATATCGCCTTTCCGCCACGTTAGGAAGTCTCCTCCCGCGAACTTGGTCATGGGTTCAGCCTTTCAGGTCCTTCTAAGGATTATTATCACCGGTCAAAGTGACGCTAATTTTTTTCAAATGGGTAATAATGGTTAGGTACGTCTCACGGGCCTGACATGAATTTTGGATAATAAAATATAAACACTCACATTAAACATATGATTTAACAGAAAATTCAAAATTCAAACGAGAAGGTTGAGACCATTTTCCTTGGGATGGGAGGATATTGAGGGATTTTGTAGGTTAGCACAGTGAGAGGAAAAAGTATAATAAGTTAACATATGATTGGAAGAATATTGGAAACTAGCATTTCGAGTTTTTAAAACACGAGATCGATAATGAAAATCGAGGCTTTCAAACTTGAGTTATACTGTTGTCGTGGAGGAATTTTAGCCACATAAGTCTCGAGTCTATAAGACTCGAGTTCTAAAAAGCAAAACCAAGTCTTCAAAATTCGATTTTTGTCAAACTTGAAGAAGAACAAACCTGAAGACGCAGCGTCGAAGAAGATGATCTGGTGTTGGGTGGGCGATGTGGTTGGAGAAGAATGCTAGTGGACGATCTAATCTTTAGCGATTGGGTGGATGGGCAGATGCAACTAGGTGAACGATATGATCTTCAGAGTCTTCAGCAACAATGAAGAAGGACCAGACGCAAGAAAGAGGAAGAAAGGAAAAATAAAATAGTAAAACTCAAATCTTAAAAGCTCGAGTTCCACGTGAATTTTTTACCACGTTACCTACAAATTGAGACTTATAAACTCGGGTTTTATCTTAAAACTCGAGTTTTAGACACTCAAAATGTTAATTTTCCAGATTGCTTTGAAACATGACAGTTAACAAAATTGTTTAATATTTAAGGTTAATTGGAAAAAAAATTTGAGGATATTGCGCAATTTTGTAATTTAAGAACATTATACTCGGTCCAAAGTTCAAGGTGGGAGAATTAAATTTGCCCTAACAATTACAGCATCTGTAGATGTAAAATTTTCGAGCTTCTTGCGCACCTATAATTATCTGGATATACGATTTATGTCTTATTATCAAGAATAACAATTGAATAATATTGAGATAATTCTGGAGATAAACACTAAACATCAAGGCCCTCAGGTAGGTAGGGCCTTCAGATAAAATGGAGGGCACAGAAGTCGCACAAGGCAACTAAGTCTAATCTCCAATATTCCTAATTTGTACAAATGTTTTTAAAATCAAATACATTCAAAAGAATGGACTTTACCAAAGTGCTGAACAACTGACACTGGAAAGAAAATTAACAAAATATTCTTCATATCAAAGCATTAGGAAGAGGAATAGTTTTACATGCCATTGAAGACACAGATAAACATTATAAAGCACTATTACTTCTTCCCTTCAAGAAGAGCAGCAACCAGACTTCTGGTTGACAGGCTGTCCCCGAATCTGCACTGTTGGAGGCCTGGCATTGTTCATGGGTTGGCTTGCCATCCTGCACCCAAGAGAAGAAAGAGAGATCATTCCATAAATAATAGCTTGACGATCAAATAAGGGAAAAAACAAACCAAGAGAGTTGGAACTAGTGATGAATGATATGATACAGTACCTATTCTTGATTTCAGCAGCCATGGCCATGAAAGCCTGTTCCACATTGGTGGCATTTTTTGCACTTGTTTCCATAAAGGGGATCCCAATTTCATCTGCAAATGCCTGACAAAGACAGAACGTGTGCAAGTGTTATGCAGCAATTTTTGGAACAAAATAGTCCTTTAAGCGATAAAATGGAAAGCCTGCATGTTCAGTACCTTGGCTGTCTCATAAGACACAACTTTATTTGCTGTGAGGTCACTCTTGTTGCCGACTAGAAGTTTGTTCACATTTTCACTTGCATAGCGGTCAATTTCATTCAACCATTGCTTAACATTGTTGAAGCTCTCCTGATCTGTAACATCATAGACAACCTGCCCAGAAATCCACCAGCTTCAGACAGATTTCTCACAAGAGAAGCTAACTGAGAAGGGAAAGTAGAAAGCCAATAAAATATAAAATGCAGAACTTACAATAATGCCATGAGCCCCACGGTAGTAGCTGCTTGTGATTGTCCTAAAACGTTCTTGACCAGCAGTGTCCCACTGAATGTTCAGAGAATAGCATAAAATGCAATCAGCAATTAACAACAGCATACTTTGACAGCCAGTTTCTACCATGAAAAGTTCTTCACCAACTGGCAGCGCAATACTTGTAAGACATTGATATAGGCTAAATTTAAGTTAAGAGATTTCAAAATTACTAAAACTCTTCCAGATTGCACATCTATATTAATATGAAAACCTAGTACATTTCCAGAACAAAATAAGCATTTCACAAATTTTGAATTTCGATTTAATTGCAATCATCCCCAACACTGTCAACTGACTGACTGACTGAGACAAATTCCCCCTGATCAATGGAGGACTAACATAACATTCATAAACTTACAATTTGGAGTTTAATGGTCTTCCCATCCTGTTCCACGGTGCGAATTTTCTACACGAAAAGATGATACAAAAGTTATTGATGTATATTGATGTATATCAATGGTTCAAGCCAACGGTGAGGAAGATGAATACTTACAAAGTCAACTCCAATGGTGCTGATGTAGCTATCCAGATAGGAATCATCCTGGTTTAAAAAGGAAAGAAGATAATTACAAAATATCCCTCAGAAAAATTTATCATAGTTTGGAAGACTGACCAGAAACTTTTCACTAGCAAATCAATCACACTAGTATATTAGCTAATAACATAAGTAAAATATATTTAACCTATCAATTTGCATGAAAAATGACAAAAGAATATATATCTATATATACACTTTTAAAAAAATGTTGTATATATTAGGGGTATACAATTATTATTTCTTTCCTTTGTTTTTCCTCCCAAACCAAACAAAGGAAAGTTATATACATTTTCTCAGCTCCCACTTATCTATCCCTTCTACCAAACACGAATGAGAAATCAAAAAAGGGTCATTTATTTTACAAGGAAAAATTCATTGGTAACATGTTATTCAGGTTGAACTTGGTAAATTACACCGCACCCAGTGGATCTTGAACCCACAAACCCTCCTCTATCCCATGGGAGGAGGAAGTGCCAGTTGAACTAGCTCATTGTATACTCATTGCAATCATATATGTGTTTGTGTGTGTGTGTGCGTGTGTGTTTCCCTCACCGGCATATACACCTAAACAATTATTTCTTTCTTTTTTATATAATCAAATAGAGATCAGGCTAAGCGTAGATAAGAACAAGAAGACACCGAGCACTTACAGCAAACCTCAGAAGCAGACAAGATTTTCCAACACCGGAATCTCCAATAAGCAAAAGCTTAAACAAATAGTCACTGCGAATAAGAGAACAGAAAAGAACAATAGATAAATAAAGTTGCACATGATGGCCAACTCAGTAGAGAAACATAAACAAAAACCATCCATCCAATTTACAACAGCAAATAAATTGGCACCAGACACATGCATACACAAACTCAAACATATTATCTTGCACGGAAAACAGAAAATTTCATAAAACAACACCCTTATAAAACCCAACAAGCTCAGAAAAGCTCAACACTCACTATTGTGAACAAAACCCATGCCTCATACACACAAAATTTCCAAAATTACGTTTAAGACAGCCTCATAATGCAAAATAAAATCAATTACAGCAAAAATGAAGCTAGGGCACTCGAAAATTAATTGATAGCAACAACACTCATAAATATAATGAATTAATATATCAAAAAACAATTGTTCCGTGAATAACATTTTGTCGGCATAGCCAATCATACCTTCACATTCCCACAACAAAATCTCAGAAAATTCGAATTCAGCTTTCGAATTTTGAGCTAAACCAATCAGCTCAATTGGCTAAAATTCTAACACACAGAAATACCAAAAAATAAATAAATAAAAACGTTTATAAGCAAAATTGACCTAAATAGGTCAACGGATCTGGTACGGAAACACCTAGATCTAAATCCTTAGGGCAAATCCAAATACAAAAATGATCAAAGCGAAATTTTAACAATCCAAGCATCGCAGGAATTTATAAGAAATGTAATTTTTCAGGATATTGAACAAAGAATCATCACAGATCTAAAAAGAATTGGACCAAAATTTATATGAATTGAGAAAAACACAGGAATTAATAGAAAATGAAAAAAAAAAAAAAAAAGGGCAAAGATTAGAGTGAGAAATGGAAAAGCAAAAACAAAGAAAACAGAGAATAAATTATAAAGCGTACTATTCGGGATTCATGGCGGTGTTGCGATGAAGATCGATAAAATCACGAGAATCTCGACGAGACGACGACGATGGTGATGATGAAGTGGAATGGTTTTTCAGGCGATAACTTGACGGAAACGAATTGCAGAGAGAGAGAGAGAGATTGTGAAAGGAGGAAGGAGAAATCGAGGACGTGGGGGACGGGGGTGGGGGCGTGCGAGTTTATAAAAAATGACCCGAATGCTTCGAATTCTCTCTCTATCAAATTAATATAGAATTGGGGGGCTCTGTGACGTGGCAATATGAACGGAATGTCGCCACCTGTCATAAACAGTGACCCCAATTTACAATTTTGGTCTTTCTTATTCTAAGTTCTAACTCGTGCCGTTTTTTTTTTTTTTTTTTTGAGTTTTAACCTCAGACATTCATTTTTTATAATAATTTTTTTTATCTGACTAAGATGTTAATCAGTTTTTGGTCTTAGTGAGTATTGAACTTTATATTTTTTATACAACTATGAGAGATTTTATCAGTTGAGTTAACTAAAACTCATATGTGAAGTCTGATTGAACATGAAAAGTTAATTGAACATTTTCAGTTTTTTTTTTTTTTTTTTGGTTTGGATAAATATGGCACAAGACGTATAGATTGAAAATGGGATCTTTTGCCTATGCATTGCATCTGAAGCAAAAACGACAATCAAAAGAAATTCCTTTCTATTTTCCTTTTGGAATTTTCCCTCACAATTCTTTGATATATAATAAGGGTAAGGATTTGTTGCAAACTAAGTTACAGCAACTCCTATAAAAATGCATACATATCAATACCTCAAATAAATACTTGTCTTTAAATGACCACTTAACATGTGTGCATTTTTTTTGGAGTTGTTGCACTTTAGTTTGCATCAATCTTTGCCCATATAATAAAGCCTCTCTTTTGTTTGTTTTTTTTTTTTTTTTTTTTCTTATTTATTAGTTGCATTAAAAAAATTGATTGAAATAAACTACCTCAGATAGAAAACAAAAATTGGCAAGACTAAAAATTTATACATGTTGATGTTACTTAAATTGCTCACACTAAAATATATAATCCAAGACAATTTTTGAGATTTGCAGTTAGCAATGACATACACACAAGTAAATGTGCAGAATCATAAATAATGAGAGTTTTTTTTTTTTTTATATTACAAACAAACTCACAACTTTTGTCACAACTTTTTTACATGATAAATTGTGACGGATTACATGTCACTTTCAAATGAACTTATTATTTTTTTCCTCCACCAATCATAGTCAACTACATAGAGAATTGTAGCAAATATTATGCATTTTTTTATGGTACTAGATTTTTTGCTAACAAGATTATGTTTACTGGCCATTGACAAACTGATCTGATTAACAACCAAAATTAGTTTTAACCAAATTTAGAAAGCATAAGGGTGATGGTATAACAATTGTGGTGCTAAGCCGAAGCTAAGGAACGTCAAGAAATCGAACCAAAAAGCCACAAAGAAAACAAACCTCATGAATCTCAATGATCAATTCTAGCACTCGACTTAAAAGCATTTGCTATTCAACTTGGTCTCAAATGAAGGGCAGTTGTAGGTACGGTTATCTTGACATTTGTTGCACAACAATTACATCATATTGCATTTAGAATGATGCAAGGACAAGGGGGGGTGTGGGGAGTAAAAGCCGGAATTTAAGTCGAGGCGGCCTAGCTATGACCTACAGACCTGCCCATCAAAGTGATAGAAATAGTTTGTTGATACTTTGATGATAATAATTTCTATCATGGGGTATATTCATATATATGATTAATGATTATAGAATATTATGAGACAGATTATAATGGTCAATAGTAGTTGTGCAATCGCTTTTGGAGTTTTTTGTGACCATGTAACAGTTTTTATAAGCAGAGATGTGACATTAGACCAATTACTTGACCATTAATTTGGACATTTAGGTTTAATCTATATATTTCTCAAAAAAAAAAAAAAAGGTTTAATCTATATACATCAGAGCATTTGGTGGCGACTGTGTCACTGTCCATTACAGCCCTATCTCAAGGTCCTTCACACATTGCCTCATATAGTGCCCCCATAGAGTTCATAATGGTTTCAAAATTTGTAATACTTTACCAAAGACATCATAATCTTCAAATTGTTGATTGCCTTTTGCGCTTTTTAAAAAAAACAGCTGCCAAGCAATAGTTATTAATATGATTGGGGTAGTTTGGGCAAAACTAGGTATTTTAATATTAAAAGACTAAAATGTTGAGTAATAAATCGCTGGAAAATTCATTGTCAAAAAAAAAAAAAAAATCGCTGGAAAATTCTATATTTTTTAAAATTGCATTTTGGAAATGTAATTTCTTTCTGAGTTGGCACTTGCCAAGATGATGAGAGGTGCCAGATGTGCAACCTGAAATAGCAAAATGTGATTTGCAAGATATAATAATGAAAAATTGTATATTTACAACATTTTCACAATAGTCACGATAAATCTTAAGTATTAGGTTGTTATTTGCTATAACTGGTGGGTAAGAAGGTAATTTTAGTAGTGGTTTCAAATAAAAATCAATAACAACCCACTACTTAAAATTTGTTGTAAAAATGTTGTAGACATAACACTTTTCTATTATTACTATTATATAATTTGAATTAGGATAATTATATGTTTATATTATACTAGCAATGTAACTCTTGGCCTTTGGTACATGGAATCCACATTATCCACTGCATCCAAATTTTTAAGAATTTGATGTCAAGCATCTTGGATATCTAAGAATATAACTATTTTCATGTTTGTTTTGATTTAAAATCTAATGAAAATCCTAAGAATATAAGATGCTTTCCTAGAACACCATTTGATTTGTAAATACAACATCAAGTCTGTTTTTTTGATCTTCCTCAAAATAAGTTATGAGAAGCAAAATATAAATTATAAATCATGGACAAAAAGCGCATTAAATGAGAATCCAAATACTCATGTCATATAATTCCCTTGTATAATTAGCAACCAAATGTGAGAATCTTTCAATATTTTCTAGAATCTTAAAATATTATCTCATAACAAACGCCAAGAATAAATAAATGTTAAAAAGTGTACAATATAATGAACTTTACATTGCAAGTACCATGTAAATGAAGAATTTTCACATTATTTATTCTTTTTTTTAGATGAAAACCACATCTTAATCAAGTAGGGAACAATAGAAACGTGGATTCAATTTTTTTTTTCTTTCTTTTAAGACAAGTAATTAAATTGCAAATCACAGATTAAATAATTGAGAGTGGGATTTTTTTGTTTGTTTGTTATTGTTCTTCTCCTTTCAAGTCAGTCTCCAATTCGTTTTTTTCTTTTTCTTTTTTTTGGGTGGGGGAATCAACACAACGTTAATTTCACAACTTTTCAAAGGATCATATTACCTCTTTAATATTATTGAATGTTTACTTTTGATATTATATATATACATACATATATATATATATATATACAAACAATAAATAAGGGATAGAAATGGAACTATGTTAAGACCAAGAAGGACATGACCCCCCCTAAAAAGAGTAGCACTATATCCGGTTGCTGGATATGGAAGAGAAGAGAAGAAAAAATGAAAAAGGAAATGAGAAAGAAAGGAAAAAGAAAACATTTCTACCATGTATGATTGGAAATAGGAAGGAAAGGGAAAGGAAAAGAGAAATATAATTCATTCACTTTGCAAAAAGAAGGAAAATGGGGAAAAAAAATTGTATATCCACAAAAAGTTAAATAGTATGGCTGCACATTTTTAGTGGAGATTTCCCTCCATTTCCACCGAAGTTGGACGGAAAACAAATGTGGGATCAGTTGGTTCTTTTTCCCTACCCTTTCTACTCCTTTTCTTTTCCCTTGTAGTAAACAAACCGCTTCCACCTATCCTTTTCTCTTTCGTTCTTTTCCATCCGTAACAGTGGGGTAAATCTTTTTTTTCTTTTTTTTTTGGGATAAACTGGATGCATTAATAGAAATTAGAAGTTTGGCCGAGGCCTCTCATACTACAAAGTACACACCAATAAAATCAAGGTATAAATGCATTTTTAGTCCTTATATTTTGTCATTTTTTCATTTTAATTCCTACATTTTTATTTTATCACTTTTAGTCCTTGAATCAATTAATGCATTCCATTTTGCTCATTTCTGTTAGCCCACTAACGGAAATTGCTTAGGTCGCAAACTAAGTGTATTGCTGGCACATTAAATACTGACGTGGCCAATTAAAAAATAAAAAAATTATTTTTTATATAAAAAATTATATTTCATAAATAACCTAAAACACTTTAAATTATTTCTACCAAACTATTAAATAATTTAATTCTATCTTTTACCTCAAAAAATACAATAATTTAATTAATTATTTTTTTACCTCATAGGATGAACAAACCCAGACAATAAAAAATGACGAACACTAGAGAACAACCTAGGAAAATAAAAAACGAAGAACACGATGAACAAACAGAAAAATTCAAACTAGTAGAAAAACAAATTACCACGGTAGATTCAAACCCAAAAAAACACAATCTTCGCTAATCAAATTACCCAGAAAAACCCAGTAATTTAGTCCCTAAATTACCCAGATCTGCTTATTCATCTTCGCTAATCAAATCAGGAATTTCAATCTGGATTTTGGGCAAGGTGGAGTCATCGAGCTTGACTACGGAGGAGAGATTGAGAGAAGGGACTGAGAATCTTCCTTGGGAGGGAGGTGAGTGTAGGTGGTGGCTTCGCCGCCGGGTGAGAAAACAATCGGCTCCGGCGGGAACTTAAAGCGATTGGATTGGGTCTTGAACTTGTTAGGATTTCGTAGCGGTTGCTTTCTCTTGGAATTGGAATTGGAGGGCTTGTGAGGTTGAGGGTTGTGAGTTTTTGGGCGAGCGAGAGCATAGGGAGAGAATAAGCTCGTTGAAGAAATGGAAGTAGCAACAATAGCCATTTTTAGTTTTGGCTCAAATGAAATGAAAGAAGTTGCAAAGAAAAGTATTGGGAGTTTTTTAACCTAAACCCAGATCTGCTCCAAACCCAGAAACAACGCCATTGGATTTGCTCCAAACCCAGATCTGCTCCCAATAAGAACATAAAAAAGGAAAGAAAAAAAAAAAAAAACCATTCAGATCTACGTTGGTGTTAGTGTACAATTGATTTTTGTGGAAGAATTTGTGTACAAATTTTGGAATATTTTGGGTTTCTATTCTTTTGTTCGTGGGATTAAATATTCTGGGTTTGTTGTTCTTGTGTGTTTATGATCAAGATGAATTTGGCATTGGAATTTGATAATTTGAATGTGAAATTTATGAGTTTATGGGGTTTATGAGTTTATGGGTTTCTAGTCTTATTGTTCTTCTTCAAGGATCTAAGATCTCCATTCATATGATTTTTGTTTTTAATTTTGTTTGTAATTTTTTTATTTAGTTAAAATTAATAAATTAATTTTTTTTTTATAATTTAGATGCTGGCATGGCAGTTTTTTAATGCCAAAATAGATTTTTTAATTATTATTTTACTGTGCCGTCAACCATGTTAGCATTTTCAGTTAGTTGGGTGATGGTAAGGACTTAAATGTTACGCGTTAATTGGTTTTAAGACTAAAAGTGACAAAAATAAAATGTAGGGACCAAAATAAAAATCAGATCAAAATGTAGGAACTAAAAATGCATTTATGCCTAAAATCAAAGCACAACAACCTATAAATTTTCCCAAATGGGGAATCAATGGTAAATCTTTTTATAGTATATGGCCCTCCTCCTCCTCGGTGTGTGTGTGTATAAAACAAATCCATAAATTCAAGTGATGTTATTAAGAAGTACCGCCAACTCAACCTCGAACAACCAATGTCTGAAGGTCGTTGATGCCACCTGTGGAATTAATTGGGGCAATGACCAACCCCTCCCTGCATGATTGCTTTCTCTAAAATTAATTTTGGAAAAAATAATAATTTTGGATTGATTATATTATTGGTTATAATTTACGGATTGTAAAATGCTTAAACTTTAGGGATGAAAAATGTATCTTTTTTTTTTCCTTTTTCCTTTAGGTGTTGTGCATTAAGACTCAAGTTTTTTTTTTTTTCTTTTTGAAAAGCAAGATCTCAAGTTAAATTCAACTATCTGATTGTATTGATTAATACAACTCAAAATGATCTATATTTTTCAATGAAAATTGAATTTAATTAAAGACAAAATTTAACTAAAAAATTGATTACTTAATAAAATAAAAATTACAACATATATTGAAAATTTAACTGTAGGGATAAAGGGCCCCGATATGGGTATTGGGCTGTGAGCCATGTCCAAGGGCCTCCAGTAGTTTGAGGATAGGTAATAATGACGTGGGCCTACAGAATAATGGCCTGTGGAAGAAGTTTAGTCATGAGGATTTGGAAATGTTGTCCAAGGAGTACCTCCTCTGCTGAGCAAGGTAGGGGTCATATGTCCGACCTTTTGTCAAGAATAGGGTAACAGACGATCATTCTGGTAAGGACAAATATTAGGAGGGGATAAGACAAAAGAGATTTGGGAAATATTTGAGAAGAAAGTTGCTGCCACCGCATTGAATACTCTGCAGCTAACCCTTTGACCGCATTAATGTGGAGGTGATACCTGAACAATAACCTCCAGCCTTAAAGCTACCCACAAAGACTTCAAGAAGGTGCTGATGGGATAACTATTAAAGCCAGCAATCTGATCTACATGTGGAGGGCTAAGATAAACTAAGGAAGGAGAATATAAAGAAGGAAATCCCCATTACAAGGGGATCATCAGATAATCTAAAGAAGAGTCATAGTACACTCAAGAATTGTAATTGTGGTTAAATGTAAGAGAAATACATAAGAACAACCTTCCTCGGACTTTGCCGAGGAGAATTTTTCTTGTTAAAACTGTTTATTTTATGCTTTACATTATCAACTAACCTACTGTGATCATTGAGTACCTAACTCATTGAAAGTTCAATTTCAAGTTCACTCTTTATAAATTCGTTGATTTGGGCTCTTTGGGCCATTGACCTTTCTTTTGGATTTTGGGAACAAATCGTGTCCTTACAATTGGCACCGTCTGTGGGGACTTGAACATTCTTGAATTCATCACTTAAACATGGTGGGTTTAGGGCTAAACCATGAGAAGTTCGTAGGGTCTCAACATCAAGATCAGTTCCTTAATCTTGAATGGAGGAGAGACCGTGGAGTTAGTGTACACACCACTCATACAAGTAGGAGTCATTCTAGAAGTGGGAGTCATGTGTCCCAGGGAGAAAGCACTAAGAACATGCAGTTGGAGATTAACCACTTACGGAGGAAGCTACGTCGTAAGTGACGTAGAAGGACCCCTTTAAGCTTAGAGCCTTCCTCTAAGGGTGATAGTGGTAATAGCTACAGGCCCAGGTCGAGGACTCCCCCTAGTGAGTCTTTCTCGTGTGATGAGGACCGCCATTATAGGTAGAGGGGAAAAAGTACATCGCATGAGATCTAGGGCAATGATGCTATAAGCAGGGCCTTGCGCCAAATCTCCAAACCACCATTTACGCAGAGGATTGAGGGGGGAAAGCTTCCTCGACGGTTTACTCAGCCCACGTTACCATGTATAATGGTAGGACAGACCATGTGGAGAATGTTAGCCATTTTAATCAAAGAATAGTTGTTCACTCGAAGAATGAAGCCTTGATATGCAAGGTGTTCCTATCTAGCCTACGGCTAGTGGTGATGAGATGGTTTAAGGGAAGGTTCGATTAACTCATTTCAGAAGCTTACTAGAGCTTTTGGATCTTGTTTTATTACTTGTAGTAGGGTTCCTCGTCCTTTGGATTCCTTTTTGTCTATGACCATGTGAGAGGGAAAGACCCTGAGGACGTATTTAGACAAGTATTGGGAGATGTTTAACGAAATAGATGGAAACTTTGATGATGTGACGATAAGGGCTTTTAAGGTCGAATTGCCTACTAAGCACGATTTAAGGAAGTCCTTGACAAGGAAGCCTACCAAGAGCGTACGTTAGCTCATGGATCGAATTGATGAGTATAAGCGGGTTGAGGATCAACAATAAGGGAAGGGGAAAGAAAAAGTAGTTCCCCAAGACCAAAGGGGTTTCGGATCGGAGAGGTACAACAACAATCAGCCTAGGAGAGATTTTGTTGGCCATACTGGGCCTGATACTGCCCAAATAGTTAGCACTGTGTTTAGGGAGCTTGTGCACCAAATTTTGGAGAAAATAAAGAATGAGCCATACTTTAAGTGGCCAAATAAGATGGGTGGAGACCCTATGAAGCGCAACCAAAGCCTTCATTGTCAATATCACTAGGACTGATGACATACTACCGAAAAATGTAGGACTTTACGGGATTATCTGGAGCAACTGGTCAAATTTGGGAAGTTAAGGCAATTCTTGTCTCAGCGCAACGGACAAGGGAGTCAATAGGGTCGGAACATCAAAGGGGCCCTTCTTCAAGATCGCCTTTGGGGACGATCAATGTTATTCTTGTTGGCCTAGTTAGGATTGGTTCCTATCCATCTAGGGTGATGTCTGTGACTCGGCCACTTGCTGAGGACCTGAACCCTGATCTTAAGAAGGGTAGAATGGAGGTCCGACCAGCTTTAAGTTTTTTTGATGAGGATAAGGTGGGAACCCTACAACCATATGATGATACCCTGGTGGTTACACTCAAGATGGGAAGGTATGATGTGAAGAGGGTTTTGGTAGATTAAGACAATGGTGTAGAGATCATGTACCCTGATCTATATAGGGGGCTTAGGATAAAGCCTGAAGACCTGGCCTGCTATGATTCTCCTCTAATGGGGTTTGATGGGAAGAAAGTCAACTTGAAGGGCTAAATCAGATTATCTGTTTAGGCGGGGTCAAAAGTTGTGGAAGTGGACTTCATTGTAGTAGATGCGTATTCCCCCTACACTGCTGTTATGGCAAGACCTTGGTTTCATGCCATGAGAGTTGTTTCTTTCACTTTGCACTTAAAGGTGAAGTATCTATCAGGAGATCAAGTTAAGGAGTTGGTAAGGAGTCAATTTCTGGCCAGATAATGTTTGGTGGCTGCAATTATATATCAATTTAGGGGTGAACCCTCAGCCTTGACGGAAAGGGATTTATAGCAACTAAGGAGGATAGCCCTGCCCATTGATGTGAAAATAGGAGGGGCAAAGTGTGAAGAGTTAGAAAAAGTTGTTATTGATGATGATGAAGAGAAGTTTTCCCAAGTGAGAGTTCAGTTACTTCCTCGGGAGATGGAAGAGCTGGTTGCTTTCCTCAGGAAGAATGTTGATGTGTTCATATAGAATGCTTATAAAGATCCAGGGGTGGATCCAAATTTTATCTGTCATCACTTAAATGTTAATCCCTCTATTACCTCTAAGAAGCAACCACCTTGGCGTTCTTCCAAAGTGCATTTAGATGCTGTTAAGGACGAGGTGATTAAACTTTTTGGATAGTGGCGAGTATGTGTGAGCTTCATTGATCTAAACAAAGCTTGCCTTAAAGATCCCTTCTCGATACCTTGGATAGACCAATTGGTGGATGCAAAAATTGGCCATCCTTGGATAAGCTTTGTAGATACCTTTCAGGGGTACCATCAAATACCATTAGCATTGGATGATCAGGAGAAGACCGCTTTTGTTAAGCCCACAAGGAATTACCATTACAAAGTAATGCCATTTGGATTGAAGAATGCAGGGTCCACTTATTAGAGAATGGTGATTAGAATGTTTGAACCTTAATTTGGCAAAAACATTAAAGTTTACATAGATAATATGGTGGTGAAGAGCAAGGTAAAGTCTGAGCACCTTGGAAGTATTATTAAAGTATTGAGAAAACATAAGTTACGCCTTAATGCTTCTAAGTGTTCTTTTGGTGTCAGTTCAGGCAAATTTCTAGGTTATATGATCACTCATCATGGAATTAAGGTCAACCCTAATCAAATTAAGGCAATCAACAATCTACAACCTCCTCGAAATCCCAAGGAAGTCCAGAAGTTGATAGGAATGACTGCATCCTTGAATCGATTCATCTTTCGGTCCACTGATAGATGTAGACTTTTCTTTCAATTGTTGCATAAGTGGAAGGGATTTGAGTAAACTAAAGAATGTGTCTTGGCCTTTCAGCAGTTGAAAGATTATCTTTCTCGACTACCCATTATGTCCAGACCCGAGGTGGAAGAGGTTCTTTTCACCTATATCGCTGTGGCCTCTCATGCAGTTAGCCTAGTGCTGATAAGGGTGGACGATGGAGTACAACAACCAGTTTATTAGGTGAGCAAATCAATAAACAAAGTAGAGGTTCGTTACTTGCCATTAGAGAAGACTATCTTGGTGGTGGTATATGCCATGCAAAAACTCCCTTAATATTTCTAAGCTCACACAGTTGTGGTTTTAACCCAACTTCTTCTTCAGTCATTACTTCGAAAGATACATTATATTGGAAGGGTTGCTAAATGGGGAACGATTTTAGGGGCCTTTTACATTAATTATATGCCTCGGATCTCTATTAAAGGCCAAGTTCTTGCAGATTTGGTGGCTGAATTTACTGAATTGCCAGTAGAGGCAGCAGACAAAGAGCAGAGCTGGGAAGGAAAACTAGTTGACACAATTTCTTTACTAGGACCATTATCTTGGAGATTGTATGTTGATGGTGCAGCTAATCAGAGAGGATTTGGAGTGAGGCTAGTCATGGTATCCCCTGATAAGACACTATTGAGAAATCTTTGAGGTTAGGCTTCTTAGCCACGAATAATGAAGCTGAGTATGAAGCTTTATTGGTTGGGATGGCCATGGTTCAGAAATAAGGGGGAAAAGTAGTGGAAGTTTTCTCGAACTCAATGTTGCTGGTAGGCCAAGTGAAAGGAGAGTTGGAAGCTAGGGATATGCGAATGTAAGAATATTTGAGCCAAGTTAAGTGCCTGCAGTCAAGTTTTAAGTTTTTCACTTTGCAACAAATCCCAAGAAGCAAGAATACACATGTTGACTCCTTTGCAACCTCTTCAGGGCAAGGCTTAATTCAAGTTATACTTATTGATGATTTGTACAAGCTTACTGAGGATAAAAGGGAGAGGGTCTAGGTTCACCAGGACATGGTCGGTCCTAGCTGGATGGATCCTTTGGTCCTGTTTCTCAAAGAAGGTACTCTACTGGATGAGAAGGGAGAATCAAATAAGGTACGGAGGAAAGCTCCTCATTTCTGGTTGTCCGAGAAGCAAAGGCTGTTCAAGCATTCCTTTTCTAGACCATACTTGCTCTGTGTCCATCCTGAGGCAATAGAGCCGCTTTTGGAGGAATTATATGAAGGAGTCTGTGGAAGTCATAGAGGGAGCAAGTCACTATCTCGTAGGGCTTTCACTCAAGGATATTGGTGGCCAAATATACAGAAGGAAGCACAGGAGTATGTGAAGAAATGTGATCAATGCCAGAGATTTGCACCAAATATTCATCAACTAAGAGGTGTCCTTAATCCCCTGTCTAGTCCATGGCCATTTGCCCAGTGGGGCTTGGACATTGTAGGACCATTTCCTACGGCTGCAGGAAATAGAAGATGGCTTTTGGTCAGTACTGATTACTTCACCAAGTGGGCTGAGGCTGAGCCATTAGCCAATATTAGAGATGTGGATGCGAAGAAGTTTGTATAAAAAAACATCGCTACTTGGGTTGGGACCTCATACCCCCATTTTGGGTTCAATTTGATAGTAAAACCTTTAGGAGGTATTGTTATGAGTTAGGCATCAGAAACAGATTTTCAACTTTAGCTTATCTGCAAGGAAATGGGCAAGTTGAGGCAGTCAACAAAGTTATAGTTAATGGATTTAAGAAAAGGTCGGACGAGGCAAATGGTAGATGAATGGAAGAGCTGCCACATGTTCTATGGACGGAAGAGCTGCCATATGTTCTATAGACATATAGGACTACTTCTCGTTGGTCAACAGGAGAAACACCCTTCTTAAGGACTTACGGAGCCGAGGCAATAATCCCTTTGGAAATTGGGTTCCCAACATTGAGGACGAGCATGTTCAACCCTGGTAATAATGATAGGTTATTGGAGAGAAGCCTAGATTTGATTGATGAACGAAGGGAAACAGCCATGGTTCAATTGGCATGCTATCAACAGAAACTTAAACAAGGGTACGATATGAAGGTTATGGAAAGGCCCTTAACCCCAGGAGATTTGGTATTGAGAAAGGTTGTGGGCATTACGAAGAATCCTTCTTGGTGAAATCTAGGACCCAACTAGGAAGAACCATACCGCATCACCTCAGTGGCTAGTATAGGGTCTTATTTTTTGGAAGATCTAGATGAAAATGTTGTACCACACTCTTGGCATGTAAATAACCTGCGAATATGTTACTATTAATGAAAGGCATCTCTATCACATTTTTGTTTAAAATATTATATGTTGTGTTTTTTTATTCCTTTAAGTATTAAACAGAACCTTGGTCATGCCTGACTTCTTGGACCACATACCTTGGGTAAATTAATACTTCTCATTATTTGTTTAAGAATTAAACAGAATCTTGGTCATGCCTGGCTCCTCAGATCACATATATTGGGTAAATTAATACTCCTCATTGTTTGTTTAAGTATTAAATAGAACCTTGGTCATGCCTAGTTTCTCGAACCACATACTTTGGGTAAATTAGTACTCTTCATTATTTGCATAACTATTAAACAGAACATCAGTTATGCTTGATTTTTTGGACAACATGCCTTGGGTAAATTAATGCTTTTTCTTCCTTTAAGTGTTAAACATAACCTTGGTCATGCTTGACTTTTCGGATCACATACCTCGGGTAATTTAGCACATCTCTGAATATCTAAGTACTAAACAGAACCTCGGTCATGTTTGGCTCCTCGAACCACATACCTTGAGTAAATTAGTATCTAATTTATCTATGGTGGATAACTAAGACTCTCATCGTAATAACTTAAGTGAAAAAATGCCCTTGAGCATCACTTAAAGCATTTGCAAATATATGTATGATATACTCGTGGATAAATTAACACCTACAAGTACATGGATCTATTGCTAAGTGGAGTGTTATGTGAAGTTAAAAAGAGAATCCTGCAGTATACATAATCCTTTGAGCTACTTGTCTCAGATACATAAGGTACTTTTTGAAGTTAAATTACACTTTGTTGAACGTCTTGGGCTGGGAAAGGTTAGCCTATTATATTTCCATTTGCATGGAATGTCGTAATTAGATTGCCACTTACACAAATAACTATTAAAGTTAAGAGTGAAGGTATATCTTGAATCAAAAGACACCATGTTTGATTTTGCATGAACACAAGTAAACATAAAGGAAGTTAATGTTTTTCATTAAATAAAGCCTCGAAAAGGCAAGAAAAGTACATATTTAAGAATGTAAACAACAATTACATATAGAAGGAAATACACTCTTTTTTTAAAAAAAAACTATAAAACATGACTAAGATCTTAAGTGGGCTTGGGAGGAAGAATGGCCTTTGTAGCCTCAGACGTCGTTGTTTGGGCCACACCCTTACTCTTAGGGTCTTCCTTGTGGGTAAAGGAGAGTGTAGCCAGCACTAATACCTGGCCTAAGGATGCCTCATTTCCCTTGGAAGAATCCTTAGCTGGCTCTCTGTCCAAAACTGCATCCTTAGCTGTTTCTTTACCTTTCTCCACTGCCTTGGCTTGGTCAATCTCTTTAGAAGAGACAGAAGGGGCAGGAAAGGCAATAGCAAGTTCCACCCGACTGGGTTCAGGTGCTTGAGGAGCAGTTTTAATTGGAGAGGTGGAGGGGCCTACCACGCGGAGTGCAGGGGGGTAATAGGCATTCTCTGTGGGGAAAAAGCGTCTATCTTGGCTTGGTTTAGTGCTTCGTTCCATAATTGGAGGCAGTAACCTCTACAAACCCTAGTAACTTGGGCCCTACGGGCATCCTCAGTCTCTGCTACCCTAATGTTGCACTTCTCTTGCTCGACCTTTGTAGCAGCTTCCTCAGCCTTTTCTAGTTTCTTTTTGAGAGTCCCCATCTGCTCTTTAGCTATAGCCAGTTGGTCTGACGGAGTTGTTTGTGTTGACTTTTTGCTTGTCTCTCAATCCTCTACAGAGCAGCCTCTGCACTCTTTTTCTCCCTATCAGCCTTGGTTAACTTGGTATTCAATTCTTGGATCCTCTTCTCAGCTAGGTTGAAGGATTCCACGGCAGCTATGCACTGACCCTCCTTCTCCTTCATTTGCCTGTGGGAGTTGTTCATCAGCTCTTCAACCATGTGCTCAACTTGAATGGCCTTTTAAAAAAAATGATGATGAGATGAGACAACTGGAACACTTAGTAAAAAAAAAGAAGATGATGAAGAACTTACCAATGCAAGATCTCTCTTCAACATTAGAAACACTTCGTGTTTCTTTATGGTCCTCAGGTTGGCCATGTCATCAAGTAGCAGGAGGGGCCGCTCCAAAACGTTTTCCACGTATCCAGCTTTCCCCTTTTGGAAGTCCCTGATAGAGGAATCCATGGGAAGGGGAGACCCATTCAGCACCAGATGAGGGTTCTAGGTTAGGACCTTGGTGCGACAATCGTGCCCCTTCTCCACAATGGATCCTTCACTAGAGGATCTCGTCTGAGTTGTCCTTGTAACTTTGACCCCTTTTTGGGGCTCAAATTTTTTGGAGAGGATAACCTTTTCCTCCTCCACTATGTCTTTGCCTTTTTTATCCCACTTCCTCTTCTTGTTTGCAGAATCTAGTTGGGAGGTTTGGGCAGGAAGAGAAGTAGGAGGTTTAGTTGGAATTGTTAGGACATGTAAATTATGTTAGGGACATGTAAATTATGTTAGGAACATATGTCAATATTTTATGTAATTGGCTAATCCTTTGACAAAACGTACTTTACTTGTAATTAGGTAGATTTAGGATGTGTTTAATGCTTCAAGAAATAAGGTTTCAAGTTCAAGTGTTAAAACCACACAATTCTGTCCAAGAAACAAGTGAAGAAATCCTGTTCATTAAAACTTGATAGCTAGCTCGATAGCTAGTATCTATCGAGGTTTAAAAAGTTGTTTCAGGCTGTGGCTCGACAGCTGTTCAATAGATAGGGTATTTGTCGAGATTTATGGAAATTAGATTTTTAGTTTTGATTTCATTCAAATCCATGAATGTATGTTTAAGCTTTCTTTTCTCACAACCCTAAACATATATAAAGATTATTTTAAGGGCTGTCATAGGGAGCACAATTGCACAAATGTAAAGCAAAGTGTTGTTCATGCAAATTGTGACCGAAAACCTAGTTTACCCTAGTTCATCTTGACGAAGCTGTTGTGATTGTACACCGTAGGGTTTTGTGATTGAGCAACTTCATGATCTTTATCGAGTGATGAACTGATGAACTTTGCAGCCAACATCCTTCCCAAGTTGGTGATCAAGTTGCGTACTAGGATCCGCACATCTATTGATTAGTCACGTACTGGGAGTCGTGCAATACAAGGAGAGATTGTCAGTACAAAACAAGTCTAATTAGGTATTGGAGTAAGATTTCAACTATAGGTTGGTATAAGGTACTGAGATTTCTTTACTTGTAATCGCTTGTTGTGATAATGGTGAATTCTTGGGAGTGGTGACCTTAAAATCACCCTGTGAAATTTTTGCCTCGGAGGTTTTTCCTATTCGTAAACAAATCACTGTGTCAACTTCATTTTTCGCTGCATTATATTTTAGTTGGTGATTTGTTTGTGCTGCCATATACATTGCATGTCAATTTGATTAATTAATAAATTTAGGTAATTAATCAATTTTTTTTATGAAACGAGTAATTAATCAATTAATTTATCACAAGGGGTCAATACATTCTTGGCCTATCAGGAATGACCACCTCGGGCACTATACTTCCCGCTTGAGACTCGATAAGATCATGAAGGTTCGTTTTGGCCTTGCGTTATAGCACCATTGTGTCAGGTACACTGGGGAATTCTTGGGCACTGCTTACTTGTGCGAAGGGAAGGTGGTTGAAATCTACATTCGAAGGCTCTGGAGATTGAAGTTGGTTGAAAACTTTGAAGTCCTCTTTGGAGTGTGAGACTTCAACTACTTGTGCTGTCTCTTCAGGTGTTGGTTGGGAAGGAGTGGCTTCTTCCTTAGTAGTGCGCTAAAAGGGCAACTCCACCAATTGGGTACCTTCTAGAACAGGACTAGCAAGGAAGCTCGGTGCAGCGATGTTAATCTGATGTAAGCAAGGGTCTTTTGCCTTTATCACTTATTTAGGGGCTTGAAAGCTGGAGGAGATGGGATCATAGTCGAGGATGAGGTGGGCTGCTCTCAGTTGCCCGTCGGTGTGGACAAAGATCTCGACCTTCAGTATCCTTGTCAGATCGGGCTTGTTCACAAGAGTGAAGTTAGGGATTACAGATTACTTATTTGCAAATTCGCAAAAAATGAAAGCATTGTTAGATTATAACACAGATAAAGCAAGAACCCATTTACCAATGAAAACAAAAGAAGTGAACACAAAAAGTATTAGTAAGTGCGGGGGTATTGTTAGAGTATTAGACCTAAACCTAAGCACCTCACTTGGTGTCCCATCTCGTGTGGGGCAATAAAGTCCATCATACCACTCCCCTAAGACAATTAGTAAATCCTTGTTCATACCCTTGTTAGTATTAGGGAGACACAATATCAACCTGACTGCAGAGACCCTGGTTTTTAGATAGTATCCCTGACCTTTATGGTGTTGGTGATTGTATATCTAGTTAACACCATGATGGGTGAGGTTTGCAGCCATTTTTTCGTTAAGGGTGTCTACGCTACCTAAAATCCTAAATACATTAGGGGCGCACTGGGTAGGTGAATGTCTGTGAGCGATAAGGTAATCCCTAGTCACTCTACCCATAAGGATTCTCATCCTTCCCTCTATGAAGACAATCATAGGGATTACCACTTCCCCTTCTTGCCTTAAGGCATGCCACTCCTCTTGGCAGTAATACCTAATGGAAACTCTAGGTGGAATACGGTATTAGGCTTTAAAGCTCTCCATACCCTCTGGGGTATCCACTAAATGAGTGAATTTACCCATTTGAAAAATAGTTCAGTGTGTTAGGGTGACGAGGTGAAATCAAAGGTGACGAGGTGAAATCAAAGGGGCCAAGGAAGAAAAGATTCTAAATTTAAGAATAGACACTAAAGGTAACTTACGAAAATAAGGAAGGGCTTCTCGGACGGATTCTTGAGAGTTGAAGATGCAGAAAGTGGAATGGCCAAAATCTTCAAGTAGTATATATAAGAAAGGGAAAAGTGAACGGGAGAGTTCCTTCTTATATCCCTATAAAATTTCTCCACCGTAGGATCTCCATCGTGCCTTAGGATGTGGGGGATAGGGCATTGAATAAAATAAATGTTAGAGCGTCTCGGATGTCGAAGTGTCAGGAGTGTGCCCCTTTGTAGTTGAAGAGACACTTACACAGAGGGAAATGACATAAGAGTGAGGAGGGTAGTCATCAGGAAATTGAAATTCCTTTCTTTTTTCCAAGGAGTGAAAGAGTGGAATTTCGAGGGGCTATTGTAAGAATAAAGGGCCCTGATATGAGTATTGGGCCATAGGCCATGTCCGAGGACCTCTAGTAGTCCTAGGACAGGTAATAATGACAATGGACTACAGAATAATGGCCCGTGAAAAAATTTTAGCCATGAGGATTTGGAAATATTGTTCGAGGAGAAGTACCTCCTCAGTTGAGCAAGGTAGAGGTCATACATCTTACCTTTCGTCAAGAACAGGGCAACATACGATCATTCTAGCATGGATAGACATTAGGAGGGGATAAGACAAAAGAGATTTAGGAAATATTTGAGAAGAAAACTGATTCCACATTATTGAATGCTCTGCAGCTAACCTCCTAGCCACATTAATGTGGAGATGATACATGAACAGTAACCTCCAGTCTTACAGCTACCTATAAAGACTTCAAGAAGATGCTGATAAGTCAAGTATCAAATTCAGCAATCTGATCTACACGTGGAGGGTTGAGATGAAGTGAAGAAGGGGAATATAAAAGGAAATCCACATTACAAGGGGATCATCAGATAATCTAGAGAAGAATCACTGTACACTCAAGAACTGAAATTGTAGTTAAGTGTAAGAGAAATACATAAGAACAACCTTCCTCAGACTTTGCCGAGGAGGATTTTCCTTGTTCAAACTGTTCATTTTATGCTTTATTTTATCAACTATCCTACTGTGATCATTGAGCACCTAACTCATTGAAAGTTCAGTTTCAAGCTCACTCTTTACAAATTTATTGATTTGGGCTTTTTGAACCATTGACATTTCTTTTTGACTTTGGGAACAAAACGTGTTCTTACACTAACCATTGAATTTCATATTCTTTATTTTCTTAATACACATGTCAAATTTTGTGCCAGTCAAATATTATTTACCACATGATCTATAAAGCTTATATTTTATGCATAATTTAAATTACAAAAATTTGCAATTTAAAAAATTTATTGATGACATAGCTATATCTTTAATTTTCTATAAATTTTTCAAGTATGAAGGTTATAAGAAAAATATGTAAATCAATGATGGATTTATCAAAATTCACCTTCAATAAAAAAAGAGATAATTACATTTTACCTACCTGTGGTTTGCCTCTAATTTGACTTGCCTACCCGTAGTTTCAATTTTGACACTTTACTCACCTGAGGTTCAATCCGTTACTACTCTGTAACCCACCTCACTGTCTGCCGTTACTCTAACACGTTTTCTTTCAAAATCAAAACACCAAACAGATTAAAAAGTTAGGATTTTTGTTTGTTTAAAAACTTCTATGAGAACATATACCCAGAAAAATCAAACCTAAGTCAACCACTATAAATATCATATTTTCCTTCCAATTCCTTTCTATCAATTTTAATCGGACTTTCAATTCCACACCAACTCAGTTGTTGAACCTTACGGGAACTATCCTAGATTTGATAGTACACTTTTCTTCTTTGGCTACTCCTGGACAATTCACAAGGAAACTCTCCTAGTTCTAGTTAGCAATCACGGTCAGCATCAATGTTGGGACTTGTAACCTCTTCAACTTGTCTATGGAAATATTTTGTGTCTAGTACGTACGATTCATCCTTTGATTTATAATACACATATCTTCCATAAATACACTATTTCTCCGTCAGTCAGAATTGACTGCATGGAAGGCTACAATCAGATCTTAGCCATAGTACTCTTCCTATTCTTCAACTGTTTAATGGCAGTGTTATTAAAAGTTTCACTGGTCCTATTCCTTGATCATCTAGTTAGCTAATTGATCAATGACATTATTAAAATGTTTGACGGAGACTGCAAGAATGTCTGTCATCCTAAACCCATACTCTTCCTCCTATTGAAGGATTAAATCAATCATCCAAGATATCAATAATGTCATTGATGTAAATGTCATCCTAAACCCAGATTCTTCTTCCCAATGGCAGATTCAACCAATCATCCCAAGATATAAATAGCGAGCCCTTTGCAACCCAAGCCAGGATCTTCGGGTCCAGTGGGCTCGCCCAAATTTGATTGACAATTGACTTGGAGATGAAGACCCTAATTTTTTGATCTGTTTTGTGTTTTGATTTTGAAAGAAAACGTGGTGAGTAATGGCAGACAAAGAGGTGGGTGACAGAGATTGAACCTTAGATTGGTAAAGTGTCAAAATTAAAATCACAGGTAGGCAAGTCAAATTAGAAACAAACTACAGATGGATAAAGTGTAATTATCCCATAAAAAAATATTGAGTAATGTTGTAGTCTTAAGTTACAATAAATTTTTGTAACTAAACTTTATCCTTCAATTAAAACAATATTACCTAATATTCCAGAAAATTAAAACCTTATGCCAATTCAAATAATTTTGGCAAAAAATTGAAATTTATTTATTATGTAATTTTTTTTTGAGAAATTATTTATTATGTAATTGATGTGACACTAATTACTACTTCTTTATAGAAACAATTGCTACTTAAATCTTCATGTCAAATTGTAATAATTTTATAGTAAAATATATAGTATTTTCTTTGATAATAATGGAAGAGGTACAATGATATTACTAAAATTTCATTTAATTGAATAAGAATTTTTTTTTTTTTTAAATAAACGTTATTTGAATCTAGTGGGAGAGAGAGAGTGAGTACAATTAAAGAATTAAAAAAGAGGGTGTTTTATAACAATATTGACGTAGACGCATGGTTTAGCTTCTTTGATGAAGAAAACCCAGCTGTCACTTTAAAAAAAAAAAAAACTCCTTCGATGGCCAGGAAAATATGTTAGCCTTTTGCCTAGTTGCTTCATGCTTCCTTCATCGCGTAAACGAGGTGTATACTGTATAGTATTACGGTCAGAAAACGGCAGTGTTTCAAGAAGAAAGAAGTCAACATTCAAAAACGGTGGCTTAGAAGTTGGACAGAGTCACAGAATCTTAAAGGGCTGGGATTATTCGGACAGTAAATAATAAAACAATTTGTTATTTGTCTTTTTTTTTTTTTTTTTTTTGGTGTGGTTTGGAGTGCATGTAGTTTCTCTTTCCCACAGACACTAGGTGATCAAAAATATTGACAAAAAGTTTCGAATATAATATTTTATAGATATCATGAAACTTTAAAAATTTAAGATTAAAAAAACAAAAAATTTGAGATTATTTTATGACTATCAATAATTATTTTCCAATTATCTGGAGAGAGATAATAAATATTGAATATCAATTCAAATTCTAAGTATACTTTAAAAAAAAAAAAAAAAAGACATAAATGCAAACAATTAGAATTTTCAACTCCATGAGTTTAAGCTCTAGAAAAAAAAACTAGAACTCTTTATTTTTTTTTAATAAATATTGAATATCAATTCAAATTCTAAGTATACTTTAAAAAAAAAAAAAAAGACATAAATGCAAACAATTAGAATTTTCAACTCCATGAGTTTAAGCTCTAGAAAAAAAACCTAGAACTCTTTATTTTTTTTTAAAAAAATTTATAAAAGTAGTATGATAGTACTATGTGTGCTTAGAATTTTGCTTTTCAAAGTATTTCTTAATTAGTTGAACTTCGAATCTCCTTTTCCATTTATTGTTATTGTAAAAAAAAAAAAAAAAAATCGATTTCCTTAAAATGAAATTCCTTTTATAAGAATCTTAGTTCTTAGTAACAATATTCATCCCCTTGTATCTTGTTGATCTTCATAGTTGAATTAAAAAGAAAAAAGAAAAAAAAGTAAAACTATGTCTCTTGACTTTGTTTATATGTGTAAGGACTAGATTTGTAGCCTAAGCCCATCGAAAACAGTGCGTGCCAACCCAATAAGCCCAAAATCATATGTGTGCACCCAGATACGTCTGTTGGGCCTAAGGGGTATTTGGGCTCACAATCTATTTGTATGGTGAGTTTTTGAGTTTCCTACAATGGGTGGTACTATACTTGGCAAACCCAACTCCCAAATTTCCCTTACTCTCTCTTTCTCTAACACCTTCCTCCCTTTTTCTTCAAGGAGACTGCTTGTTCCCTCTTATCTTTTTCCTTTAGAATTACCAACCTCTTCCCCTAAATCTCTCTTGCCTATTTATAGACCAAGTTAGTGTGACTGCCACGATAATTTTCTTGATCGGTGGAGGGAGAGGTTCAATGTTTCCTCTTCTAAGTGGGTGCCTTAAATGCGAGTGGAGGGAAATGACAATGGCCTTGGAACTAATTCCACCGCGAGGTTTGTTGCTCGGCAGAGGCGTTCCCTAGGCAATGGAGGGGAGGTCCAATACTATTGCTCCTGAGTGGGTGTTAGGTGGTGGATAGGTGGTAATAGTGGCATTGGGACCAGGTCCATCGCTGGGTCTGTCGCTCGGCAGAGGCGTTCCCTAGACAATGGAGAGGAGGTCCAATACCATTACTCTTGAGTGGGTGTTTGGTGTTAGGGAGAAGGTATTAGTGGCATTAGGACCAGGTCCACCACTAGGTCTTTTGCTCGGCAAAGGCTTTCCCTTGAGTGATGCCGGGCATACCGAGTACCGAAGATAACACAAAATGGGCTAACGTGTCCAGGCAGCGTAAGGTTCTACACGTGGTGTCGTAGCAATGAGCTTTTGTGGACGAATGGTTTCTACCAGGGGCGACGCCAGTACATTAGCCCTCCCTTGATTCATGTTCGGCTTTCGGTAATGAATCAAGGATCCTGGCGAGCTCATGATGATTTCCTGAAGATACTGAGCGCCCTTCACGTGCGACTGGGGTAATTATCAAGGTTTCCTTTAAGAGCAGTGCCATGTCAGGCTGTCACGTCCGTAAGAAAGGCTTATTGGTGGGTGAAAACGTTTGACGGTTGGCGAACTGTCTAATTGTTCGTAAATTACGCCCACGCGTGTAGGGAGTTTACCCAAAAAGGGGTTGAGAGGGTTTCTTCTCGACTCTTGCTTCATTGAATGCTTGGATTCCTATATATATAGCTCCTGTTGGGTCCTCGTTTTACTTTTCGCAAAAACTGCGCCCACGCGTGTAGGGAGTTTACCTAGAAAGGGGTTGAGAGGGTTTCTTCTCGCCCCTTGCTTCATTGAATGCTTGGATTCCTATATATATAGCTCCTGTTGGGTCCTTGTTTTACTTTTCGCGTCTTCTTCACTAACAAATTCTTTTCTGCGGAGCACCCCTCCTCTGCGCAAGAACATTCCTCCTACTTCTCACTCCCTAGAGCCTAAAGTAAGTCTTCTTCACCTTCTCTCCTTTTCCGATTCTTCCTTGTGTCGTACCTTAGGGATGGGGTACTCTCACCTTCTTACCCCTAGGGCTGCCCTGGCCAGCTTTAGAGAGACCTTTGGTGTCCTAAGGGACGTCGACGTTGCGTATTGCAATGTTGGCGATATCGCATTTGAGAGGGCTACTGATTTGAACACTGTGTTTTTTCCATTAATGTCTATACTTGAGGGTGCGGTCAGATTTCCTGTAGATCCTCTCATCATAGGTACCTTAGGTTTTTATGGTCTTTGCCCCGACCAATTTCCCCCAATTTTTATAGAGTTGTTAGCTGCATCAGTCGACTAAATTAGATGTTCGGGTTGCAACTGAACCATCATGACATCAATTTCATGTACAAACTGTGTGGTAATTTTGATAGTAACTACTATTTAAAGATTAGAGATATGCGAGTTCGTCTTATCTCTTATCTCCCCGACTCCAACAAAAACTCGGCTGGAGAGTTCGTCCAAGTGCGCGGCAACTAGCTCGACAGTTAGCGACTTTGCTCGTTTTCACCACATGAAGTTGGTCGGTATCGAGAATGTTCATCTGCTTTGCTCTTGCTTTCATGTTCCCTTTTTTTTTTTTTTTGTTTGTTTAGTTGATAGGTTTTTGGGTTTGTTGCAAACTCGAAAAGATTTTTGCCGGATCCTCGAGTTATACACGTGCGCGATCTCAATTTCATTCTCCGGTAGGAGATCTTCGTGCACAGCGATGGGCAGCTCAGGGGATCTCATTTGATCCTCAAAGTCAACCCAGTGTATAACACTTGGCAAAATTTCAGCCAGGCACTTTTGGTGGACAGTCCGCTCCTATCGTACATAGACGTCAGGCACCAAGAATTCCTTCCTCCCGTGCTTACCACTAGCGAAGCCCAAGAACTCGGTCCCCATTATACAACCGTAGATGATATAGCGCCGGTAAGGGACGAGTCTGCCAAGCGTGTGTCTCAAGATCAAAGGAGACACGAAGCAATAGAACAGCCAAACAACGCAACCCTAGTAGTCGAGGGAGGAGCGGCTGAACCAGCAAGTACTTCGGGCTCTAAATCCAACCACATAAGAAAAGTGGTGAAGTGTAAGGAGATGACTCTTGCTCGGTTCATCCCTGGTGTCGGACCTGAGACCCAACCTCGATCCCCTCAAGAATCGGGTCAAGTTTCTCCTGTTGCTGAAACCAAGAAGAGGAAACGAGCCGCCGAGAAGAACACTCCTGTTCCCGGCGATGCTTTGCCAAAGACTCCACCTTGCCCTAGGGGCGGGCCTCAGATCTAAGAGACGCTGGTCGTTACTTCTCCAGCTGCTCGGATTAGGACTGACGTGGCATCTTCTTCTTGGCCCAAGGTTGGCTGGCAGCATGACATGCCTTTACCAGCAACCACCAGCCTTCGGCTATGGGACAAGGGTGAAGGGGGATGCGTGGCTCAAAGTCTAGTGCAAGGCCTCCTGCTGCCGAAGGACGTCTAGTATTATTCAAGTGGCGACGACGAGATGCTCGCTAGGCGGCTTTAATAGCACACCATTGTAGTAAATCCCCATTCCTTCTATTGCATATGTTAGTAGCAGATAGCTTTCTTCCAAACTTCACCATCCCGTTGTTGTTTTAATTGCAGGCTGTACAGTTGACCAGCGTCATGGACGGGAGGTTGAAAGAAGCAGCCGAGGCTATTGAGCGGGAGAAGGCGCTGAAGGCGGTTGTCAAAATTATTGCCAAGGAGAAAGAGGAGGCTGCCATGGCGTCTGAGAGGAAAGCGATATACGCTGAGAAAGCTAGACAGGCCGCCGAGAATAAGCTGAACGTCATGGAGATAAAAGCTGGGCGAGATAGAGCCTAAGTTGGCGACGGCGGATAGCTTGAGTCTAGCCCAAGCTGATCAAATCGGTGAACTAAAAAGATCTCTTGAGCCCTACGAGAATGAGTGGTACGACAAGGGATTCTCAGATGCTGAAAACTCTGCGGAACCGATCATCTACCAAGCGCAGCGCCATGGATTTGGAGAGGGATGCTTGGCTGCTGTTCAAGTCGTGGGGGCAGCTGAGGATTCCCTACTGTGGAATCCAATGCAGATCCCCTATCTGGCCCCTCCTCCCTCTTCCCCCCCTCCTCCCCCCGTCTAGGGCTAAGCTGAGAGTACGGGTGAAGAAGACACTTCAAGCATGATTGATCTTGTGCGGGAGATTGACATTTATATGGAGACGACTGACCTAGAGGTTACGAGCAACATCCGTATTGGAGATGTAGCAACTCGAGATCAGGCTTTTCGAGAAGTTCAATTGACCAAAGATGGACCAGGGTAACCTGTCCCTTCTTCAAATCCCTCCGACCCTGCCGTATGATGAATGATCTTTCCATTTTCCCTATCTACTTTTTTTTTTTTTTTTTTTTTTTTTTTTTTTTTTTTTTCACATTAGCTCTACATTCGGTAAGCCTAGATCGCCGGGATGTGGCGGTAAAACAATTCCTTTTGTCGTTTGGGTGGATTTAATCGGTATTGTTGGAATACAAGTCTGTGTGTTTCATTTCCTATTTTTAGATACATTTATATTTGCTTGGTAACTGCCAATTGTTTATAGGATTAGGGTTTTATCTGATCGTCATACCTTACTTTCTAACTTACGGTGGCTGGGAGTAACTTTTTTTCCTTAGGATTTTTGGCTTAGGTTTGAATTGTCCGTCCCAGAAGGTCGAATCGAGGGCATGTTTTCGTCCTTAGAGCATTTAGTCTTATGGTTTCCACCTGTTCGGTGATAGGAATTTAACTGAAAACAAGTTTCTTTCCTTAGAGAATTAGGCCTTAAGGTTTCCACCTATTCGGTGATAGTAATCGAAATGAGGACAGGTTTCCCTCCTTAGAGAGTTTGGTTAAGGTTTCCACCTGCTCGGTGATAGTATTCAAACCAAAGATAAGTTTCTATCCTTAGAAAATTTGGTTAAGGTTTCCACCTGCTTGATGATAGTACTCGAACCGAGGACCGATTTTCGTCCTTAGAGAATGAAGTTTTAAGGTTTTCACCTGTTCGGTGATGCGAATCTAGCCAAGGACAGGTTTCCGTCCCTAGTGAATTAGGTTTTAAGGTTTCCACCTGTTCGGTGATAGTAATCAAACCGAGGACAGGTTTCCGTCCTTAGAGAGTTTGGTTAAGGTTTCCACCTGCTCGGTGATAGTACTCAAACCGAAGACAGGTTTCTGTCCTTAGAAAATTTGGTTAAGGTTTCCACCTGCTTGATGATAGTACTCGAACTGAGGACCGGTTTTCGTCCTTAGAGAATGAAGTTTTAAGGTTTCCACCTGTTCGGTGATACGAATCTAGCCGAGGACAGGTTTTTGTCCTTAGAGAATTAGGTCTTAAGGTTTCCATCTATTCGGTGATAGTAATCGAATTGAGGACATGTTTCCGTCCTTAGAGAGTTTGGTTAAGGTTTCCATCTGCTCGGTGATAGTACTCGAACCGAAGACAGGTTTATGTCCTTAGAAAATTTGGTTAAGGTTTCCATCTGCTCGGTGATAGTAAACTAATCGAGAACTGGTTTTTGTCCTTAGAAAATTAGGTTAAGGTTTCCACCTACTCGATGATAATAATCTAATCGAGGACTGGTTTCTGTCCTTAGAAAATTAAGTCTTAAGGTTTCCATCTGTTTGGTGATTGTAATCGAACCGAGGACAGGTTTCCGTCCTTAGAAAATTAAGTCTTGCCTTTACCCTCGAGATTCTCCGTATATTTCTTACCTGGTGATAATAGCTTGAGATTAATGGGGTTACATGCATCTTAATGAATAATGGCCTTCATATTAAGCATGTAATAATGCGAAATTACATCAAATTCACATCTCTAGAGGATAGCCGGTCAATAATGAAACTTTTTTAAGTTATGAACATTCCATGGCCGGCAAAGTGGCTTTTCTTCCAAATCTTCTAAGTAGTACACCCTTGCCCTGGCGATGGCGATCACTCGGTAGGGCGTTTCCCATGACAGAGCTAGCTTTCCTACATTAGTGTCTTATGTATTCCCCACGACCTTGCGAAGTACCAGATCCCCAGCAACAAACTCCCTTTTTCTCACCGTTCTATTGTACCTTCGAGTGAGTTTTTGTTGATACTCTACTAGCCGAGTGGTGACCGTTCTTCGGTGTTCCTCTAGCAAGTTCAGCTGCTTTGCCATCAGCTTCTCGTTCTCAACCGGAGTGAATCCTGCGACTCAGGCGCTGCATAGGTTCACTTCAGCGGGGATGATAGCTTTTGCCCTGTAAGTTAGAGAGAACGGTGTTTCTCCTAGCAGTTGTTCGGTATGCCCACAGGTCACTTGGCAATTCCTTAGCCCATCTGCCTTTGGCGCTCTTCAACCTTTTCTTCAGTCCATTCACGATGGCCTTATTGGTTGCTTCTGCCTGGCCATTACTCTGCGGGTATGCTGGCGTGGAATACCAGTTCTGAATTTTAAGGTTGTTGCAGAACTCTCTGAATGCCTTGCTGTCGAACTGTAGACCATTGTCCGATACAAGAGACTCTAGAATGCCAAATCTCGTTATAATGTTTCTCCATACGAATTTCTTGACATCAACATCTCGGATATTTTCCAATGCTTCCGCCTCTACCCACTTGGTGAAGTAGTCTACTGCCACCAGCACAAACCTCCGGTTGCCCATAGCCCGGGGAAAAGGCCCAACTATGTCTAGCCCCCAGCAAGTGAACGACCAAGGGCTGCTTACTAGGTTCAAGTTCTTGGCGGGTTGGTAAATCATCGATGCGTGTATCTAACATTGCTCACATCTCAGGGCATGCTTGGTTGCATCTTTCCTCATCTGCGGCCACCAAAACCCTTAAGTCATTGCCCGGTGTGCCAATGATCATCTCCCCACGTGGCTTCCGCACACCCCTCGTGTAGCTCAACCAATAGCTCTTCAGCTTGATTAGGATGAAGGCACTGCAGGTACGGTCCTTTGAATGACCTCCATTATAACTTCCGGTCGGGGGATAACCAATACTTAGCAGCGTTGCGTCGTATTTTGGCCGCCTCTTTCTCATCTTCCGGAGCTCGGTCCTCTGCAAGGAAGTCAATGATGGGGTCCATCCAGCACTTTTCGGCCACGGTCACCTGGAGAACCGGCGCTTTGGCAACAATACTCGGTTCAGCTACTAACTCCACCCTGATCAGCTAAGGTACCATGTCGACTATTGATGATGCCAGCATTACTAAGGAATCGGCGTGCCGATTCTATTCATTGGCTACCTGTTTAATCTTGACTTTTGAAAAATTACCTAAGGTCTCTTTACCAGTCGTAGATATTCCATCATCCGGGCATCTTTGGCCTCGAAGTTCCCTTGCATCTGATTAACTACTAGGAGAGAATCTGAGTAAACTTCCACTTCTTTGGCTCCTAGATTCGTGACGACTCTTAGTTCGGCGAGTAGGGCCTCATATTCGGCCTCATTATTAGAAGCCTTAAAGCCTAACCTGAACGAGTGCTCTAGTTTTAGCCCTTCCGGGGTGATGACCACAATTCTAGCCCCCGTTCCTGCCGCGTTGGATGCGCCATCTACAAATACTTTCCATGGCCTGACTTCCAAGAGGCAGATTATATCCGTGTTTTTCAGCGTGAACTCGGCAATAAAGTCCTCAAGTATTTGTCTCTTCACCGAGTTCTTTGGCCTGTATCAGATGTCGAAAGAGCCCACCTGAGTCCCCCACTTAGCTATCCTCCCCGTGAAGTCAGATCTTCTCAACAATGACTGAAGTGGGTATTCGGTAAAGACATAGACGGTGTGGGCCTGAAAGTAATGAGGCAACTTTCGGGTGGAATGCACGAGTGCCAGCACTAGTTTCTCTAGTGGTAGATACCTGGTCTTGGCATCAACTAACATCTTGTTGATGTAGTAAACTGGGAGCTGCACACCATTATCTCTTAATAGCACGACATTGGTTACATGCTCAGATATCGAGAGGTACATATATAGGTCATCTCCTGGTTTCGGGGCTGTCAAGGTTGGTGCCCGCCTAAGGTAGTACTTGAGATCTTGTAAGGCTCTATCACACTCCTCGTCCCACTGAAACCCCCTCCACTTCTTCAAAAGCAGGTAAAATGGCTGGCATCGATCAGCAAACTTAGAAATAAATCGGTTGAGAGCAGCTAGCATACTGGCCAGCTTCTGTACCTCTTTTGGATTGCTCGGTGGTTTGAGATGCCTCACGACTTCAATTTGATCGAGGTTAACTTTGATTCCTCGTTTGGTAATTAAATAACCCAAGAATTTTCCGACCCCTACCCCGAAAGCGCACTTATCGGCGTTGAGGCGCAGCTGGTGTCATTAAAGTATCTTCAACACTCCTTAAGGTCGTTAATATGCTGCCCTTCTTGCTTGCTTTTTACCACCATGTCATCAATGTATACCTCAACCGTACGCCCAATCTTATTCCTAAACATCCTCGTTATCATTTGTTGATAAGTGGCTCCCGCGTTATTCAACCCGAATGGCATCACGGTATAGTGATAGTTAGCATCAGGTGCTATGAATGCTGTTTTCTCTTGATCCTCGACGACTAAGGCAATCTGGTGATAACCTTGGAAAGCATCAAGAAAGCTCATTCTTGGGTGCCCGCACGTAGCATCTACTAATTGATCAATTTTTGGCATAGGGAACGGATCTTTTGGGCACGCTCGGTTTAGGTCGGTGAAGTCGACACAAACCTTCCACTTATCGTTCTTCTTCTTCATGACCACCGTGTTTGTAAGCCATTTTGGAAAAAAACATTTCTTTTATAGCCCCCGCCTCTCTCAGCTTTCCAACCTCTTGTCTGACGGCTTCCACATGTTCCTTTGTGGACCTTCTAGGCCTTTGCTTCTTAGGCCGGCATAAAGGATCTACCTTCAGCTTGTGAACTATAAATTCGGGGTCGACCCCGAGCACCTCATATGGGTTCCAAGCAAACATATCCATGTTTTGTATAAGAAAAAGTAATAACTCCACCATTTCCCCGTCATCCAGGTTAGCCTCTATTTGGAAACTCCTTTCACTTCCTGGTAGGATTTTCACTCTCATCAAACCCTTGGCAACAGCGGTCCCTTTCAATTGGGGTTGCTGTAATTGCTATAAGGAATCCTTTTCGGTTGAAATCTTTTGCTCAGCTTGTTTGTGAGCTGCGGCTACCACGCACTGTCTAACTGCTTGCTGATCACCCCGTATCACTGTAATCCCATCTTTAGTTCGAAATTTTGCTTTGACGTGCAATGTGGATGGTACAGCTCCCATGTCATGAATCCATGGCCTTTCGAGGATCGTTGTATATGGTGAGAAAGAAGCGACTACTATGAATGTCACAATTACCTCTTTACCTCCCATGTTGACTGGGAGTGAAATCTGCCCTTCTGGTGTCACCATATGCCCATCGAATCCCATCAACGGCGTATCGTACTTGGATAAATCCTCCTTATTCAGGCCGAGCCCCCTATATAGATTTAGGAACATTACGTCTGCGCCACTCCCCTGGTCTATCATTATTCTTTTCACTATGAAGCCCCTTACATGGGCTGTGACTATTGAAGCATTGTGGTACGGTTGGGCGGTTCCTTCCAGGTCGTTGTCGTCAAATGCTATAGGTCATTTAGTATACCTCGGCTTCTTCCTTGGGGGTTGCTCGTCTGCGCAACCTTCTGTTGATACCATGGCCAATACCCTGTTGTGGTCGGCACTCTAGTGCACTTCAGTGCAGCATGAATGACCTCTATTACTCCCAAAGGGGGTGGGAGAGGGTTTTGACGCAGCTGATCTGCTTGTCCTGTCTTTTGATTCTCGGTTTTCGCTAGAAATTCCTTCAGATGTCTTGCCTTCACTAATTGCTCCAAGTGATCTTTCAATACTCTACACTGCTCTATGGTGTGCCCTTTATCTCTGTGGTAGGTGCTATACAAATTCTGGTTTCTCCTTGATGGGTCACCCGCCATCTTATTCGACCGCTTAAAATACGGCTCTTTTTTTATCCTGTCAATGATCTTGTGCACGAGCTCCTTAAACACAGCGTTGACTCCCCCAATCGTTGGGCCGGGCACTTGAATTCTTAAATCCTTCCTGTGTTTGAGGATGAAGTTAGTATTCTGAGGATAATTGATGATCGGGGCCTTCCCCTTGGTCTACAACTGATCGTCTTCCAAGCGCTTATACTCCTTGATACGCCTCATCAACTGCCTCATATCCTTGGGAGGCCTCAGGGTTAATGACTTTCTTAGCCCCTGATTCTTCTAGTAACCCCATCCGAAAGGTGCTCGCCGCGATCTTTTCATTGCCCCCACCAATCTCGTTGTACGACTCCCAGTACCGATTGGCATAGTTATGAAGGGTTTCCCCAGCCCCCATTTTCATTAATAGCAACGCATCTACGGGCTATGAAACCCAGTTGCAGGTCATGAACTGCACTCCAAACTCCTAGATCAGTTCCGAGAAACTGTGGATTAAGCCTTTCTTCAATCCGTTAAATCACCTCAAAGCAGTGGGGCCGAGGCTCGAGGGGAAAACCCTACACATCAATGCATCATTATGGGCGTGTAAAGACATCATCTAAATATAGTGACTTACATGTTCCAGCGGGTCTGTCTTTCTAGTGTAGGAGTTGAACGGAGGCCGTGTGAACTTGTTCTGCATAGGCGCGTCCTCAATGTCTCTTGTGAATGGAGACTGGGCAGCTTGGCGTAATGCCCGGCTCATGACGTCCATGGCCACATTTCGAGGTCGCCCTTCATCCAGAGAAATCAATTCACGGTCCGCATACTCATGCGAACGCTTGTGGCGTCGACGAGACCCGGATTGATGGGATCTTGCCGCATGGTGATTCCCTACATTGGCCGAACTTTTCGTTCGTTCCTTGTGGTCCTTTCTCCTACGTCTTCCTCATGCTTGCAACTCCAAATCCCTTATCGCCCCACGCAGGCGCTCGAGTTCCTGATTCCTTTGCTTAAGCTCCCGATCTCTTCTATCGGGGCGGTTGCAGCCCGAGGAGTCAGACATTGTTCGGAGGGTTTGGTACGATCCTTCTCTAGGCCCAGACTCCTTTGCTCCCTCATTTCTTCTGTCCTTCAGCCTCTTTTGCCTTTTTTCTCGCCATGTAGACCCTCGCGACGACCTTTTAGAGCCGCTCTCTGCATGGCTTCTCTATCTGCTCCCAGACATTCTCCCGTGCGTGCCTAGACAGAACCATAGCTTCAAAGGAGATTCCCACAGGGGGAGCCAATTGTGTGCACCCAGATACGTTTGTTGGGCCTAAGGGGTATTTGGGCTCACAATCTATTTGTATGGTGGACTTTCGAGTTTTCTACAATGGGTGGTACTATACTTGGAAAACCCAACTCCCAAATTCCCTTACTCTCTCTTTCTCTAACACCTTCCTCCTTTTTTCTTTCAAGGAGACTACTTGTTCCCTCTTATCTTTTTCCTTCAAAATTTCCAACCTCTTCCCCTGAATCTCTCTTGCCTATTTATAGACTAAGTTAGTGTGACTACCATGATAGTTTTCTTGGTCAGTAGAGGTAGAGGTCTAATGTTTCCTCTTCTAAGTGGGTGCCTTAAATGCGAGTAGGGGAAAATGACAATGGCCTTGGAACTAATTCCACCGCGAGGTCTGTTGCTTGGCAGAGGCGTTCCCTAGGCAGTGGAGAGGAGGTCCAATACTATTACTCCTGAGTGGGTGTTAGGTGGAGGATAGGTGGTAATAGTGGCATTGGGACTAGGTCCACTACTGGGTCTAGGTCCACTACTGGGTCTAGGTCCACTACTGGGTCTGTCGCTCGGCAGAGGTGTTCCCTAGACAATGGAGGGGAGGTTCAATACCATTGCTCCTGAGTGGGTGTTTTGTGTTGGGTAGAAAGTAATAGTGGCATTGGGATCAGGTCCACCGCTAGGTCCTTTGCTCAGCAGAGGGAGTGATGCCGGGCATCCTGAGTACCGAAGATTACACGGAATGAGCCAACGTGTCTGGGCAGTGTAAGGTTCCACACGTGGCGTCATAGCAATGGGCTTTTGGGGACGAATGGTTTCAATGGGGGGCGACGCCTGTACATAATAGATTTCTTAGAGAGTGAATTTTACAAGCAAACTACAAAGCCACATAAGTTCAGGCTCAAGAATGATTGGGTTCAAGTTAAAAGGATAAGAAGTATAAATTCAACATAAAATCCCTTCTTGGGAGAATTTGAGGACAAATTGTTCTTATATTGATCAAGTATATATTTTTACAATGAGTTCTTGTATTTCCTTTTTCTCTCACTTGTTCTCGTATTGCATGCTATTATGGAGGTCACTTCCTTATATATTTCCCTCCAATACATCCCAACCTTCCACCTATTCAATTTCTAGGGAACCCTTTGGATGCTTGTTTGATCAAGACCATTTTAGAGGTAGTAAGAGGGGTTGTGAGCTGTGAAAATACTGTTCAGGAGTCATTTCTTCATAAATACGGCCAGTTTAGTTGATGTAGTGCTTATCGTCACCTTCGTAGATATTTCTTCTTTCCGTTGCTAATATGACTCTGTTACTTTTCTTGGAGCTCTTCTTTCCAGTATGGTTGACTGCTTAAAGCATTCCAAAGATGCCTTTGCTCTTTCGGAACCTTGGTTCCCACATCGGTTTCCCTTTTCTCCTCGATCTTCCTGTCTATGTGCGCATGGATCTTTAATCATCCTCAGACAAGGCTTATAGCCCAAAAATATGCTTAGATCACCTGCCCCACAATATGCATATTTTAAGACTTTTTTTTCTATAATAAAATATAACTTTTTTTTTTAGAATACTAAGTATTTTTTAAAATATAACATTTTTAAGTAATCATAAGTAATAATAGTTTAAGTATAAATGATGTGTCCTAATTTTATTATTTTGAATGTTTCACCTTTTTTTTTTGTGTGTGTGTGTGTGTGTGTGTGTGTGTAAATAGATACATGTATAAATGATGTAGGGATGAGGGGTCCAAATGTGGGTATTGGGCCGTAGGCCGTGTCTGAGGATAGGTAATAGTGATGGAGACATATAGGATAATGGTTTGTAGAAGGAGTTCGGTCATGGGGAATGGGAAGTGTTGTCCGAGGAGAAATATCTCATTGGCTAAACAGAGTAGAGGTCATAATTTCGACCTTTCATTAAGAACAAGGCACCAGACGATTATACTGGCAATGATAAACATTAGGAGGGAATAGGACAAAAGAAAACTGAGAAATATTTGAGAAGAAAACTGCTGTCACCGCATTGAATACTCTACAGCCAACTACAGCCAACTCCCTAACCACATTATTGTAGAGATGATAATTGAATAATAACATTTAGCCTTACAGTTACCCACTAAGACTACGAGAAGGTGTTGATGGGACAAGTATCAAAGCTAGCAATATGATCTACACGTAGAAGGTTAAGATGGAGTGAAGAAGGGGGATATAAAGAAGAAAAACCCCATTACAGAGGGGGGATTGAATAATCTGTAGAAAAATTACTGTACTTTCTAGAACTATAATTATTGTTAAAGTTTAAGAAAAATATATAAGAACAACCTTCCTGGGATTTTGCCGAGGAGGATTTTCCTTACCCATACTGCTTGTTTATGCTTTTTAATAGCAATTAACCTACTGTGATTGTGATCAACCTAACTCATTGAGAGTTCAGCTTCAAACCCACTCTCTACAAATTTATTGTTTTTGGCTCTTTAGGCCATTGACATTTCTTTTGGGCTATGGGAGCAAAACGGGTCCTTACAAATGAAATCTATTTTACTTTCTTTTTTAACATTTTTTATTCAATATTATATCTAAACATTTTTTTATATGTGGGATTGTGGGTGGGAGTAAAATTTGATGCACAATTTACATTAATGTTTTTAATTTATCATCACATTCAATTACCTAATATTTTTTTTTTTGAAAAATTGATAATAAAAAGGCTTGTGAACAAAATACAAATTATAAAAATCATTCCATTCAAGGTTTGTTAGGGATCTGCTTATTTTGTTAAAACTAAATATTTTTTGCTGAAAGTACTATAGATAAAAGTAAAAGTTAGCTAAAATAGTATAGTGAGATTTATGAATAGTAGGAAAAAGTATAGTAGGGGTCATAAATAATAGAAAAAATAACCTAAATATTAAAATAAGCTGGCATTTTAGGCTAGAGCCAAACGCATATGTTTGTTTGGAATTTGTTTATTTTACTGAAATTAAAAACTTTTTGCTCAAAGGGATAAATGTAAAAGTTAGTTAAAATAGTACAATGGAATCCATGAATAGTATAAAAAAGTGCAGTGAAACTCATGAATAATAACAAAAAAAAAGTTAAATAGTAAAATATACCACTGTAAGTTTCTTTAAAACTTGCTCCTCTTCTGTGGGTGATAAAAACATGTGATATTCTCGAAAGAAAAAAAAAAATTGTGATATTAAAAAAAAAAAAAAAAATACAAAAACTGTGCGGTCGAGGAAGTTGCCTCGCCTATTGGGGAGTTGGGACAAACTAGTTTGGACGACCGAGGAGGAAGAGCACAAATCAAAACACTTTCCATTTTTATCCAAAGAGAATCTCTGCCTCTCTCTCCGTTGCAACTTGCAAGCCAAGTAAAACAGAATAGAAGATGCACAGGTCGTCAAGCACTTCTCGAGTCTCCTCAGAGTTGTTCTCATCGCAATCGCAAACTTACTGTTCTTCTTCTTCTTCCTCAGACAATGATCAACAAGAAGAACAAGAACTACTACTACCCACATACGACCCCCTCTCCCACGTTGCCAAGAAACAACTCTCTCGTCTCAGATCCGCCCAGTCCGCCGTCCACCTCATCCCTCTCGTTCTTCTTCTCTGCGCCATCATCCTCTGGTTCTTCTCCACCCCTGGTATATATTCATTCCTCACTCACCCTTCTGCTTTGCTTTTCCATAGCTTATCCATTTTCTTTTTCTACATAAGCTTTGATTGGTTGCTGGGTGATGAGTTTTGAGTATGTAATGATATTGATCAGCTTTGTTTTTTTATGCTAGCAACGTTTCTTCCTGTTTTATTAGTCTTGTTACAGTGGACCAATTACTTGGTATTATTATCCTATCAGATTTTGTTATTGTTGTTGTTGCTGTTTTTGATGGAGCTCTAGTTTACATGACACCTCTTTTTCATGTATGACTATAAACAAATCGCCATGGGTGAAGTATTATTATGTTCAAGATCATTGGGCACATGTGTAATTTGGTTTTATTGTTCTTAGGTTCACTCCACCATGTAGGTGCTAAACTTTTGTCCCTTCATTTTGAAATCAGTATATTGGATATTTTTAAGTCGTCAATAATTTAAATAGATATTAGAATGGTGATAACCAATGTTTGTTTAAGTGTTGATTATTAAAGGAATTTCATCTGAAAACTATAGATCTTAATCCGTTCAGAACTTTACAAAATCGTATTATAGTTGAAGTCATCCCTGCCCTCACTCTGCAAATTGCACATGGTGATGTAGAATTAAAGGGTTAAAATTATGAAAAATTTAAGCTTTCTCTTATCTATATTTTTATACTACAGTTGCTAATTGATTCATTAAATTTGATTTTATTGTTGGCAGAGTTGAGGTCTTGAAGATTGACAACAATGCCATGGTGGGGTCAACTTCCTCCCATACTTGGAGTTTGACTTCGACTACTCAACTAAACAAGTTTTACATGACGAGTCCACAATATTACTTGACAAGAGTACTAAGGTCATTCATAGATGTAAAAGTGCTATGTTTGCCACTTTATATGAACAAAAAAATATAAATAAAGGTTGTACTGTATTACCATTGTACAAAGCTTCCACTTTTGTGAGGTTTGGGAGGGTTCATGATTTTCAATAAAGTTTCACTGATTTTTGTGCAGTTTATGCAATTCTCAATGTGCTTATTCATATTATAACTTTCATTTCTATCGTAAAACCACAGCTCCATTGCATTACTATGCTGAGAAAAGTTCGCATCTATCTGGGGTAATGGCATGCATGTGTTGTAGCTCTCTTAAAGAACAAGAAGTTGCTAAGATGAGATTAGAATGCATAATTGGCAGTTGCTTGATTGGAATAGACTTGATGGCTTGAATTTAGGCTGAGAGAGCCACCTGATCACCTTTTAGTACGTTGCACACTGTCACTTGCACTGCCCTGAATTCTGGCTTACTATGTCTATGCAGAGGCTTATGCTCAAGCATTTACCTCTACAACTATTTACAAGATTATTTGACAGATCAATACTCCTGGTGCTACTGTACTTCCAATAGGGTTTCAAGTAATGTCCAGAGGGTAGAGGCACACGCTCCTAAAACAAGGCAAACCTAGTGGTTTTGAGATTGCCAATACCTGTTGATAACAGACAAATGGGTGCTCTTCCTCGAAAGAGAAATAGATGATGGGTTGTTTGTGTGCCTAGGACAGGTTTTTCCCTATTGTAAGATTCCCATGGCAGCATCTCCATATTAGCCTATTTATCTTTATTCAGTCTTAAACTTTGTTTATGTCTACCAAGTGCTAATTTCTTCAAATGGGTGTTTTTACTGCTATAATGAAGTTGGTAAGAGTCTCTTTACATAGGATTACAAAGCAGCAAAGGTTTTCAAGGTTTAAATGGGAAGGAAGGCAGGAGCTTTCTAGTCTTTGGCCCCAAATCTTGTCTTACTGCCCTGACTATGAAATATTCTGCCTTCTATAGGGGTTCACACTCAAAATTTGTATGCTCCAACAATGGTCCAAGCCTAACTATCTTAGGGATGATTACATTGTTCCTAACAGAACACACAACTGGATTCTCCCACTGCAAAGCTGAACCCACAATATTTGCACGTATGGTTAGTGGAAAGATGCGGGGCCATCTTTCACTTCCATATGATCTAAGAGCACTTTCTACAGATGCTGGTTCAGACTTAATTGCATTGGCAAGCTTTCTGGCCAGAACTACTGCATCCTCCAATGCACAACAAGCACCCTGCCCAAGATTGGGAGTCATTGGATGCCAAGCATCTCCAACTAGAACAACCTTGCCATCTGAAGCAGAAGGGCTAATGGCTGGCCACAGCCAACGGTCTACAAGCGGTGTTCTAATGATTGTGTCATCAGGGCTAAGATCAATGATGCTCAATAGTTCTGAAGGCCAGTTCCTTACAAGTTCTTTAGCTTGCTTCTTTAGCACAGATGGGTCACTAATTTTTGGACCTGCATTAAGATTTGTCCCAGATCATTATAAGAACTTAACGATACTTGAGATTGTGCTTTGTAACAATATCCAAGTATGAATAATTATATTCTTTTGATCAAAATATTCAGCTTTAGCATTTTAGACGTGTCTCTAGAATAGGCTAATGCATAACAAATGCAAAATAGACCTGGCGATGGTCTGTTGAAGCAGATAAACCAGTAGACTTTTGTAGGAGAGACAGGAACATATCCAGCACGCAAACCTCTACCATAGATGTAATTCACTTTTGGTTCATATGGCTGCCCTTCTGGATAAAATCCAAGCCCGCGGAATGCACAATGGCCAACATACCTCGGCTCAGAGAACCCCATCCACTTAGCTATTGGAGATTGGATCCCATCACATCCAATTACGACCTGTTGGAAAGACTCAGATGATAACTCACACTTTAGTAATTATATATGATACTTGGCAATATAGGAGAGCAAGTTACTATACTAGAAATGCAAGCTTATACCATGCAAGTCCAAAATTTTAAGTCGATAGCAGGAAATGATACAGAAACTAGTACTTGTCCCTAAAACTTTAATGGATAGAAAATGTTGCATATCATTATTATTCTAACAGCCTTTGTGGAATGGTTATAGATAGCTAGCCTAAATTAAGACACTCAGAAAATTTTGAGGTTTGTTGTAATAGGCAAAGTACCTTTGCACATAATCGAGTCCCGTTCACAAGTTCCAACAAAATTTCACCATTCTCACTTCTTTCAATGTTGGCCAGCTTCGAAGAAAATTGTACTGCATCTTGGGGCAACTGATTGGCTAGAGTCTCTAGAAGTATCCTTCTTTCCACAGCACGGACCTCTTGGCTGTAACACCATAGAGTTACTTGCTATATGATGGGAACAAAGAGAATTTCCTACATGGCAAGGGGGAAAAAGTGGTTTCATGAAATTTCCTGGAACATGAAAGAAGATTCATACCTTTCATCTTCATCTTTGAATTTGAAGGAGCGCATCTCCATCCCATCTTCTGACTTCACCACCATCCTGCACAGCTGATACCATGGACAAGGTCAGGGAAAAATCTTGAATTATAATTGTGACAAATAGTATCGCGTAGAACTGATGTAACTGTTTAATGCTTTATGTTCTAGACATAGGTTGTTAGATCAAACTGCGTTAATTCTTGTTTTTCTCTTCTCACTCATGATTATAACAAGAATTCTAACATGATATTAGAGTCATGCCTTACTTTTCTAATAAATATAAACAACCTGTAATTCTTATTTCCGTATTTGTGCCAGAGCAATACCAGACTTATGATATCTACGGCTAACTGTGGATATAATGAGGATAATGAAGTGATGATGCACGATAAAAATTGATAGCTTAGTCACAGCTTGAATAATGCAAAATTTGACAGCAAACTCAGTCGTTGATGAGTGACATTGGACAGGAAAATGAACACATTACACATACCCTTGGATTTCAAGAAATTGTCTCCTGAGATCATTTCCTACTCCTATTGCATCCAACACACGCCACCCATTCTTGAAAAGGGTGAGTGAAGTTCCACCAGTCCGAAGTGAGCCTGCCTGCTCAATCACCAATGACCGAAGTCCAAGCCTGATATTTCAGAAGTAAGGGAATGATAAGTTATTAAGGCACTGGATTAGCTAAAAAGATTTAAAAAAAAAAAAAAACTCAAGAAAAGCTGGCCTTATCATATCTAATTATTCAAAATATGTAAGAGTCTAGAGGGTAAGAAATTATATACACTTATTTGCCAAATTAAGAAAGTTTAGCTTGGCATTAATTTTGCAGAGTTATACCAGGAACTTGTACAAAAACATTTAAGTATTTTCTGACTATCATTTCACCCTTCATGCCACAATAAAATGACACCTTTTATCGAATTAGTTTCAAAAGAAAAGTGCCACACCATTTCCAACCAGCCCTTTGTAGGAACACTAGGAAAATTTAGTACAGTTTGTGAACCAGAGAAAGCAAACACACAAAAAAAAAAAAAAAAAAATGCAACTCAAAAAAAGCCAACCTATGAAGGGACAAGGCGGTGGCAAGGCCAGCAATTCCCGCTCCAACGATGACAATATCCTCCTTTCTTACATTGGTTTGAGCTTTGATGACTGATAGCACAGTACTAATGGGTTTAGTTCTTCTGATCATTCTTGATTGAAACCAAGACTGGTTATGTGAAAGTGGAGTAGTTAAAGAAAGAGGTGAGCAAGGAGACTTTAGAAACAGAACATAGGAAGAGCTGGAAGCCATTGGTTGCTCGGGGTTGGCTATGCCTATACAAAGTTTGTGTGATATTAAGAGAGAGAGAGAGAGAGAGAGAGTCTAAGGTTTGGCAGCCATGGAAACGAGTGGTGACCATAAAACGCTTTATTATTTGTGATTTTTTGTTTCCCCGGGAATGATTTCAAAAGCCCTTTTTGAAGTAAGGCCGTTAGTAACGTGAGAGGAGCAGGCCTGTTGGGCCTAAATTGTTGGGCAGGATGGTTTAACGTAGCGTATACACACAAAAAATGTATACATGCAACTTATAAGAACATAATGAACATTTACAACATCCTTCCTCTCACTCTTCATTTTTTACTGAGCATCACCCAAATTCCAGCTCCAACTTAGAGCATCTCTAACTGCTTAGCCAAATTTTCACACTGTTTGGAGAAATATTGTAGACATAATACTTATCTTTTTCAAAACATGTGTTTTTTGTTTTTAGAATCGATTTCAAAGTCACTGTTTATTTAAATAATCATTTCTTTAAACCCATCTCTCTCTCTCTCTCTCTCTAAGATCTGAACCACCCCATCCTCTAAGTCTTTAGAGGGTGGGGTGGTTAGTCCAAGCGCCAAGCTCATGTTTGATTCGAATGGCACGTGTCCTTAGTCCAATTTGACTTGATGGTGCAGCTTTGATTTTGTTTGGTCTTTCAAGGTTTGAATGGGTTGTGCAATTATATATCTGCACACCCAAATATGGCAATTGGGCCTCGAAGATATTTGAGTTCACAATCTATTTGTATTGTGGGTTTTTGAATTTCCTACAATGGGTGACTCTGTGTTCGGCAGCCTAAGTATCCTAATCCTCTTTCTCTCCCTAGTTTTTCTCTTCTAGAATTGCCAACCACCTTCCATTGAACCTCCCTTCCCTATTTATAGTCACAGTCCATGGGATTGCCATGATCATTTTCCAAGTCAGTGGAAGGGGAGGTCTAATGTTACTTCTCCTAAGTGGATGCTTAATTACGAGTGAGAGAAGATGACAGTGGCATTGGGACTAGTTCCACCGTTAGGTCTGCTGCCCGACGAAGGCATTCCCTAGGCAACAGAAGGGAGGTCCACTACCTTTACTCGTAGTTGGAGGTTAGGTGATGAGAAGAAGACGATACTGGCATTGGGACTGGTTCCGCTGGTAGGTTCGGTGCCCGGTAGAGACATTCCCCTGGCGATGCCGTGCAACCAAATCTCAACCCACCCCGGGAGGTGCAATCATCGGGAGTGGTGGGGTTTCATCCTTGCTGGTCATTCCATGAACGATTTCATTCCCAAGTTTTGAACTTTTGGTGAGCATTAAACTGGTCTAGAATGAGTCAGTTGGTTTGATTAGTGTTAGGTCCTTACACGGGTTATTATCTCTATGGGCCTCTTAAGTAAATGGGTCTGGGGGAAGGTGATGCCCGTACAATAGCCCCCCTTTAATTCATGCAAGGGCATCAGCAATGAATCAAGGTTTATGAGGACTGAGTGTCATTCGACGATCCCGATGGGTGGGTCACCGGGAACAAACCAATAACGATTTGAGTCGTGATGACGATTTCTCGAAACCACTGGTCACCTCTTTTATGCGCGGTTAGGGCAATTATCGCAGACTTCTCAAAAGTAGCGTCGTGCGAGGCTGTCACATCCGTAATTATAACCCGTTGGATGGTGAACCGTTGACGGTCGGTAACCGTCTGACGGTTCGTAAACCGTGCCCACGCGTGTAGGGAGGTATCCAAGGAAAGCTGGGAGGGTTTTTTCCCTCTCCTCCCTCATTAAATGCCTTCACACCTATATATATACTCCCTTTTAGGCCCTCATTTCATTTTTTGCATTCTCTCATTCTCGAAATCTTTTCTGTCGAGCGTTTCTCTCGCGTATAAACACTCCTCCAGTTCTTCACTTTTTAGAGCCCTAAGTATGTCTCCTCTGCCTCTTTATTCTTCTTTTTTCAATTCCTCCTTGCTTCGTACTTCAGGAATGGGTTTTTCTCATCTTCTCACCCCTGGGGCTACCCTAGCTAGTTTTAGAGAAACCTATGGCATCCCCAGGGACATTGATATTTCTTACTGCAATGAGGGCAACATTGCTCTTGAGAGGGCCGTGGGCCAAAACACTGCTTTTTTTCCTTTAATGTCTATACTTGAGGGAGGGGTTAGATTTCCTATAGACCCTCTCATCGTAAGCACCCTAGGGTTCTACGACCTTGCCCCGAACAGCTTCCCCCAAACTTTTATAAGGTTGTTAGTTGCGTTAGCCGATTGAATTAAATTTTCGGGCTGCAGTTAAACCACCATGATATCAATTTCATGTATAAACTAAGCGAAAATTTTTCTAGTGACTATTATTTAAAGACTATGGATATGCGGGTTCGGCTTATATCTTGCTTGTCCGATTCTAATAGGAACTCCGCCTGGGAGTTTGGCTGGGTGCGTGGCAACTGGCTCGCTGGTGAGCTACTTTGCCCGCTTTGGCCACGTGACGTTGGTCGGTATTGAGACTCTTTGCTTATTTTAGATTCGTGTTTTATTCGTGTATTTAGTTGACTAGCGTCTTTTTGGACTTGTTGCAGAATCGAAAAGGTTTTTGCTGGACTCTAGAGTTATCTACGTGCGAGATCTCAATTTCATTCTTAGGTCAGAGATTTTTGTGCATGACGACGGGCAACTTAGGGCATCTTATCTGATCCTCGGCATAAGCCCTATGTACTCCACTTGGCAAAACTTCAGCCAGGCGCTTTTGGTTGACAACCCACTTCTGTCATACATAGACGTTTGGCATAAGAAATTCCTTCCTCCCACGCTCACTATTGGGGAGGCCCGAGACCTCGGCCCCTGCTATATCACCGCAGACGACATCGCACCTGTCAGGGACGAGCCTGCTGAGCGTGTGTCTCAAATTCGAAGGAGACACGAAGCCATTGAACAGCAAGAAAACGTTGCCCCGGTAGCCGAGGAAGAAGCCGCCGAACCAGTGGGTGCTTTGGGCGTTAAATCTGATCCAGCAGGAAAAATGGTGAAGAAAAGAGAGATGACCCTCTCCCGGTTTATACCCAGGGCCTGCCCAACAGCCCAACCTCGATCCCCCAAAGGTACGAGTCAGGCCCTCCCTGTTGGTGAAGCCTGAAAGAGGAAACGAGCCGCCAAGAAGAATGTTTCCGTTCCCGGCGACACTTTACAGAAGACCCTGCCCTGACCAAGGGGTTGGCCGAGGATCCAAGAAACACCGGTCATCACTCCACTAGCTACTCAGATCGGGGACGACGTGGCGTCTTCCTCTCGTCCCGAGGTTGGTTGGAGGCATGTTTTTTTATTGGGTGGTGAGCCTTTACCGGCAACCACCAGCGTCTGGCGATGGGACAAGGGCGATGGGGGGCGGGTAGCCCAAAGTTTGGCGCAAGGCCTTCTGTTGCCTGAGGATGCCCACATTTACTCTGACGGTGATGGCGAGTCGCTTGCTAGGTGGTTGCAATGGTATACTATTGCGGTAATTTCTCAACTCTTTATCATGCCTTGTGATATGTAGGAATTTATCTAATCTTGTCACTTTGCCATCATTATATTTTTAGGCGGCGTAACTGACTTCTATCATAGACGAAAGGCTGAAAGAGAGGGCTGAGACTATCGACCGGGCGATGGAACTGAGGGTTGCCGTGGAGACTTTAACTAAAGAGAAAGAGGAGGCTGCCAATGCTTTGGAAAGAAAGGCGCGATAGACGCTGAAAGGGCTCGGCAAGCGGCGGAAAACAAGTTCGGGGTCACGACGACCAAATTGGAGGAGCTGGAGCTTGAGCTGGCAAAGGCAAACTGTCTGAACTTGGCTTAGGCTGACAAAATCATCGCCTTGAAGTATGCTCTTAAAGCTTGTGAGGACAAATGGTATAACACAGGTTTCACGGAGGCAGAAAACTCGGTGGAACCCATTATTCATCAAGCTCGGCAACACGGGTTTGGCGAAGGGTGGTTGGCCGCCCTACAAGTTGTGGGAGTAGCCGAAGGTTCCCCGTTGTGGGATCCCAAGCAGATTCCCTACTCGGCCAACCTTTCCCCCGTGCAGAGTCAGACTAGCACCGAAGATGAGGAGGATACGCCAAGCTTGAGGGACCTTGTGCGGGCGATTGATTCTCATGTAAAGATGGTGGACTTGGAAGCCACAAGCAACGTTCCTGCCGGAGATCAAAGTGCCCAAAATCAGACCCCCCCCTCGCCTCTCAATTCGCCAAAGACGTGTCCGGGCAACCTCTAACCCAGATCCTTCATTCTGACCCCGATGTGTGAAACCCCCATTATTATTATTTATTATTATTATTATTATTATTATTATTATTATTTTTTTTTTTAAATAAACCCAGATCGCCAGGATGTAGTGATAAGACAATTAAATTACTGCTTCGATGGTTTCAATTTATATTGTTTGGGTTTCAATTTATATTGTTTGGTTTTAATCTCTATTATTGTGACATAAATTCGTGTGTTTTATTTTTCTTTCCTCTTCATTGCCTTTTCATGCACCCAAGCTCGTTCGGCGACCACTGAGTTTGCATATGACTATGTTTAGTCTGCTCATCATACCTTACTTTCTCACTCTTAGCGGTCGGGAACCCATGCCAAACCCAGAGTGGGTTTCTCCATTGCCTTTTATAATGTAAGATTTTCAACTGCATGGTAAAGAGAATATAAACAAGAATAGGTTTCTGTACTTAGAGAATAATGCCTTAAGGTTTTCACCTACTCGGTGATAGGAGTCGAACTGAGGATAGGCTTTTGTCCTTAGAAAATGATGTCTTAAGGTTTCCACTTGCTCGGTGATAGGAATCGAACCGAAGACAGGCTTCTGTCCTTAGAAAATAATGCCTTAAGGTTTCAACCTGCTCGGTGATAGGAATCAGATCGAGGACAGGCTTCTATCCTTAGAAAAGAATGCCTTAAGGTTCCACCTGCTTGGTGATAGGAACCGGACTGAGGACAGGCTTCTGTCCTTAGAAAATAATGCCTTAAGGTTTTCACCTACTCGGTGATAGGAATCGAACCAAGGACAAGCTTCTGTCCTTAGAAAATGATGTCTCAAGTCCTCATGATTCTTTCCATACTTATTGACCGGCAATAAATAAAAATGTGGTTAAGCTTACAAGCGCGAACAAGTATTGTTGTATTAACACGTAATAACACAAAATTACATCAAGTCCACCTCCTAGAGTGCGACCGGTCGGTGATAATAATTTTTAAGGTTACAAACATTCCATGGCCAGCGTTGCGGTTTCTCCTCCAAATCTTCCAAATAGTATGCTCCTGCACCAGCAATGTCAGTTACTCTGTAGGGCCCTTCCTACGACGGGGCTAGTTTCCCTGCATTAATCTCTCGTGTATTCCCTACAACTTTTCGTAGTACTAGATCCTCTGCGGCAAACTCCCTTTTCCTCACGCCTTTGTTGTATCTTTGGGCGAGCTTTCGCTGGTACTCTGCTAACCGAATTGTCGCTCATTATGACCGAGGCTCGAAGGGAAGACTTTACACATCAACGCATCATTATGGGCATGCAAAGACATCATCTGGATGTAATGGCTTACGTGCTCCATCGGGTCCGTATTTCTTGTATAGGAATTGAATGGTGGCCACGTGAATCTACTTGGTATAGGGGCGCCTTCAATATCCCTTGAGAACGGAGATTTGGCAGCTTGACGCAATGCCCGGCTCATGGCGTCCATAGCCGCATTTTGAGGTCGTCTTTCATTCGGGGAGGTTGAATCACGGTTCGCATACTCCCGTGAACGTTCGTGGTGTCGATGAGACCCAGACTGTTAGGACCCTACCGTGCAGTGGTTCCCTATACTGATAGACCTTTCTCTTCGTACTTCGTGATCCCTTCTCCGATGTCTGCCCCTTGCTTCCAACTCCAAATCCCTCACTAACCTGCGCAAACGCTCGAGTTCTCGATCCCTCTGTACTAGCTCTTAGTCCTTTCTGTCGCGGCGGCTGCGTCCTGAGGCATCAGATATTTTCTGAAGAGTCTGGAACGATCCTTCCCTGAGCCCAGATTCCTCTGCCTCACGGTGCCACCTATCCTTGTGTCTCTTCTGTCTCTTCTCTCGCCATGCTGACCCCCGCGATGACCCTTCGGAGCCGCTTTCAGCATAACTTCCTAATCTACTCCCAGACATCCTCTCAGGGCGCCTCGAAAGAACCACAACTACGTAGGACATCCCCACAGACGACGCCAATTGTGCACACCCAAATATGGCAATTGGGCCTTGAAGATATTTGGGCTCAAAATCTATTTGTATTGTGGGTTTTCGGATTTCCTACAATAGGTGACTTTGTGTTCGGCAGCTTAAGGATCCCAATCCTCTTTCTCTCCTTGGTTTTTCTCTTATAGAATTGCCAACCACTTCCCATTGAACCTCCCTTCCCTATTTATAGTCACAGTCTATGGGATTGCCATGATCATTTTCCAAGTCAGTGGAAGGGGAGGTCCAATGCTGCTTCTCCTAAGTGAATGCTTAATTATGAGTGAGAGAAGATGATAGTGGCATTGAGACTAGTTTCACCGTTAGGTCTGCTACCCGGCGAAGGCATTCCCTAGGCAACGAAAGGGAGGTCCACTATCGTTACTCGTAGTTGGAGGTTAGGTGATAAGGAGAAGACAATAGTGGCATTGAGACTGGTTCCGCTGGTAGGTTCGGTGCTCGGTAGAGACATTCTCCTGGCGATGCCGTGCACCCAAATCTCGACCCACCCCTGAAGGCGTAATCATCGGGAGTGGTGGGGTTTCATCATTGCCGGTCATTTCTTGAATGATTCCATTCCCAAGTTTCAGACTTTTGGTGAGCATTAAACTGGTCTAGAATGAGTCAGTCGGTCTGATTAGTGTCAGGTCCTTACACGGGTTATTATCTCTATGAGCCTCTTGAGTAAATGGGCCTGGGGGAAGGTGATGCCTGTACAATATATTTTTTTTAAAATTGTTTGTTTGAGAGAAATAGTAATAGAAAATGAGTGCCAAGCAATTTTGTGGGTTGAGAAAACACTAGAAAACTGTTTTTCAAAACAATTTCTCAAAAATTTATCTAAAATTTGAGAGTTTTAAATTGAACATAAAACAAAGTATGTCTGTTACAATTTCAAAAAGATAAAGAGATTAGGATGTTGTAAACCACGAAGAACTTAGGTTTAGTGGGAGATTTTAAATCGTGGACTTTTATTTTACGAATCTATCCCCTTAATTGAAAACCTATAAGTGATTAAGGAATAAATATTTTGGAATATTCAAGACTTAGAGCACTCGCATTACATGTTTTTGCTCAAAATCTATCCACGTCAACCCTTCTATAGTCGTATGCATTTTTAAAATTACTACAATAATCAAGCAAATATACACAATTATTTTAGCTTTGTATTTGATTATTTAAATATTTTTTTCCCTCTCCTTTCTCACCCTTGTCAATTCACTCTCTTCAATACAGAATCTCTACCTTCCCTTGACCTTCTTCAATCCAGAAAAAGGAGTAAAGAAAGAAGAAATCAATCCACCACCGATCAATCCAAAATCTTTCTCTTCTTCTCCATTTCACTCTCTCCGTCTCTACAGTCGATCAATCTATCCACCCACCACCACCACCACCACCACCACCAACACCACAAGATTGCAATGCATAATAACCCAACCACAAAATCAATGGAAAATCAAACACACCCACACACAACAGAGACAGAGAGACGATTGTTGCGAAGTTGTGGTTGTGGGTCGGTGCTTAAGGGTTGACTGGAATAGGTCTCGGCGTTTGTGGCTAAAATCTGTCTTTGTGGGTCGACTGGAACGAGTCTCTGCCCTTGTAGATCGCTGCTTGTGGCGGAGATGGATGCTTAAGGCGGCTTAAGGGTTTGAATAGAGGTAGAAGAAATTTGACCATGAGGGAGAGAGGAGAGGAGATCTGATCGAAATGGAGAGAGGGAGAGGATATCTGACCAAAGGATTGTCCATGGATGTAGCAAAATATCTGTGTTCAGAAACGCGGAGAGAGAGTGATTGTATGTGCGTTTGGATCCAGCTTTTCAGTTTCCGTTTGCGTTTCACGTTTCACCTTTTTTTTTTTTTTTTGGTTCTGCTGCGGGACAGATGCTGCGGGCACTGTGCGCGCACTGTGCGGCACTGTGCGCGCACTGTTCGCATCCTTTTTCAGCAATTTTTTATTAAAAATGGGTCCCGCAGTATTATTCACGCATTTAAAAATTATTTTGCTACAGTGTTTTCAGTTTCAATTTTCAGTTCAGCAAAAATAAGCTGTATCTAAACAGACCCTGTGTATCTGTGCACAGGTGAGTTCAGAAAGGATAAAAGGGCAGTATAAAAAGTAAGAAAATTGATTATTTAAATAAAGTAGATTGGAGGATGGAAGAATTATTTTTTTCTTTTTTTAAGAAATAGTTGTAACATGCTTCTAATTTTTAGGTCAATTTTTGTTTTTTTAGACTTCTAAGCATTTTGTGAGTGTGTAAAAAAAAAAAAAAAAGAGTAAGTTCTTAGTCTAAAATAGGTAGATTATAAAATAGTAGAATTGGGAAGTGAAATCAGAAAAAAAAAATTGGGGAGTGAAATCAGAAAAAAAAAATTTATAGTTAAAGGTTATAATATAAGATCATGTGTAATATAAATATTTTTGGGGGGGCTATTCATGTATTTTACTAAAATTATCTTTGAATGCAAGAGAAACTTAAAATATTCTAGGAAGGTTACTGCATGCCGTGGTCCCCAAGCTCTAACTTAGTATGTTGTGCGTGGCAAAAAAATAAGAAGGCTTCATAATTAAACAAATCAGGGTGCCCTCATCAGTAAGGGATTTTATTGCTTGATAATTATTAGTTGAATTGATTTTTTTGGTTTTTCTTTTTAATAAAAAAACCAATTTCATTAACTAGCAAGAAAAGAAATATCTTTTCTCAATTGTTTAGAAATGGCACGAGGAAGAGGGTGCTTGTTACAAAATTCAAAAAACTTATAAACAACAGGAAATTTAGTAAGGACTTATGCAACACAATTAGCATATCACTTAACCTAGCTAAATACACATTGAACAAGACCTCAGCTAAGCTCAATCACGTTACTCAACAGGGTGGAAATTGACCACTCAACATAAATTAACTTTGAATTTAAAGCATCAACATATGGTTTAAAATCTCCCTCCACCAAAATCTTTTGAATTCCTTTAGTTTGTACAATGCGGAAGACCCAAATGAATGATGCAACTTCTGCTTGCAGCGGGTCAAACAATTATATGTAAAAGTGATATTTTGTATAGCAATTTTATGGCCCCTAGTTTGGATGGAGAGACAGCCAACTCTACTTTACTTTCCCTTCATCCAAATTGGTGCATAAATCTCACATGTAAGGAAGTATTGAGTATAATCGTTCGAGAGCAAATGTTTTGCAATTTGTATATACTAAGAGTTTGTTTGGATTGAGGGAAGTAGAATATAGTTGGCTGAAAATAGGTTAATTTTGGGCCCAATCTATTCTATTCAACTCTACTTCTCCTCCCCCTCCCTTAATCCAAACATATCATAAATAATTGTAGCATCCTCTTCTTAATGAATGGGTAGTGGGAAGACTCGACATGACGGGACACACTTTGCCAAGTCATGTGCACATTATTGATGATGCTCAACCAAGCTAAAGTTGTCATGTGCACATTATTGATGATGTGCACATTATTGATGATACTCAACCAACCCAAAAAAAAAAACTTTTAATTTTTTGTTGATGAAACCCACTGAGGGACCCTTTTTGCTTTAAATGCATGTTTTGAAAAAAGACATTATGGTAGTGTGATGAGATTCTAGTTTTACTTCTGAGTTCTAAGTCATAGTGACTATAGAGTTGAGCACTAAAAGTTGAAATAGTTTAATGGTACTAATTAATTAGACGTTAGAAAGGAAAAGTTGAAATACATTGTGGGTTTTTCAAATTCAGAATTATTATCAACTTGATCATTTGAACCATTATTTTAGTCCCCAAGTTTGTATTATACACCTCTTAGGGTCCATTTGGTTGGAGGTGGGATAAAGAGGATAAAAAAAAAGTGCAAATAAAATATTTTTAATGGGTGTTTGGTTGGAGGGAGGCATGGGAAAAAAAAATTGTTAGAGCCGATATATTTTAATTTCTAGCCCATCAAAATGTTTCTCTCTAAAATAGAGAGAAAACTGGAGAGAAAACTCCAAATGAAGAAAAAGACTAAAATGTAAAAACCTATGTGCAACATGCAGGTGTGTTTGTCATAAATTCTTTGGAGTTTTTTTCCTCCCTTTAATTTTTGTCTTTTTCTAAGTTTTTGTTTTCCTTTAGTTTTCTTCTTTAGTCATTTTCTTTTTATATACCTCTTTTTTTTTTTGGGTATTTTTGTTTTTGTTTTTTGTTTTCCATCTGTTTTGGATAATTTGACTTATGCTCTTTATAAAAAACAATCAAAGTGTCATTATACAATTTTTTAATAGAAAAAGGTGTTACCTTTTGTTTTATTTAATAGGGATATAATTATAAATTTCTTCAAAACAGTTTTCCATTTCTCTAATTTTCCATTCTCCCAACCAAACATATATGAGAAAAAATTAAAAAAAATGAAACTTCAAACCTTAATCATATTATTTTTGTCTTCTTTTCATTTCAACCAAAAAAAAAAAAAAAAAAAATACAACAAATAAAAGAAAACATGAAGAGAGAGAGTGTAAACATAATTTCAAAAATACCTAGATAATAGGATGAGAGGAAAATTATGAGGGAGCTTCTTGAGAAAGATATCAGATTGCTTCAACGCAACATCACTCTCTTCAATTAGCTTCATCTAAATATTCTTAGCTTTCTCAAGTACCATTTCTACAATAATTCTTCAAACACTACAATCGTCCAAACAACATCACAAGTACAACTCCCTTGATGATTCAAGTAGAAGATCTATGGATCAAACTAAGGAACAATGTGTTTTACCCATTCCTTCAAATGACAATGTAATTTGATATATTTGACCCAATTTGGTCGATCGTGTTGGGTGACAAGTTGACTTGTATCCTTATCTAAATTGACGTGTGAACACCCTTTATCTTGCCCTATCTTTTAATATTTTACATGAAATAGTTGCACTCAAGCAATATCATCATCTAGGTTTTTCAAATTGATTTAGAAAAAGACCATAATTATGTCATCTACCCACAATATTGTTTTTTTTTTATTTGCTCCATATGTTTTTATCATCATTTTGATGTGGTAAGTTATGCAAATTTTTATTTCAAAGTATTTATTAGTAAAAGATATCCTTAAAAAAAAAATACAAACAATCTCTAATAATTATACCATACTAGTTATTAACAAAATGCTCCATATGATTTTATCAGCATTTTTTTTTTGTTTCTATAAGTTATGCAAATTCCAAAGTATTTATTAGTAAAAGAAAAACACTATTTTTTTTTAAAACATAGAAAAAAAATCTCTAATAATTATACCATACCAGTTATCGACTATATATCCACCTACCACAATGCATGGCACATCTTCCACCTAACATACAAATTAGGAAGTTGCTAAATTTATGAGTGGCCCATGCGCAAATTTGTCTCGAGTTTTTCTTTCTCAGTAAAAAAAATTATTCAAGTTCACATCTCCTTTTCAAGAAGTGGTCAACAAATATATTAGGAGCCCACAAACATTACTAAAGATGTAAAGAATTCTAGAACCCTCTCTCTAAATAGAACCTTTCATCTTATTGATTGAAGAAAAATTGAATATAGCGATTGAATGAAAGAATTACAGCCCCATTGCTATATATACAATCTGAGCTAATAAAGAAAGTAAATAACTCCGCAATCGGAGGAAAAAACAGTTACAAAATATCCTATCTATTAACATGTGTACAACCTATAACTACTTCTTCTATCCACGTGGCAGTGCTCCTACATATGTGTGAATGAACTGTTCATGGTAAGGAATTACTTCAATCACTTCTAGTAATTCTGGACTAATCCAATTACTCTGAGCTTCAATTGCTTGAGCATTGCTCTATTCTTCATTTATGGTATTAGGCTTGCTCTTTGCTTGAGTGGAGTACCTGTTCGTGATGCCGAGGTCCCCACAGTACTTTCTGAAGGCCTTGCTGTCGAACTGCAGTCCATTGTCCGAGATTAAAGTGTGCGGGATCCCGAACCTGGTAACGAAGTTCTTCCAAATAAATCTCTTCGCATCCACGTCCCGGATATTCGAGAGGGGTTCGGCTTCTACCCACTTAGTGAAGTAGTCTGTTCCGACAAGCAGCCATCGCTTGTTGCCTGCCGCTCTTGGAAACGGTCCCACTATGTCCAAGCCCCACTGTGCGAACGGCCATGGGCTGACCAATGGATTAAGAACGCCACCAGGTTGGTGGATGTTGGGAGCATACCTCTGACATTGGTCACACTTCCTAGCGTACTCTTGCGCCTCTCTTTGCATGTTCGGCCACCAGTACCCCTGCGTGAGGGCCCTGTGAGCCAACGACCTTCCGCCCGTGTGGCTACCACAAATTCCCTCGTGTAGTTCTTCCAAGAGCTGCTCTGTCTCTTCTGGATGTACACACAACAGGTAGGGCCCCGAGAAGGAGCATTTATAAAGCTTTTGGTCCTCGGACAGCCAAAAGCGTAGAGCCTTCTGGCGGATCTTGTTGGCTTCAGACTTGTCCTCCAGCAGTATGTCGTGCTTAAGGAAGGACGCAATGGGGTCCATCCAATTACGCCCAACTCTAACTTGCTGGATCCGAGAGGTGTGACTTTCCTGCCCAGTTGGCTTGAGCATGTCTTCAACGAGAATGACCCGAGGGAGCCCCTGGGCCGAGGTGGTAGTGAGAGTGGCGAGCGAGTCAGCGTGGGTGTTTCCGCTCCTGGAAACATGTGACAACCCGAAGGACTTGAACTTGGCTTGTAAGTGCTTCGCGCAGGCTAGATAGTTTCGCATCCTTGGCTCCCTAACCTCCAATTTCCCTTCCATCTGGCCAACCACCAGCTGTGAGTCCGAGAATACTAGCACCACTTTTACCCTCATTTTTTGTGCCATGTCCATTCCTGCCAGTAGAGCCTCGTACTAGGCTTCGTTGTTGGTGGCCGAGAACGCTAACCTCAAGGATTTTTCCACGATGATCCCCTCAGGGGATGTCAACACTATTCCCGTGCCTGAACCCCTCTGGTTCACCGCTCCGTCCACGTAGAGCTTCCACATCGGAGGCGTTTCGCTCGAGATTGCACCGACTGGCTTTCCGCCGATGCCCCATCCCCCCAAGTTTTCTTCCGGGGAAGGCTCAGTGAACTCCGCCACCAGGTCGGCCAGGACTTGCCCCTTTACAGATGTACGAGGTAAATACTTGATGTCGAAGGCCCCTAAGAAGATTCCCCATTTGGCGACTCTACTAGAGTAGTCAGCACTCCGCAGCACGGATTGGAGTGGGAGTTGGGTTAATACGACGACCGTATGAGATTGGAAGTAATGTGGGAGCCGGCGTGTCGCGTGCACTATGGCCAGAACCGCCTTTTCCAATGGTAAGTACCGGATCTCAGCCTCCTGCAGAGACTTGCTGATGTAGTAGACCGGCCGTTGTATGCCCTCGTCGTCCCGTATCAGAACCAGGCTAACCACGTGGGCAGCCACAGCCAGGTACGCAAACAGCACCTCGTCTGGATCGGGACGAGACATAATGGGTGGCCGAGAAAGGTATTCCTTCAGCTGCTGGAACGCCAATGAGCACTCTTCGGTCCATTCGAATCCCTTCCATTTGTTCAACAGCTGAAAGAACGGCCGGCATCTGTCCGCCGATCGAGAGATGAACCTGCTGAGGGCAGCTGTTATTCCGGCCAGCTTCTGGACCTCCTTCGGGTTTCGAGGTGGTTGCAGGTTACAGATCGCGGAGATTTGTTCGGGGTTGGCCTCGATACCCCTGTGAGTAAGCATGTAGCTCAGGAATTTACACGATCCTACGCCGAAGGAGCATTTGGAGGCGTTCAGTCATAACTTATGTTCCCGCAGAGTCTGGAACGTGCTATCGAGGTCAGCCACATGGTCCGATACGGCCCTGCTCTTCATAACCATGTCGTCCGCGTATACCTCGACAGTTTTCCCCAACTGAGCCTCGAACATCCGGGTCATCATCCTCTGATAGGTGGCTCCTGCGTTTTTCAGACCAAAGGGCATCACCTTGTAATGGTAGTTGCCGGTGGGGGTTACGAAGGCGGTCTTCTCCTGGTCTTCTAAGGCCAGAGGTATCTGGTGGTACCCCTGAAAGGCGTCCAGGAAACTCATGCGAGGGTGGCCGACCGTCGCATCTACAAGTTGATCTATGCGTGACATCGGGAATGGGTCCTTGGGACAGGCCTTGTTGAGGTCTGTGAAGTCCACACACACTCTCCATTTCCCGTTCTTCTTCTTCACCACGATTGTGTGCGCCAACCATTCAGGATAGAACACCTCCTTGATAGCTCCTGCCCTCTTGAGTTTGATGACCTCCTCCTTTACGGCCTCAGAGTGTTCTGCGGAAGAATGCCGAGGAGGTTGCTTTTTTGGCACTGTCGCCGGGTTAACGTTCAGGTGGTGGCAGATGAAGTTTGGGTCCATCCCAGGCATCTCATGCTCGTCCCATGCAAACACATCAAGGTTTCTTCTCAAGACCGCGACCAACTCTTCCCTTTCTTCGGTCGGCAGCTGAGCACCAATCTGGAAGAACCTCTCTGGGTCGTCGTCGATAAGAACTCTGTCCAACCCCTCGCATCCGGGCCCTTCTGCCACTGCCCCTCTAGTCATGGCAGAAGAGGCTAATTGCTATGGGACTGGAGTAGCGGGCGCCGAGGGCTCGGGTTTCGGTCTGCGCAGAACTGCAGCTGTCAGGCACTGTCTCGCCGCGGACTAACTTCCTAGGATTTCCTCGACTTGGCCGCAAAAAGGAAATTTCACCTTGACATGGAGAGTGGAGGAGACAGCCCCTAGGGCGTGCAGCCAAGGCCTCCCCACAATGGCCGTGTAAGGAGAGTAGGCGTCCACCACGATGAAGTCCACCTCCACCACTGCCGGGCCCGATTGTACAGGCAGTCTGATCTGTCCCTTCGGCACCACTGTCCTCCCCTCGAAGCTTATCAGAGGCGAGTCGTAGGCCGAAAGGTCCTCTTCCCTCAAGTTCAACCCCTTAAACAGGTCAGGGTACATGATGTCTGCGCCACTCCCTTAGTCTACCATCACCCTCTTCACGTTGTATCCTTCGATTCTCAGCATTATGACTAATGCGTCATCATGGGGTTGGATGGTCCCTTCCTTGTCGGCATCCGAGAAGGCCATAATGGGCGGCCCGTTGCCTTTAATCCTCTTCGGCTCGGAGGCAGAGTCCTCGGCGAAGGTTCGGGCTACGGACATTATCTTAGGAGGGCGTGAACCGGTCCTCCCAAGAGCGGCCAGGATGGTATTGATGGTTTCCAGTGGGGGCCTAGGGGCGTGATGGCCTTGGTTCGCCGGCCCAGTTTGTTCTACCTGCCCATCTCGCTGGTGCACGAACTGTCTCAACTTTCCCTCCTTGGCCAGCTGTTCTAGATAGAACCGTAGGCTCTTGTAGTTCTCGGTCGTATGGCCGTGCTCTTGATGGTATTGGCAGTGGAGGTTCTGGTTATGCTTCGTGGGATCGCCTATCATTTTGTTGGGCCACCGGAAATAGGGCTCGTGGCGGATTTTCTCAAACACTCGTTGTATGGGTTCGCGAAATGCGATGCCGAGTACTTGCGCTGGCGCTCGACGAGGTTGCCCGACGAACTCTCTCCTCGGCCTACTGTTGTTGTATCCGTCCGACCTGAAATCCCTCCTTTCTTGAGGGATAACCTTCGCCCTAGCCTTCACCTGTAATTGATCCTCCTCTACCCGCGTGTACTCATCAATGCGGTCCATGAGCCGTCGCACACTCTTGGCAGGCCGCCTGGTCAGCGACTTCCTCAGGTCGTGCTCATTTGGTAGGCCAACCTTGAAGGTGCTTATGGCAACTTCGTCGAAGTCCCCGTCGATTTCGTTGTACATCTCCCAATATTTGTCGGTGTATGCCCTGAGGGTCTCTCCTTCTCTTATGGCCATGGACAATAATGAATCTAGAGGCCGCGGGATCCTGCTGCATGTGATGAACTGCGAGCCGAACGCTCTGGTGAGTTCTGTGAAGGAGTCGACTGAACCCGCCTTCTGGCCGTTGAACCACCTCATCGCGATGGGTCCTAGGCTGGAAGGGAAGACCTTGCACATCAGGGCCTCATTCCTCGAGTGTACCGCCATCCTTTGACTGAAGTGGCTTACATGCTCTACAGGGTCTGTCCTTCCGTTGTAGATTGTGAAGGTTGGCTGGGTGAACCGCCTTGGAAGTTTTCCCCTCTCAATCCTCCGAGTGAAGGGTGACTTGGAAATCTGGCGAAGTGCCTTGCTCAGTGCATTGTTGGCCAGGCCTTTGGAGGATGTCTTCTTGTCCCTCGGTTGGCGATGGCGTTCGTCTCCCCGGGAAGAGGACTCGCCAGCTGGGGTTCTCGACTCGGAACGGTCGGAGTTGCTGCTAGCATCCGCTGAGGATTGGTCTGAAGGGGAGGGCGTGCACCTTCGTTTCTCCCGGCGTAGCTTCCTTTTCAGTTGGTCAACCTCCCTTTGCAGGGTCTCAACACTTTTTTCGCAGGAGGCTCTGCTTCCATCGCGTGCGAGGCTCTTCCCGCGCGTGTGTTCCGTGTGCGCGCTGACTTCTTCTTCTCTTTCCTGCTCCACCCGCGCAAATTGGTCCTCAAGCTGGGACCCCCTGGACTCCGCATGACGTGAACCTGAACCTTCCATGACACCTCCAGTCCCTTCGGTCAGGGCTTCACACAGACGGCGCCAATTGTAAGGACCTAAAACGAGCCTTAGGCCCTAATACGTGGCTGGGCCGGCCCAGATGGCCTTTACAATAGAATTTGTAGAGAATGGGCTTAAGCCTTGACTTCTCGGGGTTCTGAAAAGCTATGGGGTAAGGGAAAGGCCCATCGTTGGCGTGCTAGGGATTGAGGAAACGTCTTTCGCCTCTCCTCGGACGTGGGCCGAGAGCCAGTATCTAGGCCTTTCTCCTACTGCCTTCAAGGTAGAGAGAGACAATCTTCCTTCCTTCCTCTGGAGAAAATTCGGATCCTTTCTCGTGGCATCTCCCACTCTATTTATACTCCCCCTCTCTGGACACCACCCGTCTTGTCCCTGAAAACGCTCCCCAAGACTGTAAAGCTGACTGCCGTCCCTTCAGAAGTCATCTCCTTATTAATGCGGCCAGGCGGGTAGGTGGAAGCCTTTAATGCGGAGGCAGTAACCTTGTGCAGGGCACGTCCCGCTTGTCCCCCTCCTCGGCGTCCCATTGAGGCCCCGGACGACTTATTGGGCTCCGGAAGCTCCTCCGTTGGCATTGAGTCTCGTCCCTTGGCCCTTGCTTCCGTTGTCCGAGGTCGTGTTCTCCTCGGACTCTCCCACACGAGCCATGACCTGTCTGGCGAGCCTCTGGGCCCTTACGCTTTAGTGGACCCAGGACTAATCGTGACATCTCGGGAGGGCCCGTGTCCTCGGACCAGGCCCAAAGCCCAATGTTGGCGTTTTGACCTTTCTGCCTCCACAATTATACCATACTAGTTACTAACAAAATGCTCCATATGATTTTATCAGCATTTTTTTTTTTTTTTTGTTTCTATAAGTTATGCAAATTCTAAAGTATTTATTAGTAAAAGAAAAACACTAATTTTTTTTAAAACGTAGAAAAAAAATCTCTAATAATTATACCATACCAGTTATCGACTATATATCCACCTACCACAATGCATGGCACATCTTCCACCTAACATACAAATTAGGAAGTTGCTAAATTTATGAGTGGCCCATGCGCAAATTTGTCTCAAGTTTTTCTTTCTCAGTTAAAAAATTATTCAAGTTCACATCTCCTTTTCAAGAAGTGGTCAACAAATATATTAGGAGCCCACAAACATTACTAAAGATGTAAAGAATTCTAGAACCCTCTCTATAAATAGAACCTTTCATCTTATTGATTGAAGAAAAAATGAATATAGTGATTGAATGAAAGAATTACAGCCCTATTGCTATATATACATTCTGAGCTAATAAAGAAAGTAAAAAACTCCGCAATTGGAGGAAAAAACAGTTACAAAATATCCTATCTATTAACACGTGTACAACCTATAACTACTTCTTCTATCCACATGGCAGTGCTCCTACATATGTGTGAATGAACTGTTCATGGTAAGGAACTACTTCAATCACTTCTAGTAATTCTGGACTAATCCAATTACTTTGAGCTTCAATTGCTTGAGCATTGCTCTATTCTTCATTTATGGTATTAGGCTTGCCCTTTGCTTGAGTGCATTCTTTCTTGCTTTCAACACTCCCCTTCAAGAGCAAAGCTCTTGCTTTTTGATTCTGTGATAAATACTCAGGATATTGAATGGTTTGAACAAAGATATTAATGACTAACCTCTTCAGCAACCTTATAAAGTTATCCACTTCAAGAGCTTTAGTAAAAATATATGCCAATTGGTTCCTAGAAGTCGTATGAAAAGTCTTGATCGTTCCATATAGGACTCTATTCCTTACAATATGACAGTTTGCTTTAATGTGCTTGGATCTTTCATGGATGATTGGATTAGCAGCAATATGCAAAGCAGCCTGGTTATCAGAGTACATTAGAACATGTTTGTCATGTGAAACATGGAAATCCTTTAACATGTACAACAACCAGGTAACCTCACATGTGGTTGAAGCCATTGTTCTATATTCTGTCTTTGCAGAAGATCTTGACACTACAGTCTATGTTTTTTATTTCCAAGAGACCAAAGCATTACCAAGAAAAACACAATAACAGTGAGTGATTTCCTGGTATCAGGGTAGCCTGCCCATTCTGCATCACAATAAGTTTTAATCTGCAAATCTGAGTCCACAGGGAAGAAAATCCCTTGTCCTGGTGTCCCTTTGAGGTATTGTAAAATTTTGGTGGCTGCCTTCATATGCGGCATTCTAGGATGTGATAAGAACTGTCTAAGCCTATGAACATCATAAGTGATGTAAGTGATGTCAGGCCTACTAAGAGTTAGGTACATCAACTTCCCTATCAATCTTCTGAGCTGACGTTAGTCCTCAAGCAGCTCACCATCACCTTTTGTTAGTTTTAACTGTTACTCCATGGGTTTCTTGGCAGGCTTGCACCCAACCATCACTGCCTCCTTGAGCACTTCAAGTTCATACTTTCTCTGATTTAAGCTAATACCCTTATCACTTCTAGCTATTTCTAAGCCCAAGAAGTATTTGAGCTAACCAAGATCTTTAATCCCAAATTTCTGGTCCAAAATAGTTTTTACAAAAGTAATATAACCTGGATCATTACTTGTAAGGACCATGTCATCCACATACACTAACAATGATGTGACTAAGTTACCATTAGAATGAACAAACAAGGAATGATTAGCTTTTGATTGAGTAAAACCAAGTTGTAAAATGGTGGCAAACAACTTGGCATTCCACTGCCTTGAGGCCTACTTCAACCTATAGAGTGATTTAACAAGTTTGCAAACCAAAGGAGTGGAAGAATTGGATGATGAGGACTCCTTCTTACTGTGAAAACTAGGGGTAACCTCATGTAAACTTCTTCACCCAGGTTTTCATGAAGAAAGGCATTGTTAATGTCAAGTTGGTGGAGAGGCCATCCTTTGGTAGAAGCAAGGGCAAGTAGAGCTCTGACAGAAAAAGTCTTGGCAACAAGTTAGAAAGTTTCCAAAACATCAAGCCCTTCTCTTTGTGTATAACCTTTGGCCACTAGCCTTGCCTTGTACCTTTTAACACTACGATCAAAATTAAACGTCACCTCGTACACCCATTTACAACCAATGGGTTTCTTCCCAGTAGGAAGAGGGGTAAGAATCCAAGTGCCAGTTTTTTCCAAAGCCTATATTTCTTTATCCATTACCTTTCTCCAAACAAGAATCTGAACAGCTTGGAAAAATGAACCAGGTTCTTGATGGCAAGGACTGATAGTCACAAGATAAGACTAATATGAAGGGTTGAGATGAGAATATGTCAAGAAATCAGCCATATCATATGGTGAACCTGGAACAGGAACTGCTACAGTTGAATTGCAAGCATAGTCTTGTAGATAGACAGGTGCTTTGTGGACCTTGGTGGATTTTTTGGTGTGTGGGAGGACAATAATAGGTAGAGAAGTAGAAGGTGAAGTGTCCAAAGGAGGAGTAACAAATAAGGAAGGTGACATTGAAGTCTCATTGGACATAGGACTAGTCTTGCTAGTATCAAATGTAGGTGGATGCAATGCAGAAGGAGAAGAAAATGGAATATGAGAGTGAATAGGAGCATCAGAAATGCTAACAAGAGTAACAAATGAGTCTGTAATGCTATCTGTGGGAGAATTAGCAACAACCTCTGAAGCAATAGTAAAATGATTAGTAAAATTGAATGTACCATTGACATAAGGAAAAACATATTCATGAAAACAACATCTCTGGAATTAAAAATAGCATTTGTTGACAAATTTAAAACCTTATATCCTTTAACTCCAAAGGGGTATCCTAGAAAAATACATTTCTTAGCTTTTGGATCAAATTTGGTCCTATTATGAGAGAGGGTTGAAGCATAAAAAAGACATCCAAAAGCCTTCAAATGATAATAGGTAGGAAGGTGACCAAAATGAACCTCATAAGGAGTTCTATGGTTCAAAATTGAATTTGGAATTCTATTTATTAAGTAAACAGCAGTGAGTATGCAATAACCCCAGAGATGTAAAGGCAAATTGGATTGAAATTTTAGTGCTCTTGCTTCATTTAAGATGTGTTGATGTTTTCTCTTCACAACAACATTTTGTTATGGAGTCTCAACACAACTTAATTGATGCAAGATGTCCCTTTTAGTAAAAAAATCTTTTAGCAAGAACTCAGTACCATTGTCTGTTCTAATGCATTTCACTTTTCTTGCAAATTGTGTTTCAACTATTGTAACAAATTGTTCTAAAAAGAATTGAGTTTGAGACTTGTGTTTCAATAGATACACCCAAGTACATCTTGAACGATCATCAACAATAGTTAAAAGAATCTACAACCATGAATGGTGGAAACAGAAAAGGATCCCCACAAATCATAATGAATTAAATCAAAGCATTCATTGAAAATATGTGTACTTGTATTAAAGGGTAACCTTTTTTGTTTGGCAAGAGGACAGATTTCACAATGAAAATTTGCATTAGAATTGGGAAAATTGTACATTGCCCTTATTTATCAAAAGCCAATTTGGCATTTGACAAGTGCCCTAACCTAGCATGCCATATATGTGGCTAAACTTATTAGCAGAAACAGAAAAAGAAACACAGCTTGAAGTTGAAATAGAATCTCCTTTTAGCAGCATAAAGACCATTGATCTCCTTACCTAGACTAATTGTGTTCCAGTGAGCAAGGTCTTGGATAAAGCGTTGATTTCCAAAAAATATGAGACAACAAAGAATGGACTCTGCCAATTGACTGACAGTTTATAGGTTGAAACTAAAAGAAGGAACACATAGAACATTTGAGAGAACAAGATTTTATGAAATTCTAACGGTTCCTATGTGAGTGACTAAAGCTATTTCACCATTTGGAAGCTTCACATGTGTGTTTAAAGTTGTAGTGATAGAAGTGAATAAGCAATAGAATGTACCATATGGTCTGTAGCTCCTATGTCTATGACCCAATTAGAATTCCTAAAGACTTCTCTATTGATAGTTTTTGAAGAAAAAATAGAATATGTCATATTAGGACTGAAAGGTATTTTGTAAGAAGTACTTGACATGAAAGTAGAACAAGCTGATGAATTGTTCTGTGGTTGTGAAGGAAACACATCAAAAGCACCACCAGGATCTCCTTCCACACTAGCCACACTGGAAGCCCTCACAATAGTTGCATGGTATGTTTCATTAGCTCCAGAACCAATGCTAAGAAAGGCTAAAAATTTCTCACATTGTGCCTTAGAGATAGGACACAAATTACTTGCTATTGTAAGATTTCTAGCTCCACCGCTCAGACTTGAAGAGACTTGATTTGCAATGGCATTGTTCTTCCCTTTTGGCTTGTATCTTGGTGGATAACCATGTAGTTTGTAGAACTTCTCAATGGTATGCCTAAGAATATTGCAATGAGTGCAAAATAGCCTCTCTTTGTTTCAATTCCCTTTGTTCCAATAAGAATTACGAGAGTTGCTCTTTGAATTAGCATACATTGCTACTACATCATTCGGTGGTGAACTTGATCCTCCATGACCAAGGTTCTTATTTGATTCTTCTTGAAAAACTAGAGAGTAAACCTTGCTCATTGATGGAAAAGGAACGTATGTGAGAATTTGACTACGAAGTGTCTCATAGTTCTCATTGAGTCCCATCAAAAACCTCATGACATAGGTCTTGTTGTGTGAAGCACTCAACAACTTCATAGCACCACAAGAACACTTTGGAAGCGGCTCGAAATTAAGCAATTGATCCCAAAGCCTCTTGAATTTGGTGTAGTACTCTGACACTGAAAATTGATTATGAGAAATATGTGAAATCACTCTATGTAAATTGTAGATCTTGGGACCATTGCCTTGTGAGAAGAGATATTGCAATTCAATCCACATCTCCCTTGCTGTTTCACAATACATAATGCTGCTGGACACATCTACATGCATTGAATTGATCATCCAAGATAGCACCATAGTATTACAACTCTCCCAATCTTCATATAGAGGCAAATCCAAATATGGTTTTGTGATCTTACCATTGACAAAACCAATCTTCTTCTTCGCTGTAAGAACAAGAATCATTACTCTGGACTATGATTGATAGTTCCTCATTCCAAGCAATGGTTGTGTAGCAAAATATTGCCTGGATTTTCACTTGAACTAAGGAAATAGGGATTGGGAGGATTAGGAGTAGTGAAATCATTGTTGGAATTCAAAACAGATTGTGAGGGTTGATGATCAGATGGATTGGTTGATTCAGTGGACGCCATTATTTTGCTTCTCTGAGCTCTAATACCATGTAAAGAATTCTAATTCTCTCTAAATAGAACCTCTGATCTTATTGGTTGAAGAAAAATTGAATACAATGAATGAATGAAAGAATTACAACCTTATTGCTATATATACAATTTGAGCTATAAAAGAAAGTAATTAACTCCGCAATTGGAGGGAAAAATAGTTACAAAATATCCTATCTATTAACACGTGTACAACGTGTAACTGCTTCTTCTATCCACGTGGCAGTGCTCCTTCATACGTGTGAATGAACTGTTCATGGTAAATTGCTTCAATCACTTCTAGTAATTTTGGACTAATCCAATTACTTTGAGCTTCAGTTGCTTGAGCACTACTCTATTCTTCATTTCTGGTATTAGGCTTGCTCTTGACTTGAGTGCATTCTTTCTTACTTTCAACAAAAGAGAAGAAGAAGAAGAAGTTAATTTGTTGGCTGCACATGTCCTAAATTGTAAATTCACAAGAAGAAGGTGAGAAAGATGTTCACAAAATTTTAAGTTTCGTTTGATTAGAAATTTCTAGTATCGTTGGTTTAAGTGTTGTGAAAATACGTGTGAGTTAAAAAGTGTTGTAAAAATACGTGTTTTAGTGTTAAACACTATAAACAAATATTTAAACATATGTATCAAACACCTCATAATGGTTTGGGCTGAACGTACGAAACAAGTTGTTGGTAGTGGTTGGGTACCCTCCTCCAGGTGACTATGTCCTTAAATTGAAGGATATTATGACATAAACAAGCCAGAGGGAGAGTCACATGACCTAACGTGACTCTCCCTCACTGGAACCTTCCTTGTCTATCTTCTTCTTCTTCTTCTTTTTTTTTTTTTTTTTTTTGTATTTTTAATTTTTTGAGGAAATCCTTGTCTATCTTTAAGTGCGTTAGGTATATATCATTATACCAATCTGTACAGGCTCTCATTAACTACACCATTTTGAAACTAACACGATATATTAACTAATTTTGAGTCTAGTTATTAAATACTCATGCCCATTCATTAAAAAAAAAAAAAGTAATCATGCCCCTATTTACATTCCCCTATAAATACGTACCTTACCTAATGTGAAGTTGTGTTCTCTAAAGAAATGGCGAGTCCGAATAATGGTATCACCAATGTCCATAACTTAAAGATTGAAGCTCTGTTATCAGTGTCACCTTATAATCTGATTGATCCGAGACTGGTGCGCCGAGTTTTGGCCACGGACCCTGTCGGTTCAGGAATATTCCGCAGGTGTCTTCATGTACTTCTTTACTACAAGAATGTGAGTGAGGAGGATTCAGGGTCACTTTTTGCAGGTTGGGCTAAGGAGTCACTATCAAGAGCATTGTGTGAGCAGCCATTGCTTAGTGGAAGGCTTCGGCGTGGAGAGGATGGTGATGGAGAGTTAGAAATTGTGTCCAATGATAGTGGTGCTCGGCTCGTGGAGGCACAAATGGATATAACTTTATCGGAGTTTCTTGAATTGAAAGAGAAGGAAGAAGCAGAAGCTCAGCTTGTTTCTTGGAATGATATTGATGAACATAATCCACAGTTCTCTCCGTTATTTTATGTTCAGGTAACTAATTAAGCTTACATATCCAGGAAAAATAAAATCTAGACTATTTTTATAGTTATGTTAGAAAGTGCTGGGTTAATTAGAGAAGTGAATTATTAGGAAAAAATACCGATTTCAATGAAGCAGTTAATAATTAAACAGTTTATGTGCAATAAATTTAACCTTTCTTTTTAGGCGCTTTATTTCTTAATCCATCTTAAGATCTTTAAAAGTGTAAAGCACTGTCTTAACTCATGAGTATTCTACAACATGGGTCATAATAATTTATCATAACAATGACTTTTAGTGCTGAGTCCAAATCTTCTGTTCCACGTTTCCCACTCCACTTTATATTCTATCAATAAAAACTTGCCACATATTCACTTAATTTATTAAATACTAATATTAATTAATAACGGTAGCATTAATAAGTCAATAATGATAGTATTTAATTAATTAAGTAAACACGTGGCTTGCCCTTATTTCGCATATAGTGAAGCAGGAAAAGTATAGAAGATTTGATTTTTTAGTGCCCACATATTCCAACGAAGTCTTCTTTGACATGTAATGTCTATAGTCTTTGATGACACATGCTTGCCCTCTTTCGCATCGTATGTATAAACATATGTATAAATATAATGCCGAAGCTTAAAATGAAAGTGTGTATATTGTGTGAACATTACATATGAAAAGTTTAAAATAATAATTTTCTTTGGAGAAAAAAAAAGTCTCTTCCACTTTTCTTCTATTTTTGGCCGAATGTGTCATGTCTACAAAAAACCCAAGGTCAACAACAACATTCATCTAACAGCCCAATATATGCAGTGGTTCTAACTGATTCTAAAGTAAGCTAGAAAGAAGTGTGAATTAAAATGGGGCACTCTTTTTATTTTTTGTTTGTTATTATTTATTTATTTATTTTATTATGATTTTCCAATTCCTACAGGTGACAAACTTCCGGTGTGGTGGATACTCGGTTGGGATTAGTTGTAGCCTTCTTCTGGCAGACATTTTGGTGAAGGATAACTTCCTCAATAATTGGGCAAACATGCACGACAATGTACTTTTCAATAATAATAAATCCCAAAAACCCTTATTTTACCTTCCTAATCTTAAAACAGATGGTTATTCCCCGGACAACATAATTAGCCATAGTCCAAGTACTGATGGTGGCCAAACCATGCATTTCAAGGTCACTGCTGAGAGTGAAAATTCGGATGGTGAATTCTTCCAGTCACTTGCATTGCTTTGCATTGAGGAGACTGAGAGCAAACTTGGTAGCACAATGGCTTCAGAGTTTTCTTTGTTTGTGAAAGAAAACTCCGAGGTCATTAAGATAGAAAAGTATTCTAAACATGGACGTGTTAATCCACAATTGAGTCTCAAGACTCAAGCCACTTGTGCAGGTTGGGATGAATATTTAGGGGCGAACGAGGTAGCTTTTCGTGACGGGAATAAGCCAATGCATGTTTCATATTGGATTGGGTCAATTTTTGATGGTCTTGTAATTGCAATTCCACCTCTTAATCAGGCTACTCTTGGGGTGAACATTTTAGTCACAATTCCTAATGAGAACAAACTCTAGGACGAGCTGGACAGTTTGAATTTCTTTATTTATTTTTTTCTTCTATATGTGATTCTAGGAAAGGGGAAGAATATGTTTGGTTAAAGTTTCATGTTAGTCGTTAGCTTGATTTGGTATGGGGTTTAACTTTACCATCCGTTTGTAATAGTCATGTGATCAGTATTTGAAGGTTGAAAGCCAGTTATGTATTTAAATGATCTTAAGACTTTTGAGTTGTTTGTAATTTTTGTGCATTGTTTGCTCATGTAATTTAGCTTATTCGTCATCTATGTGTAAGCATTTAAAAAAAAAAAAATTTAGACTTAGCTTATGCCTTGGTAGTTGGTTCATTGTGAGAAGTTTGACCCATCTAAGGAAGTGAATTTTGTACTGTACTGACCTGTATATGCCGTATCGATGCTAATACCGGCTCAAAAATATGGGTTTTTCAAACCAGTTTAAATGTTGAATGTATCAGGTAGATCATTCTGGCCATACTAGGACAAATATCGGATTCGTGCATTTAATGAATATTGGTCCAGTACTACATGAACATTGAACACCACTCTCTCCGTATCTTTCTCCTGCTCACACTCCGTGCATGATAAGGAGATGTTGATTGCCAGTGAGCGGTGGCAAAATAATGAGACTGCAAGTCCTTGATGTTGAGGGGTCCGGCTTACCTGTTTCTTGTTAAAAACGTGACAGGACATCTCCCGTTCTCTTAACCTCCATCAGTGTCATTTACAGATTTAGTATGTAAGCAACGGCTGGGATTTAAAAAACCAACTTTTAAAGTCTTCAACGCTGTTCTTATCTCATTTTTGTTTGGCAGTTGCAGATATAACGTAAATAGATAATGGGTGACTATTTAAATTGACGTCTTTTTCCAGGACATAAAATACTCTATTTGTTGACACATACATACATATATATATATATATATAGTGAAATATATCTTTGTATTTTTTTGATGAGAGATCTTTGTCTTTGATTTATGCCATTTGACAGATTCTTTTTTGTTTTTGTTTTAATTTATAAGAAGTCTAATTTGGCAAAAATAAACGAGGGAGTAGGGCTGTGTTTAGTTCGGTTTCGGTCGGTTTGTATGGGTATGGCCAACCGAAACCGAATATTTCGGTTTGTGAAATTCTCAACCGAAACCGACCGAAATAGCTAGAAATCAATCGGTTTAGGTGTATTTTGGTTTTAGTCGGTTTCGGTCGGTTTTCGGTTTTCTAAAAAGAGGGTTTGAGATTTTCAAAACCACACTCTTTCAAACAATAAAGCAAAAATCAAAGCATATAAAATCACACTCAGAATCGATAAAAACCACAAGTTTAAAACTCTTCACACGGATCACTCGAAAACAAAATCACCGTTCACTTGAAAAAAAAAATTACAGTATAAACCAAACAAAACAAACACAACCTAAAGTGTAAAAAAAACTCACCGATTATATGAGAATCTCAGATATACGAAAGAAAAGGGAAGTAGAGATCTCTTAAAGTTGGTCTTCATCGATCTAAAGTGAAGAGATGAAACTCGGAGAGAGAGAGAGAGAGAGAGAGAGAGAGAGAGAGAGAGAGAGAGAGACTGAAGAATTTGAGCGAAGAAAGCTTGAGAAAGCTTCTTCTTGCATTTTGCTCTGTGTGTGTGTGTGTGTGTGTAAATTGAAGCGAGAACGAGAGAGAAGGGTAGAAAGAGAGAGAAAAAATTGATATAGATAAAGTTGGAGAAGGGGGTGGCTGAAAAAAGAAAAGGGAAGAAAAGAAGAGGGGGTATTTTCGTCTTTACATGATCTAGGGTTTTAAAGAATTAAATAGCTAAAAAAAACCCACATCCCACGTGAAGGCTCGAACCTGGGATCAACTAGCTAAACCTCAAGGAGCATACTACTAAGCCACTGATCAGTTATGTTTTAAAATTACATAAATATATATATATATATATATATATATATATATATTTTGGTTGGTTCGGTTTCAGGGTGAAAAAATCCAACACCTAGATCGAAACCGAAAATTTCAGTTTTTAAAAAATGAAACCGAAACCGAACCGCACTGAAACTGAACTGAAATTTTGGCATCAGTTCGGTTGGTTTCAGCCGATTTTTTCGATTTGTCAGTTTTTTGCACACCCCTACGAGGGAGAAAGTTGGGTTGTAAATAAGTTTTTGGTTATTTCATCTTTTTGAACTTTTGTGACAGTGTTGAAGGCTTAGAAGGTTGTTAGGCTGTCTTGTCTTGTTTCTTAAATTTCTGCCGTTGCAAAACTAGTTGCCGTTGCATAACGAGGGAGAAAGTTGGGCTGTAAACTAGTTGCATAACTATCTTGTCTTGTCTTGTAGCTTAGTAAGAGAACATGAGATGTCCAGTTATGTTTTTAATAGGATGTATGTCGGATCTGTGGGGTTAAAGCTTGTGTCAAGTATATTCATGCAATGGACAGGATACAACGTGGACACTTGTTCATAAGAGTGGAGTTAGAGCCTAGAGTCAAAGGAGTGGCTCTATTATTGGCTGCGTAGAACTCTAACCTCCAACTCTGTTGCTTAATTAGCCGTTAAGGGTTTTTTTTTTTTGGGTCTGGATAGAGGCAAAATTATTTTGTTTAAATTTTTTTAAAGGACTGAGCTATTTGTTTTGGGTAAAATTTGTTGGTTGAGCTTAATTGTTTTTAGTTTTATTATTGGTAATTTTTGTTGTTAGGCTAATTTCTTTGGGCTTATATATTTTGTTTTAGATTTTAGATCTATAATTTTTTTATAGCCTTCAAAAGGGGGAAAATGTTAGAGTTACAAGCCTTTTTTAATTTTTTTTTTATTTATTTATAAATTGCTGATTTGGTGAGTGGTTATTGATAAGTAAAAAAAATGATGTAAGTGTGATCCTAGATGCAAATTAATAAGAATTTGATATCTCAACAATTTGTAAAAATATTGTAGAAAAGTTTGTAATAGCATTACTCTAAAAGAGTTAATGAAATTGTTAAGGGGGAAAATGTAATTTTATAAAATAAAATTGCTAAAATTAATATCTATATACATACATACATACAAATTAATATTTTAAAAATCAATTGGGGTTCTAGGGGGAGGGGGGAAGGGGGAGGGCATTGGTCCCCATAGTCCAAGCTTCGCTCTGTCCTTACATGTTTAGTCTTGGATATGTGTTAGCATCGTATCTTATCCGGATACAAGTCATATCCATTGATAAGAATGTTCAAATTTTTTTTTCTTCTTTCTTTTTATAAAAGGTTAAAAAAAATGTTGGGCTTGGGCTTAAGTATTATGTAGGGCAAGGACAAAATTATAAATAAAATTTATTTGGTCCAATAATCATTAAAAGAAAATATTAGAATGATGGGTGTGGGAGGAATGAATCTTTCCCCAATTAGGTATTGTCCGCTTTGGGATAGGCAAGTATTATACTATACATGATTGGTACATCCTTCCTTAGACTCAATGCTTATAAGGCAAGGGTGGGAGGCGTCTCTTCCCGATGTGGGATTGAGCAAATCTGTGCGGGTGGGAGTAAGGGTCGACACTGCCCATCCCAAAGCAGATAATACCTGATTGGGGAAAGATTTATTCCTCCCACAATAGGTTAATTTTTTTTAATGAGTGATTTTTAGAATTAATGATGGGCTAATGACAAACTTCACCCTCCACATTTGTTTTCATAATTATGATGGGTTAATTTAGATTAATGAGCAATGGTTTCTTCCCTTTTCATCATATTTAGAGAATTCTATGAACTAAACAAGAGAATTCAATTTAGAATTAAGAGAATTCTACGATAATTTAGGTCAGTTGCTAGAAACCTAAGGCAACCAAAAACCCTACATAATGATGGGTTGATTTTTTTCTTAAACTAAAATTTTTTTATGGTTTTAATGCTCCATAAATGCCCAACTACTCTTCATCAGTTCCCATTGTGTTCTCAAATCTAAATAGTTTCACTTCTTCTTCTAGGTTCTCTCACTTTCCTTGAATCTGTTCTTCTCTTCCCTTTGCAATAGGAGATTCCATAATGAACTGACCCCTATGCAAAGGTCTAACTTTAATGAGACCATAGGTTTGCAGTTAGGGTACAACTGTTTTGGCAACCAAGCTTGGTTGATCATCAGCCTCCACTTCAGATCTCATAATAATTTTCTAAGAAAGGTTCCACTAAGCTGGATTCCTTATAGGCATGCAGATTTAAAAATAAAAATTGAATCCCTCTTCCTAATTATAGTATTACACATTATTTGCATTGATGCAATACATACACATATATAAGGAAAGATCATATTAAAACAAAAAAGGAAACATATTTATAATTAAAATGCAAAATTAAATGATTTTTTTTTTGAGAATCAAAATAAAATAAATAAAATCAAAGAATTTCAACAATTTAAATTAGTAATTATGAAAGATTATACTAATTAATGAAATCCAATTAATTGAGGTCAAACTACAACTTGAAAGGAAATGAGTTAAAATTTTAAAAGTCAAGACCAATCAAATATGATGAAAAAGGAAGAAAAAAAAATCATTCATTAATCTAAATTGACCTATCATAGAATTCTCTTAATTAATGAAAACTAAATTAATATGACCTAAATCACATGTGAACATATGTACTGAAAGAGAGTTGAGAAAACTAGAGTTTTACAAATGCGCCTTAAAGGCAGAAACCCCAATTCTACTTGTCTATAAGTTATATGAACAAAACTTTTGAACTAGAAATGAAAGAGCATGCATAGAACAAAAAGGAACTAAATCTAGAACTTTGAAAGAAAGAAGTTGAAAATAAAATGCAGAATCTAAAGAGAAAAAAAGGAACTCACCTTTGACCACAGATTCTCTTGATCATGCCGTGGCTTGAATAACGTAAACGTTCCCTAATGCATGATCGTTGTGAAATAATGACTTAGTGAGTCTGAGGTTGAATCCACTGAAAAGGGTATTGATTAGTAATTCAAATGAAAAAATTAAATTAAAATTTTTAATTTAATTGAATTGATTAGTAATCCAAATGACAAAATTACATTAAAAAAATAAAATTTAGTTGAATATGAATTATGATTTAATTGATGAGGAAAAATATAATGCAGGAAAAATAATATCTTAAATTCTAAGGTTTAGGAATTCATATGCAACACATATAATGGTAGTTTTGACAATTCTATTTTATAACTCAATTAAATTCATACAAAACACGATCTTAGTTGGATAATCTAGCAATAAGAATACGAGAATTAATTTTCTTAAGGTAGTACTATGAATTTAATTGATTTTAAGTAAGGCAAAACTTGCGAATTTGACTCTTAAGTATTTTCTTAGGGAAAGTAAATATTTTTTTTTTTTGAGAAACACACACACCCACACACTTATACAAAATAAAACATTTTTCCTAATAAGATGAACCTTTTTCTAACTTATATAGAATATAATAGTTAGATTAAATGAGGAAAACAATGCACTAGATTAAAAACAACTCATAGTCTTTTGATCATTTAAATACAGACTTTGATCATTCAAATACATATTATATATAACACTTACAAATTGATGGTAAAATTCAAACCCATACCAACCCAAGGTAAGGAATGACATGAAACTTCGACCAAACAAATCTTATGGGATAGCATATATGCTCGATTGAGGATTACATAATTGTGAGATAGAGTTCATTGACTCGATTGTTCACCTTTCATGGAATTACTCTAGAAAAATAAGTAAAAGACATTGATTCTGACCATCCAGCCCGTCCTATTGTTTGTTCATATTAGGAACTGTGACTAAAATGTTCACTCCAAGAGTAGCATGATTAATAAGAGGTGGGATTGCTATGACAAGACCATCAAAAATTGAGCCGATCCAATAGGAAACATGCATTGGCTTATTTCCATCACGAAATGCTATCTCGTTGGCCCCTATATATTCATCCCAACCTTCACAAGTGACTTGAGTCTTGTGACTCAATTGTGGTTTAACATGTCCATGTTTAGAGTACTTTTCTATCTTAATAACCTCAAAGTTTTCATTTGAAAACAAATAGAAGCTTGAAGCCATTTCCCTACGGTTAGTGTATAGCTTAGACTAGATTAGCCCATTGGGCTTGGCTCAGTATACTGTACTTGTAGTTTACTCATATTACTTGTACTGCACATATACCTAGCTTATATAAAGCTCTCTATTGTACATTATTGTTCACATAATATATATAGACTATTTAGTCTCTCTCTCACTTTATATTCTTAACATGGTACCAGAGCCATTCCTCTGACTTTCTAGTTCCTGTGGACATCTTCGGCATTCTTCCGCTGCCTTCGCCTTCATCCAGTAGCCATTATCAAAAGTGAGTCACCGTCGTCACGCCCACAGTCCTTGCAACTCTCGGATCTCACTGTTCTGTTCATCTTACTGTCAAAGCAAAGACATAGAGTGATGGAACAGCCGATCCCGAGCAAAACCTAACCAAGAACAGCCAGAACAGGCCTCACACACGCCCGCACGCGCCGCCTGAAGATTCTGACTGTTGAACACGCGCTTCACGTGCCGGTTAGAGAGCAGCCACACGCCTCCACTCGTGACACGCGTTCCATGCGCCTGAGACGATCCTCATTTGTCCACGTTAGCCCTAGGTTGATGTCATTTTGCACATGTCAGTGTCTGAGGCATCTGCCTATGTCAACACATGCCAGTCATTGACTTGACTGTTGAGTACTACAGTTGACTGTTGACTTTACGTTGATTTTTGACCAAAGTCAAAATTTTTCAATAGGGCCTGTCTTGCTCAGCTTTTCACGTTGATTCTGATTTTGAACTCCGTTTTTGCATTTAAGTTATCTAAATCCCACTTTTTGGTCATTTTCTTCATTATGGCTCTACAAAAGGAACAAAATATCATATGTCTTATCACCAATATGTTGGATGGCCCTGCTAGCTATTATACATGGTCTCAGAATATGACTATTTTTCTCAAGGGTTGTAAACTGTGGAGATATGCGACTGGTTCAATTCCTAAGCCAGTACCAAAACCTACATCCAAAGCCATAGCTGCTGAAGATGCCTCAAAGACCACTACTACAGTGGATGATTATGAAGAACGCCTAGAGGAATGCGAGAGTATTTAGAGTAAGATTTTGTCTTGGTTTCTCAATACCTCTATTCCCTCCTTTCATAATCTTTTTCCTCGTCTTGAGACTGTTGAGGCAGCTTGGAAATTTCTGGCCGATTGCTGTAATTGCACTAATGATTCAAGCCTGGAGTTCCACATTGAATCTAAGCTTTATCAAATGCGCCAAGAGACAGGTCAATCTATTTTTAATTATCATTCTTAGACTTCTACTATGTGGGAACAACTCTCTGCTGCAGATCCTCCACTAGTTTGTTCTAAGGACATTGAGTTCTTTGTCAAATATCGGGATTGCCGTAAATTTATGCACTTCATGATGGGTTTACATAAGGATTTTGAGCCTACTAGGGATTTTCTGCTGAGCCAGTCTCCTACTCATTCTCTTGATGTTGCAATCAAGGAGCTCATTTCTGAGGAGAACCGTTGGCCTACTTATCACATGTCATCATCTGATTATGTCTTGGCTACACCATCTCCACAGCCTCCTGTTGCTGCTTTCACTGCTCCTCCACAAATAAACTCTGGGAGTCCCACCTCTCAGTCTTCCAAAGGTAGTCGCTGCGAGTTTTGTCGTGCCAAAGGCCATGACATCTCAGTTTGTTGCAAACTGCAGAAATTTGTGCAAGAGAAGAATAAAGCTTCTCTTCCTCAGGCAGCTGTTGTATGTCCTTCAGATCTATCGATTCATACAAGTCCATCTTTGCCTTCCTCATTTACTACAACTGATATTAAGGCAGTAGTTCAACAGGTTTTATCCTGAACTTCCACTGCCCTTTCTGTCACCTCAGGTAAACAACCTTGATTTTTTGATACTGCATATTGTAACCATATGACTTCTGGTGAATCCCAATTATCTGACAAGGCACCCTTAGCACACCTTATTACTATTTACACTGCTGATGGAACTCCTATGCTTGTTAGTCATAAAGGAACAATCTCTTCTCCTGGTTTATCCCTTAGTGACACATTTCATATCCCAAAGTTATTCCTCAATTTGATTTTTGTTGGTCAACTTTGTGAATTAGGTATAGATCTTTTATTTACTAATCATGTTGTGGATGTGCAGATTTCCAGACGGGTTAAGTGCTTGTGGATTTACCTTCCTCACTTATTACGGCTGATATTGAGGCAGTAGTTCAACAAGTTTTATCCCGAACTTCCACTACTCTTTCTGTCACCTCAGGTAAACAACCTTGATTTTTTGATACTGCATGTTGTAACCATATGACTTCTGATGAATCCCAATTTTCTGATAAGGCACCCTTAGCACACTCTATCACTATTTACACTGCTGATGGAACTCCTATGCCTATTAGTCATAAAAGAACAATCTCTTCTCCTAGTTTATCTCTTAGTGACACCTTCATATCCCAAAGTTATCCCTCAATTTGCTTTTTGTTGGTCAACTTTGTGAATTAGGTGTAGATCTTCTATTTACTAATCATGTTGTGGATGTGCAAATCTCCGAACGGGTCAAGTGCTTGGGATTGCATGTTTGAGGTTCATGACTTGAAGATTCCTTCACAAATTGTTTCTGCAATTGCTACCATTGCCATTCCCTCTCCTGATCTATGGCATGCTCATCTTGGTCATCCATCTTTATCTTGTCTTCAGTTGTTAGCTTCTCAAGGTCATTTAGGTTCAGTTTAGTTTCAAAAATTTGATTGTACTTCCTGTCATTTTGGCAAACAAGCAAAATTGCCCTTTAATAATAAACTTTTTCTTCTGCACCTTTTGATCTTATACATTCTGATATTTGGGGTCTTGCACCGGTTCCCATTGAGGAGGGATTTAGATTTTTGTCATATTTGTGGATGATTTTTCTTGATATACTTGGATTTATCTGCTTCACCATAGGTTTAAACTTGTGTCTACTTACCAAACATTTCATAAAATGATTGAAACATAGTTTAATCGCACCGTCAAAGTCTTTCGATCAGATAATGCCCAAGAATATAATGATAAATCTTTCCTATCCTTTTTAGACAGTCATGGTACACTTCCTTAACGGTCTTGTCCTTACATCTCTCAACAAAATAGTTGTGCGGAACGAAAACATCGTCACATTCTTAATGTTGTCCGTACCCTTCCCATTTCTGCCTCTTTTGAGGTGATGCAACACTCATTGCTGTGTACATCATTAATCGTATTCCTTCACCAACTACACATAACAAATCACCATTCGAGCTTTTCTATGGTCAAACCAATGACTACTCCTTACTTCGGGTTTTTGGTTGTGCTTGCTTTGTCTCTCTTCCTCCTCATGAATGAACAAAGCTTCAGCCTCGTGCTCGTCTTTGTTGTTTCCTTGGTTATGGTGTCTCTCAAAAGGGGTTTCGTTGCTATGATCCCATTTCTCATCAGCTTCGTGTCTCCTGTCATGTTGAGTTTTGGGAACATCATCCTTTCACGAGTCTTCAGCAGTTTCTTGCATCCTTTTCCTCAGAGTCTCCCATTTTTACCGATCTTTTTCTCCCTCTCGATCCTAAACTTGTGGAGGATTCTTCGATATCGGTTGCCTTTTCAGACGACTTATCTCTGGTTCCATCCCCAGCATATGACCTGCCTGTCTTGGATCCTGTGACACCACTCTCTCTTAAGTTACCTGTCGGTCCTGAACTTTGTCGTTCCACCCGAGTAAGCATTCCTCCCCCTTATCTCACTGATTATCACTGCTCTTTTCCTCTTGCCACCTTCTATGAACTTCACACCTACCATGAGGCCTATATTGGCCCTCTTTGGCAGCAAGCTATGAACGAAGAACTAGATGCCTTTCATAAGAATCACACTTGGGATATGGTTGATTTCCTCCTGGTCAGTCTGTAGTAGGTTTTAGGTAGGTTTACAAGATCAAGACCAAGGCTGATGGATCTGTTGAACAATACAAGGCTCGCCTCATTGCCAAGGCCTTTACTCAGGAGTATGACATTGACTATGAGGAAACATTTGCTCCTGTTGCTCACCTTACATCTGTCAGATGTCTTATTGTTGTAGCTGCTATTCGCCGTTGGCCTCTTTATCAAATGGATGTGAAGAATGCTTCCTCAATAGAGACCTCGAAGAAGAAATGTACATGCAACCACCCCCTAGCTATCCATACTCAAGCAATCAAGTTTGTCGCCTTCGTCGTGCTCTTTATGGCCTTAAGCAAGCTCCTTGAGCTTGATTTGAAAATTTTAGCTCAATTGTTGCTCAGTAGGATTTCACTTTGAGTCCTCATGACACTGCTCTTTTTGTTTAAAGATCCTCTGCTAGTATCACTCTTATTCTTCTTTATGTTGATAATATGATTATTACTGGAGATGATTCTGCTAGTATTCGCTCTCTTTAGCACTTCCTTAGTCAGCATTTTGAGATGAAAGATCTAGGCACTCTCAGCTATTTTCTTGGGCTTGAGGTTACCTCATTCTCTGATGGATACTAACTTTCCCAAGCTAAATATGCTTATAATCTTCTCTCCAAAGCTAGTATCACCGACAATAAGTCTGTTTCCACTCCCTTGGAATACAATGCAAAGCTCACACCCTTGGATGGTGAATCTATATTTGATGCTCCTCACTATAGTCAGTTAGTTGGTAATCTGATCTATCTTACTGTTACTTGTCCGAATATCTCACATGCCGTGGGTATGGTTAGTAAGTTCATGGATGCCCTTCGTTCTGTCCATTATGCTGCAGTTCTTCAGATTCTTCGATATGTCAAGGGCACACTTTATGCTTTGCTGGCTCTTGGCTGACATGGATGCTCCACAGCCCACTGCCACTCCTCTTTATTGTGATAATCGTAGTGCCATCTACATTGCTCATAATGATGTCTTCCATAAACGCACCAAGCACATTGAGATTGACTTCCACACACTCGCCAGCATCTCAAGAAAGGCAATCTCAATTTGTTCTCCATTTCCTCTGCTGACCAGCCTGCTGATATCTTCACCAAGACTCATCCGCCTGGTCGTCTTCTAGATCTTCTATCCAAACTTCAGTTGGCTTTTTCCTTGACAATTCGAGTTTGAGGGGGGATGTTAGTGTATAGCTTAGACTAGATTAGCCCATTGGGCTTGGCCCAGTATATTGTACTTGTAGTTTACTCATATTACTTGTACTGCACACATATCTAGCCTATATAAGGCTCTCTATTGTACATTTTTGTTCACATAATATATACAGACTATTCAGTCTTTCTCTCTCACTTTATATTCTTAACACCTACCAAGTCTGCTCTCTGTCTCTTCAATACAAAGCAATGGAAGTGACTTGCACACTTCACCCTCCAAATTTGTTGTTCCAGCAGTGACCTTGAAATGCATAGTTTGGCCACAATCTTTTCTTGGAGTTGAGCTAAGTATGATGGTAGGGGAATAAAAATTTCTATTAAAATCAGGGAGATGAAATATGGGTTTTTTGGGACGTTCTTTATTACTTGAAAGTATGTTATTATGCATGCTTGCCTAATTATTGAGGAAGTTCCCCTTCACCCAAAGGTCCGCTAGAAGAATGCTACAGCTTATTCCAATGGAGTATCCACCACATTGGAAGTTTGTGACCTATAGGAATTGGAAAATTAGACAAATTAAGAGAGAGAGAGAGAGAGAGAGTCCCATTTTCATTAAGATCGCCATTCTATATAATATGTGCTTTTCTAACAAAACTAGAAGAATGGTCAAGTAATATGAGACCATTATTTTCTGGATTATGTAACATATATTTTTCCCTGAACATAGAATAATGGTGAGAATTGAGGATCATGTTCATCAATATCATTACAAAACACAAGCTGAGCTTCTGCTTCTTCCTTTCCTTTCTGTTCAAGAAACTCGAACAAAGTTACAGCAATCTGTGCCTGGATGAGCCTAGCGCCACCATCATTGGACACAATTTCTAACTCGCCATAGCCATCGTGTCCACACCTGAGCCTTCCACCAAGCATTGGCTGCTCCGACAATGCTCTTGCTAGTGACTCCATAGTCGAACCTGCAAAAAGCCACTCTGAATCCTCCTCGCCCATATTCTTGTAGTAAATAAGTACGTGGAGACACCTTCGAAATATTCCTGAACCAACAGAGTCTGTGGCCAATACTTGGCGTCCCCGTCACTGATCACTCACATTCGAGGGTCTTACTGTCAAAACAGCTTCAATGTTTAAGTAAGGGACATTGGTGATAACATAGTGCGTTGTCATCTTTAGAGAACTGTTGGACAACTTCTTGCATGGTAAGGTATTTATAGAGAAAGTTAAATAAATACATGACAAATTGTGATTGGGAGAGTATAAAACAGAACACAAAAAATAGGATACGGAATTTGTATTTGGGATTTGTATTCACTATTAGGGGGAAAATTTTTTAAAAAAAAATCCTAAATTAGAATTACATGCACTTTAATCTCAAGAGGTTGGTTTAGTAGTTCTTAAATCCTAATATCTCATGATATCTATGAGATCATAGATTTGAAATCTTTTGCTTGCATCTTGTGGTCACTCTCAAAGGTTTTCTCCATGTAATAATCTAGAGTATGTAGGATAGAGAGACTACACACATTCAAGAGAATAATTAGATACTATAAGGGGCCTGGATATTTTCCTTTCTCAAAAAAAAAAAAAAATGTATACACTTTAATTTTGTTTAAAATTCAAATCAATCTTGTAAGTTTTGATTTATTCATTTCAAAATTTCAATGCTATAAATTTAATGTAGGCTTTCTATCCACTCCGTTAAAGTAAGTTGTCATTAAGTGTTCCAAAAATGACGTAGTTTTGGCATTTTGAATTTATAATTAAAAATTAAAAAAAATTAAAATGAAAACTTTATTTAATTTCTTTATTTTTGAAATGAAAAAATTCATTTAATTTTAGTTTTTGGGTACCCAAAAACCAAGATCCAAAAATTGGGTTTCTGTTATCCTTCCGCACCAAAGCATCTCATCCACACAAAACCTATCTACTCTAAACAAAATTGGTTTTCTCATTATGTTTCATCACAAAGCATTTCATCCTCACGAAAACCATTAATTGACCCAAAACGATTTCGCTGATGATTACTCTCATTAGAAGCCTTGTTTATGGATAGGGGATTGATTTTATTTTGGATTTGGATTCAGATTTGGGTCAGGACTTAGAAATTGGGGAGGAAATATTTGACACAACCTGCAAACATGACACGAACACAACATCAACAATGATGGAGTCAAGGGGAAAATTTTATATACATAAGTATATACTATTGACTTGAATATATATATATATATATATATAAAACTATAATTTATGTACTTATAAAAGATAAAATATGTTAATCATTTTGGGTCAATTTTTAAATTGGTTGAAATGGGTCATTTCAACACTAACCCAATATGTGTTTATTAAATGGGTTGAAATTGGTTGTGTTGTGTCAGCCCACTTAATAAATTTGTCATAATAGGGTTGAGGGGTTTTAGCACAATTATTAAGGATTCGTTTGGAAGTTCATAAGGGAATAAAATGGAATGATCATAAGATAATGGAAATGAAGGGAATAGAATGGAATGTATTTAATCAAGGGAAAGGAATGGAAAAGAAATGAATGGAATGGAATTAAATAATCTTGATTGAATGTTTTAAAATAAAGGAATGGAAAAGAATGAAAATAAATGGAATGGAATGAAATGTAAGTAATCTTATTTGAGAGTAATATAGAGGGAATGGAATAGAATCATTTTATGAAAATATGTTAAGTTATGGTTTTTCACATAACATTTATGTTGACTTTATTCTATGACAAAAAGTGTTGTAATTTCATTAATTTATTTCTTTGTATTTTGTGAAATTTAATTGTAATAGGTTTAGACTTAAGTGGTGAAGATTTGCTCAAGAAGTTGATCTCGCGACTTGGCTCGCGAGTGGTACAACCCACAAAGGTCACATGGGGAGCACATACCAAAAGCTGAAGATTTAGTGTGTTTCGTGACTCATTTTGCGACTTGGGCAACTCGAGAGATTACTCGCGAAATGCACTGACAACTAAGAATCTAAGTGTGACTTTTATACTCTTCACCCATACTATATAGACATTCATTATCCACAAAATTGTAAGGAGGCTATTTAGAAAAAAAACCCCAAAAAAGTTTCTACAACACCCACCTTTTAGAGAGAGAGCTACTCATCCTTAAGCAAGAAATTCATGTAGTCTCTTTTCCTTCCCTCTCCCATCGTTATACCTTGAGAGGAGATTTGTACCTAAACACAACCCACATCAATTCAGAGTGTAGAGTGATTTGGAGCTTGGGAAGCATTGGAGATTTGCCAAAATAAGCCGATAAGGCTTGGTGGATGCAATTGGGTGATATTGCGGGATCTGAGAAGCTAATAAAGACAAGATTCCGAGAAGTTCGTTGGTAGCTAGAGCTTGGAAAGCTCAAGTACTTTGGGTAGATTAGGCTTGGAGGGTCTTTTTGGTATCCTTGTACTCCAACTTATTTACTAGTGGATCATTTTGACTTGGAGGATCGAAGAGAGTTTTTTGCAGAGTTTTTCAGTTTCTTCTTTGATAACACGTATCGGTGTTATTTTGTATTTGCATCTCTCTTCTCTTACACTTTAAACTTTATATTTATTGTTGCCTGCTTATGGTTATAACTTAGAAAGTAGTTTCGGTTATTGCGTATCATTTACTTTTATTTTGCACTTAAATGAGTTAGAGTAAAACCAATGAAGCTATGTTTTTACATTAGGGGTCTAAACAAGTAATAGTTATTAAATACACTATTTGAGCTTTCAAAATATTACTATTAGAACCATATTTTAAAATAAAGGGTTGAATATAGAGGAGTATTTTAGGAGTTTTAGTAAACAAATTCATTAAATCTAATTCCATTCCTCCCAATTTCGGGAAAAATGAAAATTTGAGGTTTTAAGATAATAAAGAAGAATAAATATTCCCTCTTATCCATTCCATTCCCTCCTGCTTAAATTCCTAAATAAGGGAATGGACTTTCCATTCCCTCTATTAAAACTCCCAAACAAAAGAATGGAAGAATATTCTAAAACTACCAAACTACTCTCTAAGTTATGGTTATAACTTAGAGAGTAGTTTCGGTTATTGCGTATCATTAACTTTTATTTTGCACTTAAATGAGTTAGAGTAAAACCAATGAAGCTATGTTTTTACATTAGGGGTCTAAACAAGTAATAGTTATTAAATACACTATTTGAGCTTTCAAAATATTACTATTAGAACCATATTTTAAAATAAAGGGTTGAATATATAGGAGTATTTTAGGAGTTTTAGTAAACAAATTCATTAAATCTAATTCCATTCCTCCCAATTTTGGGAAAAATGAAAATTTGAGGTTTTAAGATAATAAAGAAGAATAAATATTCCCTCTTATCCATTCCATTCCCTCCTGCTTAAATTCCTAAATAAGGGAATGGACTTTCCATTCCCTCTATTAAAACTCCTAAACAAAAGAATGGAAGAATATTCTAAAACTACCAAACTACTCTCTAAGTTATGGTTATAACTTAGAGAGTAGTTTCGGTTATTGCGTATCATTTACTTTTATTTTGCACTTAAATGAGTTAGAGTAAAACCAATGAAGCTATGTTTTTACATTAGGGGTCTAAACAAGTAATAGTTATTAAATACACTATTTGAGCTTTCAAAATATTACTATTAGAACCATATTTTAAAATAAAGGGTTGAATATATAGGAGTATTTTAGGAGTTTTAGTAAACAAATTCATTAAATCTAATTCCATTCCTCCCAATTTCGGGAAAAATGAAAATTTGAGGTTTTAAGATAATAAAGAAGAATAAATATTCCCTCTTATCCATTCCATTCCCTCCTGCTTAAATTCCTAAATAAGGGAATGGACTTTCCATTCCCTCTATTAAAACTCCCAAACAAAAGAATGGAATAATATTCTAAAATTATTATTTTTATTCCTTTCTATTCTATTTTATTCTCTCCTCCTAAATGAAGCTAAATGGGTCAGGTCAGAATTGAGTTTTGCATTTGAATACCCTCAACACAACATGAACATGGTCTGCAAACACGAATTGCCATCTTTACATGAAAAGAGCCATATGAGGAGGATGAGGAGGGAAAGAGTGAAGAAGAAGTGGGCTTTAGGGATTATGTTGTTGAGTTTTGAGAGTTGAGAAAACTGCCATATTTTATCATTTCTCTATTTTTCGTTTTCTTTAAAACTATAAATAAATAAAAGAAAAAAAGAAAAAAGAAAAAGAGGCAAGCCTTTTGCTCGTTACATAGAAATTAACAACTCTAACGGAAGGTTCCAGTTCATACTACAATCGATGGAAATCTTGTGTTTGAAAGTAGAGCTTTTCCCATGGATTCTTCTAATTCAGCTTATTTAGTCAGGTGAAATTGAAGGCAGTGACATTTTTGAGATTTTGATTTCTATATTTTTAATTGATACTATTTTTATTAGTTTTTGAATTTTTAAAACTAAAATATGTCAAAACAGTGTCCTTTTTTAGCTCTTAAGGCAACCCACATAATAGAACTTGATGAAAGGACTACATTAAATAAAGGTCAAAGTTGACAGGTCACAAACGCGTTGACCCCTTGTGATAACTTAGATTAATTAATTAGCCTAGTTATTAATTAATCAAATTAATCATGCAATATCACGTGGTAGCACAAACAAATCACCAAACTAAGTAATGCAGCGGAAAATAAATGACACGGTGATTTGTTCACGAATGGGGAAAACTCTTACGGCAAAAACCCCACCGGGTGATTTAAGGTCACCACTCCCGAAACTCCACTATTATCACAACAAGCAGTTACAAGTAAGGAATCCCAAGTACCTCACCAACCTACAGTTGAACTCTTACCCCAATACCCAATTGGACTTGTTCTGTAGTGACAGTTTCTCCTTTCAATGCACGGCTCCCAAGTACGTGACTAACCAGATGCGCAGATCCCAGTACGCGACTTCAAATACCAACTAAAGAGAGAGAGAGTTGGCTGCAAAGTTTTTCAAATCATCAGAGATGAACAACAAGTTCTCAAAGAATGTGCAACTTGTATCTTCTGCTTCCCTGCTTGACGGCCCTTAAAATAATCCTTTTATATGTCTAGGGTTAGGAGAAAAGAAGTCCCAAAGACACACTCACGGATTAGACTTGAAACAGACCTGGAAATCTGTTTTCTTTAATTCTCGACAGATAGAGGTGTCGAGAGGTGTCGAGAAGCTGTCGAGGCTCGGGCAAAACAGCTCCTTTAAAGCTCGATAGATGCATCTGTCGAGGTATGTGTCGAGCTTTAAAACCTTGCACTTCCTAGCTTGTTTCTTGGACAGACTTTGACGGCTTCAACACTTAACCTTGAACCACTGTTTCTTGAAGTGTTAAACTCATCCTAAATCTACCCAATTACAAGTAAAGTGCGTTTTGTCTAAGGATAAGCCAATTACATAAAATAGTGACATATGTTCACAGACTTGAACTACATATGTCCTAACAAAAGTTGTAGGGCTTAAATGAATAAATCAAAAATAACACCTTTCTTCCTATCAAAAAAAAAAAAAAACGCGACTGAATTGAAATTTAGGTAAACTTAGAATATATAATTTGTTGTTTAGCAAAAGAAAAAACCTTAAAATGATATGGATTTGGAGCATTTTTTATTACATCAATCTTGTTTTAGATTGGTGTAGTTTATCATTTGGTATAGGGAGACACTCTTTTTTTTTTTTTTTTTGGAGAAGATATATAGGAAGACACTTACGCCTCGTTTGGGAGGAGGGAATGGAATTAAATGAAATAGAAATGAATGAAAAAAATAATTTTAGAATATTCTTCATTTCCCTTGTTTGGGAGTTTTAATGGAGGGAATGCAAAGCTCATTCCCTTGTTTGGGAGTTTAAGTAAGACGGAATGGAATGGGTAGGAGAAAATACTCATTCCTCTCAATTCCCTTAAAATCTCAAATTTTCATTCTCCTCGAAATTGGGAGGATTGGGAGAGAATGGAATTAGATTTAATGATTTTTTTCACTAAAACTCCCAAAATACCCCTATATATTCAACTCTTTATTTTAAAATAGGGATCTAATAGTAATATTGTCATAAAATGATTCCATTCCATTCCCTCCATGTTGCTTTCAAACAAAATTACTTACATTTCATTCATTTCTTTTAAAACATCCAATCAAGGTTACTTAATTCCATTTTATTTCATTCTTTTCCATTCTTTTCCCTTACTTATATACATTCCATTCCATTCCATTCTTTTCCATTCCTTTATGATCATTCCATTTCATTCCATTCCCTTCTCTTATGAACTCCCAAACGGACCCTTAAAAGGCGGATAAAGAATGATTGTCTAAGCTAAGCTTAAACTTGACTCGATATTAAATAAGTAGGAACATAAAGAAATATATTTTTGAAATCAAAGTCCAAACTGCTCATAACTTAGCTCAAGCATAATAATAAAAATAAATAAATAAATAAATAAAAGAAGCAAAATGTCCAATTATAACTCCATCTGTTAGATAACAATGAATTGGTGTTTAATTACTTCGGTCTTGCTAACCAATCAACCATAAGCTAGAAAGAGGGGCACATTATTGTGACCCCACACAAAAAAAATAATTATAACTCCATCTATTAGTTAACAATGAATTGACATTTAACCACTTTGATCCTACTAATTGATCATCCATTAGTTAGGAGGGCACATTAATGTGATGACACAAAAAAATAATTATAACTCCATCTGTTAGCTAATAATGAATTGGCATTTAATTACTTCAATCCTTCTAGCAGATCAACCATAAGCTAGAAGGGACTACCACCGCACACCTTTGGTGCGATATTCACTCCACAATTATAAGTTAAAGAAACCATAAGCTAGAAGGAGGGTCACATTAAGGTGACCACAAAAAAAGTTCTTTGACATGTTGCTAATTAATATAATATGTGCCATGGGTGCCACCTTACCAATTGATCAAGATCATTTGTCTACCTACTGTCACCATCAACATCGAAAACAATTGCTCACACACTTACCAATGTAAAACATTTCTATGAAATTTTTGATGCATTTAGAGTTATTATAAACTGTAAGGGCAAAAATCACGCTGGATCCAAAGTGCACTTTCAGACCAGCCCAATGAGTCCTAAACAATAAATTTATAGAGTGTGGGTATCTAATCTAGGGCTCTGAGTAGTAGATAACATGAGATTTGCATTCAATTACAGAACACAGGTATATCTTTCATACATGGATGGAATCTCGTTTTATATATTAATGCCGAAAACAATCTGGTGTATTTCCTTACAAGTCCCGCCCCCTTCTTTGCAATCTCCTCCGCCTTTTATAGGCCTGTCCCTCTTTCCCTCTTCTTTCACGTGTGGTCTAGGTGTTCCTTTCTAGATACTTGTCCCATCACCCCCTCTTACTAAAGTCTCTGGCGGTGAGGGTAAGGTTGAATTTCAATGTTCAGGCGTCACTTCCTCATTAATGCAGCCAGGGAGGTAGGTAAGGTGCCTTCAATGCGGTGGTAGCAGCTTTTTCCTTGATATTTGTCTGTCAATTCCCTTTATCCCTTATCCTCCTTCCCTCAGTTGTTGCATACAAGGTCCTTAGTATGGGAGTCCTTGAACCGCCAGATCACTAATACTGTCCTCGGCAGCATGCTGCCGAGGACAAGGTCATCCTCAGACGTCATGTTTCATGGTGTCCTGCTCATGCATGGCACATTTCTTTGTCACTTGACTTCGTAGGCTGGAGTTATTATGCCCTCGGACCATTTCATGATGTTGGGTTAGACTTTCCTTCTTATGGGAGTCTTTGGACCGGCCCAATACGCGCTTTGGGCCCATGGGCACTACAATAGCCCCTCGAAATCCTTATTTCTACTTTATGAAGAGGAATGAAGGTTTCGATACACGCACGCGGGACAATCTACTTCTGACGCTTCGGTCTGCAGAACGCGCTTTACTTAAATATTGGCGGCTCTTTGTTCCCCACGTCCAACCGCACGATGCTCATCCAACGAGTGGGCGCATTTTAAGGGGACAGGCGGGAGGTTTCCCGCTTTACGCCTTCCCATGAAATAAGTACTGCCATTTCAAAGGTCCCTTGTTCATTTCAGAGTCTGTACACTGAACTTAGCCTCTCCTGCAATCTACACGCGTCTCCATACCCTTTCAATCCTAAGCCGAGGTGATATAGTCGCTTTAAAGTAAGTTTTCCAACTTTCTATTTTCATTATTTGTTGTTCATTCTTTCTCGTTACTCTCCTTCTTTCTGTCCTCGGCCCACTAAATTTCCTAGTCCCACCATAGTATCCTCTCTTAACCTTTAGAAAATGGGCAGATTCGCACCCTTAGTTGATACCCTTGAGAAAATAGAAGAATTTAAGGCCAAGTACGAGATCCCATCCGGAGTGACTGTTAAATATTGCAAGCAGGGAGCTTGGCATACTGAGAGAAAGGCCGGTGAGATAGTAATTCCCATGATAGCTTTTATAGAGGGGGGAATGAAGATTCCCATGAAACCAATTACTAGGAATTATCTCAGAGCGGCGAGATTATCCCCCACACAGTGTGCCCCAAACATGTTTAGGATTCTTGGGGCCGTAGATGCTCTAAACGAAAGATTAGGGTTAGGACTTACCCACCACGAGGTGAACTGGGTTTACAACCTTCACCACTTAATCAAACAAGGGTACTACCTAAAATCTAGGCACCTTGAGGTGAGGTTAATTCAATGTCTCCCTAGTTCCAACAAAGGTATGAACAAAGACTTTCTCATACTATCTGGGGATTGGCATGACGGTCTCCCCTGTCCGACAACAGAGGGGGAACCAGGTGAATAACTGCACCTCACTCAGCTGTGAATATTCATGCATATATATATATATATATATATACTTTTCCTGTTTTGTTCTTGTTATTGCTATTTGTTATTTGCTATTTACTTATTTTCTTTTACTTATTATATTTTTTTTTTGAACAATTGCGCAGATCGTTGTGCTTTCACTCGCCACGCCCATCTTGTCGATTTCGCTCGTTTGGACAAGATTCTGAAGGCCGAGGTGTACGTACATTCGGACGGCCAACTCCAAGCGGCACACCTAATTTTGGGGTACACTCCGATCTCATCCGCCTTTCAAGTGCCGAAGTGCGTCATCAAAAAGAAGGATCCTCGGCTGCCTAGGATAAGCGTTGCGGTAGAGGGCTTCTTGCTCCCAAAGGGTACCCCAGTTCCTCGAGGGGTCCTTATTACTGAGCCCGTGAGGGTTACCCTAGGAGCCTTTCCTCTCGCCGCATCCTCGGCCCGGCCCAGATTAGGTGAAAGCTCCTCTTCCCGACCAATCACAAAGGAAAAAGAAGAAACAGAAGAAGAAGAAGAAGAAGAAGAAGAAGAAGAAGAAAAACGAGAAGAAGTCGTTGAGCTTTCAGACTCAGACGAAGAATTCGAAGCCTTTGACCGGCTTCTATCGCCCAGGAACCCACCTTCTGTCGTCGGCTCACCATCCATCACCTCCTCGGACGACGACGACTAACCATTAGTAAGAATGGGCATCCAGCGTAGACCCAAGCCCGGCCTCAAGGACGTGTTAGAAGGTCAAGCTGGAGCGCAAGAGCTTCCCAAGGTGCCCCCGGTAAAACCTAAGGACAAGGGCACCGAGAAAGTTCCTTCGACTAAACTCACTCTTCTTCCTTCCACCTAAATTGAACATCCTGACCCAGCTGACCACAAAAGGAAAAGGGATCAGCACAAGGGAAATGAGACAATTGAAGGGACCAAAGACCTCCCCACCAAAGAGATAGAGTTGGGGAGGGGAGGAAAGCATGCTCGTCATGCCCAAACAAGATCGGAGAGACGAATTGACCCTCCAGCAGCCAGCAATGCGCCCATTTGGGCTCCCTCAATGAATGTAGACGACCAGGCAGTCACCGCTGACGCCTCCATTAGGGGATCCGATGAGGGCACAGCTACATGCATCGCCGATGCATTGGAGCAAGCACTTTTACTGTCCGAGGACATGGGCGAGCTACAAAGGATGAGGGATCAAAATGTCTTCATGATCCTCAAGAAAGAGTTAGCCATGGTAAGAGTTTCAATTGACTGTTCCTAGGTATCCATGCTTTTCGTTGTTGCACTTGTGGTTATTATTTCTTGTTTGGCGTTAATTGCTACTACATGCTATTAATTGACAACATTTTGTGTGTAGGCTGTTCAATTTACACATAGAGCAGAGGAGATCGCCGCTAATTCGTATAAAGCATTAAGGGCCGAAGAGGTAAGGCTGGACCACACCCACAAGATCCTGGAGCTGAAGGAGAAGAAGCTACAGGAGGTGACAACCAGCCTCGGCAAAGCAAAAAGTGAGAGGTCAGGCTTAGAGGCCCAGCTGAGGACTACTACCCGGCAGGCTGAAGATCAGAGGCTGCAGCTCAAACGTGCCAATGAAGACCTTGCCTTGGCCAAGAAACTAGTAGAAGATCTCAAAAGAGATCTGACAAAGTTCGAGGAAGCCAGGCAGGAGGCTCTTAAGGCCAAGGAAGAGGCTCTCGTCAAGGCATAGGAAGCTGAGGCGATGGTTGACGAGGCTGAGCAGAGCGGCTATGAGGTAGGGGTGGCAGAAACCACTGACACCTTCAAAGCTTAAGTGCCGGAGGTCTGTAGGGATTACTGCCTCCAAGTGTGGAAGGAAGCCCTTTCCCGAGCTGGGGTTAATGCTTCCTCTCCTCTATGGAAGGTAGAGAATGCCTATGTCCCTCCTGCAATCTGAGTAATCGCTCCTGGTCAAGCCGAGGATGATACCGGTTCTTCCGCGGCTGGGATACAAATGGAAGAAGCTGCTACAAAGAATGTTATTGCCGAGGTTCAACATGAAGAGGCTCAGCTTCTACTTGCCCCAAAGGAGCTGCCCCCCAACCCCAAGGCCAGTGAGACCTTGGAGTTGGTTTTGGCGACCCTGCCTATAGTGCAAAAAGGGGGCCCCAAAAGCAAAGAGGAAGCTGGAGGGTCTTCGGCCTCAGCCGTAGTTCCTTCTGACCCTAAGGACCAGACCCAGCCCAAGCCGTGATAGCTTGCGTCTCAGCCGCTTCCCTTTTTTTTTTTTTTTTTGCCTTTGCTTTTTGTACTCTTATTAATTAGTTTCAGTTTTTACTTTCCTTCCTTTATAATTTATCAATTTGGTTATGAATGTACTGATAGATCTTTCACTTAATGAGAAGAATTTCCAATTTGAACTACTGCTTCGTGTTATACTTGGTGTTGGCAACTTATTCCATTGTTAATCATGTAATATGGCAAAACGACAGTTTGGATTTATGGCATATATTAACAATTCCCTACCAATAACCAAATGAGGACAAATGAAATTTGTGCAACTCATATACTTGCAAATGCTTTAAGTGATGACCACAAGTTTTCATTTTACTATGGCGATTAAGTAGACACTTAAAGGCGCAAAATATTTGTGTGAAACTAATTTGTTTAGGAATTGTTCTAAAAACTATCTTCGCAACAAAATACCAAGATACGAAACCTTAACGTTTTTGATACGTTCTACCCTTGAAAGAGGAGTGGATCAAGCCTTGTGCTTAATATCTAGTAGCAAACGAAGTTACATCGTACTTATTATGAGCACGTACCTGTTGAGCATCTTCTAGAGCAACTGTACCTGTAGGACGCGTACGTGTACTAAGGTAAAGGATTCAAGGACCCGACGTAACCTTATTTTCATTCTTAGAACAAGGTAGAGGATTTAAGGATCCGGCATAACCTTCTTCTTATTTTTTACTAAGGTAGAGGATCCGAGGACCCGGCGTAAATTTATTTTCATTCTTAGAACAAGGTAGAGGTTTATGGATCCGGCGTAACGTTCTTCTTATTTTTTACTAAGGTAGAGGATCCGAGGACCCGACGTAAACTTCTTCTTATTTTTTACTAAGGTAGAGGATCCAAGGACCCGACGTAACTTTATTTTCATTCTTAGAACTAGGTAGAGGATTTAAGGATCCGGCGTAACCTTATTTTCGTTCTTAGAACAAGGTAGAGGATTTAGGGATCCGACGTAACCTTATTCTTATTTTTTACTAAGGTAGAGGATCCGAGGACCTAACGTAACCTTATTTTCATTCTTAGAACAAGGTAGAGGATTTAAGGATCCAGCGTAACCTTCTTCTTATTTTTTACTAAGGTAGAGGATCCGAGGACCCGGCGTAACCTTCTTCTTATTTTTACTAAGGTAGAGGATCCGAGGACCCAGCGTAACCTTATTTTCATTCTTAGAACAAGGTAGAGGATTTAAGGATCCGGCGTAACCTTATTTTCGTTCTTAGAACAAGGTAGAGGATTTAGGGATCCAGCGTAACCTTATTCTTATTTTTTACTAAGGTAGAGGATTCGAGGACCCGGCGTAACCTTATTTTCATTCTTAGAACAAGGTAGAGGATTTAAGGATCCGGCGTAACCTTATTTTCGTTCTTAGAACAAGGTAGAGGATTTAGGGATCCAGCGTAACCTTATTCTTATTTTTTACTAAGGTAGAGGATCCGAGGATCCAGCGTAACCTTGGGTTTGTTTGACAATTCATATTAGCAGTTTAAACATAACATTGTGTGCAACATAACAGCAATAGAATCAAAACGGTAAAGGTGCTTTTTATTAATAATAATATCGTCGTAAATTACTTACATTCCAAGGATGGGGCACAATCTTTTCATCCAAATCCGCAAGGTAGTAAGCTCCTATTCCGGCTATTGCAGTAATGCGATACGGTCCTTCCCAGTTCGGTCCCAACTTCCCCCATGCTGGATTCTTGGTATTGCCTACAACCTTTCTCAACACTAAATCCCCAGGAGCAAGTGGTCTTGACTTCATGTGTGAATCATACCCCTGCTTCAATTTTTGTTGATAGCGAGCCAATTGGATCATGGATATTTCTCTCCGTCCCTCAACCAGATCTAGGCTTCTTTCTAATAATTTGTCATTACTGTACGGAGTGAAGGAACTCGTTCTCATTGTTGGAAACCTTGTTTCTAAAGGGATGACAGCCTCGGTGCCATAAGTCATTGAGAAGGTCGTTTCCCCTGTTGATCGGCAGGGCGTGGTCCGATACGTCCACAGAACATGAGGCAGTTCCTCTACTCATCTCCCTTTGGCATCATCCAACCTCTTCTTAAGCCCGTTGACTATAACTTTATTGACAGCCTCAGCCTGCCCATTTCCTTGCGGATAAGCTGGGGTGGAATACCTGTTGGTTATGCCGAGGTCACAGCAATATCTCCTGAACGCTTTACTCTCAAATTGCAAACCATTATCCGAAATGAGAGTATGAGGAACTCCAAATCGAGTGACAATGCTCTTCCACACAAATCTCTTCACATCGACATCCCTAATGTTTGCTAGGGGCTCGACCTCTACCCACTTGGTAAAATAGTCAGTGCCGACAACCAACCACCTTCTGTTTCCTGGTGCCTTTGGGAAGGGACCCACAATGTCGAGGCCCCACTGTGCAAAAGGCCAGGGACTTGTCAGAGGATTGAGCCCACCCCCAAGCTGATGAATATTTGGTGTGAACCTTTGACATTGATCACACTTCTTCACATAACTTTGAGCTTCCCGTTGCATATTGGGCCACCAATATCCTTGTGTTAAAGCCATGTGAGCTAAAGATCTACCCCCCGTGTGACTTCCACAAATCCCTTCGTGTAATTCTTCCAGAAGCAGCTCCGTCGCTTCAAGATGTATGCATAACAGGTATGGCCCCGAAAAGGATCGCTTGTAGAGTTTGTGATCCTCGGCCAACCAAAAATGAGATGCTTTCCTACGCACCTTGTCCGCCTCGACCTTTTCCTCTAGTAGAATATCATCTTTAAGGAAGGATACAATGGGATCCATCCAACTAGGGCCCACTATGATATGATGAACCCGGCAAACACTTCTAGTCATTTTTAGGGTTTGGGTAAGTCCTCAACAAGGATGATCCGTGGTAGACCTTGTGCCGACGATGTAGCAAGAGTTGCTAAAGAGTCAGCATGCGCATTGTTACTCCTAGGCACATGCGATAGAGTAAAAGACTCGAATTTTCGTTGCAAAACCTTGACTTGACTTAAGTAGTCCTGCATCCTCGGATCCCTGGCCTCCACCTTTCCATCCACCTGGCCTACAATTAGTTGTGAGTTCGAGAAAATTTGTGTGGTCTTTCCTCCCAATTTCTGGACCATATCCATCCCTTTGAGCACGGTCTCATATTCGGCTTCGTTGTTAGTAGCCGAGAATCCTAGTCTCAAGGACTTTTCCAATGTGAGACCCTCTGGGGTCGTAATTACTAACCCTACACCTGATCCCCTTTGATTAGCGGCCCCATCAACGTAAACTTTCCACAGTGGGGGACCTTTGCACGTAATTACGCCAACTGATTTTCCATCAATGTCCATGTTATTGACGTTATCTTCTACTGTAGGCTCAGTAAATTCTGCAACTAGGTCAGCTAACACCTGACCCTTTACTGACGTGCGGGGCATGTACTTGATGTCAAAAGAGCCCAAGATGGTTCCCCATTTAGCAATCCTGCTTGTATAGTCTGCACTTCGGAGTATAGCTTTGAGAGGAAGTTGAGTCAAAATCATCACCGTGTGAGATTGGAAGTAATGTGGGAGCTTACGTGTCCCATACACCACGGCTAAGATTGCCTTATCCAACGGTGGATAACGCACCTCGACTTCATGTAGGGATCTACTCACGTAGTAAACCGGCTTCTGCACACTCCCGTCAACCCTTATCAACACCATACTGACGGCATGGCTCGAGACTGCAATATAGACAAATAGAACTTCATCCATTTCGGGCCGAGACATGATAGGAAGATGTAAAAGGTATTCCTTAAGTTGCTGAAAGGCAACGGCGCACTCATCTGTCTATTCAAATCCCTTCCACTTGTTTAATAACTGGAAGAATGGTCTACACCGATCAGCAGATCGTGAGATAAATCTGTTAAGAGCAGCAGTCATCCCTGTTAACCTCTGCACTTCTTTCGGATTCCGAGGTGACTGTAAGCTATTGATGGCCTTAACCTGAGCGGGATTGACCTCGATTCCTCTGTGTGTCACCATGTAACCCAAAAATTTACCAGACCCTACTCTAAAGGAACATTTGGATGCGTTAAGGCGTAATTTATGCTTTCTGAGCATTTGGAAGGTGTTATCCAGGTCTGGTATGTGAGCCGAGATAGTCTTACTCTTAACCACCATATCATCCATGTACACTTCAATTGTTTTTCCCAATTGCGGTTCGAACATTCGCGTCATCATTCTTTGATAGGTAGCCCCAGCATTCTTCAAGCCGAAGGGCATAACCTTATAATGGTAGTTTCCCGTGGGTGTGACAAAGGCTGTCTTCTCCTAGTCTTCTAGAGCTAATGGTATTTAGTGGTACCCTTGGAAGGCATCTAGAAAGCTCATTCGAGGATGACCTACTTTAGCGTCCACCAACTGATCTATGCGGGGCATTGGAAATGAATCCTTTGGACAAGCCTTATTCAAGTCTGTAAAGTCCACGCATACCCTCCACTTTCCGTTCTTCTTTTTACTACCACTATATGCGCCAACCATTTTGGGTAGAACACCTCCTTAATTGCCCTCGCCTTCTTAAGTTTCAATACCTCTTCCTTGACAGCGTCGGCGTGTTCCTTAGATGAGCACCGAGGTGGTTGCCTCTGTGGCACAGCGGCTGGACTAACGTTGAGGTGATGACAAATGAATCCCGAATCAACCCCTGGAGCTTCATAAGCATCCCATGCAAACACATCGATGTTCTGTTTCAAAAACGTAACCAGATCTTCCTTTTCCTGTAGGGGCAATTGACTCCCTATCTGGAAAAATTTCTCTGTATCATCTGCAATAATCACCTTCTCCAAGTCCTCACATCCAGGCTCCTCAGCGTTAACCACACTTGGTTTGACCGAGGACGTTAGTTGCTATAAACCTTTCTCGGCTAAGGTTTGGGTTTCCTGTCTCGTCTGGTGCATAATAGCTGCTGTTATGCATTGCCTTACCATGGACTGGCTGCCAACTATCTCCTCAAATCCATCCTCATACGGGAACTTCACCTTAACATGTAGGGTTGATGATACGGCACCTAAGGAGTGCAGCCACGGTCTTGCTACTATGGCTGTATAAGGGGAATATGCGTCTACTACAATAAAATCCACATCTACCACTACCGGCCCCGACTGTACAGGTAGTCGGATCAATCCTTTCGGAATGACAGCTTTCCCTTCAAAGCTTATCAAAAGGGAGTCATAGGCTGTGAGATCTTCAGGTTTCAAATTAAGCCTCTTGAACAAATCCAGGTACATAATATCAGCCCCGCTCCCTTGGTCAACCGTCACTCTCCTTACGTTGTATCCTCCTATCCTTAACGTGATGACTAGCGGGTCATCATGCGGTTGAATGGTGCCAAGCTTATCTTCCTCGGAAAATCCCAAAATGGGCGAAGGATTCCTCTTAATCCTATTCGGCTCAGAGCTGAGGTCCTTGGCAGAGGGGTGCAACACTGACATTATTCTGGTAGGACAAGACCCAGTCCGACCTGGTGCAGCAAATATGACATTGATCGTGCCCAAAGGAAGTCTTGAAATGTTACTGCCTTGATTCACGGAACCCGGTTGTGTGCCTTGTTCGTTCGGCCGATTCATGAATTTCCTTAACTTCCCTTCTTTGGCCAACTATTCCAAGTAATTCCATAAGTTTCTACAGTTTTCAGTGGTGTGACCCTTATCCTGATGATAATTGCAATAAAGGTTCTGGTTGCGTTTTGTAAGGTCTCCTATCATTCTGTTGGGCCACCTAAAATACAGTTCACGACAAATCTTCTCCAACACCTGCTGTACAGGCTCACAAAACACAGCGTTTACTGTCTGAGGAGTAGTCGACCTTGGCTGGCTAGAAAAATCCCTTCTTGGCCATTTGCTATTGTATCTCTCTGTCTTGAAATCCCTACTCTCCTGAGGGACAATTTTCATTTTTCCCTTACTCTGCTATTGATCATCCTCAACTCACTTATACTCATTGATACGATCCATAAGCCGACGAACAATTTTCACAGGTTTCTTAGTCAGGGACTTTCTTAAATCGTGCTCAATCGGAAGGCCGACTTTAAAAGTGTTAACTGCTACCTCGTCAAAATCACCGTCAATCTCATTGAATGCTTCCCAGTACCTATCCGAGTATGTTTTTAACGTTTCGCCCTCTCTCATGGTCATGGATAGCAGCGAGTCTAAGGGCCGAGGTACTCTGCTGCATGTAACAAAACGAGACCCAAATGCCATGGTAAGTTCCATGTAGGAATCAATGGAGTTCGCTTTCAAACCATTAAACCATCTCATCGCAACAGGTCCTAGGCTTGAGGGGAATACTTTGCACATCAAGGTTTCATTCTGCGAATAGACTGCCATGCATTGGTTAAAATGACTCACGTGCTCCACTAGGTCTGTTCTGCCATTATAAATGGTGAAGTTTGGTTGCGTGAAACAATGAGGAAGCTTTCCTCTCTCAATACGATGTGTGAAAGATGACTTAGAGAGCTGGTGCAATGCCTTCCCCATAGCGCCACTGCCCAAACCCCTGGGAAGAGATTTCTTGCTCGCCCTATCATGAAAACTTCCCTCTTGGTATGAGAAAGTCTTGCTAGGAGGAGTTCTCGACCTCGGCTTATAGCAACTACTTTGGGAGTCGTCCGAGGAAGGATCAGATATGGAAGGTATCCGTTTTCGTTTGGCTCGGCGCAGCTTTCTCTTGAGTTGGTCAATTTCCCTCTGCATGGCCCTAGTGCCTCCTTCATTAGAGCCCCTGCTTCCTCCCCTGGGATAGTTACTGGCGGTTCGCCCTATGTGTACACTGCCTTCTCGATCTCCCATCTGTTCTAACTGCTGGAAAGGATCTTGGTGTTGAGATCCTAAAGATTCTGCACGATCTGGACCGGAACCCACCATCACATTATCTACGTCAAAACACAAGAATTCCCACAGACGGCGCCAATTGTAAAGGCACAAATCACGCTGGATCCAAGGTGCACTTTCAGACCAGCCCAATGAGTCCTAAACAATAAATTTATAGAGTGTGGGTATCTAATCTAGGGCTCTGAGCAGTAGATAACATGAGATTTGCATTCAATTACAGAACACAGGTATATCTTTCATACATGGATGGAATCTCGTTTTATATATTAATGCCGAGAACAATCTGGTGTATTTCCTTACAAGTCCCCCCCTTCTTTGCAATCTCCTCCGCCTTTTATAGGCCTGTCCCTTTTTCCCTCTTCTTTCACATGTGGTCCAGGTGTTCCTTTTTAGATACTTGTCCCATCACCCCCTCTTACTAAAGTCTCTGGCAGTGAGGGTAAGGTTGAATTTCAATATTCAGGCGTCACTTCCTCATTGGCCAGGGAGGTAGGTAAGGTGCCTTCAATGCGGTGGTAGCAGCTTTTTCCTTGATATTTGTCTGTCAATTCCCTTTATCCCTTATCCTCCTTCTCTCAGTTGTTGCATACAAGGTCCTTAGTACGGGAGTCCTTGAACCGCCAGATCACTAATACTGTCCTCGGACATCATGTTTCCTGGTGTCCTGCTCATGCATGGCACATTTCTTTGTCACGTGACTTCGTAGGCTAGAGTTATTATGTCCTCAGACCATTTCATGATGTTGGGTTGGACTTTCCTCCTTATGGGAGCCTTTGGGCCGGCCCAATTCGCGCTTTGGGCCCATGGGCACTACATAAACATATTAATATAGTAGGAATAATTCTAGGGCTACACACACTTTGTTATAATTGTTTTATGTGATAAACTTTGATTGAATGTTTGTCACTTTTACATAAACCCATAGTTTTTTATCCACCACTTACTATCAGTCATATATATAAGATAATTTTTTTGCTGAATATATATAAGATAATTATGACAAAAGTTGTGTGAAAGTGTATAGTCCTATAATTATTCATATATGGCAAAGCTACAACTCTTTTTAGGAGGATCAAGCTGTCATATGAAAAATATTCAATCCAAAACTTAAGCTAGTTTGTATATATAATTTTTTTTTTACACATATATCTAGTTTTTTTTTTTTTTTTGAGAAACACATACACACATATATACATATATACTCTTTCCATATTTTATATCAAGAATTTATATTAAAAAATTAGGAATTAGAAGGTTAGCAATAAAAACTATGAAACATTAATCAATATTAAATAGTATAAATAGCAAACGTCACTTTACTTCTCTAAATATATACAAGTCAATATTAGAAAAATATATCAATAATAACAACTATAAGTATATAGTTTTATTATAAATATACATATAAACATATTATATTCTGCATATTTAAAATTGATCCTCAATTCCTCGTACTAATTAGATAGCTTGCTCACAAATTAACTCACTATTATGTTGAAACTTGTAAAGCCTAAACCCAGGCATAGGCTTGACTAGTTTTTTTTTTTCAATAAAAGAACACAAACAAATAAATAGGTCATCTCTCTCTCTCTCTCTCTCTCTCTCTCTCTCTCTCTCTCTCTCCTAGTTTCCACCTGTAGTACCTTGATTGGGTAGATTGAAGCATATGTGGCCCAAAATTAGCTTTTTTGAGGAAAAATGTTTTTTTAAAGGTAAGTTATTTTTTTGGTCCCTTAAATTTGAAGTTAGATTTTGATCCTTTAATTTTAAAAGTTCAAATTCAATCTAAATTAAAAAAAGAAGAAGTCAACATTTCATCTTTGTCTATAGGGGAATTTGATTATAGTCCTTGAAATATGGAATTGATTTGATTTTTATCTCTTAATAAACATGGGGTTGCTTTGATTTTGGTCTCTTAAATATACGATTGGTTTGATTTGGTCCCTAACAAAATGTGTGTCGCAACATCCCTGTTACACATGTGAAGGTAAAATTTTGGTTGTGAGAAAATCTGGGCTCTTTGATAGCTCCTTGCCTTACTCCTTTGCAAAGCCCTAGTTGTTTGTCACCTAATATATATATATATATATATATATATATATATTTTGATGAACTTTGTCATCTAGTTATTATCTATATCTATTAGGTGAAAGAATATTAATTAGTGTATTCATGAATGCGGTTATATGGTTGGAGAAACTTAGGTCTTGGGTTGTCACTAATGCAAGAGTAGTCTGTAAATGCTTTTATTTTTTAGGGTTACGTTGTGCAAATGGATAGACCGAACCTCATAGTGGAAGTACAAATTAACAAAGTCAACTTGCACCAATAAAATAAATAAATAAAGAAATCTTAATCCCTCTCAAATGTTCTATCTTAAGCTTGGATGTTCCTTGGTTCTAATGTAATCTTCTATGGGAGAGTCTGTCTATGTAGACTATTCTATATGAGACATGGTCATCATAGACTAGTTTTCCAATTATAATCCTTAGGAAAAGGAGGGTCTTAATTCGATCATCTCGGGGGGACCTAACTAATCTATGCTAATCGTCAGGCCAACCCCTTAATGAAATCCAGGGACCATGGTTAGCATTATAGAGGGTGATCATGCAATGACATGTGTATTTTGTCTGTAGTGACTGATCATCAGGCCAATCCCTTAATTGTTTTTTGTTTTTCCTCATAAAAACTTTCTTTAAATAGATCATTAACCATTGTCCTAAAAACATCCGTTAGTATATATATATATATATATATATATATATATATATATATGATAGTTATAATTACACATTTTTTAGACCATAGATTTCAAAAAGATCAAATGGTTAGAAAATCACATTAGCTAACTAAATTAATTTGAGAGAATATTAAATTATTTCATTTTTTACTTTGTTTCTCTTTCCTAATTAATTCCTCCCTAGCTAACATAGCACAAGTGCCTATTCTTATCGTATTAACTTGAAGATTTGCTTTCTCATGGTCTTATTCTTAAGGTTCTTAAGTTTCAAATCAGTGAGTTGAGAATGCAGTCCATAATCATATACTAAGGACGTGATTTATAATAAGAGAACATAAATTATAGAAGATTTGTGTGGTATGAAAAAATTAAGGTTTGAAGCCCCATGTTGAGGCTATAGCGTGTGTCTGAGGCAACACAAACGTGAAAACTTACTGTTTCAAACTACAAAGTTTAAAAGAATAGAACTTTCTTTTCAACTTCTTTTTTCTTTTTTAAGCTAGTATTTAAAACTTAAGAAATGATATGTCCACAATATTTTTATAATATTTTTACAACAAATCCTAAGTGGCAGGTTGTTATTGGTTATTATTGTTAGGGCAAAAAAGTAATCTTAGTGTTACATTCAAATTTGAACCAATAACAACTAACTACCTATGATTTATTGTGAAAATATTATAAAAATGTTATGGACATAGCACCTCTCTTAAAACTTACTGCCTCTCTGATTTTTGCAACTGAATATTAATAATTGCTTTTACTAGGAGATTTTGAGTTTATGAATCCACTAGCATTTATGAATACAAATTGGGATCTGTTTTTTTTTTTTTTTTTTTTTTCTTTCTTTTTTAATGAATCTGCTAGCGTTTTTATGAATGAGAAAGAATTTAGAAAGCAATAAATAAGGAGAGAGAAAGAAAAAAAAACAATTAGTTAGGTATGGATGTCAAAAGTAATAAACATTTAATGATGATTTTTTTTGGGTGTACCATTGAGTCTAATTAAATAGGTTTTTGTAGCTAGCTTCAAAATTATATATAGAAAACCAAACAAAATGACTGTGACTCAGCACGATTTGTTTTGAATTAAAGATGGCAGTTAAAATAGGTAGCTTTAATTACCGTCCCTTTCAAATGAGGCAAGGGAACGTGGAAAATGAAAGTTCACACACTGTCTACCACTCATTCTACTCTTGGAAGACAAGAAAGGTCAAATCTATAAGATCTGCAATATGGCAACTAACTTGTCTGGCTATCCCTAAAACATGTGAAGCATGATGCATTTGACTTTGAGCGACTCCAAATTAATGCCTTTAGCTGGCTAGTACAACAAATTCAATGAAAAATCAGTTAGAAGGTTTTGGATTCATAATTGGAGAAAGCAGCATGTTATTACGCATGTACGCTAGTTCAAAGCATTTCCATTAGTTTCCAAGTGCACAAAACATAAATGATTCTTTTCTCCTTCATCACACTAATCCCATTATCCTTTATTCCAAAACTAACACTACGATTTATCAAAGTTTTGTGAGCTAACCGTAGTGTTTGCTCTTATTTCACTTAATTGGGAGCCTAGTCTGTATTTTTAGGTCCAAATTTTATGATTACGTAAGATAACACACAAAATTTGTGTCTTTGTACCTTTTAGATGTGTTAGAATAATGATTAAGTAATTAAATTAATTATTATTTTTATATAATTTAGATTTTGAGATAAATGATAGTTTATCATAGTATCTCAACCACCACATGATGTCTCACTATTATCACGAGGAATTGACATGAACTAAAAAAATATATAATAAGAATTCTCATTTTCTAAACTTGAATTTGCTAAACAGTTATCTATTTCATTTATGGTTGATAAGAAAATGTTGGAAAAAAAAAAAAAAAAACTTATTTGCCTTCTTCGCATATTTATGCAAATCATGATTTTGTATCCTTAGATCACCCTAAAAATGCTTTTTTGCCTTTTAGGCACCATGGAGAACATTAGGATAAAAGAAAAGCTTTGTAAAAGTCACATTTAATTGAGATAGAGCCGAGTAAAAGCTTTGTTTTGAGATAATGTGAACAAAGCATTATGAGTCCGATCAAAGCAACTTTGATAACATGTAAGAAAAGCCAAAAATACCACGTAAGAAAAGCCAAAAATACTTAGAAAGAAAAAAAAATACAAGTTTTTAAGTGATTCGGCGCCTGGCCTACCTGCATCCGTTGTTTTATATTTCTCTCTAATTTGTAGTATAATGCTATGTTACATAGCTTTGTTTATATACACATCTTTGGGGAACATAATCCTTACATTTGTTCAATTTGAATTTATTATATAAAAAAAAAAATCCTTTCTTTTCCTTTTTCTCTTCCTCCTCATATGGGTTAGAATTTTTTATTTGAGAAGTGTTATGTACATAACATTTTCATAAAAAATCATAAGTGGTAAATTGTTATTGATTCTAATTTAAAATTACCATATTAAAATTACTTTTTTACATACTAATAACAATCTATAACAACGTGCCATTTATAATTTGTTATAAAATTGTTGTGAAAATATTGTGGATATAACATTTCTCCTTTCCTTTAATTGGGTTTGTGCAGTTTTTAATTTAAAAAGGAAAAAAGAATTTGTTCAGATCTAGAGCTACTGATCTATAATTTTGGTAAATTTAAATCTGATGAACAGAATTATATTATATTTGAAAAAAAAAATACTCTTAGCAATTAAAACACAAAGAAAAAGTTTTCATATTTATGTTGCAGTGGAAGACTATATTATTAGAAACATTAAATAAAACCGTCAAATATTTTTTGACAAATGAAAGAAATATCATTGAAGAAAGAAGACTGAAATGGTAAGCCATCATTGAAAATTATACTTTCGAAGAAGAAGTTGCGACAACAATTATTGTCCTTCATCTATGCGCAGACTCATTCTAATAGTTTGCAGTTTGCACAATCAAGTTTTTTCCAGAATCCAATTTCCAATTAGTTAGCTTACCTTTCAAATAGTGAAATTTAGGAATGTTTTTCAAAATTAACAAGGTACCATTCTAGCATAAGCGTTGTAGCTAAGTTGTTGAAAAATTGATGGAAAATGCGAGACAGTAGTGTTTTTGAGCAGTGAAATCTCCTAAATGCATGGGCTGATATGACTTTTCTTTAAAAGGGAGAACATGGCTGACTAAAGGCCACAAATGCTTGCCTCCCTAAAGGGAATGCTCCCTTCAAGACTTCTTAGATGTTACGGGATTTAGAGTAACTGGTTGACTCTCTTTGTTGGGAAAAGAAATGTGTTTTGGGTGAAATGTTTATGTTCAACAGGTTTTTGGTTCTTCCATGAGCGTTTTTGTGCTGCACATTGCATCTAGTATGGATTCGTTCTTCTCACCAGTGTTTCAAGCTTAATGGGGAACTGTTTAGGGAGCCCATATCGATGCAAAATGACTCTTTTTCCCTTCAAACCACGCCTTTTAATTATCATTTTGTTAGGTTCTTTTCACACGTGAGCTTAGTTGGCATAGCAAATAGGAATACAAACAATAAGTTAGATTGATTTTTTTTTTTTTTTTTTTGAGAGAGTTTCAACCTGCACTCAAGATGATAGTTTTTTATCATTAGTCCAAGACTCCAATCAGTTTTTTGTATAGACAATGATTGAATCTCAAATTTCTTATTCAACTATCAAAAACTTTACTAGTTGAGTTAATTGAAACCCACAGTTAAAAATTCATTATTAATTGGTGTCGGGCCTTTTTTTTAGGAACAAAAGAAGGAGCTTGAGTGTGTATGTTAGGAGTAGCGCCCTTAAATCCTATTGTATGATGCTATGTATGAAACTATGTACGTTATTATGTATGACATGATGTATGGCTTAATATTGTGATTGATAAAGTTGTTTTATTATAATATAAAATAATGGTAACATGAATATTAGACATTATCATATCGTCCATGAGATGCATAGTATGTGATTTATATGAAAAGTCATAGAAGATATAAATCATAAGTTTTTTGTAAACACAGAATTATAGTTCGTAGTCGGTAATAAAATTAGGCATTTCATCTGCGAAGACTATAACATATCAACTAAGATGATTTGTCTTGATCATGGAAGTATAAATTTCTAGTTGGTATGTTGATATGTTTTAAGAGTTAAGACATATTGAACTGGACCGCTGTGAGATTTATTATTCTCCTAATGACTGTCAAATGAATAATAAATCTCACGACTTCTATTTACATGAACTCTTAATCTTAAGAAGATAATGGATCTGATCATGAAATATAGGTTATTTTAATATATCAGGAGTGAGATCTAAAGCAACAGTAAAAACCTCAACATGTTGAACAGTCACATTTAGTGTCGATGGAACATATATTCTCAAGATGGAATTCATAGTCTCTTAATTAAAATATAAAATATTCCCTTAAGATAAGTTTAATGGGTTCAGTTATTTAAAGAGTTAAGCCTAACCACTTTGGTAAGAAGTTACTAAAGTATATATTTATAAAATTGAATTTCATAAATATATAGTGAATAATTTTAAAGGATTAAACCAAATACTCAAGAATAAGATATAATAATTTACAAAGTGGCAGTCTACATTTATGATTTTGTATTACTACGAATATTTTATGAAGGGGTTACATGTATAATAAAGTCTTGGGATATAATTTATAAATAAGGCCTAGAGTGCAACTATATTTATATAGTAGTATTAAATATAATTAATGGTAACTTTGGACTTGCTAAGAGTTGACAGAAAAGCCCAAGGTTTATTGGAGCTAGTATCTTAGTGGTCCCTTTTAATCCCACTCCAAGCTACACACTAAAGCCCAATTGGAAAGGCCCAAAAGACTAGCCCAATTAAATAATCTGTTATAAGAAGAGAAACATATAGAATTTATATGTGTGAAAAAAGAGAGATATCAGTGTAAAATAATGTGCATGTGAGGGTGAGACATTCTATTATTTTCCTTTGGAAACTGATTGAGAGACCACACTTCTTGGGCGTAAAGTGGAATTGGAGTGAAGATTAAAAGTATTCCCGAGTACTTCTGATTCTTGTTTTGAATTTCACCGCACTAATATACGCTCTCTTGTTCTAAAATTCTGAAATTTATATAGTACATGTTATGAATTGCGAATGAAGTAGATCCATTAATTTTCAGCTGCGTACATGCATTTTTCCATCAGTATAATCATCGCCCCATGGCCCACATGCCCAATGTACAAGTTAGGTAAATCCAAGAGTACCACCAGCACACAATAAGGCATACCATTACTTGCGCCCAAGTTTTATACCGCTGAATTAGCTTGGACCAAATGCCAAAGCAGCCCACAACCTAGAGTTGCAAGAACTGGAACTCAAACCTTTGAGCAAATGAGACTTTCAAGGGTTTCCTACAATTGAGCCACACTCACCAGTGGTTGTTGTTAGCAGGGTTGTCCAAGGACCCGCCGGAACCGACCCACCCGCTGTCGCCGACAGAACTCAACCCACTGCCAAACGAGCTGACTGCTCTAGCGGTCTACGACGAATTTCATTCTCCAAAATTCGAGATCAATGGGTTGGAGATCGGATCTCCCTCTCTCAAATCCGAGAAACTCAATCTGACTGAACCATCATTTTCCCAGCAAGTTTTGAGATTTTTTGGGGAAGATTTAAGCTAGATTATACGAGATTTTGCTAGATCTAGCCAAGATCTTGCCAAAAATGGCTAAGATCTCATTGGATTTGGCGAGATTTAGCTAGATTTCTACAGTTTTTCAAACTTTTCCTCACTGGATTTTGTCGTTTTTCATATTTTCTAGGCCAGATTCTTATTGTTTTCCAAATAATCAACCCTGACCGAGACCCAACCACTTTCCAGCAAGAACCGTCCGATCTAATCTGATCCAATTTTATGACTGGTCAGTTGCAGGTCAGAAAATTTGGAACCCGACTTGGTCGGGTCAATCACGGGTTGGGCACAAACCCGACCCGGACCAACCCGTGGTCACCCCTAGTTGTTAGACCTTATGAGCTTGGTCTATAAAAATAGGTCTATAAGTATTTTTATAAGCTCTAGTTGTGGAAATAATGCCCAACAAACCAAAGAAGATTGATGGCTACTGGTGCATTTTCCATTCCTATAAAAGAATCATTAAGCTCAAAATTTAAGAAATAGACCACACAAGTATAATAAAGGAACATTGACTTATATCTATCAAATTTTCCCATTTGAAAAAAAGAAAAAAGAAAAAAGAAGACTGATTGTCGGTAAGTTAAAATAGAATAATGTATGTCCAAGGGTGAGATAAAACAAAATAACATGTTTAGCAGTAAAATATCAATAAAGTACATTCACCCGGAATATTAGCTTAAATAATTAATAGGTTTTATAATTTTTTTTATTGTATTGACCAACACATCTGAAAAATCTTCAATATAACCGATACAACTTGTATTTTAGCCAGTAAAAAAGTACTAGTACCAATAGCCGTTATGGCTAGTATGGGACAATATTGACTTACTTGCGTACGCCACTTTAGACAAAGTATCTAGTCTCTTTTATTCTTTATTTTTTGGACAAAATTTAGTTACAAAATTTATTGTAGCCTAAGGCTATAACTTTACTTAATAAAATAAACATTATTACATATTTTTTAAAAAAATTTTTTTTTTTTGGTCTAAAGGAAAATGAATTAAGACTAACTGAAAGAAGCAAGATCAGGGCAGAGCCTGTTACAACAAGAACCTAGAGAATCCGCCTCAACCAGAGGGATCAAGTCCAAAGGAAGACTAGAGTGAACAATAAAATCCAAAGTTTGTAACAGTCTTAAATTAGTTAGACGATCCGCACATTTATTGGCTTTTCGATAGGTGTGTTTAACGCGAACCTGAGGGATTTGACTAATTAAAAGTTTGCAATCATCCAAAAGGGGGAGATCACTGAATTGTGGTATGAAGATTTGTTAAGAACATCCACCAGAGACTTCGCATCAAGTTCTATCATGACAGCATGAAGATTCATTTGATGACAGAGCTGAAAGCCATCTCGGAGAGCCTAGATTTCAACAACAAAATTGTCTACTCTTCCGATTCTCCTAGAGAATCCTATCACCCAATTGCCAAGCTCATCCCTTATCAAGCCTCCACCAGCAGCTATACCTACCAAGCCATTTGATGACCTGTCAGTATTGAGTTTAAACCAACCCAGTTTTGGTTTTTCCCATCTGACTTGCTTGACCACCATGAGATTATTACTAGTTGGTTGAGTAGCACAAAGGAGAAATTCAGTAGCTTGCATGGTTATCACCTTAATTAGGTTCAGATTGGCCCTCTTGCTGGAAAAATTAGCTTGATTTCTCAGTTTCCAAATCATCCAAACCCCAAAAGGGAAAAGAATGTTCCAAGGTATACCAGCTACATTTTGAAAAGACTTGAGGCTTGAGTAAGATATCAACCAATCTATAATGCTCTGAGAGGAAAAAGATGGGTTCCTAGTTGTTGCCATACCGATTTAACCAAGTTGCAATCAGGGAGCACATGAGTGAGGGATTCTGCCTTAGAATGACACAGCGGGCAAGTGGTATCAAGTGGAATCCCTATATTCGCTAAATCGTCCTTGACAACAATACTATCATGCATGCATCTCCAAACAAAAATTTGGATTCTAGGCAAAGTTTGAAGCTTCCAAATCCAAGAACCAACAAAAGATTCTGCTTCCTTCAGGTTTGTGGCAAGAAGATAAGCACTTCCCATATCAAAGCTCCCTTTTGGGGAAAACTTCCAAGCCAACTTGTCATTGTTATTTGCTATAAGAGGAATCAGTACTGCTTGAATCTCATCTCTAATCTCCAAGGGGAGATTGAAAGGAATCATCAACCAGTTCCATCTTCCTAGAGATATCACATCTTTAAGCTTATGATTGGTCGAGTCTTGAGGAAGGGGACCCTGAATATGTGATCTAATGGAGCCAAGATTAGACCATCAATCAGACCAGAAGTTTAGATTACTCTCATGACTTGGAATCCACTTTAAACCTTTTTTGAAAGTGTCCTCACCTTTCTTTATACCTTTCCAATTCGAGGAGCTTGGGATTCTAGCTTCATTCCTCGAATTGATTCTCTACCACTTATAGTCAGCCATATATATAGAACAATTATCACAAAAGTTGTGTGAAAGTGTATGGTCCTATAATTATTTATATATAGCAAAGTCACAATTCTTTTAGGAGGGTTAAGCTGCCATATGAAAAATATATAATCCAAAACATAAGCTAGTTTGTATATATAACAAAAAGTTTTACACATATATCTTGTTAGTTTGTAATATGTGAACTATATTTTAAATCATATTAATCATAATTAATATTCTTTACACATTTTAGATCAAGAATTCATATTAAAAAAATAAAAATTAGAAGGTTAGCAATAAAAACGATGAAACATTAATCAATTTTAAATAGTATAAATAAAAAACGTCACCTTACTTTTGTAAATATATACAAGTCAAAATTAGAAAAATATATCAATAATAACAACTATAAGTAATTTTATTATAATGATACATATAAACGTATTATATTCTGCATTTTTAAATTGGTCCTCAATTCCTCGTACTAATTAGATAGCTTGCTCACAAACTCACTTTTATGTTGAAACTTGTAAAGCCTAAACCTAGGCTTGGACTTGACTAGTTTTTTTTTTTTTTTAATAGAAGAACATAAACAAATAGGTCCTCTCTCTCTCTCTCTCTCTCTCTCTCTCTCTTGTTTAATGCCTGTAGCACCCTTCTCACCTTGATTGGGTAGATTGCAAGAATATGAGACCCACAATTATCTTTTTTGAAGAAATTTTTTTTAAAGGTAAATTGTTTTTTTGGTCCCTTAAATTTGGAGTTTGATTTTGGTCCTTCAAATTTTAAAAGTTCAAATTCAATCTTTTTTTTTTTTTTTTTAAAAGTCAACATTTCATCTTTGTCTATAGGGGAATTTGATTATAGTCCCCGAAATATGGGGTTGATTTGATTTTTATCCCTTAAACATGAGGTTGCTTTGATTTTGGTCTCCTAAATATACAATTGGTTTGATTTGGTCCCTAAAAAAATGTGTCAACAACATCCCCGTCACACATGTGAAGGTAAAATTTTGGTTGTGAGAAAATTTGGGCTCTTCTGAGAGCTCCTTGCTTTACTACTTTGCAAAACCCTGGTTGCTTGTCACCTAGTATTTTTCTTTATATATATGAACTTTGTCATCTAGTGCATTCATGCATGCCATTATAGTGTTGGAGAATCGTAGGACTTGGGCTGTCACTAATCAGGGGCGGCTCAATAAGTGATGCAATTGATGCAATCGCCTAAGGCCCTCGAATAAAAAAAGGCCTCCACTTGTAAAATATATATAATATTTATTTATATATTTTAATTAAAAAAAAATGAAGCACTTTTCTTGGTCAATAAAATGCATTAAAAAGGCTTCATTGTATTCTAAATTATTTCATTGCACAATTGATTGATGGGACATGTTTTCACCATGATAGGACCCTTTTATGCCCCTCTCTTACTTCATTGCACAAGCCATTGATGGGAGTGGGACACGGTTATTTATTTTACTGCATAAGCCGGCCTTGGTTTTTAGTCATAGGACAGGCTAGGAAAATATTAATACAAAATATTGATACAAAATTCTGCCTTGGACCCTTTTTTGCTATCATGGGACACATTTTTTGCTTTCACACTTAGCCATAAGAGTACAGGCTAGACACTTAGTTTTTTAAAATTAAAATTAATATAATTTTTGTAGGGATAAAAGGCTCAAAATGCATTTTGGGCATGGGCTTTGTCCAAGGTTGTTCACTTGTCTGAGGACAGATTAATAGTGATGAAAATGTCAAACCTAGAGATCCACAAGCAAATTGTGACCGAAGAAACTAAGGGGGGTAATCCGAGGAGGGGTGTCTCCTCGGCTAAGTGAAGTAAAGATCAAATGGTATGTCCTGTTTTCCAGAATGATCTTCTAGGAAGTCTTGTTGATGGAGAAATGTTTCATGGGGGCATAGAGTACAGGAACGGTTATGAAATATCTAAGAGAAAGCTGTTATCACTGCATTGAATGCTCTGTATCCAAATCTCTGGCTCCATTAATGAGGAAGTGATATCTGAATAGTAATTTTCAGCTTTACAGCTATTACCTAAAGACTTTATGAAGGTATTGATGGAACAAGTATCAACACTAGCAGTTTAGACCTACACGTGGAGGGCGGGAATGAGAGTAACAAGGAAGTATAAGATAGAAGAAGGTCACGGAGAAGAGGGGATCGGAAAAAGGAAACAGGAAAAGAAAACATTGTAGACTCAAGAACAATATCTGTAATCTGTGCTTTAAGAGAGTGAAATATAAGAATCAACTTCCTCGACTTAAGTCCGAGTACAATTTTCACTATACAAATTATTCCAACTTCCTCCTATTGTGATTTTAGCCCACTGTTATTGTTAACTAAACTCATTAAAACCTAGATTTCTATCTCACCCTCTATAAATTCATTGTATTAGGTTCTTTGGGCCTGTCCCTTTCCTATTTTGGGATTAGATGCAAATCGTGACCCTACAATCTTATTTAAGGTCTACTATGTCACAAGAAAAATTAAGTGAATTAGCTATATTATCAATTAAAATACAAAAACTTAATTCGTAATTTTGCACCTCAAAAAGCAAGAAAAACAGATTTTAGATAAAAAAAATTCAATATATATTATTTAAATAATATTTAAATATAAAAAGGCTTTACTTAAAATTTTCGCCTAAGGCCTCCAGAGTTGTTAAGTCCACCCTGTCACTAATGCAAGAGTAGTCTGTGAATGCTTTTTTTTTTTTTGTTTTAAATTTTTTTATAGGGTTTTCTACGTTGTGCAAATGGATAAATCGAACCTCATACTCATAGTGGAGGTACAAATTAACAAAGTCCCCTTGCATTAAAAAAATAATAAATAAATAAAATTAACTTAATCCCTCCAATGTTCTATCTTAAGTTTGGATGTTCTCTCGGTTCTAACATAATCTTCTAAGGGAGCGTCTGTCTATGTAGGCTATACTATATGAGAGTGAGACATGGTCCTAGACTAGTTTTCCAATTTATAATCCTAGGAAGGAGTTGGGGTCTTAATTCGATCATTTTGGGGGGGCTCTAATTAATCTATGCTAATCGTCAGGCCAACCCCTTAAAGTGACAATGCCAACAAAGAATTCATGTGACCTTAAATGAAATCCAGGGACCATGGTTAGCAGTATCGAGGGTAATTATGCAGTGACATGCGTGTTTGTCTGCAATGACTGACATGTGTTTGTGTTAGTTTGCTAATGGCGTAGTCAATAAGTTCCTGTATAAATTATATATATATATATCATCGAGTCTATTTAAGTATGTTTTTATTGTAGCTTTCCAATTATATATAGAAAAGCAAACAAACTGACTGAGACTCAGAACGATTTGTTTGGAAGATGCAATTAATGGCTGTTAAAGTACGTAGCTTTAATTATCGTACCTTTCAAATGAGGCAAGGGAAATTCTACCGGCCACTAATTCTAGAGTCTTTTGTGTAAATATTGCTAAAAATCAAGTTTTTTAGGGTTATAGGTACTGTTGAAAGTTATTTAGCTAAATGAGGAGAGAGAGTGAATTTCGGCAACAGTGTTGCCGAAATTCGAAGAAAAGTAGGAGAGAGAAAGAGAGAAAAGGTGGAGAGAGAAAAACTGTAATTTCGGTAACAGTGTTACCGAAATTCAGCTGCCCAAATTCTGCCCGTGCGCGAGTGTGTGCGCGAGTGCGCGCGAGTGAATGGTGGAGAAATAAAGGACGAATTTCGGTACCGTTGTTGCCGAAAATGCAGGAAAAAAAATTGTAGAATTTCGGCAACGGCTATACCGAAATTGGGAGAAGAAAAAAAAAAAAAAAAAAAAAAAAAAAAAAAAGCCCCAATTTCGGTTATGGCATAACCGAAATTGGGGAAGTAAAACATAAAAAAAAAAAAACCAATTTCGGTTATGGCATAACCGAAATTGGGGAAGAAAAAAAAAAAAAAAAAAAACAATTTCGGTAGTGGCAGTACCGAAATTGGGAGAAGTAAAACATAAAAAAAAACCCCAATTTCGGTTATGCCAATACCGAAATTGGGGGAAGAAGAAAAAAAAAAAACCCCAATTTCAGTAGTGGCAGTACCGAAATTGGGGAAGAAAAAACAAAAAAAAAAACCCAATTTCGGTACTGCCCATACCAAAATTGGGGAAGAAAAAAAAAAAAACCCCAATTTCGGTAGTGGCAGTACCAAAATTGGGGGAAGTAAAACATAAAAAAAAAAACCAATTTCGGTTATGCAAATACCGAAATTGGGGAAAAAAAAAAAAAAAAAAAAAAAAAAAAACCCAATTTCGGTAGTGGCAGTACCGAAATTGGGGAGAAAAAAAAAAAACCCAATTTCGGTACTGCCCATACCGAAATTGGGGAAGAAAAAAAAAAAAAAAAAAACCCCAATTTCGGTAGTGGCAGCACCGAAATTGGGGAAAGGGAAAAAAAAAAAAAACCAATTTCGGTACTGCCCATACCGAAATTAGTGAAGAAAAAAAAAAAAAAAAACCCCAATTTCGGTAGTGGCAGTACCGAAATTGGGGGAGAAAAAATAAACCCAATTTCGGTACTGCCCATACCGAAATTGGGGAAAAAAAAAAAACCCCCAATTTCGGTAGTGGCAGTACCGAAATTGGTGCCAATACCGAAATTAAAAAAAAAAAACCAATTTCAGTACTGTCAATACCGAAATTGGAAAAAAAAAAAACCCAAAATTGGAGAAGAAATTGGTGAAAAAAAAACAAAAAAAAATTTTGCAGAGATTCTTTACAGGCAACAATTCAGTATACACTTTGAAATTTTTTAGATAGCATAATACTATACACTATATATATATATATATATATGCATGCTTCAGAAGCTTTTACTTCCAAAGACTTTTCCTACCAACTCCAAGACTTTAAAGATAGACTTTTGACTACAATTATAGATTTTTGGATACAAATTCTACACTTGGACGTCCACCACTCCTCTCATCTTTTAATGCAACTGCAATTCTTGTCCCAGTCCACATATCCCTCTGGTGACACTTGTCACCCTTAAGCATACAACTTGCCCGTTGGTTCTCTCCTCGCAGACAACTAATATCTGCTGATCAGAAGCATCTTTGAATGAAGATAAATTGGTCAACTTATTTTGGGCGTCCCCCACATTTTTATACATTTGTCATAACTTAAGTTGGCGCTTAATTTCGGTATTGTCAATACCGAAATTGTAAAAGGAAAAATAAAATAAAATAAAAAAACAATTTCGGTACTGGCAATACCGAAATTGGAAAAGGAAAAAAATAAAATAAAAAAACAATTTCGGTACTGGCAATACCGAAATCAAGGAGGGAAAAAAAAAAAAGACAATTTCGGTAATGGCAATACCGAAATTGAGAAAGAAAAAAGAAAAAAAAAATTTCGGTAATGTCAGTACCGAAATTGGGGAAGAAATTGGCAGAAGAAAAATAAAATTTTGCAGGAATTCTTTGTAGAGTGTGCAGAGATTTCTTGCAGGATAACTTTGAGATTTTTTGTAGAGATGGTACTTGTTGTATTTGGTCAAACTCAAGTACACCGAGTGTTTGATTTTTATCTGTCTGAATCAAACTTAAGTACACTTACTTTTTATGGGTTCATAGATTGTTATTCCTTTTACTTTTTATAGGTTCAGAGATCAGATTCTTTTTACTTTTTTTGGGGTTTCAGTGACAAGTGAGTTTGTAAGTTTCTTTAGAAATTCATTCTTTTTTGTTTTTTGTCTTTTTACATACTGTGTTATATTTGGCAAATTTTTATTAGTACAGTATAAAGTACAGAGATTCTTATTTATGCATGGGAGAAATTGATGGAAGAAAAAATAATTGATGTGCATGATGTAAACAAAAAGAACAAAATAACTGAAAATTTTGCAGAGGTTCTTTGTAGTGTATTTGGTCAATTTCTATTAGTATAGTTCAAAATCTAAGATTTTAACTTATACGAAACTTGCATCATATTTAAACAGCACCAATATTACTTTAGTTTCCACGTTTCTTATTTTCTATTCTTTTCCCTTAAAAATTCTATCAGCCTTCTTCTCAACTCTTATTTCCCTCATCATTCTATCAACCATTTTCAATTCACGCGTGCTATACTTTCTACAAACAACAAACAACTATAAGGAACAACACTTGCAAATTCTATCCCCACAAGGTGAGTTACATCTCTTTAAATTCTTACTTTTCTTTTTATAATATTCATGTTGATATGTTTTAGGGGCATAGCTAAGCATGAAAATTTTGTTTTTGTTAAATCATTTGTTCATGAAAATCTTGTTTTTGTATTATGTGTTTTGCAACAAGAACTGATTTGTATGATATATTTTCAATTATGGTCATAGCTAAAAATTCATATAGCAAAAATATATTTCAAAATTGACATAAATTTTCCTTGAAGAAATTCTTACTTTGTTAGCCTAAAATATACATGTATACTATAAGAAAACCAAAAAAAAAAAGGGGTTAGTATATGAGCCAAAATAAAAAATCTAAGTTTTAAGTATAATAATAATAATAACTAAAATTATACGATATTAGAAATATTTATCTATTATCGGAATAATGCATTAGAAATATAATCTATCTTATTTTAGAAGAACCAAAATCAAGAGCTACATAATTAGTAATTTATGTAATCATAACACATCATTCTAAATCATTTTAACTACTATGATGGACAATAATAAATTCCGTAAACATTGAATATTTTTAATAGATTACCTTCTTGTGTTACCTTCTTGTTTTACACATTGAATATTAATACTATTTTTATGTTTTAGTGTCAATGGCAGAAAAATTGTTCATTTTCCTCATCCATTCTGGTGGAATAATTAAACATGGCGAAAATGGGGTTTATTACGAAGGGCCACCTCCTTCTATGCTTCCATTAAGCAGGGGTGTGACATTTGAAGATCTATGTGATAGAGTAGCATCCACGCTTCATATAAACAGAGAAGATTCAAAACTTACTATTTGGTATAAATTCCCTTTTCAATGTCATCCACATCCTGTGCATTACCAGCAAGTTTTGGTAGAAGATGATAATGGTGTCAATGCAATATTCGATATGTTAGGCTGCCAATATGGTTTTGTAGGTGCAGAATTGTACGTGGGTGTGGAACCCATAAGAAGCCACCGAGATGTTTTTCCCGTTCGATATGCTAACGAAGGACCGAGTGCATCACATGGCGGGCACTTTCATGATCCATATGCCACCCATACTGGTCATTATTCTGAAGATGTAGCTCTTTCTCCAATCAACATTGGTGGTGCTGACTATCATGCTCCATATACCCATGTTGCTACTGAAGACCAACATGCTCCTTATCGGCCAATGAACACCAATGATGTTGACTATGATAACCCAACTGAACATGTTGCACCAGAGTTTGAAGCTCCATATGACCAAACCGCCACTCAGAGAGCTGCTAATGATCCCAATGATACACACCGCATAGCTGCTACTACTGAAATTGCGGTCCATGCATTATCAGAAAGGATGCGGGCCATGGATAGTGATGTCCCAGTTGATAACGACGAGGTCCTTGAGGATGTTGAAGATGAAGAGGAGCTTCCTAATGAACCTAATCATGAAAGCAGTCCAGCAATGACGTTCCATCAACCTTCATCATTAAGCTTTTCACAAAAGACGTGGGATAATATGATTGATCCAACCCCACTATTTGAAAAGCCCATTCAGAGTACTTGGGACCCTACCCAAGAGTTTTATGCGGGATTGCTTTTTGCTGATAAGGATGAACTATAAACTGCTGTTAAACAGTATCACATCAAGAGGAACCAAACATTTAGTGTAAAAGAGTCAGATCCAGCATGTTGGTTTGTACGTTGCAAAAATTGTTCTTGGCGTCTTCGAGCATGCTTCCGGGCTAAGCATGGGTTCTTTGAGGTTAGGAAATACAATGGTCCACACACATGTACGGAGTCCACGCTCACACAAGATCACGAGCAATTAGACATCCATATTATTGAGAAAGAGTTGAGGGATATTGTAAAAGATGATCCAAACATACGGATTTCTTCACTTCAAAAGAGTCTTTTCAATAAGTACCAATATCGACCTTCTTATTTTAAGGTGTGGGACGCAAAACAAAAGGCAATTGGTAGAGCATTTGGTGATTGGGACAAATCTTACCAATTATTGCCAAAATGGTTAAAAGCTTTGACTGATTCAAACCCGGGTAGCAGGGTTGTTTGGAGAACGGTACCTGTTACTGTGCCAGGCTATGCCATATTCGAGAGAGTGTTTTGGGCTTTTGGTCCATCAATTGAAGGTTTTCAACATTGTAGACCAGTGATTAGTATAGATGGAACTTTCCTATATGGTAAGTACAAAGGTAAGTTATTGATTGCATCAAGTTGGGATGGTGATAATAGACTTTTTCCACTTGCCTTTGCCGTTGTGGAGGAGGAATCTGATGATAGTTGGTATTGGTTTTTGCGATGTATTCAAAGTAATGTCACTAATCGAGATGGGTTATGTGTCATATCTGATCGCCACCCTGGTATAATGTCAGCGATGCCAGTTATACGTGAAGCGACACGTTGGCATCATCGTTTTTGCCTTCGCCATGTGGCTAGCAATTTCAATAAAAAAGTTGGAAATAAAAACTTGAAGGCTATGGTAATGTGGGCAGGCATGGAGAATCAGGTACGAAAGTATCAAATAACAAGGGATAGAATTACTCAATTAAGCAAAGATGGTGACGATTATTTAAAGGAATTACCAGTGTAGAAATGGACATTAGCACACGATGGTGGACATCGTTATGGGGCAATGACCACAAATTTGTCTGAAAGCTTCAACGGTGTTCTAAAGAGTGCTAGAAATCTACCCATAAATGCATTAGTTGAGCTTACATACTATCGTTGTGTAGCCTACTTTGCCGATCGGTATACTAAGGCACGCGCAGAGATTACAGCTGGTGAAGTCATTACAGCCTATGCAAAGAATAAATTCAATAAATGGGAAAAAAAGGCACCAAAGCATTCAGTTACTGTGTTTAATCATGAAGATGGTCTGTTTGAAGTCAGAACACCAATAAATCCTAACTCTGCATATAGGGGCAATCATCGTCATGAGGTAAATTTAACGCATGGTACTTGTAGTTGTCAAAAATGGCAGGTTTATAAGATTCCGTGCTCACATGTCATTGCCATTTGTAAATATCAAGGCATTTCTGCAATGCGATATATCGACCGCTGCTACAGTTTGGAAGAACAAGTTGCTTGTTATGCACCTAGATTTCGCCTGGTTCCAGACAGTGTACATTGGAATGAGCCTGATTTCCCAGTCTTGTATCCTAATGTGAATTTGCGCCGTTCAAAAGGTCGACCAAGATCAACTCAGTTTCTAAATGAAATGGATTTAGGGACAGAGCATCAACCAAGGCCATTGTGCAGCATTTGTAAGCAAGAAGGCCATAACAGAAAAACATGCCCCACTTGAACTGTGGCTGGCTCCACTAGTGGCCGAACTGAATGACCCAACATTACTATTCAATCTACTTCAATGAATTGGTTGGACTGTTTTTTTTTTTTTTTAGGAGTTAGACCATATTGTTAGTTTGTATTATTTGATAGAACAAGTTGGTACTAATTCCATATGTTACAATAACATTAATATAACCATATATAAAGCATATAATTAATGCTTATACCAACTACACTTAAAATAAAAAGAAACACAAATGTACGATTTATTGTACTAAATAAAAATAAAAATAAAAATAAAAATAATGCACATACATATCAAAGATAAACCAACAAACATATTATGCAATATATTTTTTCCAAGTAATAGATGTCATAACGGATAATAATAAAGTAAAATTGATTAAAAAAAGATCACAATAATATAATTTATTACAATTTTTGTGGTCACATACTAATAATAACAATAAATAACATTAAATAATTTTAGGGAAAAAAAATCGGTATTGGCAATACCGAAAATGGGGAAGAACCAAAAAAAGAAAAAGAAAAAGAGACTCTTTTGCAGAGATTGATGTGCACGGTGTAAACAAAAAAAAAAAACTAAAAAACTAAAAATTTTGCAGAGATTCTTTGCAGGATTTGCAGAGATTCTTTGCAAGATACACTTTGAGATTTTTTTCAGAGATGATACTTGTTGTATTTGGTCAATTTCTATTAGTCAAACTCAGGTACGCTGAGTGTTTGATTTTTATATGTCTGTTTGAATCAAACTTAAGTACACTGAGTGTTTGGTACTTACTCTAAAAAAAATACATAAATTCTAAAAAGTACATGAAAGAAAGTTATAGAAAAAAAAATTATTGATGTGCACTTCAGAGATTCTTATCTGTCTGTCCGAAAAAAATCATTCATTCATCTTTCTCAAGAAAACTATCTTCAAAGTTTGGTGTTCTTTTTACTTTTTATGTGTTCAAAGATAAGATTCTTTTTACTTTTTATGACCTTCCCGTGACAAGTGAGTTTGTAAGTTTCTTTAGGAAGTCATTCTTTTTGGTTTTTTGTCTTTTTACATACTGTGTTATATTTGGTAAATTTTTATCAGTACAGTGTAAAGTACAGAGATTCTTATCCATGCATGGAAGAAATTGATGGAAGAAAAAATAATTGATGTGCACGGTGTAAACAAAAAAATTGTTTGATTTTGCAGAGATTCTTTGCAAAACATGCAGAGATGATCCTTATTGTATTTGGTCAATTTCTATTAGTATAGTTTAAAATCTAAGATTTTAACTTATACGAAACTTGCATCATATTTAAATAGCACCAATATTACTTTAGTTTTCACGTTTCTTATTTTCCATTCTTTTCCCCCTAAAAATTTTATCAGCCTTTTTCTCCACTCTTATTTCCCTCATAATTCTATGAACCATTTTCAATTCACGCGTGCCATGTATTCTACAAACAACTATAAGGAACAACACTTGCAAATAGGCATAAACAACAATAATACTTTAATATATTTTTAATATACAGCCAGACCATATTGATTAGTGATTTCTACGATGGGGTACATTTAATTTTTGTTGCGTTCCACAACGTGGAGGATGCCGATTTACTCGTTCAGGGTACCTTCGTGCTTGCACAGGACTTTTCCCCATGCGCCTTGGCTGTGTCCTAATATCAAAATCTGTTTGATAATTACCAGTTTCATCACTTCCATTATCTGATGACACCTCCATTTGTTCTTCATCCTCTGCATCTTCCTCATTATCCTCATTTGAGGCATCTTCCTCAGAGTCTGTTACAGAGGCCTCTTCCTCAGAGTTTGGAGCATATGCCCATGTATTTGGTGGTGTGGAGAAATCACCAACATGAGGGGATGGTTGAGAAGATTGTTCATATCTAACCTGGTTATCTTGCACATCATAGTGTTGCCCCTCATTGTATACAGGTGTTGAACTAGGTTGGGGATGATGGTCATAGCTAAACAAACCCTCTAATCCTTGTCCTATGGAAGTGGGTAATCCAGTCTGTTGATATAAAGACATACAATAGTCACTGACATTAATTGGATTATACTCATTGAAGGTGGTAGGCTCATAATGGGCAGAGGTGGATGGTCCAGCTTGGGCAGAGGTGGAAGGTCCAGCTTGGGTAGCCATGGATGGTCCAGCTTCATCATTTCTGCGTTGTCTACGCTGTCTTCCTTGCTGCCTCTATTGTCGCCCAAAGTGTGTCACCCTCTCAGTAGGGACGGAGGAAATATCTGCTTCCATGGATAACTTCACTCGAGTAAGGCCCTCTACTATTGCTGGAAGGACTTGCTGTGCAGTCAGGTCAACCCTCCCTTGGTTTGCAATAGCCGAAGTTAACATATTATTAATTTCCGTTTGCTGCCACATAAAAGAAAAAAATTTTATTAGTGCAATATTATTGAAAAAGCTAAAATAATAATTTGTTATCAATATTAGTGCAGTATTAAAAATGCTAAAATATCTACCTGGTACGTATGGGCAGCCGCATGGGGTGTCGTGAACAAGTGACCATATTGTTGGTACCATGCTGTGTAGTCTACATCTACATGAAAATTGTCATCCGTAACTATATTTTCAGCTCGCTGGGCCCAAAGTCGGTAGTATGGTGCATGCACCGAACGCCAATCAATAGTAGACTTTCCTGTCATCTTTACACAATGCACGGATTTATCCAAATTGTCAGTAGGCCACTTTGGACATCTTTGCAACAATCCAAATTGTCGCATGACTCTTTCTGGGTGATAAAATTCAACAATTTGAAAGCATAGTAATGGCGCTGTTGTAAGCCATATATGCTTTTCTGCAAGACACCATGGATGCAAATAATTATTATATGGTGTCCAAACAACCTGCGATTCCAATTACAAAAAATATGTTATAATCGATCACGACAATAATATAACTAGTAAATTAACCATCGATGCATTATGACAACATATATTACCTGATCTTTATTATGTGTATCGTGATTGGAACGGTACGCATGTAGAACATGCGTTGGTGTGTGAGTAAACGTTCTATACGTATCCCACCTATACACAATTAATGATTGCCACTGATTTTAGGGTTTGAAAGTATCAAGGATAAACACTACAGTATACAATATTGTATAAAAATAGAAAGTAAATATTATACCTGCAACCGTATGGGTCGTCACCATTTAAATTTATTGGATTTATTGGAATAGGGGTTAGGTATGGAAGATGCTCCCACGCCCATAATTGTAATAAGAACACAGGACCTGAAATCTCTGTGCTTTTTTTAATGGCAGCAGTACACAACTCTTTATAGAGGAGAGCAAGTGTGGCACTGCCCCAGCTATATTGCCCAGCTGCACCAAAGTCCTCTAACAAATTGAGAAAGCAGCAATGCAATTTATTTTGACTTTTATTTCCAAATAGGAAACCGAAAACCTAAAACATGTATGCCCTAGCATACTGTTGGATTGTTATAGCATTAGCACCCTCTGGTAGGTTTGTAAACGTTCTCCTTACCCATGTTATTTTAAGGGCACCATATGTTAATGCATTTTCAGGTGGCGTCACTCCAAGTAAATCCTGACACCTTAATCCCCATTCCAAATTAGTTGGCCCGCACACCGCGTTGCCATCAATAGGCAATCCTGTAATAATTGCTACATCTTGTAGAGTGATTGACATTTCACAATTAGGTAGGTGAAATGTATGAGTTTCAGATTGCCACCGCTCCACTAAAGAAGTGATAAGACTCCAGTCAATATCTATATGTGGTAGGCGGGTAACCCGGTATAGCCTACATTGATGTAAATATGGGATGATACGCTCGCTTAACTGCGGGGGGGGGGGTGCAAATGATTGTGGTCGCACTCGAAAGTTGGCAACCTGAATTGAGCAGCAAAAATGTACAGTGTTATATTACTAATGTTGAAATTATTTTCATGTAAATTGAATAATTGTAGATATTATTAGGATATTAATAAATTTTTATATCGCAGCGTACATTGCCTTCCATTGCATCATTAGAGATGTGATATTGTTGTTGCCTACGCAGAGAATAATCGGATGACTCACGCTCCATTTCAAATATATCCTACGTTAAAAAAAAATATTACAATATCGTTAACATATAAACACCGAGATTAAAAAATTACAATATCTGAAGGTACATTTTTTACAAACCATCTTAAATAATACAATTTAAAAAGATCACAATAATACAATTTATTACAATTATTTATAACAATAAATAATATTAAATAATTTCAAAACTAACAAAACATATTCGTAAATTTAATTAGAGAGTTCAGATACTTACCACAATTGTGATACCAACTGAAAAAGTGAGAATTATAAAACGTTGCTTGCAAAAAAAAAAAAAAGGAAAAACACAATTAGATAACAATAAATAAACCCAAAATAATAACAATACTTAAAATGTTTATAGTCCTTACCTTAAAAAAAATAACAATAATACCAATAATAATCATTATCATTGAAGCAAAAAGTAAAAAACTTACATTAACCCAACACTTATAATTTGTAGTTGTGCACGCTGAAGCAAAACAAAAGAAAAACTGAACAATTGGAATAGATGAAGAGTAAAAGTGAGAAACCTTCAGATGCTCTTCCGATTTAATAGAAAGAATGAGGAGTAAGAGGACAAAAAATCATGTCACAAAGATAATAGAATCTCTGACGTTGAAGTGAGATTGTTGGAAATGATGAATGAAGAAAAAATGAGAAGTGATAAGACAAAAGTCCATTGTTACAAAGATATTGTTTGAAGTTATCTGACGTACTTTGAAATTTGTTGGAAATGATGAATGAAGAAAAAATGAGAAGTAATAAGAAAAAAGTCCATTGTCACAAAGATATTGTTTGAAGTTCTTTGACGTACTTTGAAATTTGTTGGAAATGATGAATGGAGAAAAAATGAGAAGTAATAAGACAAAAATCAATTGTCACAAAGAGAGTGTCATTCTTTTTCAGACAGATAGAAAGATTTTTTGAAGTACACATCAATCATTTTTTTCTTCTATAACTTTTTTTCATGTTCTTTTTAGAATCTATGTATTTTTTAAGTAAGTACCAAACACTCAATGTACTTAAGTTTGATTCAAATAGATATTCAAATAGATAAAAATCAAACACTTAGTGTACTTGAGTTTGACCAATTTCGGTATGGGCAGTACCGAAATTGGGTTTTTTCTGTTTTTTCTTCCCCCAATTTCGGTACTGCCACTACCGAAATTGGGGTTTTTTTTTTTTTTCTTCTTCCCCAATTTCGGTATTGGCATAACCGAAATTGGGTTTTTTTTTTTATGTTTTACTTCCCCAATTTCGGTACTGCCACTACCGAAATTGGGGTTTTTTTTTTTTTCTTCCCCAATTTCGGTACTGCCACTACCGAAATTGGGTTTTTTTTTTTTTCTTCCCCAATTTCGGTATGGGCAGTACCGAAATTGGGTTTTTTTTTCTTCCCCAATTTCGGTATTTGCATAACCGAAATTGGTTTTTTTTTATGTTTTACTTCCCCCAATTTCGGTACTGCCACTACCGAAATTGGGGTTTTTTTTTTTTTTTTCCCCAATTTCGGTATGGGCAGTACCGAAATTGGGTTTTTTTTTTGTTTTTCTTCCCCAATTTCGGTACTGCCACTACCGAAATTGGGGTTTTTTTTTTTTTTCCCCCCCAATTTCGGTATTGGCATAACCGAAATTGGGGTTTTTTTTAATGTTTTACTTCCCCCAATTTCGGTACTGCCACTACCGAAATTGGGTTTTTTTTTTTTTTTTTTTCTTCCCCAATTTCGGTTATGGCATAACCGAAATTGGGTTTTTTTTTTTATGTTTTACTTCCCCTAATTTCGGTACTGCCACTACTGAAATTGGGGTTTTTTTTTTTTTTTTTTTCTTCTTCCCAATTTCGGTATGGGCAGTACCGAAATTGGGTTTTTTTTTTTTTTTTTTTCTTCCCCCAATTTCAGTATAGCCGTTGCCGAAATTCTACAATTTTTTTTCTTGCATTTTCGGCAACAGCGGTACCGAAATTCGTCCTTTATTTCTCCACCGTTCACTCGCGCACACTCGCGCACACACTCGCGCACGGGCAGAATTTGGGCAGCTAAATTTCGGTAACACTGTTACCGAAATTACAGTTTTTCTCTCTCCACCTTTTCTCTCTTTCTCTCTCCTACTTTTCTTGAAATTTCGGCAACACTGTTGCCGAAATTCACTCTCTCTCCTCATTTAGCTAAATAACTTTCAACAGTACCTATAATCCTAAAAAACTTGATTTTTAGCAATATTTGAACAAAAGACTCCTAATTCTACCCTTGGATGACAAGAAAGGTCAAATCTATAAGATCTGCAAAAGAATAAAGCCAAAATGAACTTTTACTGGCTAATGCACAAAGTTTACATGCTCATGGAAGCATCTTGCATTTGCATACTGCAATAATGAAGAGGAAAATATTAATATAGCAACTAACTTGTCTGGCTATCCCTAAAACATGTGAAGCATGATGCATTTGACTTTGAGTGACGCCAAATTAATGCCTTAATTAGCTGGCTAGTACAACAAATTCAATGCAAAATCAGTTAGGAGGTTTTGGATTCAATTGGAGAGAGCAGTACCACTGCACACCCTTGGTGCAATGGTCACTCCACAAATATAAATAATTGTGGGGTGTAGGGGGTAAGAGTTAGGATTCAAGTTTTTAGGAGGGAGCTTTGCATACATATACACTTAAATTATGCTAGGATATAAATTCTATTTTGTATTTAAAAAAAAAAAAATAGAGAGAGAGCAGCAAATTATTACTCACAAAACATATATGATTCTTTTCTCCTTCATCACACTAATCCCATTATCCTTTATTCCAAAACTAACACTACGATTTATCTAAGTTTTGTGAGCTAACTGTAGTATTTGTTCTTATTCACTCACTTGGGGGCCAAGCCCTGTCTATATGTTTAGGTACAAATTATATGACTATGTAACATAACATACAAGATTGTGTATTTGTATTTTTTAAATGGGTTAGAATAATGATTGAGGGATTAAATTAATTATTATTTCTATATAATTTAGATTTTGAGATAAATGATAGTTTATTGTAGTATCCCAACAACTACATGATGTCTCACTATTATCGCAAGGAATTGACATGAACTAAAAATATATGATAAGAATTTTCATTTTCTAAACTTTACTTTGCTGAATAATTCTCAATTCCATTTATGGTTGATAAGAAAATGTTGGGAAAAAAAACTTATTCGCCTTCTTCGCATACTTATGCAGATCATGATTTTGTGACCTAGATCAGCCTAAAAACGATTTTTTGCCTTTTGAGCACCATGGAGAACATTAGGATAAAAGAAAAACTTTGTAAAAGTCACATTGAGTTGAGATAGAGCCGAGTACAAGCGTTGTTTTGAGATGGTGTGAACAGAGAATTACGAGTCCAATCAAAGCAACTTTGCTACTGTGAGGGGAAGTTTCTAGAATACGTTTTTGGGCCTTGGGCTTGATCCAAGGAAATCTAATTCGTCCGAGGAGAATATATTACTCAGAAGGATAGTCCACATAAAAGCCCACGAGCAAGTCATTGTGTAAGAGCCCATAAGAATGGTCCAAGGAGAGGCACATCCTCGGCTGGAGTAAGTGAAGATTGTGTGGAGAGTGCATCTGTATTCAGAAAGTGCAAAGAGGAGGAGAATGAATGTAAATATCTTAGAGAAAGCTGCTATCACCGCATTAAAAACTCTGCACCTTCCCCTATGGCCGCATTAATGAGGAAAAGACCTCTAAACAATGAAAATCAGCCTTCCAGCTACTATTTGAATATTTCAAAAAGACGGTAGATGGGACAAGTATCCAAATTTATGAACGGAGCCATACGTGGAAGATGAAAGAAGAAAGAAGAAGGATATAAGAATGAAGAAAAAGGGCAATTAAAAGGAGGAGAGAAAAAAGGAGAATAGAACGGGAAGAATACTTTATACATGACTGTCTATTGTAATCTATTTTAGAAGAGGAAAAAGCAATTCAAACCCTTCTCGACACACGTCCAAGAACATTTCCTTTGTAGTTATGCTTGTTGTATGGGAGTTGTGGATCTAGATTATCTTCTGTGCCATTTAAAATTCTATAAAACCTAGGTTTCGAGCTCACACTCTACAAATTTATTATTTTAGGGCTTTTTGGGTCTGTCCCCTTCACAGTGTTGGGTTTGGGTGCAAATTGTGACCTTACAGCTATCATGTAAGAAAAGCCAAAACTACCATACAAGAAAGGCCAAAATATGTTTAAAAAAAAAAGACAAGTTTTTAAGTGGTTTGGCGCTAGGTCTACCTACATCCATTGTTTTATAGTTCTCTCTAATTTGTAGTATAATGCTACGTTACATAGCTTTGTTTATATACACATCTTTGGGGAACATAATCCCTACATTTGTTCAATTTGAATTTATTATAAAAAAATATTTCCTTTCTCTTTCCTTGTTACATGGGTTAGAATTTTTTATTTGAGAAGTGTTATGTTTACAACATTTTCATAAAAAATCATGTGATAAATTATTATTGATTTTAATTCAACATTATCATTAAAATTACTTTTTTGTCTACTAATAACAATCTATAACAATCTGCTCTTTTTGATTTGTTATAAAATTGTTATGAAAATATTGTGAATATAACAATATTTCTCTCTTCCCTTAATTTGGTTTGTGCAGTTTTTAATTTAACTAGGAAAAAAGGATTTGTTCAAATCTAGAACTGATCTATAATTTTGGTAAATTTATATCTAATGAACAGGATTATATTATATTTGAAAAAAAAAATACTCTTAGCAATTAAAATAGCAACAAAAAGTTTTCATATTCATGTTGCAGTGGAAGACTATATTATTAGAAACAATTTTTTTTTTTTTTTGAGACAATTAGAAACATTGAATAAAACTGTCAAATATTTTTTGACAAATGAAAGAAATATCATTGAAAAAAGAAGACTAAAATGGTAAGCCATCATTGAAAATTATACTTTTGAAGAAGAAGTTGCGACAATAATTATTGCCCTTCATCTATGCGCAGACTCATTCTAATAGTTTGCACAATCAACTTTTTTCCAAAATCTAATTTCCAATAAGTTAGGTTACCTTTCAAATAGTGAAATTTAGGAAACAAAATTAACAAGGTGCCATTTTAGCATAAGCGTTGTAGCGAAGTTGCTGAAAATTTGATAGAAAATGCTAGACAGCAGTGTTTTTGAGCAGTCAAATCTCCTAAATGCATGGGCTGATATGACTTTCCCTTCAAAGGGAGAACATATATGGCTGACTAAAGGCCACACATGTGTGCCTCGCTAAAGGGGATGCTCCCTTCTAGACTTGCTAGATATTGAGGGATTTAGAGTAACCGGTTGACTCTCTTTGTTGGGAAGAGAAATGTGTGTTGGGTGAAGTGTTTATGTTCAACAGGTTTTTGGTCCTTCCATGAGCGTTTATGTGCTGCACATTGCATCTAGTATGGATTCGTGATTCTCACCGGTGTTTCGAGCTTAATGGGGAACTGTTTAGGTGGCCATATCGATGCAAAATGACTCTTTTTCCCACAGTGGTGGCCTTAGGAATTTAAATTATCTACAGTATTTCTTTTTGGTACCATTTTTTAAAGAAAAATGAAATTAGAATTTATTTTTAATGAATATGTTGGACGATTTACAAAATTTATATTTTTGTTTTATAATAGGCTTTTTGTTGAATAATTTTTCCACTTGTTGCTATTTGGTCTTGTATTGTATTTGTTTGGTTTATGTTTATTGTTATTTGGGCTAATATTTATTATTGTTATTTAAGCTTAAAAAAAAAGATTAGGAATTATGCTTGGGGGCAGAATTAATTTTGAAGTAATATTACGTTCACAACATTCTAATAATAAATCTTATGCAAAAAGCTGTTATTGGTAAATAAAAAAATAATATTAGTACTTGGCCCAAAGTAGAATCAATAACAACTAATCACATTAAATTTGTTGTGAAATTATTCTGAAAATGTTGCAAATGTAGTAGCACTACTCTTATTTTTGTTGAACCCAATTTTTTGTAATTCTCAAGTCAGAGTGTTCAAAAATTTTATTAGGATAATCACAATAAGTTAGTTTAGCATATAATTTTTTTTGGCAAGTGTATTTATACCTTTTTTTCGAAGTCAGGGTGGTCCTATGATTGCCCTAGCTTGCACGTAGAGCCGCCACTGTTTTCTTTTCAATCCACATCTTTTAAGTATCATTTTGTTGGGTTCTTCCTTTCACATCTAAGCTTAGTCCGCATAGCAAATATGAATACAAACAATAAGTCAGATTGAAAATTCGTTATTAATTGGTGTTGGACCTTTTTTTGGGAACAAAAATAAGGGGCTCATGTGTGTGATCGTTGCCCCCACGCCCCTTAAGGTATAGATTAAGTAAGCCCAATAGTATCATCAGCGCACAATAGGGCATACCACTACTCGCACCCACTTTTTATACCGTTGAATCAGCTTGGGCCAAATGCCAAAGCAGCCCACAACACAAAGTTGCAAGAGTTGGGACTCAAACCTTTGAGCAAATGGGGCTTTTTGAGGGTTTTTTACAATTGAGCCACACTCACCGGTGGTTGTTGTTGGACCATATGAGCTTGGTTTATAAGTATTTTTATGAGCTCTAGTTGTGGAAATAATGCCCTCAACAAATTACAAACAACTTAAAAGTATTTTGATCATTCAAATACACTACATGCTTTTATTAATCAAATACACATTGCGTAAGACTTACAAATCATTGTTAAAACTAAACCGCATAGCAAACGATTTTCAAGGGATAGCATACTCAGATGAGGATGACATATTATGAAATTGATCTGGTCATTTTCTTACCCAACTAAATAAACAAATTAAGATATAAGAAATTCTGACCATCTGGCCCATCCTAAAGTTCGTTCTCATTAGGAATTGCCACTAAAATGTTCACTCCAAGAGTAGCCTGATTAAGAGGTTGCATTGCCATGACAAGACCATCAAGAACTGACCCGATCCAATATGAAACATTTATAGGCTTATTCCCTTCACGAAATGCTACCTCTTTGGCCCCTAAATATTCATCCCAACCTGCACAAGTGACTTGAGTCTTGATACTCAATTGTGGCTTAACATGTTTATGTTTGGAATACTTGTCTAGCTCAATTATATCCTTAAGAGTTTTCTTTCACAAACAAATAAAACTCTGAATCCATTTTGCTACCAAGTCTACTCTGTCTCCTCAACACAATGCAATGCAAGTGACCTGCACTTTTCACCATCAAAATTTGCATTTTCAGCAGTGACCTTGAAATGCAAGGTTTTGACCCAATCTTTTCTTGGAGTTGAGCTAGTTATGCTGGGAGGAGAAGAACCATTCCTTTTAAGATTATGAAGGAAAAATAAGGGCTTTTTGAGTTCATTATTACTAGAAAGTATATTATTGTGTATTTTTGCCCAACTATTGAGGAATTTCTCTTTCACCAAAAGGTCTGCTAGAAGAATGCTGCAGCTAATCCCAATCGAGTATCCACCACACTGGAAGTTTGTCACCTTTAGGAATATTTGGAAAGTTAGACAAATAAATGAAAAAAAAAAAGCCTCATTTTAACTCACACCTCTATTCTCTAGCTCACTTTGGAATATATATATATATAATACCATATGATATAAGATATTAATGACGACTTTAGGAATTTTTTTCAATGTGTTCCTTAAAAAGCATAAATTGTACAATCTAATAAATAGAGAAATTCATATATTGACAACAACAACAACAACAACAATAAAAAAAAAAACACACAAATACATAAATTATTATTATTTAGTTGTTTCATGATTTTTCTTTACTAATTACTAGCCATCTAGCACACACTCCACTGTGCATTAGCACACATCTCATGTGCATTATCCATAGCTTAACCTACTACCTAACATAACTTAATTTTTTGTCTTCTATAATTTATTGGTCAGTTACTCTTATGCCTTTACTACCTCTGCCTGTCCACCTTTATGCCTTTACTACATCTACCTCTCCAGTTCTCCAAGTCAAATATCCAACCCCACGACCCCATGGCCTCCATCCACCCCCCCACCTCCCACTCAACAGACAAGAGTTACAAGAGCCAATCAACATTACACAAACCATTAAAGATATAAAACATTTACGACACAAAATTCACAATACAAAAAACGACAAACTTACAAACCGATAAAGTCAGAATGTCAAATAAAGGCAATTACACATAAGATAAAGCTATTCAATTCCAAAGAGAGAATCTCATTTTTAGTTCAAAAAGAGAGAGAGAGAGAGAGAGAGAGAGAGAGCTCCGCTCTCACTCTTAGAGCACGGCATAGAGAAAAAGAGAGAGAAGTAGAGAACTGAAATACCTTGAGGGACGGCGCTGCTACAGCACGTCAAGAACTTGAGGCCAAGCCAAGGCAATCTCTAATCTAATCTCGCTATCGCCAATGTCGATGTGCTCTATTAACAGGGGCGGGGCAGGGTTTGTTGTTGCTAAATGCCAACAATGCAATCTCTTTCTTTTATCTTTGATCTGATCTCGTCGTCGCCGATGGCCCAATGTGATTTGTTGTTGTTGCTATTGCTGAGTCTAAGTTTGAGGCGGAGGCGTCGATGTGCTTGGTCGTTGATGAGGTTCTTTTTCCTTTAGGTTAGGATTTCAGTTTTGCTTAACCATTTGATCAATCAGCGTACACGTATTGGGTGTATAGGGTTTTTTTTTTTTTTTTTTTGAGAATTCGTTTGGGTTGGGTATTTAGTTAATAAAAATTTAATTATTTTGATTTAAAAATCTATTTGGGGTTAGTTTTTTAGGATTGACGTTGGGCTTTTTTTCCTTGGGATTTGGGCTTGCTATGTTATAAATTTTTTTTTTCATATTTTTGTTCAATTTTTTTTTTTTTTTTTTTTGGGCTTGGGGTCTAGGCTTGCTATGTTACAATTTTTTTTATTTTTTTTTTTCAGATTTTTGTTCAAAATTTTTTTGGACTTTTTCTTTTTGCTTGAAAGTAGAACAAATTATGAAGTAAAATTTAATTTTATTGGCATAAAAAAAATTGAAAGTGTTCCCAAATTATTTCTGAAGGGTAGATAAATAAAAAGTTTTAAATTATTTTATATAAAATTTTTCTTTCTTTCAAGTCAAGGTGGTCCCAGGACCTCCCTACTCTTAGGGTCTATTCGGTTGGAGGAGTGGAAAAGTGGGAGAATGGAAAATTGTGAGAGGATGGAAAAGTAAGAGGATGGAAAATATTTAGTTTTCCCTCTTGTGTGTCCGGTTGGAGGAGTGGAAAAGTAAGAGGGTGGAAAAGTGGGAGAGTATAAATTGACTATTATACCCTTGTTAATAGTAAAATTGAAATAAAACAAAAAAACAAAAACAAAAAGTTCAACGTTACTGAACATTGAAAAAAAAAAAAAAAAAGAGGTTCAACGTTACTGAACGTTGAAATGAAAAAAAACAAAAGAAAAAATAGGAAGGTTCAACGTTACTTCAGTAACATTTGAATAAAAAAAAAAATGAGGAGGTTCAATGTTACTAAACCTTCAGTAACGTTTGAAAAAAAAAAAAAAAGTGGTTCAACGTTACTGAAGGTGGGATGGGGGCATTTTAGTAAATGTCCCCCATCCCATGTTTTCTCCCCTTCATTTTCCTCCCAATTTGGGAGGAAAATTTTTGTGGGCCCGGGAGGAAAATTTTCCTCCTGGTTTTCCATCCTCCCTTACTTTTTTCTCCAAACGAACAGTGGAAAATGCCTATTTTCCTCTCTTAGTTTTCCATCCTCTCTTTTTTCTCTCCAAGGGTGCGTTCGTTTGGAGAGAAAATAGAAAGGATGGAAAACTAAGGGAGGAAAATAGACATTTTCCACTGTTCGTTTGAAGAGAAAAAAGGGGGAGGATGGAAAACCAGAAGGAAAATTTTCCTCCCAGACCCACAAAAATTTTCCTCCCAAATTGGGAGGAAAATGATAGGGGAGAAAACATGGGATGGGGGCATTTACTAAAATGCCCCCTTCCCACCTAATGTTGAACGTTTGTCTCTCTTTTTTTTTCTTTTTCTTTTTTCTTTTTTCAAACGTTACTGAAGAAGCGTTGAACCTTCTTCAGTAACGTTATTGAACAAGGTTCAACGTTACTGAACCTTGTTCAGTAACGTTGAACCTCTTCTTTTTTTTTTTTTTTTCAACATTCAGTAACATTGAATTTGTTTTTTTTTATTTTTTTTTTTCATTTCAACGTATTACTGAATGTTGAACTTGTTTTTTTTATTTATTTATTTTATTTCAATGTTACTATTAACAAGGGTATAATAGTCAATTTATACCTTCCTACTTTTCTACCCTCCCACTTTTCCACCCCTCCAACCAGACACACAAGAGGAAAAATTAAATATTTTCCATCCTCTCACTTTTCTATCCTCCCACAATTTTCCATCCTCCCACTTTTTCACTCTTCCAACCGAACATACCCCAAACGGACGCACCCTTAACGTGGCGCCATCCCTGTAACATATGCTTTCTAACAGAACTTCAAGAATAGTTAAGAAATTTATAGTTTTTTTTTCCTGGATATGTAAGCTTAGTTAGCTGAACATAATATAAAGGAGAGAACTGAGGATCATGTTCATCAATATCATTCCAAAAAACAAGTTGAGCTTCTGCTTCTTCCTTTTCTTTGAATTCAAGAAACTCAGACAAAGTTACAGCGACTTGTGACTCAATGAGCCTAACACCACTATCATTGGAGACAATTTCTAACTCTCCATCACCATCCTCACCACGCCACAGCCTTACACTAAGCATTGTCTGCTCGGAAATTGCTTTTCCTAGTGATTACTTAGCCCAACCTGCAAAATCCACCCTGAATCCTCCTCACTCACGTTCTTGTAGTAAAGAACTAAGTGAAGACACCTTCTGAATATCCCCGAAGCAATAGGGTCCGTGGCCAATACCCGACTTGACCGTCGCTGATCAGTCACCTTATAGGGTACGACTGTCTGCACGGCTTCGATGGTTAACTTAGGGACATTGGTGATACCATAGAGACTCGCCATTTTTCGAAAACTGGTGGATAACTTCATGCTTGGTAAGGCATCTATAGGGCATATTTTAAAAGCTATACAATTTGGAGCCATTGTTTGTTGCATAAATCTTGCTCTAGACGCTTCCTGATCAATGAACCAATTGGGTTACTCTCCTTTTCCTCTTTCGTTTTTTTACTTGTTTTGTTACTTCACTAATGGCATGTAGTTAATCAGGGCCTGTACAGGATTAGTATACCAGCAAGTCTGTTTTAATTATTTAGGCCTTTGTAGCTTTCCAATTAAGTAAACATTGATTGTGACTCAACACGTTTTGGGGATGCCATGGCTGTTAAAATAGGTAGCTTTAATTATCTTCCCCTTTAAATGGATTAAGTGTACATGGAAATCACTCATTCCTCTATTGGAAGACAAGAAAGATAAAATCTATAATAAAATCCGTAGAAAAGACAATGCAAAAATAGTTACATATTTTTTATTACACTGTCATACATGAACTTCTCGTGTATTTGAAACACAACTTTAAAGAGAACATGTGTATAATATCAAATGTGTAAGCTTAAGAGGAGGATATTGTATTGACTGGGTTTTGCAATGTGGCATGCAACTAATTGTACGGCTAACCGGAGAAAATAACATGTGAGGCTTGTTGCAACTAATAGAGTGGGACCAAGTTAATGCCTTTAGTTAGTAGAGCAATTAATTCAATGCTAAATCATTTAACAAGGTTCTTGAGTCATAATTATAAAAGGGCAGCAAATTATTACTCATGCACGCTTTACTGTAGCGGATCGATGAGGTCGGACTGAAGCGTGTGACCTGAAAGTCTAATCCATGAAGAACTTAAAAACTTTGGTGCATGATAGATGACATACCACTGGTATTGTTCAAGGCGAAAGATATTGTGGTATATGGCTTTGCACTCTTTCTTATCAATACGTTTCGTATTAAAAACTGTCAATTGGTGCAATCCTAATCAAGGTCTGCTAATTATTAGGACCCTTTTTTTTTATTTTTTGTGGTCATGTGTCGGCCTAGCATGGAGGGTTAATCTCGCTAAAGCCACATGTCTTTTTTTTTTTTTTTTTTTTTTTTAAGTGAAGCTCGGAACTCCCAACGAGCCAAAGAAGATTAATGGCTACTGGTGCATTTTCTTTTCCTATAAAAGAATCAATAACCTCAAAATGTAAGAAAGAGACAACACAAGTTATGTACAATAAAGGAAAACTGACATATCTATCATTGAGTCTATTTAAGTGGGTTTTTATTGTAGCCTTTCAGTTATATATAGAAAAGAAAACAAACTGACTGTGACTCAGCAATAGGCAGCTTTAATTATCGTCCCTTTCAAATGAAACAAGGGTACGCGGATATGAAAGTTCAAAAATGGATGGAAATATATGGAATAATTGGACTATGCCTATTGATGACTACTGCAATTTTCATACAGTGTACCACTAATTCTACTCTTGGATGACAAGAAAGGTCAAATCTGTAAGATCTGCCAAAGAATAAGCCAAAATGAACTTTTACTGGCTAATGCATAAGGTTTACATGCTCATGGAAGCATCTTGCATTTGCATACTGCAATAATGACGAGGAGGATATTAATATAGCAACTAACTTGTCTGGTTATCCTTAAACCATGTGAAGCATGATGCATTTGACTTTGAGTGACGCCCAATTTATCCCTTAATTAGCTGGCTAGTACAACAAATTCAATGCAAAATCAGTTAGAAGGTTTTGGATTCAATTGGAGAGAGCAGCAAATTATTACGCATGTACGCTAGTTCAAAACATGTCCATTAGTTTTCAAGTGCACAAAACATATACGATTCTTTTCTCCTTCATCACACTAATCCCATTATCTTTTATTCCAAAACTAACACTACGATTTATCTAAGTTTTGTGAGCTATCCGTAGTATTTGCTCTTATTTCACTCAATTGGGAGCCGAGCCCCGTCTATATGTTTAGGTGCAAATTATATGACTACGTAACATAACATACAAGATTGTGTATTTGTACTTTTTAAATGTGTTAGAATAATGATTAAGGAATTAAGTTAATTATTATTTTTATATAATTTAGATTTTGAGATAAATGATAGTTTATCATAATATCCCAACCACTACATGATGTCTCACTAATATCACAAAGAATTGACCTGAACTATAAAAATATAATAAGAATTTTCATTTTCTTAACTTGAATTTGCTGAATAATTCTCTATTCCATTTATGGTTGATAAGTGTTAAAAATATTGAATAATTATATTGTATTTCTTGTGAAAGAATATATACAAGTGTCTTTATATAGAAGACATATGAGTGCAGTATAAGTAAAAGTGTAATATAAGAATGTACGCTATACAAGTAATCTAGTTAGGCCTAAAACCCACAGCACTATATACGTTAACAGCCCCCCTCAAACTCAAGGTGGATGCAAGATCAACTTGAGGTTGTCAATCAAAGTACGAAGGCGTCCCTTAAGATGTGACTTCGTGAAGATATCTGTAAATTGATCTTTAGAGGAGACTGAGTTCAGCTTAAGAGCACCATGGACAAGATAATAACGGATAAAATGACAATCGATCTCGATGTGTTTAGTCCGCTCATAGAATACATTATTGTGAGCAATATGAATAGCACTCTAATTGTCACAATAAAGAGGAGTAGCAGAGGATGTAGACACACCTAAGTTTTTGAGAAGCCATCGTAGCCAAAGGAGCTCAGATGTAGTATCAGTAAGGGCACGATATTCTACTTCAGTACTGGAGCGGACCACATGAGTTTGTTTCTTGCTTCGCCAAGAAATCAGAGAAGAGCTAAGAAGAAAGCAATAGCCCGTGGTAGACCTACAATCAATGGGATCTTCTACCCAATCAGCATTAGAAAATGCACGGAGAATAAGAGGATACTGAGCAAAGTAGAAATCACCATGGAAGAGAGTGTCCTTTAGGTATCAAAGAATGCGCAGAATAGCAACATAGTGAATCGATCGTGGAGCAGACAGATGATAGTTCACCTGGTGAACAACATAGGAAATGTCTGGATGAGTACTAGTGAGATAAACTAGGCTGCCAACCAAGAGTCTGTAAAGAGAGGGATTAGACAATGGTTTTTCCCCTAAGGGAGTCAAATGTGCATTAAGCTCAACTGGAGTGTCAACAGTCTTACTATCAGTGAGTCCAACTCGAGACAAGAATTTAGAGGCATACTTGGCTTGAGTAATATAAAGTCCATCTGTAGAATAAGTGATTTCAAGACCTAAGAAGTAGCTAAGATGTCCAAGATCTTTCATCTCGAACTGCTGGCTCAAAAAATCCCTGAATTCTTGAATGCCACTAAGGTCATCACCAGTTATGATCATATCAACCACATACAAGAGAAGTAAAATAGTGCTTTTGTCAATGCGACGAAGAAATAAGGTAGAATCATAATGACTAGCCATGTAACCCAAGCAAGAGATGGTAGAGATGAATTTGGCAAACCAAGCTCGTGGAACTTGTTTAAGTCCATAAAGTGTACGTCGAATGTGACAAACCTTGTTTGATTCAATAGAAAGACCAAGAAAAGGTTGCACATAAACTTCTTGACTTAAATCCCCATCAAGAAATGCATTTTTGACATTCATCTGAAAAAGTTCTTATTTACTGGCAGCAACAACAACTAAGAGGGCACGAATAGGTGAGATACGAGCAACCCAAGCAAATGTCTCTTCATAATTAATCTCATACTCCTGTGTAAAACCTATTGCAACAAGATGAGCTTTTTAGCGCTCAATGGACCCATTAGAGCGAGTCTTAATCTTGTAGATCCACTTACAACCAACCACAGATTTCCTAGGGGGGAGTGTCACCAAATCCCAAGTATGGTTTTTAGATAATGCATCAAGTTCTTCTTTCATTGCAATCTGCCATAAAGGGTCAGTGGACGCCTCACGATAGGTGTGAGGCTTGTGCAGTGTATCAAAGGCAGTGTAACAATGATAGTCAAGTAAATGCGTAGGAATAGATCTTGCCCAAGTTGAGTGACGAGGTGGAATGTCTTGTGCAAGATTTTCAGGTGGAGCACGAGCAAGGGACCCAAGCTTAGGTTAGGGTTGGGTAGCTCGTCTTCAACCTGCTCATTAAAAGGTGAACTAGGAAAGGGATCAATGATATCTGGTGGTTGGACAAAGAAGTCTATAGGAGAATCAAGATCAAATGCAGGAGGATCAAGAGCAGCTACAGAAGGAATATGTGCCTCATCTGGAAAAAGATCTAAGACAGAAGGAAGATAGGGAGGCACGGAAGTGAGAGAACTCGACAAAGAGGCGATATTCTCAAAAGACAACATTGCGGGAGATACGAAGACAATGAGAAATAGGATCATAACACTGATACCCCTTTTGAGTTTCGCCATAGCCAAGAAAACAACAAAGCCTTGATCGAGGCTTAAGTTTGTTATGCTCATGTGGTTGAAGAAGTATGAAACAGGTAGAACTGAAGGAGCAAAGGTGATGATAATCTAGAAATGACCCAAAAAGGCGCTCATATGGAGTTTGATTTTGGATAACAGGACTGGGAATGTGATTAATAACATGAACAACATGAAGTGCAGCTTCGCCCTAAAAAGGAGTAGGAACTTTGGCAGAGAGAAGGAAAGTACGAACAGTGTTAAGCATATGACAAAGTTTTCGTTCAGCTCTACCATTTTGCTAAGAGGTACCTGGACAAGTTAGTTGATGAACAATGCCATAGGAATGCAAAATAGCTTAAAAAACATATTGAGTGTATTCAAAAGCATTATCAGATCGAAAAACGTTGATGCGTTTGGAAAACTGAGTCTCAACCATTTTTGCAAAATCACAATATACTTGCAATAATTCAATATGATGTTTCATATTAAAAATCTAACTATAGTGAGAGTATTCATCAACAAAGACAACAAAATATTGAGATCTACCAATACTAGAGACAGAGGAAGGCCTCCAAACATCAAAACGAATAAGGTCAAAGATATCAGTGGATATTGATTCATTAGTATTGAAAGGCAAAGTTAGTTGTTTTCCTAACTAACATGAAATACAATCAAAATTTTTTGTAGACACTGAACCTAACAAACCTCTAGAAGCTAATTGTTGTACACAAAAGGAAGATGCATGATCAAGTCGAGCATGCCAAAGTGCAAGAGAAGGAATAGAAGAAATTGCAGCAGCTGCAGAAACAAAGATAGGAGCAACAAGTGGAAGATGAAGGTTGTCCACGGGAAACATACGCCTCCCAAGCACCTGTCCTGTCCTCGAATCCTGCACAATACACCCATAATAATCAAAGATAATGCGATAACCCAACTTAGTTAATTGTCCCACAGAAAATAAATTGTAAGAAATGTCAAGATCATTAAAGACCCTAGGAACCGAGAGGTTGGAGGTCGAAATGGAATATATATTATGACCAAACATTGTGGAACCATATACTGTGCGAATATTAAGAGGGTGTGGTGCAGGTTTAAGTTCAGAAAATAAGGATGAGTGAGGTGTCATGTGATTACAATAAGCAGAATCCATAAGCCAAGAGGAATGAGACATACCAGATAAAGATGAGAGAGAAGAGGAATAAGATGCATTACCAATCATACGAATGACATTAGTGATGATGTTTTTAAGGTTATTTGTGGACATGGTGAAAGTGTGACTTGAAGACTTAGACTGTGCAAAGACAGGAGCTATTGGTTGGACACTCTCAGTGTTAGCAACAATAGAAGCAGAAATTGAAACAACTGATTTGTTACGATGATAACAATTCTCAATATTGTGGACAAAACGTTTGTTGGATTGTCAGCGATGATTATTGCAACAAGAAAAAGACATGTCCTTATTCTTCATTTAGAAGCAAAATATGCAAAAATGGATTGCAAAACTGATATCTACACGAAAAAATAGGTAAGGAGCACCTAAACTGCAAAAAGTCAACCTTGGAGAAAAGTCAACAGTCAAAGTCAACGATCTGGTCAAGGCAGGTCAACAGTCTGGTCAACGCAGGTCAACGGTCTGTTCAACGATGATGTCAGCAGGTGAATGGACGATGACGTCAGCTAAGGTTCACGTGGCAATGATGACGTCATTGATGACATCAGCAAGAACAGAGGTCGACGCGTGTCCGAAGCACAGCTTCTTTGGGTGGCACATGCAAGCTCTAATGACTACGAGACTTCCACGATTGAGTAGATCTAGGCGAGACGATCACTGTGGTACTTGCAAAATACTTATTGGAGCAAGATGCACAGCGAAGACGATAAGTGCAGTGGTCTGTGTGGTGCGGGACTCCTCAATGATGACAGCTGTAGGTTCGGAACCCAAGGACAATGATTGGAAGACGTTGGAGGTGCTATAGCGAAAAGTTACGGTAGCTATTATGATGGCGAAAGCGATGTTAAGAATGGGGTAATACCAATAAAGACAAGACTACTAAGAAAAAGTTAGAGCAGTGACTCTGAAACCATGTTAAATATTAGTATTGATACACTATGTTGAATATGCTAGTATGGATGCGGAAGCGAAAGCGTAAAATATAGAACACAATAACACACAAGAATTATGTGGTTCAGCCTAACGGCCTACATCCACGGAGAAAACTCTAAAGGGCTACATCAATAATATATTAAAGTGTAGTACAAATCATGTATTACAATGAACTATAACATGTGTATATATAGTAGACTAAACCTTAGACTAATAGACTTCTAGTACAAGTAGGAGACTTGGCTTGCACATAAAGTAGAATTAGGCTTAGCTTATGGTAATGGGCTAATATATCTCTAACACCCCCTTTCAAATTCAAGATGGAAGCTTGATGAAACTTTGAGATTTGATAAGGTTGAGAAGATCTCTTAAATGAAGTTTGGCTCTGAGACAGTGGTTTAAGGAAAGCAATGGTCTTGCAATGTTGATGCGACTTCTAACGGTAGCATAACTATACCGGAGAGTTTTGACGGCAACAGTGGGAAACCAAAGAAGATGAACGTAGCAAAAAAATACCGAGAAAGACAAAGATTGCTCTTAATACACCTTAAGGACAGAAAACCATGGCCACAGGAAGGTGGCTCTGATACTATGTTAGAAATACTGAATAATTGTATTGTATTTCTCTTGAAAAAATATACATGAGTGTCTTTATATAGAAGACATATGAGTACAGTACAAGTAAGAGTGTAGTATAAGAATGTGTGTTATACAAGTAATCTAGTTGGGACTAAAGCTCACAACACTATACACGTTAACAATAAGAAAATGTTGGGAAAAAAACTTATTCGCCTTCTTCGCATACTTATACAAATCATGATTTTGTAACCTAGAACACATAAAAACGCTTTTTTGCCTTTTAAGCACCATGGAGAACATTAGGATAAAAGAAAAGCTTTGTAAAAGTCACATTGAGTTGAGATAGAGCCGAGTATAAGCTTTATTTTGAGATGGTGTGAACATAGAATTACGAGTACAATCAAAGCAACTTTGCTACCACGTAAGAAAAGCCAAAAATACCACATAAGAAAAGCCAAAATATGTAAAAAAATTAAAAAAAATAAAAAGAAAAAAAAAAGAAATACAAGTTGTTAGGACATATGTAAATCATGTTAAGAATATATGTCATTTAGAATTGGCTTAATCTTTTAATAAAATGCACTCTGCTTGTAATTGGGTAAATCTAGAATGGTTTAAGTCTTCAAGAAACATGTTGTTCAAGTCAAGAGTTAAACCCGTGCAAATCTGTCCAACAAACAAGTGAAGAAGTGTTGTATTTTAAAACTTGACAGCTAGCTCAACAAATTGCATCTATCGAGGTTTAAAAGTTAGTTTTAGCCCAATACTTGATAGCTGCTCGATAGATAATTTATCTATCAAGATTTACGAAAATCAGTTTTTCAGATCTGATTTCACTCATATCCATGTGTATGTGTTTAGGCTTTCTTTTCTCACAACTCTAAACATATATTAGGATTATTTTAAGAGCCATCTCAGATGATGCCAATAAATACAAAATGTTTTCTGCAAGCATATTGTGACCGGAGACATATGCCCTAGTTCATCTTTCTCCTAAAAAATCTGCTATATTTGTACGTTGTAGGGTTTTATAACCAAGGATTTTCTTGATCTTTATCATGTCAATGAACTGAAGAACTTTGTAGCTACCATCCTTCTCAAGTTAGTGTGTTAGTCATGTACTTGGATCCGTGCATCGATTGGTTAGTCACATACTGGAAGTCGTGCATCGAAAAGGAGAGATTATCACTACAAAACAAGTCCAATTCGGTATTAAGGTAAAAATTCAACTATAAGTTAATATAAGGTACTGTAATTTATTTACTTGTAACCGCTTGTTGTGATAATAGTGGATTTTCGGGAGTAATGACCTTAAAATCACCTAGTGAGATTTTTACCTTGGATGTTTTCTCTATTCGTAAACGAATCACCGTGTCAACTTTATTTTCCACTGCATTTAACTTAGTTGGTGATTTGTTTGTACTACCACACATATTGCATGTTAATTAACTTAATTAATTCACTTAACTAATTAATTGGTTAATTTATCACAAGAGGTCGGTACATTCTTGGCCTATCACAAGTTTTTAAGTGGTTCGGCACTAGGTCTACATACATCCACTATTTCATATTTCTCTCTAATTTGTAGTATAACGCTATGTTACATAGCGTTGTTTATATACACATCTTTGGGGGACATAAGTTACATAATCCCTACATTTTTTTCAGTTTGAATTCATTATAAAAAAATATTGTCTTTCTCCTCCTCGTTACATGGGTTAGAATTTTTTTATTTAAGAAATATTATGTTTACAACATTTTCATAAAAAATCATAAGTGGTAAATTATTATTGATTCTAATTTAACATTACCATTAAAATTACTTTTTTGCCTACTAATAACAATCTATAACAACTCATTACTTTTGATTTGTTATAAAATTGTTGTGAAACTATTATGGATATAGCATTTCCCCCTTTCCTTAATTGGTTTGTGCAGTTTTTAATTTAAATAGGAAAAAGAATTTGTTCAGATCTAGAACTGATCTATAATTTTGGTAAATTTAAATCTAATGAACAGAATTATGTTATATTTGAAAAGGAAATACTCTTAGCAATTAAAATAGCAATAAAAAGTTTCCATATTCATGTTGCAGCGGAAGACTATATTATTTGAAACATTAAATAAAACTATCAAATATTTTTTGACAAATGAAAGAAATATCATTGAAAAAAGAAGACTGAAATGGTAAGCCATCATTGAAAATTACACTTTTGAAGAAGAAGTTGCGACAACAATTATTGCCCTTCATCTATATGTAGACTCAGTCTAATAGTTTGCACAATCATGTTTTTTCCAAAACCTAATTTCCAATTAGTTAGGTTACCTTTCAAATGGTGAAATTTAGGAATTAATGTTTTTCAAAATTAACAAGGTGCCATTTTAGCATAAGCGTTGTTGCTAAGTTGCTGAAAATTTGATGGAAAATGCAAGACAGTAGTGTTTTTGAGCAGTCAAATCTCCTAAATGCATGGGCTGATATGACTTTTCATTAAAAGGGAGAACATGGCTGACTAGAGGCCACAAATGCTTGCCTCCCTAAAGGGAATGCTCCCTTCCAGACTTGCTAGATATTGACGGATTTAGAGTAACCGATTGACTCTCTTTGTTGGGAAGAGAAATGTGCGTTGGGTGAAGTGTTTATGTTCAACAGGTTTTTGGTTCTTCCACGAGCGTTTATGTGCTGCACATTGCATCTAGTATGGATTCGTTATTCTCACCATTGTTTCGAGCTTAACGGGGGACTGTTTAGGGGGGCCCTTATTGATGCAAAATGACTCTTTTTCCGTGGCGGTTCTCGAAATTTTATTTAGAGTGGTCACTAAAAAATTTAAATTACTCACAATATGTTTTTGGTACTATTTTTTTAAGGAAAAATGAAATTAGAAATTTTTTTTTTTTAATAGATTGGACGAGTTACAAAATTTATATTTTTGTTTTATAATAGATTTTTTGTTGAATAATTTTTTCACTTGTTGTTGTTTGCTCTTGTATTGTTTTTGTTTGGTTTTTGTTTGTTATTATTTGGACTAATATTTATTATTGCTATTTAAGCTTTAAAAAAGAGATTAAGAATTATGTTTGGGGGCAGAATTAATTTTGAAGTAATGCTACGTCCACAATATTTTAATAATAAATCTTATGCAAAAAGCTGTTATTGGTAGGTAAACAAATAATATTAGTACTTGGCTCAAATTCGAATCAATAACAGCTTACCACATTAGATTTATTGTGAAATTATTTTGAAAATTTTGTGAATGTAGTAGCACTACGCTTATTTTTGTTGAACCCAAATTTTTGTAATTCTCAAGTAAGAGTGTTCAAAATTTTTACTAGGGTAATCAAAATAAGTTAGTTTAACATATAATATTTTTTTGGCAAGTGTATTTATACCTTTTTTTCCAAGTCAGAGTGATCCTGTAATCACCTTAGGTTGCATGTAGAGCTGCCACTGTTTTCTCTTCAATCCACATCTTTTAATTATCATTTTGTTGGGTTCTTCTTTTCACATTTGATCTTAGTCTGCATAGCAAATATGAATACAAACAATAAGTCAAATTGAAAATTCATTATTAACTGGTGTTGGACCTTTTTTTTAAGAACAGAAAAAGGGGCTTGTGTGTGTGATTGTCGCCTCACACTCCAAGATATAGGTTAGGTAAGCCTAAGAGTACCACTAAGCGCACAACAGGGCATACCACTACTCGCACCCACATTTTATACCACTGAACCAGCTTGGGCCAAATGTCAAAGCAGCCCACAACACAAAGTTGCAAGAGTTGAGACTTGAACCTTTGAGCAAATGGGGGTTTTCAAGGGCTTTTTACAATTGAGCCACGCTCGCCGATGGTTGTTGTTGGACCTTGTGAGCTTGGTTTATAAGTTTTTTTATGAGCTCTAGTTGTGGAAATAATGCCCTTAACAAATTACAAACAACTTTGCCAAGTCATGTGCACATTTTAATGAAGTGTGCACATTGTAGCATCCTATTCTTGATGAATGGGTAGTGGGAAGACCGGATATGACGGGGCACACTTTGCCAAGTCATGTGCACATTATTGATGATGCTCAACCAAGCTAAAGTCCTCAGTGAGGATTACATAATTAACATTTCCAACCCAAACAAAAACTTTTTTTTTTTTGGTTGATGAAACCCACTAAAGGGCCCTTTTTGCTTTAAATGCATGTTCTGAAAATAGACATTACAGTAGTGTGATGAGATTCTAGTTTTACTTTTGAGTTCTGAGTCATAGTGACTATTAAGTTGAGCGCTAAAAGTTGAAATAGTTTAATAGTACTAATTAATTAGACGTTAAAAAGAAAAAGTTCAAATACATTTTGGGTTTTTCAAATTCAAAATTATTATCAACTTCATGATTTGAATTATTATTTTAGTCCCCAAGTTTGTATTGTACACCTCTTAGGGTCCATTTGGTTGGAGGTGGAATAAAAAGGATAAAAAAATAAGTGCAGAGAAAATATTTTTAATGGGTGTTAGGTTGGAGGGAGGAGTGGGAAAAAGAAATTGTTAGAGCCTATATATTTTAATTTCTAGCCCATCAAAATGTTTTCTCAAAATGTTTTCTCTCTAAAATAGAGAGAAAACTCCAAATGAAGAAAAAGACTAAAAAGTAAAAACCTATGTGCAACATGCACGTGGGTTTGTCACAAATTCTTTGGAGTTTTTTTTTCCTCCCTTTAATTTTTGTCTTTTTCCTAGTTTTTTTTTTTTTTTTTCCCTTTAGTTTTCTTCTTTAGTCATTTTCTTTTTATGTACCTCTTTATAAAAAACAAATGAAGTGTCCTTATACAATTTTTAATAGAAAAAGGTGTTACCTTTTGTTTTATTTAATAGGGATATAATTGTAAATTTCTTCTTAATAGTTTTCCATCTCTCTAATTTTCCATTCGTCCAACCAAACATATATAAGAAAAAACTAAAAAAATGAAACTTCAAACCTTAATCATATTATTTTTGTCTTCTTTTCATTACAAAAAAAAGTAATACAACAAATAAAAGAAAACATATAGAGAAAGAGTGTAAACATAATTTCAAAAATACCTAGATAATAGGATGAGAGGAAAATGATGAGGGGAGCTTCTTGAGAAAGATATTAGATTGCTTCAATGCAACATCACTCTCTTCAATTAGCTTCATCTAAATATTCTTAGCTTTGTCAAGCACCATTTCTACAATAATTCTTCAGACACTACAATCATCCAAACAACATCACAAGTACAACTCCCTCGACGATTCAAGTAGAAGATCTATGGATCAAACTAAGGAATCATGTGTTTTACCCATTCCTTCAAATGAGAATATGATTTGATTCATTTGACCCGATCTAGTCGATCGTGTTGGGTGCCGAGTTGACTTGTACCCTAATCTAAATTGACGTGTGAACACCCTTTATCATACCTTATCTTTTAATATTTTACATGAAATAGTTGCACTCAAGCAACATCATCATCCCGATTTTTAAAATTGATTTAGATAAAGACCATAATTATGTCTTCTACCCACAATATTGTTTTTTTTTTTTTTTTTTTTTTGCTCCATACGTATTTATCATCATTTTGTTGTGGTAAGTTATGCAAATTTTTATTTCAAAGTATTTATTAGTAAAAGAAAATCCTTTAAAAAATATAAACAATCTCTAAAAATTTTACCATACCAATTACTAACAAAATGCTCCATATGATTTTAGCCGCATTTTTTTTTGTTTCTGTAAGTTATGCAAATTCCAAAGTATTTATTGGTAAAAGAAAGCAATAATTTTTTTTAAAACATAGAAAAAAATCTCAAATAATTATACCATACCAGTTATCTACTATCCGCCTACCACATTAATGCATGGCACATCCTCCACCTAAAATACAAATTAAAGAAGTTGCTAAATTTATGAGTGGCCCATGCACAAAATTGTCAAATCATATCATGCTTAAGAAAAAAAAAAGGAAAAAAGTTGCTAAGTTTATGAGTGGCCCATGCACAAAATTGTCCCAAGTTTTTCTTTATCATTTAAAAAATTATTCAAGTTCACATCTCCTTTTCAAGAAGTGATTAGCAAATATATCAGGAGCCCACAAACATTACTAAAAATGTAAAGAATTCTAGAACTCTCTTTCTAAATAGAACCTCTAGTCTTATTGATTGAAGAAAAATTGAATACAATGAATGAATGAAAGAATTACAACCCTATTGCTATATATACAATCTGAGCTAATAAAGAAAGTAACTAACTCCGCAATTGGAGGGAAAAACAGTTACAAAATATCCTATCTGTTAACACGTGTACAACCTGTAACTGCTTCTTCCATCCACATGGCAATACTCCTTTATAAGTGTGAATGGACTATTCATGGTAAGGAATTGCTTCAATCACTTCTAGTAATTCTGGATTAATCTAATTACTCTGAGCTTCAGTTGCTTGAGCACTACTTTGTTCTTTATTTCTGGTATTAGGCTTGCTCTTTGCTTGAGTGCATTCTTTCTTGCTTTCAACACTCCCCCTCAAAAGCAAAACTCTTGCTTCTTGATTCTGTGATGAATACTCAGGATATTGAATGCTTTGAGCAAAGATATTAATGACTCCTATCCTTCTTAGCAACCTTAAAAAGTTATTCACTCCAAGACCTTTAGTAAAAATATCTGCCAATTGATTCCTAGAAGTCACATGAAAAGTCTTGATTGTTCCATCTAGGACTCTATTCCTCACAATATGACAATCTGCTTCAATGTGCTTGGATCTTTCATGGAAGAATTAATTAGTAGCAATATGCAAAGCAGCCTGGTTATCATAGTACATTAGAACAGGTTTGTCATGTGAAACATGGAGATCCTTTAGCAAGTACAACAACCGGGTCCTCACATGTGATTGAAGCCATTGATCTATATTCTGCCTCTACTGAAGATCTTGACACTGCAGTCTATTTTTCTGATTTCCAAGAGACCAAAGCATTACCAAGAAAAACACAATAGCCAGTGAATGATTTCTTGGTATCAGGGCAGCCTGCCCAATCTGGATCACAATAAGTTTTAAGCTGCAAATCTGAGTCCACAGGGAAAAAAACCCCTTGTCCTAGTGTCCCTTTGAGGTATTGTAAAATTCTAGTGATTGCCTTCATATGTGGCACTCTAGGCTGTGATAAGAACTGACTAAGTCTATGAGCAACATAAGTGATGTTAGGCCTACTAAGAGTTAGGTACATCAACTTCCTGGCAAAATTTGCTGAACAACATCTTTTTAGGAAAAATATTAGCAAAATAGCATGCGGATGAAACATTTTAGTAAGTTGGACTGTTTTTGGAAACTCGAGTTCCATCCCAAAATCAAGTTTGTCAAACTCGATTTCCTCTTGGGTGAAGTCTGACGTGGATTAAAAAACAACACGTGGAACTCAAGTCTAGAAAACTCGAGTTCCATTTGAATAAAACTCGAGTTCCTTGTGAATAATCTTTACCCGCTTGGAACTCGAGTCTAGGATGCTCGAGTTACATTTTAATTGTAACACCTCGACCCAACTTTATAATCAAACTATGTGTTTGATGATTAATTATTATTTTAAGCCACTTTCTTTCTATAATTAATAAAAGAGTATTTAATAAACATAGTATTTTATAATGCCTTTGAATAAGAATTGTAAAGATTATAAATAAGTGAATGACTAGTTGTATTATAAAATATACTAAGTATGTGCAAAACTATATTAAGTGGTTAAGTTATTAGATATATAGTTGTTGATGTTTAATTAAGTGTTTAAGGTAAGGATTAATATGCAAAGTTATTTTGAAGTTTGGGCCTTAATAGGATATAAGCTTGTGAGGGGGTGGAAAGTGAGAAAAAAAAAAGTTGCAAAGGTGAGTCATCAAATCACTTTGTCCTTAGCATATACGTGTCCCACCAAGTTAATTCCTCTTGACTTCTTTGGCTGAAGGTTCAGCCCTTAATTCTTCTTTCCCATTCCTTTTTCTTTGTCTTAGTTCTTTGTTCTTTCCTTGTACTTACACGGCTGAAACTTCCTTGGTCTTTCTTGCTTTGCTTCTTTGTTTTCTTCCTTCTTTGTTCTTATTGGCTGCACCTTTATCTCTTCCTTGACTTTCTCAAAGAAAGAAGACTCAAGAAACTCTCTCCCTCTTTCATTTCCACAGATCAAGCTACCAAGGAATTATAGACATGGATTGGGTTGTCGTTCCATATATTATTTTATGGTTTTATTAAGGTTCCATATTGTATGCTTATATGCTAAATTGATAATGTCCAGTTTACTTATTATATTCATGTTTATTATTTTCAGATTTAAAGCATGGCATCATTTAGCCCACTTGTTGCTATTCTTAACCAAAACAAACTGACTGGATCCAACTATGTTGACTGGAAAAGGAATTTGGACATTGTTCTTACTGCTGAAGAGCATAAATATGTGCTTACTCAACCATGTCCTAGCTTTCCTTTATTAGATGCTCCTATTGAGGAAAAACAGCGATATGATCGTTGGCAGAAATCTAATGAGATGGCCAAGTGATATATCCTAGCATCTATCTCAAATGTTCTACAGCATCAAATGCAGGATGTAGAATATGCTTCGGACATCATGCAAAGTCTGAAGGAGATGTTTGGTGAGCAAGGCCGGTCTGCAAGGCAAGAAACCATGAGGCAAATTTATAATACCAAAATGGCTGCAGGAAGTTCAGTAAGGGAGCATTGTCTTAGGATGATTGCTAATCTGAACACATTAGAAGTTTTGGGTGCCGACATTGATGGAGAATCCCAAGTGGATATGATACTCCAGTCACTACCAGAATCATTCAAGGAATTCAGACTCAATTATAATATGAACAAAAAGATTTACTCTTTGTCTGAATTAATGAATGAGTTAGTGGCGGCGGAAGACATCCTTAGTACTTCTATTGTTGAAGCTAATGTGGGTGAAGGTTCTACTTCTCAACCTAAGTCGAAAGGCAAGGGTAAGAAGAAGAAGAAGGACTTCACTAAGAAAATTGGTAAACAAATTGCTTTAGGGGTTGCTGACAAAGGAAAGAAAAGTAAAGGAAAGTGTTTCCATTGTGGTGAGAAAGGACATTGGAAGAGGAATTGTCCAATATTCAAGGCTGCCAAAACTAAGGGTAATAAAAGTTCATTTCTTCTTGAAATATGTTTGGTACAGAATCCAACAGATTCCTGGTGTTTGGATTCAGGTTGTACTAATCATATCTGCAATTCTTTGCAGGGGTTCCAGGAGACCAAAAAGTTGAATGAGGGAGAACTATTTCTTACTTTGGCTGATGGGAGCAGGATTCCGGTTGTATCTGTTGGAGTGTATAATTTGTGTTTTAAGTCTAGAGTGTTAATATTGGAAGACTGTTTGTATGTACCTAATGTTCGTAGGAATTTAATTTCTGCAACTTACTTAGGTAAACATGGATATTGTGTTATCCTGAAAGACAATGTTGTAATAAAGAAGGATAAAATGTTTATCTGTTCTAGCAATATTGTGGATGGTCTTTATATTTTAACTCCTGACATGCATGAATTATACAATTCTGAAATAGATAGTAGCTCTCATGTAAAATCATTAAAGAGAAAGTTTCCTTCTACTAGTGATGCATATCTATGGCACTTGCGTTTGGGTCATATTAATTCAAATAGGATTCAAAGACTAATCAAAGATGGACTTTTACAGCCCATGGACTTTGATGGATTTCCAGTTTGCGAATCTTGTTTGGAAGGTAAAATGACCAAACGACCTTTTAATACGAAAGGTAGAAGAGCCCAAGAGTTGCTTGAATTAGTTCATACAGATGTATGTGGTCCTATGTCAACCCAAGCAAAAGGAGGTTATGAGTACTTCATCACGTTCACGGATGATTACTCAAGATATGGTTATGTGTACCTAATGAGACGGAAGTCCGAAGCCTTTGACAAGTTCAAAGAGTTTAGGGCTGAAGTTAAGAATCAATTGGGTAAACGCATAAAGGCCATTCGATCTGATCGAGGTGGCGAATACCTTCTTGGGGATTTCAAGGATTACCTAATTCAGAATGGGATTGTATCCCAATTGACTGCACCTGGAACTCCCCAACAAAATGGTGTAGCAGAAAGAAGGAATAGGACTCTTTTGAAAATGGTTAGGTCCATGATGAGTTACTCAACTTTACCAGTTTCTTTTTGGGGATATGCACTAAAAACTGCTATGCGTGTTTTGAATTTAGTTCCATCAAAATCTGTTCCCAACACACCTAAGGAATTGTGGAGTGGGCGCAAGCCTAGTATGAAATATCTCCACATTTGGAGATGTCCAGCACATGTGTTGAAAGGGAAGTCTGATAAGTTGGAAACTAAAATTGAAGTATGCATGTTTTTAGGATATTCAAAAGAAACCAAGGGTTATTTATTCTATAATCATAAGGATAACAAAGTGTTTGTTAGCACCCATGCCAAATTTTTGGAAGATGATTATATGAATAATTTTAATCCTAGAAGTAAAGTTGTCTTGGCTGAAATGAATGAACCTGTAGTTGAACAACCAATGGATGAAACTAGGGATGATGTGGCTGTATTAGATACACTACAAAATATTACTCATGAGATGTCTAGTACACAGGTGCCTCGTCGTAGTGGGAGAATTATTCGGCCTCCTATGAGATTTAGAGGTTTGGGAGAAACTTATATAGCTATCTCAGAAGAGGCTGAATCGGATCCCTACACTTATGAAGAGGCAATGAATGATATAGATGCATATCATTGGGTCTTAGCTATGAAATCTGAATTGGATTCTATGTATTCCAATCATGTATGGGATCTTGTAAAGGCGCCTAACGGCATTAAACCTGTTGGTTGCAAATGGGTTTACAAGAGGAAGATAGGGATAGATGGAAAGGTTGAAACCTTTAAAGCAAGACTAGTAGCGAAAGGGTATACACAAAAAGAAGGCATTGATTATGATGAAACTTTTTCGCCAGTAGCCATGCTTAAGTCTATCAGAATTCTCTTATCCATTGCTGCTCATTATGATTATGAGATTTGGCAAATGGATGTCAAGACTGCATTTCTTAATGGCAATCTTGAAGAAGAAATACACATGATGCAACCAGAAGGATTCATAGCAAAGAACCAAGAGCATATGGTATGCAAGTTGAATAGGTCCATTTATGGACTTAAATAAGCATCTAGGTCATGGAACATCAGATTTGATCAAGCAATCAAGTCATTTGGTTTTGAACAAAATCTTGATGAGCCATGTGTGTACAAAAGATATCAAGACAAAGTAGTAATGTTCCTAGTGCTTTATGTTGATGATATTCTACTCATTGGGAATGATGTAGGGGTAATGTCATCGGTTAAAGTTTGGTTGTCTAGCCAATTTGATATGAAGGACTTGGGTGAGGCTAACTTTATTCTAGGGATCAAACTTTGGCGAGATCGCAAGAATAAGATGTTAGGCTTATCACAAGCTGGATATATAGATAAGGTTCTAGAACGGTTTAGCATGCAAAACTCCAAGAAAGGATTGCTTCCTTTTAGACATGGAATTCCTCTGTCTGATGACCAAAGGCCTAAGACTCAAGAGGAAGAAAATATGATGAGACAAGTTCCTTATGCTTCTGCAGTAGGAAGTCTCATGTATGTCATGCTTTGTACTAGACCAGATATTTGTTATTCAGTTGGCATGGTCAGCCGATATCAATCAAATCCAGGACTAAAACATTGGCAAGCTGTAAAGCACATTCTCAAGTATCTTAGGAGAACGAGAGATTATGTGCTTGTTTACCATTGTGAGGATTTGATTCCCATTGGCTATACAGGTTCAGATTTTCAATCAGATCTAGATTTCAGAAAATCCACTTCAGGATGTGTTTTCACCTTGGGAGGTGGAGCTATAAGTTGGAGGAGTGTTAAGCAATCTTGCATTGCGGACTCCACCATGGAAGCCGAATACGTTGCTGCTTGTGAAGCGGCAAAAGAGGCTGTTTGGCTCAAGAAATTCCTTTCTGATCTTGGTGTTGTAAGAATGGAGCAAGTTCCCATCACATTGTTTTGTGACAATAGTGAAGCGGTTGCACAATCCAAAGATCCAAGAAATCACAAGAAATGAAAGCACATTGAGAGGAAGTATCACATCATTCGAGACATTGTTACTCGTGGAGATGTTGTGGTAGCAAAGATTGAAAGTGCAAATAATCTAGCAGATCCTTTTACCAAAACTTTACCTCAAAGGACTTTCAAGTCACATTTGGAGGGAATGAGAGTTAGATTAGTGCACAATAGTCTTTAGGGCAAGTGAGAGATTGTTAGGATATATGCCCTTAAATCCTATTGTATGATGCTATGTATGACATTATGTATGACTTAATGTTGTGTTTAATAAAGTTGTTTATTTCTTATCTAAAATAATGGTAACATGAATATTTGGACATTATCATATAGTCCATGAGATGCATAGTATGTGATTTATGTGATTTAGTCACAGAAGATATAAATCACAAGTTCTTTGTAAACTCAGAATTTATAGTTCGTAGTCGGTGATGAAATTGGGCATTTCATCTGCGAAGACTATAACGTATCAACTAAGATGATTTGTCTTGATCATGGAAGTAATGACTTCTAGTTGATATGTTGATATATTTTAAGAGTTAAGACATATTGAACTGGACCGCTGTGAGATTTATTATTCTCCTAACGACTGTCAAATGAATAATAAATCTCACGACTTCTATTTGCATGAACTCTTAATCCTGAGAGAATAATGGACCTGATCATGAGGTGTAGGTTGCTTTGATATATTAGGAGTGAGATCTAAAGTAACGGTCAAAACCTCAGTATATTGGGCAACCACATTTAGTGTTGATGGAACATATATTCTTAAGATGGAATTCATAGTCTCTTAATGGAGATACAAAATATTCCCTTGAGATAAGTTTAATGAGTTTGGTTATTCAGAGAGTTAGGCCTAACCACTTTGGTAAGAAATTACTAAAGTATATATTTATGAAATTGGATTTCATAAATATATGATGAATAACTTTAAAGGATTAAACCGGGTACTCAAGGATAAGATGTAGTAATTTACAAAGTGGCAGTCTATATTTATGACTTTGTATTACTACGAATATTTTATGAAGGAGTTGTGTGTAAAATAAAGTCTTGGGATATAATTTATTAATAAGGCCTAGAGTGCAATTATATTTATATAGTGGTATTAAGTATAATTAATGGTAACTTTGAACTTGTCAAGAGTTGACGGAAAAGCCCAAAGCCCATTGGAGCTAGTGTCTTATTAGTCCCTTTTGGTCCCATTCCAAGCCACACACTAAAGCCCAATTGGAAAGGCCCAATAGGCCGACACAATTAGATAATCAGTTAATTATAAAGGGAGAAACATACAGAATTTTTTAACGCGATTTTTGTAGAGAAAAGAAAGAGTGTGAGACACACTTTTATTTCTCCCTTTTGGAAACTGATTGAGAGACCACACATCTTGGGCGTAAAGTGGAATTGGAGTGAAGATTAAAAGTTTTCCTAAGTGCTTCTAATCTTTGTTTTGAAATTCTCCACACCAAGGTACGCTATCTTGTTCTTAAATTCTGAAATTTACAGAGTGCATGTTGTCAATCATGAATGAAATAGATCCTTGTTTGTTGCTTCCGCTGTGTGTTTTGTATGAGATACAAAACCAGATTTTTATCCAACATCATGAGCGTCGATTAGAGCTAGGTTGAATGGGTATCTGGTTTAGACGCACTTGGGCTTTGACGCAGCTTCCATGGCCGGACAGTGGGAGGCGTTGATCTTGTTAGACAGTCATCACTGATGGCGTTTCTTTGTTTCTAGTGGGCTTTGGGATTTTGATAAATGGGTTTTTGGATCTTTGGATTTGGGTAGGTTGATGATGGTGGCTTGATGATGGTGATTGCATCTTTGGATTTTTATTGTGTGGCTTGATGATAGTGGTTGAGTAGGTTGATGATGGATCTTTGGATTTGGATTTTTGGAGGCTATATGATGGTGGCTCGGTTGAATGGGTATGTGAATTTCATTGATGGTAGCTTGGTTGTACGGGATGGTGGTTGGGTTGTTGTGTGGCTGGTGGTTGGATGATGGTGTCTGAGTGATTTCCACGAATTTGAAGGGACGATATTTAAAGCTACGTACTCTTAACAGCCATGGAATCCCCAAAACGTGTTGTCACAATCAGTGTTTACTTGATTGGAAAGCTACTAAGGCCTTAATAATTAAAACAGACTGGCTGGTATACTAATCCTGTACAGGCCCCGATTAACTACTTGTCATTAGTGAAGTAACAAAAGAGAAAAGTAACCAAATCGGTTAATTGATCAGGAAGGGTTTAGATCAAGATTTATGTAACAAACAGTGGCTCCTAATTAATTGTGTACCTTTTAAAACATGCCCTATAAATGCCTTACCAAGCATGAAGTTATCCACCAGTTTTATAAAAATGGCAAGTACCTATGGTATCGCCAATGCCCCTAAGTTAACCATTGAAGCTGTGCAGACAGTCGTACCCTATAAGGTGACTGATCAGCGACGGTCACGCCGGGTATTGGCCACAGACCCTATTGCTTCGGGGATATTCAGAAGGTGTCTTCACGTAGTTCTTTACTACAAGAACGTGAGTGAGGAGGATTCAGGGTGGATTTTTGCAGGTTGGGCTAAGGAATCACTAGGAAAAGCAATTTCCGAGCAGCCAATGCTTAGTGGAAGGCTGTGGCGTGGCGAGGATGGTGATGGAGAGTTAGAAATTGTCTCCAATGATAGTGGTGTTAGGCTCATCGAGACACAGGTCGCTGTAACTTTGTCTGAGTTTCTTGAATTGAAAGAAAAGGAAGAAGAAGAAGCTCAACTTGTTTTTTGGAATGATATTGATGAACATGATCCTCGGCTCTCTCCATTATTTTATGTTCAGGTAACTAAGCTTACATACCCAGGAAAAATAAGGTATAATTTTTTTAGCTATTCTTGAAGTTATGTTATTAGAAAGCATATGTTATATGCTATGGTATTATATAGATTCCAAAGTGAGCTAGAGAATAGAGGGGTGAATTAAAATGGGGTATTTTTTTTTTTTTTCCATTTATTTGTCTAACTTTCCAAATATTCCTACAGGTGACAAACTTCCAGTGTGGTGGATACTCCATTGGGATTAGCTGCAACATTCTTCTTGCAGACCTTTTGGTGAAAGAGAAATTCCTCAATAGTTGGGCAAACATACACAATAATATACTTTCTAGTAATAATGAACTCAAAAAACCCTTATTTTACCTCCATAATCTTAAAAGGAATGGTTCTTCTCCTCCCAGCATAACTAGCTCAACTCCAAGAAAAGATTGTCTCAAAACCTTGCATTTCAAGGTCACTGCTGAAAATGCAAATTTGGATGGTGAAACGTGCAAGTCACTTGCATTGCATTGTGTTGAGGACACAGAGAGCAGACTTGGTAGCAAAATGGATTCAGAGTTTTATTTGTTTGTGAAAGAAAACTCTAAGAATATAATAGAGATAGAAAAGTATTCCAAACATAAACATGTTAAGCCACAATTGAGTATCAAGACTCAAGTCACTTGTGCAGGTTGGGATGAATATTTAGGGGCTAAAGAGGTAGCATTTCGTGAAGGGAATAAGCCTATAAATGTTTCATATTGGATCGGGTCAGTTCTTGATGGTCTTGTCATGGCAATGCCACCTCTTAGTCAGGCTACTCTTGGAGTGAACATTTTAGTGGCAATTCCTAATGAGAACGAACTTTAGGATGGGCCAGATGGTCAGAATTTCTTATATCTTAATTTGTTTATTTTGTTGGGTAAGAAAATGACCAGATCAATTTCATAATATGTCATCCTCATCCCGGCCAAGTATGCCATCCCTTAAAAATTGTTTGCTATGCGGTTTACTTTTAATAGTGATTTGTAAGTCTTTATGCAATGTGTATATGATTAATAAAAGCGTGTTGTGTATTTGAATGATCAAAATACTTTTAAGTTGTTTGTAATTTATTGAAGGCATTATTTCCATTACTAGAGCTTATAAAAATACTTATAAACCAAGCTCATAAGGTCCAACAACAACCAACGGCAAGTGTGGCTCAATTGTAAAAAACCCTTAAAAGCCCTATTTGCTCAAAGGTTCAAATCCCAACTCTTGCAACTTTGTGTTGTGGATTGCTTTGGTATTTGGCCCAAGCTGGTTTAGCAGTATAAAACGTGGGCATGAGTAGTGGTATGCCCTGTTGTGCGCTGGTGGTACTCTGGGGCTTACTTAACCTATATCTTGGGGCGTGGGATGATGATTACACACATGAGCCCATTTTTTTGTTCCAAAAAAAAGGTCCAACACCAATTAATAACGAATTTTCAATTCGACTTATTGTTTGTTTTCATATATGCTATGCAGACTAAGCTCAGATGTGAAAAGAAGAACTCAACAAAATGATAATTTAAAGATGTGGATTGAAAGGATAACAGTGGTGGCTCTACATGCAAGCCAGGACCACCCTGACTTGGAAAGAAAGGTATATATACACTTGCCAAAAAAATATTATATGCTAAACTAACTTATTGTGACTACTTTAATAAAAATTTTGAACACCCGACCTGAGAATTACAAAAATAAGAGTAGTGCTACTACATTCACAACATTTTAACAATAATTTTACAACAAATCTAATATGGTAAGTTGTTATTGATTCTAATTTGGGCCAAATACTAATATTAATTTTTTACCCACCAACAATAGTTTTTTGCATAAAATTTGTTGTTAAAATGTTGTGGATGTAACATTACTCCAAAATTAATTCTGCCCTCAAACATAACTTTTAATCTCTTTTTTTCTTTTCTCTTTTTAAAGGTTAAATAACAACTGTAAGAACTTGATCTGGAACCCAAGCCTACCGAGAATAGTGGAAGTTAGCCCAATAACCCAAAATAATAAATTTGTTAAAAAGTGGATCTTATAAGCAAACTACTAAGCCTCGTAAGTGCGGGCTCAAGATAGATTAGGTTCAAGACAATAGGATTAATGTCACGACCCAAACCCGATACCCGGATTTATGACCATGACCGGCATGTTAATATCAAGTTTAAAACTGATATTAACAAGAACCAACTTAACTTTTACTAAACTTTTACAAAAGCTTTCTTCTTTCTTTTCATTTTTGTTTCTTTACTTAAATGATGTAACTTTTCACTGGACATTCAGAGCATCTACATTGTACTTCAAGAATAGCATAGTCCATCAGTTACTCAAATTGTGAACTTCACATAATACATCTCTTAATACTTTAAGATACACAACTTTCATTAAATCCTAAAATACACAATACTGTAAAACTAAACATCAAATTACTAGTTTGGGTTCTATACTTTTAAAACTAAAAACAGCTCGTTCCAAAACTCGACTAAGGCTCCCTCTGCTCCAAAATAAAACCTGTAACTGAAAGGGTGGAAGGGGTGAGCTACACAGCTCAGTAAGGGTAAGATACATAAGAATTTAATAAGAATGCATGTAAATCAAATCATTTCATTTTATGGTTATTTAGATAGGAGAACATCCTTTCATGCATAGTATTTTATACTATTTATAATAATAACTTATACGTTCTTCGTAGGAAAATAATTGCTCCCCTTTTTCTTATCAGATTAATATTACCAAAACTTTTCGGATTGGATTTCTTTTATTTCTTACAAAGTCACCAAGTATAATATTGATTGTTTAAAATCATATACATATATACATATATATATATATGTGTGTGTGTGTGTGTGTGTGTGTGTGTGTGTGTGTGTGTGTGTATTCTTGTTACAAAATAATCATTTTAACTTAAATCAGATAATTGGTAACTTTGTCTTAAACTAGAAACATTTTAACAAATAAGAAGATTTTGCTTTATAAGCTTCTTCTCGTAAAATATTATAACTTTCATAGTCATAAAACTTAACGTTTCATAAAGAACAGGTATCTGATAACTCCTTAACGTAAACTTATACTTTCATCAGAAGCTTTTTCTTTACAAAACACTAAAACCTTTTAATCAGAATCTTTATCTTTAAAGCATAACAAAACTTCGAAAACTTTTATCTTTAAAGAACAGCTTTTCTTTTCATCATAAACTTCTTTTCATGAGAGTTTTTAACTTTTCATAATGCATATAAACAATTCATTCTCTCATGATCAATAAAATAATATAGCTGTTCATAACATATTGGTTAGTCCGTATCTAATAAATCTGTACTTATTTGGGAGGCTTCTAGCACCACTGTGTTAGGCATCCAGCATTCCCCACAATGCCAGGTATTCCCGGGATCACATCATAATACATATCTTTCAACCATGGGGGTAGGTTGACTTCCTCCATAAGTTGGCCGTAACCAACAAGGGCGGGTACAGCAGAGCCAGTCCCACTTTAATGGCCAATCAGATAACATTTTCCATGGAAAACCAGTAATTAACCCCTACTGGCAGAGTTCAGATCATCAGAGAACATAACCCGAAAACATTTCATACTTATACATCGTACTGAAAATTCTCATTTTGCATAGCATTCCATAATAATATAGAATTTCCATTCTTTTCTTTAAATTCATATTCGTGGAAATAGTAATGACATCAATATGCTTAAATCATATACATAAGGTTTCGAAAGTTCACGAACATGTCTTTGTCTGAAACATGATTATATGTCATATCTCTATTCAAAAACTTTTTAATGCATCATATACTTTAAAATAACCTCATGACTTACCAAATGCTCATATAAGTTATCCCTTACCTAGAAGCAGAGGAACTGAGAGCCTACAGTCGAAGGAGCTTAGACTTGGGTACTGGTAAAACCTAAACCAAATATCAAAACTTATTACTATCAATTACTCCTTATCATAAACTTACACATTCATTTCAAAGCCTATCTCTTAAAATCAAGAAAGTCCTAATCCCACCTCCAAGAGGTTCCCACAAACATATTATGCACACATCAATAAAGGATGTCCAAACTAAAGAAAACCAACATTCTCATGTTTATATCATATCTCCGGAGGAGCCAACTTCATTTCAAAAGGTGCTTTGAGATTAGGGCAATAATGCATGCATAAACATAAACTCTTTTAAGCATGGTCATGTAACCATATACACTCACGTGAACAATTTGATGGTTCTCCTTTGTGTGCCGAACTTTGAACCAAGGTATACAAAATTAAACTATAATCTAGACATACCAATTGATGAGCATAATAAATTATAGCTCAAATCATTCAACCTAACTTTAGAATTAAATCCTCAAAGTTAGGCATGTCCCTTACTGTTCTCTGTTTTATTCCAGCAGCATATGCCTCATTTGTAAAATACAAAAGGGCTATCTAAACACATCAAATTCTCATGAAATTTTACAGAAAAACTCCTCTGGATGTCTATTAATTACCATATAAATTTCGGAGTCAAATTATAAAACCACAATTTAATAAAAATCATACAATCCAGCATACTCAAAACTGTCCTGACAGAATTTCATGCAACTTAGAAATTACACCATTATTTTTATGTTCATCCAAATGCTGTGAGACCACTTCCATAACAACCATACGTGTCTTAGGATTCATAGGAATTATCCCTAGCATTCAAATTCACTATATACAATTTAATACCTAATTTATCATGCATAAACACAGAATCTGTCACAGTGACAGCTCTGAAACGTTTTTCTTGTAAATTCACAAACAATTACCAAACGATGGTATTTTCCTATGAAATTTAATACACACATACTAGACATATCATATAGTAATCTCCAATAAACCTTTCACCCATAGCTGTCCTAGAAAAATACAGAATTTAAAATAACCAAACAGGTTAACAGTGAGTGCAATTCTTAACAAGTTCATAAACTAACACTCAACAAGCTTCAATTATTGAATCAACTACCCATATACAAAATCATATAACCATAACTCAAGTTTAAAATGAACAATAGACTAAAAGAATTAGATTTTCTCCTTACCCTAAGCATGGTTCATGGAGTGATTGAGCTAGACTCACTCTAGCTTTAAATTGGGAACAAAAGCTTGAGAAGAATTGAAGAACTCTTTGTCCTTGCTGCTGGACCCATAAGTGTGAGAGGGAGAGAGAAGTTGAGAGATTTTCTTTCTTTTGGTAAAGTTTATTATAAACACATTAATTGGTTGAGAACTATTCTCATTATTAGTGCTATCATGATAACTCTTATCAAACACTAATAATATGCCGTATTACCTTCAGCCTCTAAGTAATAATGACATAGCTCCTTTGGGAGGTTAACATTACACTTAGTCTAGTGTATACCATTATCTAGAATCATGTGTAGCCACATTTCATCTCCCTTTTATAGTGTTTAAACTTGTAGTACCATGAAACAAAACACTCTCCTTTGGGATCGCGAGGCATATGCGCCAAGACGAGGTGTTTGTCCACACTACTTTAAACGGGTAAGTTCAAACTTGTAGTACTATGAAGTAAACACCCTCCTTTGGGATCGCGAGGCATATACGCCAAGACGAGGTGTTTATCCACACTACTTTGAACCGATAATGGAGGCTGTGAGATGCAACCCTTGTATCTCTCTCCCACTAGAAATTTTAAAATAAAGGTTTTTAATGTCAAGAACCATAAAAATGCTAGACACGTGAAAAACACAATCCTAATCTCATTAGGAATAAATTTCATTAAACTAGCATTAATATATATAAATATATATAACGTAATATAAATTTATATAACGTAATATATATAAATATATATAACGTAATAAAAATTTATATAACGTAATATATATAAATATATATATTCAGATTGTTGAAATCCTTATGGTACGGATTCCACTTTTCATGGCATATGATTCAACTTTCATGGCATTTATACATGCAAGACAAAAGTACTTGAAAAGCCAAAACATGCCATGCAATGCCAACTCTTGGTGAAATCACGTTCAACCCATGCAAACATAATCCATGCCATCCATTCCATGCAAACCAATCCGTTCATATATAATCAAAAAGGTGCATTTAAACCCAGTAATTAATTTCCAAACGGTACAAGCATAACTTCCCATTTTCAATTAACTACCCCTATTTGATAACTGCTCCTATACGAAAATGGCTGTGCAGAATGTAATGGCCATCACTTTTATACATAGGTTATGCAATTCTCTACATTATATCTAAATGATGCAAAAAATTGAAATACAAAGACAATGGTTTTTCTTAAATTCTAAAATTCAATCACATGCTATACAATCATGAGATGAAAACCTGGCTCTGATACCAATTGTTGGATAAAAATCTGGTTTTGTATCTCATACAAAACACACAGCGGAAGCAACAAACAAGGATCTATTTCATTCATGATTGACAACATGCACTCTGTAAATTTCAGAATTTAAGAACAAGATAGCGTACCTTGGTGTGGAGAATTTCAAAACAAAGATTAGAAGCACTTGGGAAAACTTTTAATCTTCACTCCAATTCCACTTTACGCCCAAGATGTGTGGTCTCTCAATCAGTTTCCAAAAGGGAGAAATAAAAGTGTGTCTCACACTCTTTCTTTTCTCTACAAAAATCGCGTTAAAAAATTTTGTATGTTTCTCCCTTTATAATTAACTGATTATCTAATTGTGCCGGCCTATTGGGCCTTTCCAATTGGGCTTTAGTGTGTGGCTTGGAATGGGACCAAAAGGGACTAATAAGACACTAGCTCCAATGGGCTTTGGGCTTTTCTGTCAACTCTTGACAAGTTCAAAATTACCATTAATTATACTTAATACCACTATATAAATATAATTGCACTCTAGGCCTTATTAATAAATTATATCCCAAGACTTTATTTTACACACAACCCCTTCATAAAATATTCGTAGTAATACAAAATCATAAATATAGACTACCACTTTGTAAATTACTACATCTTATCCTTGAGTACCCGGTTTAATCCTTTAAAGTTATTCATCATATATTTATGAAATCCAATTTCATAAATATATACTTTAGTAATTTCCTACCAAAGTGGTTAGGCCTAACTCTCTGAATAACCAAACTCATTAAACTTATCTCAAGGGAATATTTTGTATCTCCATTAAGAGACTATGAATTCCATCTTGAGAATATATGTTCCATCAACACTAAATGTGGTTGCCCAACATACTGAGGTTTTGACCGTTACTTTAGATCTCACTCCTGATATATCAAAGCAACCTACACCTCATGATTAGGTCCATTATTCTCTCAGGATTAAGAGTTCATGCAAATAGAAGTCGTGAGATTTATTATTCATTTGACAGTCGTTAGGAGAATAATAAATCTCACAGCGGTCCAGTTCAATATGTCTTAACTCTTAAAACATATCAACATATCAACTAGAAGTCACCACTTCCATGATCAAAACAAATCATCTTAGTTGATACGTTATAGTCTTCGCAGATGAAATGCCCAATTTCATCACCGACTACGAACTATAAATTCTGAGTTTACAAAGAACTTGTGATTTATATCTTCTGTGACTAAATCACATAAATCACATACTATGCATCTCATGGACTATATGATAATGTCCAAATATTCATGTTACCATTATTTTAGATAAGAAATAAACAACTTTATTAAACACAACATTAAGTCATACATAATGTCATACATAGCATCATACAATAGGATTTAAGGCATATATCCTAACACATGATGCATAACCCCGCTGATCTGTAGGTCCAGCCATGGAAGAGAAAGCTTATGAGATGAGAGAAACAGGAAGCTGAGAGGGTTGATGCGGAGAGAGAAAAAAATTGAGAAAATGAGTGTTCAGAGGACCGGTGAGAAGAAGACAGATGCGGGAGAGTAACCATGCATTTATGCTCATTTTGCACATTAAACAATAACTGTGCTTATTGGTCATTTGCAAGGTAGTTGTGCCTAAATGTACAATTTTACGCCCAATGATGTGGGTGTTTTTTTTTAAATGCGTAAAATAAGTACTTTTTTCTATTTTACACAATTTTGCATCAACTAATGCAGTTGCTCTAAGATCCATAAAAAGGACTACAAAAGTAGCCATACATTTCTTATTACATGCTGTCACATGAACTATTCGTGAGTTTGAAACACAATTTCAAAGAGAGCACTTGTACAATAACAAATGTGTAATAAGAATTTTAATCCGTTGTTTTTTACATTGCTTAAGAGGAGGATATTGATTGGTTTTTGCAATATGACGTGCAACTAGCTTATTGTCCGGCTAACCAGAGAAAATAACATGGGAGAGCAAATTAATGCCTTTAGTTAGTAGAGCAAATTAATGCCTTTAGTTAGTAGAGCAATTAATTCAATGCTAAATCATACACGCTTTGTTGTAGAGTATGAGGTCGGACTGAAGCGTGACCTGAAAATTTAATCCATGAAGAACTTAAAAACTTTGGTGCATGATAGATGACATACCACGGGTATAGTTCAAGGCGAAAGATATTGTGGTTGATGGTTTTGCACTCTTTCTTATCAATCCGATCTTATTAAAAACTGTCAATTGGTGCAGTCCTAATCAAGGTCTGTTAATTATTAGGACCCTCTTTTTTTTGTTTCGGGTCATGTATCAGTCTGGTACGGAGGGTTAATCTTGCTAGAGCCACGTGTTTGTTTTTTAAAGTCAAGCTTCGAACTCCCAACAAACCAAAGAAAAGATAGATGGCTATGGTGCATTTTTTCTTCCTATAAAAGAATCAATAAGCTCAAAATGTAAAAAAGAGACAACACAAGAACAATAAAGGAACAATGACTTATACCTATAAAATTTTCTCATCTGAAAAAAAAATAAAAATAAAAATAAAAATACTGATTGTCGGTAAGTTAAAACAGGATAATGTATGGCCAAGGGTGAGATAAAACAAAATAACATGCTTAGCAGTAAAATATCAATAAAGTACATTCACCCGGTATATTAGCTTAAATAATTAACAGGTTTTATTGTATTTTTCAAAAAAATGAATTGTATGGGCCAAAACACCTGAAAAATCTTGGAAATAACCGGTACGACTTGGTATTTTAACCGAAAAATTTTAAAAAAGTACCGGTACCAATTTAATAGCCGCTACAGTATGGGACAATATTGACTCACTTGCATACGCCACTTTGGACAAAATATCTAAACTCTTTTATTCTTTATTTTTTAAAATAAAATTTAGTTACAAAATTAGTTGTAGCCTAAAACTATAACCTTACTCAATAAAATAAATATTACTACATATTTTGAAAATCTAATCGTGGAATTGCATGTTCTTTACACTCTTAATACACATGTCAAATTTTATATCAATTGGATATTATTTGTTATATAATCTATAAACTTACATTTTATGCATAATTTTAAACAACAAAAACTTGCAATTTAAACAATTTTATGATGACATAACTATTAATCTTTAATTTTCCAGAAATTTTACAAATATGAAGGATATAAGAAAAAGATGTAATCCAATAGTGGATTTGTCAAAAATCACGTCCAATAAAATGATATTAAGTAAGGTTGTAGTTTAAAATTACAACCAATTTTGTAACTAAATTTTGTCCTTATTTTTTCTTGCAGAACTATCCTTTTGTTAGTTTTCAATTCCTATCATAATTTTAATTTTAGTTAGTTAATTGTCATGATATAAAATTTCAAAAATAAAAAATATGAGTTTTCTTCTTCTTCTTCTTCTTCTTCTTCTTTTGTTTTTTTGTATTAGCATTTCTCTCTACTATCATTATGCCTCTACAATGTTACTTGGTTCAATTCTGTGTCATTTTTTCATATGTGGGACTCTCTATCTTCTTAGGTCATGTGACTTTGATAGTATTTCAAAAATAGTGGGATTCTCATCAAGTACATCCAAGCGAGAATCTTGGGTAATTACCTTATTTGGATCCACCTTCAAGCCATAGGTAACATATTCAGTGTCATCAAATCTTTGTAAATCACAATTTATCTCAGCAATCCTATTTTCTAGGGTCACTAGAGGTGGAGGTTTGGCAATTTTTTGAAAGCATGATATTGATTTACCAGTGGACACATACTCACCAAATCATATTGATACAATTATTAATCAAGGAAAGGAGAATGAATGGAGATTTACGGAATTTTATGGAGAGCCAGAGACGAAAAATCACCATGTGTCTTGGACTACTTTGAGAAGGTTGAACTTAAGATATTCAATGCCATGGGTCTATGCCGAGGATTTCAATGAGATTACCCTTGCGCATGAAAAGTGGGGAGGAAAGCCTAGACCAGAAAGGCAAATGCAGGAGTTTAGGGACGTCTTGGATGAATACGAATTTCAAGACCTGGATTTGTGGGGAGTCCATTTACCTAGAACAAGGTGCATCTGAGGGGTAATACAGTATGGGAACGACTGGACCACATAGTGGCTACGACAAGTTGGTTGGAAAAATTCCCAATTACGAAAGTCTTACATCTAGAATATGGAACCTCATATCACAAGCCCATTGTAATATTCCCCGAAGGGATGCCAAAGAAGAAGCATAGACCTTGGAGGTTTGAAAAGATGTGGATGGAGAATGACGGGTGCCATGGGGTGGTTGAATTGGCTTGGGCAAGTGAGATACCAGGAGACCCGATGAAGTGAGTGGAAGGACAAATATTAAGATGCCAAGCAAAATTGAAGTGGTGGAGTCAATCAATTTTTGGCAACGTTCTCAAACAGCTAAAGGAAAAAAGAAAACAACTAAAGGAAGCTGAGGAAGCAGCCATCAATGGTGGGAGCACGAATTGGTTGAACAGAGTGAAAAGGGAACTCACAAGTCTGTTGGTTAAGGAAGACCTAATGTGGAAATAGTGGTCAAAGGCCCTATGGTTGCAAGAGGGTGATAAAAATAGCAAGTTCTTCCACAATAGAGCCACACATCGATACCGTAGGAACAAAATTGTCGAAATCGAAAATTCTGAAGAAGTTGTATGTTTCGACAAAGAAAGTATCTCAAATACCTTCATTGATTATTATTAGGCACTATTCACGTCATCTCAACCCAGCAACTTTGATGCTGCAGGGGATGACATCCCAAGGACTATTACCGAAGAGATGAATGCTTGGCTTGAGGCCGAGTATACAAGGGAGAAGGTTGAACAGGCATTGAAGCAAATGGAACCGCTTAAAGCTCTAAGACCTAATGGTTTGCTGTTGCTATTTTTTCAAAAGTATTGGCAGATGTAGGGGATGATGTCTCCTAAGCCGTGTTGCCACTGCCTGAATACAGGTTCCTTTTCCTCCTCTTTAAACCACCTGTTCATCATATTAATACCAAAGGTAAAAAGCCTAATTTGAGTAACTGAATATCGCCCTATGTCTCTATGTAATATTTAGTATAAACTTGTGTCCAAAGTAGTTGCAAACAGGTTGAAACAGGTGCTGCCCAACTTAATTTCGAAGTCCAAAAGTGTGTTTTAGTCAAAAAAGGCCATCTCGGGTAACATACTTGTGGCCTTTGAGACACTCCATCACATGAAGATCCAGAAATCAAGGAAGATGGGCTTTATGGCGTTGAAATTGGACGTGAGTTAGCATATGATAGGGTGGAGTGGAGTTTCCTGAAAAAAGTCATGGAGAAAATGAGGTTTTAGCACAAAGTGGATTACACTTGTAATGGGATGCATTAGCTTAATCTCTTATTCTATCTTGATTAATGGGGAACCAAAAGGCGATATCTGTCCATCGAGAGGAATTAGACAAGGGGACCCTCTCTCCCCCTATCTATTTCTCCTTTGCTTGGAAGGGCTGAATCGGTTACTCCAAAAGGCAGCTAGGGAAGACCGGATTCGTGGTTTTTCATTGTGTAGAAAGGGGCCACGGATCAGCCACCTATTCTTTGTGAATGATAGCTTGATCTTTTGCCGGGAAACCATGTGTGATCTACGGTCTATCCTAGACATCCTAGCTCTCTACGAGCAAGCTTCGAGTCAACAGATAAATCGGGAAAAAACTACAATCTTTTTCAGCAAAGCAGTTTCAATGGAGAGAAGGGGGAAATTTCAAACTTCCTGGGCATTCTGGAAATTAGGGAGTATGAAAAATATTTTGGCTTACCATCAGTGGTGGGGGAGAAACAAAAGGGCAAGCCTAAATTACATAAAAAAGCAAGTGTGGAACAAGCTGCAAGGGTGGAAAGAGCCACTAATATCACAAGCAGGGAGAGAAGCATTGCTTAAGGCCGTAGTAAAAGCCATCCCAACTTTTGCCATGAGCTATTTTAGATTGCCTATAAGCCTATGTCATGAGATTGAAATGTTAATCCGGAAGTTTTGGTGGAAGCAACAAGATGAACAACGAAAGATCCATTGGAAGAGTTGGCAGGTTCTTTGTCAATCTAAATCTTTCGGGGGCTTAGGATTTAAAGACTTACAAAAATTTAAAGAGGCAATGCTAGCCAAACAGGTTTTGAGGCTGTTAACTGATCAATCCTCTCTTTTTTTCATGTTTTCAAAGGCCAAATATTTCCCACATGGCTCGGTTTTGGATGCCTCTGCCTCTTCGGGTTCAAATGCCTGGAAAAGTATATTAAAGGCAAGATCTATGGTGTCCAATGGTTTGCGATGGAGAGTGGGAGATGACTTGAGTATCCTAGTCCACAAGGATAACTGGATTTCAGGAGATTTCCCAACAAAAGTTGTCTTGCCTCATGATAGTTTCTCAAAGGATTTACGGGTGGCTGAGTTGATTAATCCAGATACGGGGTGGTGGGATACTCAAAAAATTGAGCAGATGTTTCTCCCTTTTGAAGTCCAGAAGGTTAAACAAATTCCTTTGTGTGTGACTAGGCAGAAGGATTGCTTGGTTTGGCAGAGAAGTAGAGATGGTAAGTACTCAATTAAAACGGGGTATCAGTTGTTATTGGAGCTAGATAGAAGGAATAGAGCCTCAAGCTCTGATGTAAATCCTTCAAAAAACTTTTGGAATCAGTTGTGGAGGATTGAAGCCCCGAATGAAGTAAAAGTTTTTCTGTGGTAAGCGTGTTCTGAGACATTACCTACAAGGAAAAATCTGTAGAAAAGAAAGGTGCTAAATGACTCGACATGTAGTTTCTGCTCAATTCATCAGGAAGACACAGGCCATGCTTTGTGGGACTATGTTGATCTGCATGCCATTAGGGAACCATTCCTCGGTTGGGTTCGAAAAGACCATCCTCGGGTTCAATTAGTAACTGAACTGATAGCTTTGATTGATCAGGAACCTCACCAACTCAAGCTCTTCGCTATGTTGCTTGGTTATTGTGGTGTAGACGAAACAAGATATGATGCAATGAGCCTAGTTTGCCACTTGATAAAATACTAGAAGCAGCAGGTTATATGCTGGTTGAGTTTCAGGAAAAACCCCGGGTACAAAATCTGCAGAACCAACAGTGGGGTAGAGCAAATCCTCGGGTTAAATGGTTGTTGAAGCTAAAGTGAATGAAGAAATAGGCAAACGACAGAACAAACAAAATAAGCAAAACGACATCAATGGAAGGAAGCCTAAGCACAAAACGGCAAAGAAACAAAAGGAAGGAAAACGCACCGTTTGAATTAGTGGGAAGTTAGTTGTATTAGATGCCAGGTGTCTATGTCTTATTGGTTGTATTTGTAAAGAAACGGTTATTGAATTTGGGCGCGTTTCTTAGTCTCTGTTTTGGGTTCTATATATATAGCTCCTCTGTTAGTTGATTTATGTAACAGAAACTATTATTAGATTTTTCCAGATTAGTGAGTAACAATTTTCTCTCAGGCTTTTCTATTTTTTTTCTCATTTTGCATGGTATCAGAGCTATTTTCTTTCATTTTCCTACCAACCAAACAGAATTTTCTTTCTTGAACTAAACTTCTTAGCTTCCCATGGCTTCAGACTCTTCGAGTGCACCAACTTCTTCATCCACTCCAACTGCAAATGCAGTCATGGCAAATGAATCTGCCAATAATCCCTATTTCCTACCAGCAAATGAGAATCCTAGTTCGATTCTCACATCTCAACCTCTCATTGGTCCTAAGAATTACACGACTTGGGCAAGATCTGTGTTTCTGGCTCTAAGTTCCAAAAACAAGTTTGGATTCGTTAATGGTTCAATTTCAGAACCAGATCTAACTTCACCCTTGTTCAATTCTTGGAATAGATGTAACACTACGATCCTCTCATGGCTTACCAATTCACTCAGTCCTGATCTTAAAGCTAGTGTTATGTACATCAATTCTGCAAAAGATTTGTGGATTGATCTCAAGAACAAGCTATATCAGGATAACACACCAAGATTGTTTGAGTTGCAAAAGGAGATTTCGCATTTGGTTCAAGGATCACTCTCGGTGAGTTCATACTTTACCAAATTTAAGACTTTATGGGATGAATTTACTAATAATCAACCTTTCACAATTTGCATTTGTGCTTGTGTTTGTTGTTCTAAGTCATCTCAGTTAGATGCACAGCACAAAGAACATGTATTTCGTTTTTTGATGGGCTTGAATGATAGTTATGGAAACCTAATAGGGTAGATTTTGCTTATTGAACCTTTTCCTTCTCTTAGTAAAGTGTGTTCTTTAGCTTTGCAAGAAGAGAAAAGAAGGAATATAGGTAGCACTGCTAATGTGGTTCAGCAATTGGATGTTGTGGCAATGTATGTGAATAATAATAGGCCACTCAATGCAAATCAAGGTCAGAACAAAGTTGGTGGGAAAGGAAAGAAAGACAAACCTGTGTGCACTTATTGTGGCTTTACTGGACACATAGCAGATAAGTGCTATAAGCTTCATGGGTACCCTCCTGGTTATAAGCCCAAATGAGGTATCAAGCCAATGGTTAATCAAGTTTCAGGAAATCTTGGTTTTGATGGTAATTCCATGGTTCAGTCCAATGGTTTGCCTATTGGTTTGCCTAATTTTGGTGTCCAATTTGATGGTATGGTTCAAAATTTGGCAAATACTCCTATCAGTACTCAATCTGGTTTTGGGAATGGTGCTGCTACTTCACCTTTTGGTTTTGCACATGGTGCTTCTTGTAGTTCTTTCATGCAACAAGGTGCTTCCTATCAGCCTCAATGTCCCATATCCCAAGCTCAATGTGAGCAATTGCTCAATTTCTTGAAAGGGTATGCAGGTATGAGTTCAAGTCTTGGGACTCCAACTAGTTATGTTGCATCTGTCATGACTTCCAATATTGTTCCAACTTCACCACAAATTCAATCATCTTTGCCTACCACTTCCAATTCCACTTCCTGTTCTACTAGTTTTTCAGGTAACCCTTTTTGATTCCACCTAATCTTTCACATTCTGTTTTTTCTACTCAAGTGACTGATAGGACTGCTTACAAATCTTATTCTTGGATTATAGACACTGGTGCCACTGATCATATGGTGCACTCAGTGACTCAATTCACTTCTATCGCTTCCATAGTCAATACTTGTGTCTATTTGCCTAATGGGGAACAAGCCTTAGTCACACATGTGGGCATTGTGCATCTTTCTTCTACACTTGTTTTAAATGATGTTTTGTGTGTTCCATATTTTGGTTTCAACCTGATTTCAGTGAGCAAGCTTACAAAATCCTTATTTTGTTGTCTCATATTCCTTGGTCATTATTGTTTTATTCAGGACCTTGCTCAATGGAGCATGATTGGTCAGGGTAAAGAGAGCAATGGCTTGTATCTGTTGAACTCAGCTAAACAACAAGGTTCTTGTGCTCTCACTGCTGCTGCCAGTTCATCTTCATATTTGTGGCACACTAGACTAGGCCATCCTTCATTTTCCAAACTTCAGTTGTTGAAAAATGTTGTAAATGTTGACATTTCCAATAAAACTCCATGCTGTGATGTTTGTCATTTTTCAAAACAAAAAAGACTTCCCTTTTCCATTAGTGCTCATGTATCTTCTGCCCCCTTTGAATTGATTCATTGTGATCTTTGGGGTCCCTTTTCTACTTGCACTATTGAAGGTTATAAATACTTTTTAACCATTGTAGATTATTTTTCTAGATGTACTTGGGTGTACTTGCTTAAACTGAATTCTAATACTCAGTTTTTAATTCCTAGTTTTGCTAACATGGTTAAAACTCAATTTCATAGCAATATTAAGACCATTAGAAGTGATAATGGTACTGAATTTTTCCTTAAAGATTTCTTTCATTCCAATGGCATTTTGCATCAACTATCTTATGTTGATACTTTTCAACAAAATGCCATTGTTGAAAGGAAGCATCAACATATACTTAATGTTGCTAGGGCATTGAAATTTCAATCCCAAGTTCCTTTATGCTTTTGGGGTGACTGCATTCTCACTGCAGTGCACTTGATCAATAGAGTTCCTTCCAAATCTTTGGGTAACAAAACTCCTTATGAACTCCTTTTTCATGCTCCACCCTCTTATGCTCATCTCAAAAATTTTGGTTGTTTGTGTTTTGTTTCCACTTCACCCAACCATAGGCACAAATTTGCACCTAGGGCCAGAAAATGTGTCTTCTTAGGCTATCCTCATGGCATCAAAGGCTACAAAGTTTTGGACCTTAACTCCAATTCCATTTTCATTTCCAGGGATATTGTGTTTTATGAGACCATTTTTCCTTATGCTTCTAATTCTTCACCATCTACCTCATACTTGAATGATTTTGTTTTTCCTCATGTTTCTTCTATTTTTCCTTGTGATTCTGATTCTGTTCCTTTCACTACTCCTTCTCCTTCCTTTGATAATTCCATACCAGTTTCTTTAGATTCTTCTCATTCTATTGAGTCCATTCCTTCTTCTGTTTCATTAAAGCTTCCAACCACCACTCCTTCTCTCTTAGAGTCTATTTCTCATTCAGATTCTGCTACTATTCCTATTGATCTACCTGCTCCTTTACGAAGGTCCACTAGACCCCATGTTCCTCCTTCTTATCTTTCTGACTACACTTGCAAGATGGTTAGTGCTAAACCCCAACCTGGTCTGCCTTATACCATTTTAGATTACTTGAGTTATTCTCACTTGGGTTCTTCTTTTAAGTCTTTTGTTTTAGCAGTCACTGTTGCTCCATCAGAACCTGTTTCTTTTCATCAGGCTGTGCAGTTTTCTAAATGGAGGGCTGCCATGGACAAAGAGATTGAAGCCTTAGAAGTAAATGATACTTGGACCTTAACCCCATTGCCACCTGGCAAGACTGCTATAAGCTGCAAATGGGTTTATAAGATCAAATATTTACCTGATGGGTCTATTGAGAGGTACAAGGCTCGTTTGGTGGCTAAAGGATTTACTCAAAAACTTGGCATTGATTATTCTGAGACTTTTTCTCCAGTGGCCAAATCTGTTTCTATTAGAATTGTGCTTTCCTTGGCTGCTGTTAAAGGGTGGGTTTTGCATCAAATGGATGTTAACAATGCATTCTTACATGGTGATTTGGTGGAGGATGTATATATGCCTTTACCACCTGGTTTTCACAGCAAGGGGGAGGGTTTAGTTTGCAAGTTAAATAAGAGTTTATATGGTCTCAAACAGGCCTCAAGACAATGGTTTGAGAAATTTTTAGACACCATATCGCAGATGGGTTTTGTGCAGTCAAAATCATCTTACTCCTGTTCACACATTCACAAGGAACTTCATTTACTGCACTCTTGGTCTATGTTGATGATATTCTGCTTACAGGGAATAATCCTACTTGTGTTGCTGCCTTGAAGAAACTACTTGATGATAAATTTGGCTTAAAAGACCTTGGCACCTTAAGGTACTTCTTGGGTTTAGAAGTTGCAAGGACTGCTGAGGGTATTAATCTTACTCAAAGGAAATATGTCTTAGAGATTTTGAAAGACACAGGTTTTATAGGCTGCAAACCTGTCAAATTTCCCATGGAGCAAAATTTGAGGTTGTCCAAATATGAAGGGAAATTACTTACTAAACCAGGAGTGTATAGAAGGCTCATAGGGAGGCTGCTGTACTTAACTTTGACAAGACCAGACTTGACATATGCTGTGCATAGATTGAGTCAATTTATGTCACAGCCTAGAAAAACCTCACCTATTAGCAGCACATAGGGTTCTTCAATTTATCAAAGGTTCACCAGGTAAAGGGATTTTCTTTCGTAGTAGTTCAGAGTTGCACATTAAGTCCTTTTGTGATTCAGATTGGGCTGGATGCCCTGATACCCGTAGGTCCTTAACAGGATATGCAATGTATTTTGGTGATTCCTTGATATCTTGGAAATCAAAGAAGCAAGGGGTGGTGTCCATGTCCTCTACAGAAGCTGAGTATAGGGCAATGGCTAGTGTAGCTTGTGAAATTACTTGGGTGATGCAACTACTTAAGGACTAACAGATTGAACATCATAGACCTGCTATGCTGTTTTGTGACAATCAAGCAGCTTTATATATAGCTGCAAACCCAGTTTTTCATGAAAGGACCAAGCATATAGAGATTGATTGCCATTTGGTAAGGGATAAGATTTTGGAAGGGAAGATAAAGACTTTTCATGTGGCAACCAATTCTCAAGTTGCTGATATTTTGACAAAAGCTTTAGGCATGGCAGCCTTTGCAAGACTCTCAGGAAAATTGGGAATGAAAGACATATTTCAACCTAAAGTTTCACAATCAGTTCAAGCCACAGAGTCTGAGACACTGGACTTGATGGGGAGTGTTGAAGCTGAAGTGAATGAAGAAATAGGCAAACGACAGGACAAACAAAATAAGCAAAACGACATCAGTGGAAGGAAGCCTAAGCACAAAACGGCAAAGAAACAAAAGGAAGGAAAACGCACCGTTTAAATTAGTGGGAAGTTAGTTGTATTAGATGCCAGGTGTCTATGTCTTATTGGTTGTATTTGTAAAGAAACGGTTATTGAATTTTGGCGCGTTTCTTAGTCTCTGTTTTTGGTTCTGTATATATAGCTCCTTTGTTAGTTGATTTATGTAATAGAAACTATTATTAGATTTTTCCAGATTAGTGAGTAACAGTTTTCTCTCAGCCTTTTCTGTTTTTCTTCTCATTTTACAATGGTCTCCTTCGATTCCTAATGTAATCAAGGTAAACTTTGATGGGGCTATGTTTAAGGAATCAAATGAGGCAGGCATTGGGATTTTGGTTCGAAATCAAGATGGCAAAGTTATGGTTACTCCGGCAGAAAAAATCCAGCAACCAGCATAAGTAGAGATCTTCGAATTTTTGGTAGCACGTCGGGCCATGTTGTTCACATCTAAGTTGGGCTTTATGCAGATTATTTTCGAAGGCGATTCGAAGGTCACTATAAGAGCTCTACAAGAAAGAAACTCCGCCATTTCTAGTGTAGGTCATATTGTAAAAGACATAATGTCTATTTCATGTTCGTTTGTAACCCACACCTTCTCTCATGTCAGGAGGCAGGGCAACGTTGTTGCTCATGCTTTAGCATAGAGAGCTCGGCTTTCCTTTCCTTTGCTTGTCTGGATGGAAGATGTTCCACCAGAAGTTTATCATTTTGTAGTTTCTGATTTTCCGTCTTAAGTTCAATAAAAATCACAAGAAGGTTGGATTTCTCAAAAAAAAAAAAAAAAGTATCAACAAATGGAGATGTTTTTTTTCTAATTGAGAATAATTCATTACTAAAAAGGAGGGGGGAGGGCACTGACCTATTTCTATCATTTTGAACAAAAACCTAAAAAGGAAGAGAAGATATAGTGAAAGGCCCATCCCACACAAGAAGAAGCCCAGCACACGAAGTTATAAGCAAGAAAATTTACATTCCTAGGAACAAAAACAAAATCCCAACAAAAATTTAGAACGGGTTTGAGCTCAGCAAGAATAGCAATCAAAGCAGGATCCAAAACTAGGGAGAGCTTACAACATTAACAACTCTCTTGGAATCACCTTCAAACATCACATAATTAAGCTTATGTTCAACTGCCAATGAAACAACCAAACTTGCAGCATAGGCCTCACCAAGATGAAGATATCAAGAGAGGGCAACAATCTTGAAGAGGCAAAGATGACATCTCCATTTTCATCCCTACACACAGCAGCACGGGTGGATCTATTTGCCCTTAACAGCAGCATCCAAATGTCACTTTGATTACAAGTCTCAAAATACCATTACATTTCTAAAATGTTTACCTATGACAAATAAAGATTGATTTTTTTTTTAATAAAAGGAGTTGCCCAAATTATAATAGGCCCTAATCACCAAAACCCAGCCCAAAAAAAAAGGCCCAACCCAACTTTACCACCTCTTATTTAACTAAAATAAAAAGACCAGCTCAATGGTCCACCCCAAATTTGACATTTTGTTGGGTACCTCACTACTTAGGTACAACCTCTCCTCACAATTACACCCATCAAAGACCATAAGGTAGCACCAATATCACTGTCATTCTGATTCAACTTAAGGTTATCTCAGTCCTCTAAATCTTTCAAAACATTGAACAATCTCGTATTTGGTTGACGTGGCAAATCCTATATTGAACACCTGTCCCTATTTTTTTCTTTTTTTCTTTTTACACAAAACACGACGTCTCAGAGCAAGAGGGAAATCAAATTTCAGAGACAAAAAACAAAATTGAGAGAGGGTGTGGCTTTAGGCTTTTGCTTTTAGAAGGAGAAAAGGTGACAAAGAAAGAGGGAAGCTTGTTGAAGAATGGAGGCTAGTAGTAACAGTAGTAGTGGTAGCAGTAATGATATTAGTATTAGCAGTAGCAGTGATAGGAATAGTGGCATAGTGACGAATCAGAGGAAGGCAAATGAGTTTCAGGGAATCCAAATAGGGAATCCGTTTACTTTGAAAGTGGGTCAAGTATTTACTGGCTTTGGCCTCGGCTGTGGTATTGGTATCGGTGTTGGCAGGCCCATAAATCTAGGTACCCTTCTTTTTCACTTTCACTTTCACTTTCACTTTCACTTTCATATTCTTGGCTCTGAAAAAAACGCTAATTATTTGAGGAATATGGACTTGGGAAAGCTCTTCAAGCCCAATAATTTAAAACCCCATTTACAATCAGTGCTTAAGAACCCATGTAATGTTTCAGTTACTCTTGCTTTTGTGTGTGTGTGTGTGTGTTTGAAATGGCAGGAGATTGTTTTCTTTGAATGTTTGTTTTGGTCCTTTGCTATCTGGGTTTAGTGGGAAAGTGAATGTTCATATAGTGTTAACAGCTACCATGTGGAAAAGAAGGTGATAGAGTTTATGTTTGTTGAGGGTATTCATTTAATTAATCTCAAGTTCGTGTTTTGCTAATTGCTTGGTTTTATGTGGGCTAATGAAGATAATTGATGAATGTTGTATAGCATTGCCCATCATTATATCAGTGAATGCATTATCATGGCTAATGTTGTATTAAAGTTTGTTTCTGAGGAGGCATGTTTGAATGTCTCGTTCCAAAGTCTACTGCTTTCTATTGTGGCTGCAAAGTACCCTCCCCCCCCTTTTTTCCTGTTAATTTATTGTTGAAACTAATGAATTAGTTTATCAAAATGGTGTTATGTCATGTAAGTTTTCTGAAAGTGGTCATGTGCTATCATTTTTGGTAATGGCTCCCATTTCAAGCTGTGGACTTTTTGTCAAGGATGATTATCTAGCTTCAAGTACTATGTAGAACACAAAAGAGTCACATGAGACATCCTTATAGCCTCTAGGTCGTATTTTGTATTCAATTTCAATGCACTTGTTTAATCAGCCTTCCATTAGTAGATGATTTCAACAACATGTAGATACATCTGTAGCATGTATATCCATCATGTTAAGTATTGGTTGTCTATTATAAGATTATCTGTAAACAAAATGTGCTCAGGATTTTCTCATATAAAAAATAAAATAGAAATCAGCGTCATATCCTGCTTGACTGTTAAAAAATTGTTTATCAGCAAGATGTTCTTGGGATTTATTCATGTTAACCGAAAAAAACAAAAATGTATGCTTGGCTTATGACGTTGTTTTAGTGTGATGTACAGTGAGTGTAGATTTCATTGACAGGGTTTTGTTTCATGAAAAAAATATGTCATTGCGATTTTATATTGGACCAAAGTATTTGTTGAATCTATGATGATAATAGGTCTTTGGTTGGAAGAGTTGTGATTTTGGTGATAAGAGATATTAAACCTGCCTTTACTCAATTGGAACAGTTACAGTTGTAGTAATGAGAGAAATAAGAAATTTATTTTATTTGTAAGTGATTCCTTTTTATTGGTTAATGAAAGTGCATATTGTCCCAAAATAAATAATAAGTTGTGAGCACCATGTAGACTCTCCCATTTCTCTTTGCAACTAATTTCCATTTAATTAATCAGACTCTATAGTTGAGTGACAATTTTATGTACAAATTTCACTTAATTAACAATATTATTCATTCATAAATAAATAATATTATGACCACTATGTAGCCTCTCTCTTTTTTCTCAAGTTCCTGGTATCTTTTGACTTGAATTAAACCTCTACTCTTTGTTGGTGTCTTCATGAGTATTTGTGCACATGAGCGGACCATTATGCTTGACATTACTTCATTATGCATTGTGTAGGTCATATCTCTCGCTCTTGATAATACATTCTTGTGTTGAACGTGCATTACTCATCAAATGGAAAAACAATATAATGAAATATAAAATGTGTCTCTAGCCATCTTTCTCAACATCCGTACTTAATTTACTCTTACTTTTTAACCAATATTTTCAAACATGAAGCATACCTAACCTCATTGAGTGACAATTTTATGTACAAATTTCCCTTAATTCACATTATTATTCATTCATAAAAGAATAAAATTGTGACCACTATGTAGCCTCTCTCTTTTTCTCAAGTTCCTATGGTACATTTTGGCTTGAATTAAACCTCTACTCTTTGCTGGTGCCTTCATGAGTGTTTGTGCACGCAACTGGACCATTATTCTTGACTTTGCTTCATTGTGCACTCTGTAGGTCACATCTCTCACTCTCGATAATGCATTCTTGTGTTTAACCATTCATTACTCATCAAATGGCAAATACAATAAAATGAAATAGAAAATGTGTTGCTAGCCATCTTTCTCAACATCCGTACTTAAGTTACTCTTACCTTTTAACCAATATCTTCAAACATGAAGTATACCTAACCTCATTTCCATCTTATGCAATTTTTCTATTTGGTTGATAGGGATCCCACAACACATAACCCTATGAAATTGCTTGTCAACTTCATAGATTCCACTTTAACTTAATGGAGGCACAGGTCTGCCCAAATAAGATAAGCCTCAAGCTTCAAATAGGATGCAATTCATGGATGTAATTTAATTCTATTACTATTAGCTAACCTTGGCTGCGGTCACTCCTTATAAGTAGAATAAGGAATGGCGTAAAAAGTTATTCAATTCTTCAAAAAAAAAATGCTTCTTTCATGAATGTCTACATTTGATCAATTGATAGGGATACCATAGCACATAACCCTATAGAAATCCTTGTAAACTTCATAGATTCGACTTTAACTTAATTGGGCACAGGTCTGCCCAAATTAGATTGACCTCAAGATTCAAATAGAATGCAATCCATGGATGTAATTTAATTCTTTTGCTTGTAGCAACCTTGGGTGTGGTCACTCTTATCTGACCTCATAATTAGAATAAGGAATGGCATAAGAAGTTACTTAATTCTTCAAAAACATGCTTCTTTCGGGAATGTCTTCATTTGATCAATTTAGATTAACTACTTATTAAAAAAAGAAAAACCAAATGAGCTAAGTGGGTGCTGTTGGGAGGGGAGGGGGGGGCAAAAGTGTCTTGTCTTGTTGAATAGTGATACAAAATTTTCAATTCAAAAAGATAGAAGAGTGCGGAATAGTGATACCATGGAGTACAGGCATTTTGGTTCTTTCTTTGCCTTATCAGAGAATATTCATTTAATAGAAAATTTTGAATTAAACTGTTTATCAGGTGCAATACCAATGCTAAATCAAGTTATGAGTGCTACCAGAGGGGCAACTGATGCTTTATCTGGTGTTAGCGGACATGTGAATGACACTGTAAGTCAAACTCCATCTTCTTACATGTTTACTACTAAATTTGGCATGGTTATATGACAACTTAGACTCTTAATTAAATATTCACTCATCTCTCCTTATTTAGATGAGAAAGTTGGGAGCTAAGAATATTGAAGCAGGCGTTGGATGTGGTGTTGGCTTTGGCCATGGTTTTGGAGTTGGTATGTCATGTTATACTCTAATGGGAGAAAATCTATTGTATATTATTTCTGTTATATATATGGGTAGCACTAAGATCATAAAGCCCAAGGAACACAGTCCACAGGCTGTTTCCATTGAAAGGGAAGATATACAATACATGGTGCAAATGTGCTGTATATCAGCATGTACAAATTATTGCAATCTACATAAATACAAGGTTCAAGAGTTGACGCATCTCAAGCTAGTAAATGTTCAATCAAACCTGACTTATACACATAATTATGTATATTACTAAATATAATCAAGTATAAAATATATGTTAAAATTTAAAAATGTTTCATACATTTATAGTTATTTTATTTAATATTTGTTACTAAACTAGTTCAATTTTTCTTGATGAGGCCATCATGACTTGTCAATCATTCCGAGCATGGAGATCATCAGTATATCAAGAATCGTATTACAATAAGGTTATAGATTCTTAAGGTCCCTGTATGATTAGACAACACATTAAAGTTAAAAATAAAGTGTGCTGTTTAATTGTTTTCAGATGTTTCCTATATGTAAGTGGCTAATAATACAAGTTTGTCCTCTTGAAATGGCCATGCTTATTTTGTACATCATTTGACTTTAATGCCCTTTCACCCCCTTACAATAAGGGAATTATACATGCATGCTCCCTTATTCATACATCATAACTATATTTGTGTATGATATCTGAAACATCGATCATAAATTTCAGGTCTTGCTGTGAAGCCTGGGGTGTTGCATCAAATTCAATCTTGTCTCATGGTATGTATTTTTCTCCCTTACTAGTTACCAACCTCTTACGGTTTGCTACTCATGCGTCTGAAATTTAAATTCTTAATTTCCTAGCAAACAATGACAAAGATGATGCTGAAGTTTGGCATTGCTCCCAATTTACCCATTGGACAAGGTGCTCTTCCAGCGTCTTTGCAAAGTGGCATGAGCATGATGAATCAATCATTAAACCAAAATCCAATGGGAAGTATTGTGCAGTTGGGAACCAAGTTGCCTGAAGACACATCTCCAATCCTGCCTGGATATGGAAATATTGGTTCAGATTCAACTTATGAGAATATGCCATCAAAAGGCACTCCTATTGACTCACCTTCTGGCAGTCGAACTGAAAAGGTTCTCAGTAGCTTTTTGCAGAATCCAGCTTTGAAAGGGGAGGACACCGAATTGAATGACTTGGTAAGAAACTGTTGGACCACATCTGTTTGTCACTATCAGGTTGGGTTGAAGTGCAAATTTTTTTTTTTCTCCTTTTCTAAGTACTGCATATCAAGCTTATTCTGCAAACTAGTTTTGAATCTATTTTTTATTTTTAAAAAATTTTATTTCACTTGAAATATATTTTTCTATGAGTATAATATTAGTGCCTTGAATTCATTTATTTGATGGACTATTCATAGAGTACCACCTGTAAAATCCTTATACAATTCCTTGTGTTTGGTTACTCTTGAAAAATGTCATTACCCTGTAATTTTACGCAACATTGTCTCATAAATGCATGTAACTTGATCTTAGATATATTTAGAACTTACATATACAAATTCATGTTATTTGAGTTGCTGGTTTTATGTGGTTGTGAAATTCTAATTTTTGGAATTGACCTTTGTAGGCTGGACGCTTGCGGTCAGAAAACAACATGCTTCACATGGTAATTTTAAAATGACCAGTGATTTTTAACTGATTTCAATTTATCTTATTTTTTTTCTGTTGGAAAATACTGATCATGTAATATAAGAGAAAAAGAGAGAGAGTAGGTTCGGCCATAGTGAGAACAAGGTGAGAAAAAGAAGAGTGGAGGAAGAGAGAGACCTGGTGTAGAGGAAAAGAAAGAAAAATGAGAACTGAAAAAAGAGGAAAAAAATAATAATAAAAGAGAGGCCATCAACAGAGGTGGCTGCAGCAGTGGTGAATGGTGGCAGGGGGCAGATCAAGAAAGCATCCATGAAGGTCTGGTCTTGTAAAAGAGAGAGGGAGAGAGAAAGAAATCTGTTGGAGCTGGTATGAAATAAAAAATGGGTAGGAAATTATTTAGCAAAGTTACAGTACTCAACAATGTTTGTTGAGTTTCTGTAGCTTTGCAATAATTAGTCTAGTGGCTGGCTAGTTGATTGGAGACCAAAAAAGGGATTTGTCTCACCAAAACTTGAAAAAAATAATAATTTATTGAGCTCATTATGAATACTTCTAGAAAGAACTTTTTACAAGAAATCACACATCTTATCCATGTTTCTTATTACATTTCCAGGGTAGTGAATTCATCCAATATAGTAACGAATGGTGTTATGAGCAATTGAGCAGCTAAGTTGTGTTGATGGATTTGTTTGTGACATCCGTACAAGGCTTTTTAATCTCCATGCATGCATGGGATCTGTTTTGAAGTTGTTGCTTGAATACGCATTCTTAGAAATGAATTAAATGGTTACAAGTTTAGTTGTCAATAAAACATCTGCCTTTTCTTTCCCTCTAAGCTTCTAGTTGTGTTATCCACTGGCTTGAAGAACTTGTTTAAAATGGTCCAGTTAAATAAATTGCTTATGCATTCAGGTACTAAAACACCAGCAAGTCATTCAGGAGCTTTTGGAGGAAAATGAAAAGCTGCGCCAGGTACTAGTTGAAGACCTGAAAATACCATCCCACAAGCTTCAAGCTAATTATTCAAGTAGAGATAAGTCCCCATGTACCGATTGTTTTGAGTGCCGAAGAAAACAAAGAAGAAGGTAGATGAAGATAACTATGATAATTTCAGTTCACTCTATTTAAGTGTTTTTTGCCACAAATTTAACTGACACTCTGTTGCCTAGGGGTTTGGACTTTGGTTTGGCTTTGCAACCCTACTACACAGAATTATTCTCGGGGTTCAAAGCGATCACAGTAGTAGAAATCTAGATTACCTCACAAACAAATGTATTAAACACTTTAAGCATTACAGGAGAGTGGAAAAACTACCAGTCATAGAAGCTTTTTTTTCTTTCTTTCTCCTTTTCTAGTTAAGAACCAAGCTAATCAAAACTTCTTGTTCAAGGTTGTTTTTGCTACATCCCTTTATAAATTTACATATTCTTTGAAGTTGCAACTGTGCAAAAGTAAAGCAGAGGGAAAAATCTGTGGGTTGTCTGAGGCTTTTTCGTTTCCTTGCTGAAAACGAAAATTTCACAAATTCTGTTGGGGTCCTTAGACAAACTCATGAAGCTTCAACCATGTAGACGCAGAGTGCTGAATAAAATAAACTTTTCCTCAGTAATACTACTGTTTTGTCCTTTCCTTTCTTTCGGGTTTTTGTTTTTTTTTTTTTTTGCTAATGCTTTTGCATTCTACCAATTTGAGTGAGATCAAATTCTGCAACTGGAAAACCTGCATTACTGTTGTATGTGCAATGTAAGATATAATGTTAATTTTTTGAATGCTTTTTTTTTTTTTTTGGGTACATGGACTAGCCAGAAGAGTTTTGATTGTATCATGTTTGATTGATGTTTTGAGTTACCGCTTAATGATAATAGGGAAGCAATATGTAACATCATCAACTTAAGGGCGTGCCAAGATTCTCTTAGTTAAACCACCATTTGATGTAAAAACGTTTTACATTGAGCTCCTTTGTATTTAGTTTTTAGCTTGCTATAATTTAGATGAAGATTATTTAGGGCCTGTTTGGTAATGTTATTCTAATAACATTATTTAAGTGTTGTGAAAATGTGTATAAATGAAAAAGTATTTTGGAAATATGTATTGTGTTGTTTAAACAACGAAAATTGTTGTTCAAACAACGCAACCAAACACTCCTCTTATCTTTTTTTTTCCCATTTCTTTTGGTCATTGAAATTTATTAATTATTCTTCACGTCTTTTCAGTATTAAATTTATAGCCTAGATTATAGATTTTTTTTTATAAATTTTTATCCCTGGCTAAGATTTGCTGAAATACTATTGTTGATATTGTTATAGCTAGTACATTCGTAGCATCATCGAATGGGGCAGATATTGGTTAGGCCTACAAGCTTTGAATTGGTGGGCTCACTGTTTGTCGTAGTGGGTCACTGATGAAATGGCCCAAACTGGCTGAAAATAGTGCTTTACTCTTTACCTCAATAACTTCAAGTAATGGAATAATGGGATCCAAAGAGAAAAAAATCTTCCAAGTAATGTTCATTGTCTTTTCACCTGATTGGTGGGCTAGAGCCCAACTAAAGGCCTACCTGTGCGGATAATATCATGCCCACAAACACTATGAGTCCGTTTGGGTCCTTTTAGTTTTCAGTTGTTTATTCGGAACGTATTTATCAAAATAGATAGTTTTTGGTAACTTTTATGTTAAATTTGTGGGAAAAAAAAAAAAAAAAAAACTAGAAGCTAACTTATTACCATCAAAATAAATATAGTTTGACCAAATAGGCAGTATGTGACATTTGAAGTGAGGACCCAAAAAGATCTTGGCTCTCTCAATGCTTTGAGAGAGAGAGAGAGAGAGAGCCAAAATGCTCATTCACAGTATCAATAAGTCTAAAGACACCAAAAAAAATTCATAATTACTGAGATGACAAGTTATTATTAATTGGTAAAAAAAAATGATATTATTAGTGGGTTTAAATAAAAATCAATAAAAACTTGTCAACTCAATTATGATAAAAATGGTTGTTTTTTTAGTATTACTCTACTCTAAAGATTAAAGAGACTTATCCTCTATATTTAAAGAATTGGTAAGCCGACAATATCAGGAAAACTAAGGTAACAGACAGCTAACATGTGGGTTTTGTCGCTATTTTAAGGCTTGAGTGACATTTGGGCCCCCAAGTGAAAAGAGATAGAAACCATTCAGGATCAAAATAATGTCCAAAATAAACTAGGAAGAAGGAGGCAGTGTCATTTTGTGATTTGCCAATGTTATCTCAACAATTGGACTCAGAATTCAAAAGCCACCATGAGTGACTATTTGCTTTGACTCGGTAAAGTTTTATAAGGAATAGGTAATATTTCTAAGGTTTTTTTTTTTACAAACATTGTTGTGGTTGTGGCCTTGTGGGTGGTATCATGTCTTTATGAATAAAGGCAAAGATATAAAAGAGGACAATGATTCTTAATAGTTTTTTATTCATATAGCTCTTTTTAAAGGAATCCAATGCTTTCATATTCACTTTCTTGAAACAACCCCTTTTGTAAATTATATGAAAATCTGTCTTTTAGGGCAATGCATCTATACTTTATTTTGCTCAAGTGCCTATTGATCACAGGATAGAATGAGTTTCACGGGGTAAAATAAACAGGTAAATAGTAATCTATAGTAGGCAAAGAAATAGGGTTGCTGCGTTCTGGCAATAGGGTATAAAATTAATTCATTACATTTTATAAGATTAAATTGGTGAATCTTTTTATATCTCTAATTGCTTTTCCTTTTTTTCATTTATAGGGTCCGTTTAGATAGAACTTATTGCTGAAAACTGAAAACAATTTAGTAAAATAATTTTTAAATTTGTAAATAGTATCGTGAGACCTATTTTTAATTTTTTTTTTTTTCTAATAAACAGTGCACAAACAGTAATAAATAGTGCATGAACAGTGCACTGTCTCCTAGCTGTTGCTCGTAAATCAATAAATAAAAAATAAATTAAAAAAAAAACGTAAAAGGTGAAATGCAGCTTTGACGTGCATCCAAACAGGCAATTAGTTATAAAAATGCTATTTACACAAAAAAAAAAAAATTTAAGTACGGATGTGAGTATGTGACAATATTTAATAATTATTTACCATTTATTAGTTTAACTAACAAACTCTCCTCAAAAAGAAGAAAAAAAACTAACAAACCTATCACTCTTAAATATTGTATCTATTGTCCACTCTCAAAAATATTCTCTATAGGCATTAATGAGAAGATTCTTTGGCCGTTGTCATCCATGATCACTAGATATCCCTTTTTTTTCTTTTCTTTTTTCTTTTTTTAAATGGGAGGAAATATTTAAATCTTAGATATTTTAGTTAAAAACACCATAAATGTAAGTTAAATTACAAAACTCTTGACACCCATGTATTATAAGAGAAAAATTTAATAATGCGCCTTAGAAAATAGAAAGTAAGTTATAATAAAGGATTGTTGCAAAAAAAAGAAAGTAAAGAGAATGATGGTATATAGGAAATAATATGCTTGACAGTGTTGTGAAAGGTTCATGTTAACATTTTTTTTTTTATTTTGGATAAGATTTTGTTTCAGTATTCCAGTGCACTTGAACTGACACGATCACTAGAACTGACACGATTTGAACAAGTGGCAAAAATTAGATACATTTTCATATTATGTCGATTTTGGAGTGCATTGGAGCATCAGAGATAAGACATTTTTATTTTTAGATTGAGTTGTAAGGATAAGAATTTTTGGGAATTGAGTTGTTTTGATCATTGTGTCTCTCACAATGTAGTGGTATGAGAATTTTTTTTTTTTATACTGATGTTAGAAACTTGAAAAAATCTCTCTCTCTCTCTCTCTCTCTCTCTCTCAAAGCACATACGTTTTGTGGGGCTAAGAAACCATGTGCGCATCACTTTCCTAGTCATATTGATTTGTCACAAGCCCCACAGCGATACAATCAATCATCGCCTCCCTTATATATGCTGCCACCACGAAAAAAATGCCCCAATTCTCCTTCAACCCGCACTCAATAAAGTCCAAAGAACTCCATCCCCCATTTCCAAAAGCAATTTCACATCTTTCTCCCACATATAGTTCAATCTTAACAGCTAGCACCTAACTTTTTCATCACCCATTCCTTCCCCACCACTTACTTCTTCTTGTACTACTACACCCATTCGCACCTATCCATCAAACCTCGCATCTACCCCTATTCGTAGCCAGCTACCTCTTTTTATTTTTGGAACAAATGCTTTTAATGTCATTGTTCATTTCCTCTATATGATTTTTACTCTAAAGTAATATTGGAAACTTTGTTTAAAAAAATATTAACAACAACTAGTTCTTAAAGTAAATAAATAAAGCATGTTTAAAACTAGCTAGTAATTGGAGCTTATAGCAAGCTGAGTCAGTGAAGCAGATAGCAAGTTGGTTCATTTCTTTGTCATCCCACCTTTTCTAATTAAGCTAACCCAAGTGAAACCGACACTGAAAATGTACCTTTCTATCTTCGTAGAAGAATCAGGATTATGCTATTTTCTTTTAGCTAGCTAGTATATATAAAATGTAGTGCATGTGGTGCTAAAAGTAATAAATTTTACCGACATTAGATTTATTAATTATTATGCTACCTGTCATTTAAAAAAAAAAAACAATAATTATGTTATTATTGTAACACCAATCATATTTATTATCAATTATCAGGGCAGTTTCTAAGCCTTTTATGATGAATTGGTAATAGCTTTAGATTTTCCTAAAATCTCACACTTAAAAACACAAACAGGAATCGAAAGTCCCTCTTATTCAACTAAGTCAAAATGCTACAAAAGAGCTGTAAAATCTGATAAATCTCCAAACCCATCTCCTACTCTCACAAAATCACAAATGGATCAGCTCCCAAGAATCATCCACGAGAAAAGAAAAAACAAAAACAAAAACAAAAAAATGAATACACAAATAAGTATCATAATTAATCTACATGAATTTAAACAATTAATGACCCTAGCATGGTGTCATTAACAATTAAACATTAAGGAGTGCAATCCCTCCAAACAATGCTAGCATAGCCATGCTGCTTCCACGAACACTAGTTCCTCTGTTTGAAGGTGGGGAAGGGCCCTCTGCTGGTGTCCCTCCAATGTTCGACGTCGGAGTAGATGTTGCTCCTGGGCCAGGGGCAGAAGTAGAAGCTGGTGAAGATGGCACTGGCGCTACAGGCCTCGATGGTGAAGGTGGTGATGAGAAAGCAGTTGGGCTTGGGGCCTCTGTGCTTGGTAAAGGAGCTGCCGCTGGTGGGGTTGTTGAAACTGCAGGAGCTGTAGCTGGAGCTGAGGAAATAGTTGATGGCGGTGTGGCTGTGGGAGGAGTTACAGTGCTTGTTGGTGACGGGGCTGTTGTGGTTGGTGGAGGAGTTGCAGTGCTTGTTGGTGGCAGGGCTGTTGTGGTTGGTGGAGGAGCAGGAGCTGTTGGAGGAGTGACTTTGGAGGTACTTGGTGGCTTGGCGGTGGAGCTTTTAGGTGCTGATGATGGACCTTGAGCAATGGAGGATGCAATGAGTGTGAGTGACAGGGTTAGCACAAGCATGGCACGTGAGAGAGCCATGGCTCTTTCTATGTCCGTGTCGGTGTTTGTCTACTGTAGTGGACTGATACACAGGAAGAACTTTGGGTTTGAAGGAACAAGAAATGAGAGAAAGAGAGAGAGGTTTTGTGAGGAATAGGGGTGTGTGAGGTGTGAGGTTGATATATAGATAAAGAGAAAGGAAAGGGAAGGAAAGTTGGAGAATATATCTTGGTATGTTTATAGTTGAGTGCATGGAGATTTTATGCCATCAACATATTGATTGACACTAGGGCCGGCACAAGCCGATCAAGACAGCTAATTAATTTTAAATGGACATTTTTATAATTAATCACTTAAATAATATTTAGCTTGTATTTTATATTATAATTTAGTATTTAGTATTCTTACATTTTAATGTGACTAATTCACACATTTCATTTGAAAATTTAAAAAAAAAAATGAAAATATTATTACACACTGGCTATTGAACGCTCTATACACATTCCATTTGAAATTGTATTAAAAATATACGATTTTAGTTAAAATTATGAAATTGTAAACACAATTTGAGTCCATATGGCAATGTTTGTAGGGTGAGTGTACAATAACGTGTATAAAAATAATTCAAACATGCATTTATTAGGTTGTTAAAGTTCATCAATTATATTCATTGTCACATCAATTTGTAAATGCTATGTAATAAAATTTATAAAATCTCTAACATTTTTTTATTTGAATTACTTCTTTTGATTGGTGACATTATTATATGTAAGACCTATGTAGTAAAATTTGTATTATTTTTAGCATCACTAAATGTTTTAGACTTTTCTCAAAAGTGGAGAAAAAAATGTACTACAAATTTTTTTATAAATAAATTTTAAAAATATCACTTGCTCCCCCCATAATTGCGGTCCTTTCTCTAGTAGGAGACCCTAGGCCATGACCTCTGTAACCTAGGCCTAGGGCTGCCCCTGGTTGATACCTAATTTACAAGAAATTATGTATAAATTTTTAGATACAATTCTTTTAGTATTGTACCTTAACGTGTACATATTTATTTATAACACTTCTAACATGATTGCACTTTCTATTTCTTGCTTTCCTTGTATAATCATTATTTTGGTGTCCCATTACAATTAAATCATTATCAATATACGATGATTTCTTTTTTAGATAGGTCGATTATTAGGGAGAGAAAGGTAATGTTTAAACCATAGATATTGTGGTACCCATGGGCCCAAATCGCGTATCTGGCCGGCCCAAAGGCCCTCACAACAAAAGAAGCCCAACACTACATCTTGAGATGATCCGAGGACATAATCAGTCCGACCTACAAGATCACGTGAGAAAAAGAAGTATCATGCATGTCCAGACACCAATAAACATAACGTCCGAGGACAATCCAGTCCTCGGCAAGGCGTTGCCGAGGACTATGTGAATGTTCTTATAGTTGGATAACGCCCATGATGAAGTTTTTTTCTTTTTGATGCTGGAGTTAAGAAAATGAGAATAAAGAATAAAGGGAAAGAATTGACTGTGGCCAAAGGAAAAGCTGTCATCACCGCAGTTAATGCTCTACACCTGCTTCTCTGGCCGCATTAATGAAGAAGTGACGCCTGAACGTTAGGTTTCAACCTTATCTTCACCACCAGAGACCTGAGCAAAAAGGGGTGATGGGACAAGTATCTAAAAAGGAAACACCTGGATTGCACCTGGGAAAAAAAGGTGAGGCCTATAAAAGGAGAAGGAAGATAATTGAAGGAGGAGAGAAATAGAGGAGAAAGAATTTGTAAGAGAAACAAAAAACTATCGTTCTCAGTATCAATGTATTCAACTCCATGTTACATACTCATACTAGTGTAGTGCATGAATCAAAAAGCCGAATCAAACTTTTGTATTATCTATCATCTCAAAAACCTAGATTAAACACCCACTCTCTACAAATTCATTGTTGAGTGCTCATTGAGCTGGTCCATTGTCCAAACTCGGATTAGTTTGATTTGTGCCCCTACAATTGGCGCCGTCTGTGGGAATCTTGCGTTTAGGTGACAGATAACGTGATGACAGATTTGAATCCAGCCCATGCAGAGTCGCTAGGATCTCAGCACGAAGATCCACTACAACAGGTAGAGCAAATGGAAGATCGAGAGGGCAGTGTACACTCGGGGCGAACAGCTGATAACCGCTCACGGGGTAGAAGCAGGGGCTCTGGGGAAAATAACACCAGGGCCATGCAGAGAGAAATTGACCAGCTGAAGAGGAAGCTGCGTCGAGCAGAGCGGAAAAGGACTCCCTCCATATCTGGCCCTTCATCAGATGATTCTCAGGACAGTGGCTATAGGCCGAGGTCAAGAACCCCCCCCCACAGAAACTTTCTCGTACCAAGAAGAAAGTGTTCGCAACAGAGGAAGTGGAGGGACGAATCACAGGGGCTCGGGTAGCGATGCCATGGGAAAGGCATTGCTCCAGCTCTCCAAATCACCCTTCACACATCGTATTGAAAGGGGAAAACTACCCCGTCGGTTCACGCAGCCAAACTTCACCATTTATAATGGCAAAACAGACCCGGTGGAGCACGTAAGCCATTTCAATCAACGCATGGCGGTTTATTCTCAGAACGAGACCTTGATGTGTAAAGTCTTTCCCTCAAGTCTAGGGCCCGTTGCAATGAGATGGTTCAACGGCTTAAAGGTGAACTCCATTGATTCATACATGGAACTTACGATGGCATTCGGGTCCCGCTTTGTTACGTGCAGTAGAGTACCTCGGCCTCTAGACTCGTTATTGTCCATGTCCATGGGAGAGCGCGAGACGTTGAAAACCTACTCGGACAGATACTGGGAAGCGTTTAACGAAATAGATGGTGATTTCGATGAGGTGGCGGTCAACACCTTTAAGGTCGGTCTCCCAGTTGAGCATGATTTAAGGAAGTCTTTGACCAAGAAGCCGGTAAAAACTGTTCGTCGGCTCATGGACCGTATCGATGAGTATAAGAGGGTTGAGGAGGATCAACAGCAGAGTAAAGGAAAGATAAAAAGTATCCCCCAGGAGAGTAGGGATTTCAAGACGGAGAGACACGGTAGAAAGTGGCCGAGGAGAGATTTCACTAGCCAGACTAGGTCGGCCCCGCCCCAGACAGTGAATGCCGTATTTCGTGAGCCGGTACAGCAGGTGTTGGAAAGGATCTGCCGAGAACCTTATTTTAGATGGCCCAGTAAGATGATCGGAGACCCTACAAAGCGTAACCAGAACCTCTACTGTAATTACCATCAGGATAAAGGCCACACCACAGAGAACTGCAGGGACTTGTGGAATTACTTGGATCAGTTGGTCAAAGAAGGGAAATTAAGACAATTCGTGAATCGACCTGATGAACCAGGTACCCAATCTGGCTCCATGAACCAAGGCAGTAACAATGTAAGACCTCCGTTGGGCACAATCAATGTCATCTTTGCGGCGCCAGGTCGGACGGGGTCTTGCCCTACCAGAATAATGTCAGTACTACGTCCCACCGCCGAGGACCTCAATTCCGAGTCGAAGAGGATCAAGAGGAATCCTCTGCCTATACTGGGATTTTCTGACGAAGACAAGATTGGCACTATTCAACCGCACGACGATGCGCTGGTCATTACGTTGAGGATAGGGGGTTACGATGTGAAGAGAGTAATGGTTGACCAGGGGAGTGGGGCTGACATCATGTACCCAGATCTGTTTAAGGGTCTCAATTTGAGGTTCGAAGATCTCATGGCTTATGACTCCCCGTTAATAAGCTTTGAAGGGAAGGCTGTTATTCCAAAGGGGCTAATTAGATTACCTGTACAGTCAGGACCAGTGATAGTGGACGTGGATTTCATCGTAGTAGATGCTTATTCCCCTTACACAGCCATAATGGCCAGACCATGGCTGCATGCCTTAGGTGCCGTGTCATCAACTCTGCACGTCAAGTTGAAATTCCCGTATGAGGATGGGGTTGAGGAAATACTGGGCAGCCAGTCCATGGCGAGACAATGTATAACAGCAGCTATTACACATCAGGCGAGGCAAGAGTCACAAACCCCAGCCGAGAAGGACTTGTAGCAATTAATATCCCCGGCCGAGCCAAGTGAAGCCGAGACTGAAGGACCAGGCTGTGAAGATTTGGAGAAAGTGGTTATCGCAGATGATGCAGAGAGATTTTTCCAAATAGGAAGTCAATTACCCCCACGAGAGAAAGAGGATCTGGTCACATTTTTGAAGCGAAACATCGATGTGTTTGCGTGGGATGCTTATGAAGCACCAGGAGTGAATTCGGAGTTTATTTGTCACCACCTCAATGTTAACCCGGACGCTGTGCCACGAAGGCAACCACCTCGGCGTTCATCTAGAGAGCACGCCGAGGCCGTTAAAGAAGAAGTAGCAAAACTCAAGAAAGCAGGGGCCATTAAGGAAGTGTTTTATCCAGAGTGGTTAGCCCATACGGTAGTGGTAAAAAGAAGAATGGAAAATGGAGGGTATGCGTGGACTTTACAGACTTGAATAAGGCTTGCCCAAAAGATTCATTCCCAATGCCTCGCATAGATCAGTTGGTGGACGCTACTGTAGGGCATCCTCGGATGAGCTTTCTGGATGCTTTCCAAGGTTATCATCAAATACCCTTAGCTCCAGCAGACCAGGAAAAGACAGCCTTTGTCACACCCATAGGGAACTACCACTATAAGGTGATGCCCTTTGGCTTGAAAAATGCTGGGGCTACCTATCAAAGAATGATGACGCGAATGTTCGAACCACAACTGGGAAAAACGATTGAGGTGTACGTAGATGACATGGTAGTTAAAAGTAAGACTATCTCGGCTCACATACCCGACCTCGATGACACCTTTCAAACGCTGAGAAAGCACAAGTTACGCCTCAACGCATCCAAATGTTCCTTTGGTGTAGGGTCTGGCAAATTTTTGGGTTACATGATGACGCATAGAGGGATTGAGGTCAACCCCGCTCAGGTCAAGGCCATCAACAACTTACAGCCGCCTCGGAATCCGAAGGAAGTGCAGAGGTTAACTGGAATGACAGCTGCTCTCAACCGATTTATCTCAAGATCTGCTGATCGGTGTAGGCCGTTCTTCCAACTGTTAAACAAATGGAAGGGGTTTGAATGGACAGAAGAGTGTGCTGTTGCCTTCCAGCAGCTTAAAGAATATCTTGCCCACCCTCCTATCATGTCTCGGCCCGAGGCCGACGAGGTCCTATTCGCATATATCGCGGTAGCAACCCACGCCGTTTGTCTGGTGCTAATAAGGGTTGACGGGGACATACAAAGGCTAGTTTACTATGTGAGCAAGTCCTTGCATGAAGCCGAGATACGTTACCCACCATTAGAGAAGGCTATCCTTGCCGTGGTGCATGGCACACGTAAGCTCCCCCATTACTTCCAGTCCCATACGGTGGTTATTTTGACTCAGCTTCCACTAAGGGCTATACTCCGGAGTGCGGATTATACCAGCAGGATTGCAAAATGGGGAACCATCTTGGGCTCTTTTGATATTAAGTACATGCCCCGCACAGCAATAAAGGGTCAGGTGTTGGCTGATCTCGTTGCGGAATTTGCTGAACCCATAATAGAAGATAGTGTAATCAACAAGGACATTGATGAAAAATCAGTTGGCATGGTTGCGTGTAAAGGTCTCGCGGTGTGGACTGTTTATGTTGATAGGGCTGCTAATCAAAGAGGATCCGGAGTGGGGGTGGTAATTACGACCCCAGAAGGTCTCACACTGGAAAAGTCCTTAAGACTGGGATTCTCGGCTACTAACAATGAGGCCGAGTATGAAGCCTTGCTGAAAGGAATGGATATGGTCCACAAGTTGGGGGGAAAGATCGTGCAAATGTTCTCAGACTCTCAGCTAGTTGTGGGTCAAGTAGATGGAAAGGTAGAGGCCAGAGATCCGAGGATGCAGGATTATTTGAATCAAGTCAAAACTACACAACGCAAGTTCGAATCCTTTACTTTGTCCCATGTCCTTAGAAGCGGCAACACGCATGCTGATTCCCTAGCAACTCTTGCCACATCATCAGCACAGGGACTACCTCGGATTGTCTTGGTTGAAGACTTACCTAAACCCTCGAAAATAATGGGAAGTGTTATCCGTGTGCACCAGATTAGAGTGGGGCCTAGCTGGATGGACCCCATTATGTCCTTCTTAAAAGATGATGTCATACCCGAGGATAAAGTCGAAGCGAACAAGATACGAAGAAAAGCCTCCCGATTTTGGTTGGCCGGGGATCATAAGCTCTATAGACGATCTTTCTCCGGCCCGTACCTGTTATGCGTGCACCCTGAAGCGACAGAGCTACTTTTGGAAGAGTTACATGAAGGAATCTGTGGAAGCCATACAGGAGGAAGATCTTTGGCTCACAGGGCCCTAACACAGGGGTATTGGTGGCCGAACATGCAGCGAGAAGCTCAAAGTTATGTGCAGAAGTGCGACCAATGTCAAAGATTCGCACCAAACATCCACCAGCCCGGGGGTGTGCTTAATCCTCTGACGAGTCCCTGGCCTTTTGCACAATGGGGTCTAGACATTGTGGGTCCTTTCCCAAAGGCGCCTGGGAACCGAAGATATTTGGTTGTCGGTACTGACTATTTTACTAAGTGGGTAGAGGCCGAGCCCCTGGCAAATATCAGGGATGTTGATGTGAAGAAATTTGTATGGAAGAATATCGTCACTCGATTCGGTATCCCTCATACCCTCATCTCCGATAATGGTTTGCAGTTTGACAGCAAGGCGTTCAGACGATATTGTTGTGGCCTCGGCATAATCAATAGATACTCCACTCCGGCTTATCCGCAAGGGAATGGGCAGGCCGAAGCTATTAACAAAGTTATAGTGAATGGACTGAAGAAGAGGTTGGAGGACGCTAAAGGGAGGTGGGTGGAGGAGCTGCCCCACGTTCTGTGGACGTACCGGACCACACCCCGCCGATCAACGGGAGAGACGCCATTCTCGATGACTTATGGCGCCGAGGCTGTTATTCCCTTGGAGACTGGTTTTCCAACGATGAGGACAAGCTCCTTCACTCCGGAAAGCAATGACAGACTGCTAGAAAAAGGCCTCGACCTAATTGAAGAAAGGAGGGAGGTTGCCATGATTCACTTAGCCTACTACCAACAAAAACTGAAGCAGGGATATGATTCCAGTGTAAATTCGAGACCTCTTCTTCTCGGGGACTTGGTGCTGAGGAAAGTAGTGGGGAACACCAAAAATCCAGCATGGGGAAAGCTTGGACCTAATTGGGAAGGACCGTATCGCATCACGGCAATAGCTGGAATAGGAGCTTACTACTTGACCGACTTAGATGAAAAAGCTGTACCCCATCCCTGGAATGTAAGTAATTTGAGACGATATTATTATTAAGGAAAAGTGCTTTTGTCATTCTACTCTTATCATTTTTGCGCCATTAATTCTGTCGTGCCTAAGGTTACGCCGGGTCCTCGGATACTCTACCTTAGTCCAAATTTAATTAAGGTTACGCCGGGTCCTCGGATCCTCTACCTTAGTCCAAATTTAATTAAGGTTACGCCGGGTCATCAGATCCTCTATCTTAATTTAAAAACAAGAAAACTAAGGTTACGCCGGGTCCTCGGATCCTCTACCTTAGTCCAAATTTAATTAAGGTTACGCCGGGTCATCAGATCCTCTATCTTAATTTAAAAACAAGAAAACTAAGGTTACGCCGGGTCCTCGGATCCTCTACCTTAGTCCAAATTTAATTAAGGTTACGCCGGGTCATCAGATCCTCTAACTTAATTTAAAAACAAGAAAACTAAGGTTACGCCGGGTCCTCGGATCCTCTACCCTAGTCCAAATTTAATTAAGGTTACGCCGGGTCATCAGATCCTCTATCTTAATTTAAAAACAAGAAAACTAAGGTTACGCCGGGTCCTCGGATCCTCTACCCTAGTCCAAATTTAATTAAGGTTACGCCGGGTCATCAGATCCTCTATCTTAATTTAAAAACAAGAAAAGTAAGGTTACGTCGGGTCCTCGGATCCTCTACCCTAGTCCAAATTTAATTAAGGTTACGCCGGGTCATCAGATCCTCTATCTTAATTTAAAAACAATAAAACTAAGGTTACGTCGGATCCTCGGATCCTCTACCTTAGTCCAAGTTTAATCAAGGTTATGTCGGGTCCTCGTATCCTCTACCTTACTTCAATTCTTATTGAGGTTATGTCGGATCAACAGATCCTCTATCTTAATTTAGAATAGAGAAATAAGGTTACCTCGGATCTTTCCCCTTGATATGGAAACAGCAGTGGAGTCATTAAGCGAACGGGTCTTAAACTGATGTTAAGTACTAAGCCCAAAGCTTAAAGTACTGTTAGTCCAAATGCAAAATATGTTGTTAAGTTCTCTTTTCAACATGTTATCATGGAAGTAACTTTTAAGCAAGTTCCAAGCACACAGATTCCCCGTTAGTATATTTCCTTTTTTAGTGTGTCGCTTGTCCTTAAGCATAAGCAAAAGGTAGCAGTCATTACTTAAAGCATTTGCACATATGTAAGTTGGCTAAAATTTCCTTGCTTAAGGGCAAAGAGGTATAAGTACATGCTATAGAGACAAGCCGATAGTATAGCAATATTACATGCATAGCAAGGAAACAAGATATCAACACCAAACGTAATATAAAACAGCAATTTAAATTGGGAACCCCTTTTCATTAACTGAAAGATTTGTCAATACATTTATAACTGAACTGTCAAAGTACAAGGGAAATAAAGTAAAAACTGGGACTAAGAAATAAAAATACAAGGCCAAAAGCAACGAAGGAGAAAAGAGAAGAAGAGCAAGCAGCCAAGCCACGGGTGATTATGGTTCGGGTTGGGTCTGGTCTTTTGGGTCAGCAGGAGAAACCACCAAGGCCGAGGACTCGCCAGCCTTCTCTTTGGGCTCTACAGTCCCACCAATCTCAAGGTTGGGGGTGGCCTCCTTGGGGGCAGGAGGAGCAGTAGGAGCAGTATCTTCGGCAGCATCCTCGTCTACTTGAATCCCAGCCGAGGAAGGGTGGGAATCATCCTTGGCTGAGCTAGAGGCTGCCACGCGAATTGCAGGAGGAATGTAGGCGTTCTCCTCCTTCCATAGAGGACAGGAAGCATCAACCCCGGCTTGGGAAAGAGCTTCCTTCCACACCTGGAGGCAGTAGTCCCTACAGACCTCCGGCACTTGGGCTTTGAATGTTTCTGTGGTTTCGGCCACGCCCATGTCATACCCGCTCTGCTCAGCCTCGTCAACCATTGCCTCGGCTGCCTGTGCCTTGACAAGAGCCTCTTCCGTGGCCTTGAGTGCTTCCTCCTTTGCCTCCTCAGATGCTGTAAGGTCCTTGGCGAGGCCTTCTGCCAGTGATCTGGCCGAGGCGAGGTCTTCATTAGCTCGTTTGAGTTCTAGCCTCTGATCCTCGGCCTGTCGGGTGGTACTCCTCAGTTCGGCCTCCAGACCTGACCGCTCACTTGCCGCCTTGGTCAGGCTGGCGGTCACCTCTTGGAGCTTCTTCTCTTTAAGCTCCATTATCTTTTTAGTGTGGTCCAGCCTAACCACTTCATCCCTTAGTGCTCTGTAGGAGCTGGCAGCGATCTCCTCTGCCCTATGGGCAGATTGGACAGCCTACGTACAAGCATTGTTAGTAAAGTACACACTACATAAAAAAAGAAGAGAGGGTAGAGAAAGAAGAAGCATAAAGGAAAACATAAGTGCCGAGGATTGGCCAATTTGAATCCTTACCATGGCTAGCTCCTTTTTGAGAGTCATGAAGACATTATGATCTCTCATTCTACGCAGCTCTCCCATGTCCTCAGGCAATAGCAGTGCCTGCTCCAAAGCATCGGCGATGCAGGCAGCTGTGCCCTCGTCGGATCCCCTGATGGATGCATCAGCGGTGATCGCCTGATCATCTACTTGCATCTGAGGGGCCCAAATAGGCGCATGGAAGGCTACAGGAGGGTCATTTCGTCTCTCTGTCCTCGGGTGGACATGACGAGCATGTTTACCTCCCCTCTCTTGCTCCATCTCCCTACCAGGGACGTCCTTCCCCCCCTCAGCTATCTCTTTTCCCTTTTGCTGGTCTCTTTTCCTTTTGTGGTCAGCCGGATCTGGATGTTGAGTTCTAGGGGAAGGCGGTAGGATAACCCTCACGGGCGGAAGCTTGTCGACACCCTTATCCTTGGCCTTCTCCGGAGGCACTTTTGAAGGACCTTGTGCTCCAGTTTGCCCTTCTAGCACATCCTTCAAGCTGGGCTTGGGTCTACGATGGATTCCCATCCTCATCAAAGGTTGGTCGTCGTCGTCCGAGGATGTAAAAGAAGGAGATCTGGCAACGGGAGAGGGATGCCTGGGCGGAAAAAGCGGATCTAAAGCTTCGAACTCTTCCTCGGAATCCGAGAGCTCAACTACTTTCTCGTTTTCTTCTTCTTCTACTTCTTCCTCTTCTACCTCGGCGAGTAGCTGAGAGGTAGAACCTTCGCCAAATCCAGGTCGGGCCGAGGGCGTAGCCAAATCAGAAGCTCTCGGAACAACTCTGACAGGTTCAGTAATCAGAACGCCTTGAGGAACTGGAGCGCCAGGCGGTAACAGAAAGCCCTCGACTGCTACACTTATCCTCGGAAGCCTCGGATCTTTCTCCTTGATGACACACTTGGTTTCTTGAAAGGCGTAGGATATGGGTGTGTATCCGAGGATGCGGTGGGCGGCACGAAGTTGACCGTCTGAGTGTACAAACACTTCAGCCTTCAAGATCTTGTCGAGACGATCAAAGTTGACGAGATTGGCACGGGGTGCAAGCGCACGACGATCTGCGCATACGTCCAAAAAATGGGTTAGTACAAACAAATTAAGGAAAAACACCATCAACAAAAGAAACACTGCATTTATCATTGATCAAGTATGACGCTACGCGAGGACTCACCAGGCTCCCCTTCCGTCATCGGACAGTGGAGACCGTCATGCCACTCCCCGGACAATATAAGGAAGTCCTTGTCCAAACCCTTGTTGGAGTGGGGAAGGCATTGGATCAATCTGACTTCTGGGTGCCTAGATTTCAGATAGTAGGTATGCCCTCTCAAATGGTGAAGGGTATATACCCAATTCACTTCATGGTGAGTGAGACCTAACCCTAACCTTTCGTTCAGAACGTCTACCGCACCCAAGATCCTAAACATATTGGGAGCGCACTGTGTAGGGGACAACCTAGCAGTTCTAAGATAGTTCATGGTAATAGGCATCATAGGGATTCTCATCCCTCCCTCTATAAACGCTATCATAGGAATCACCACCTCACCGGTCTCTCTCTTAGTGAGCCACTCCCCCGTCCCACAGTACCTAACGGACACTCCGGGTGGGATCTCGTATTTGGCTTTAAAGGCTTCTATTTTTTCAGGGGTATCCACCAGGGATGCGAACCTACCCATTTCCTAAAACTAGGGAGTAAACACTATAACGAAATGGGAAGATTTAAACAGCCGAGGACCAAAGAAAGGAGACAATCGAAAGAGTAAAAAACAATAATGAAAGCAGAAGGTTGAAGAACTTACTTTTAAACAATTACGTCACCTCGGCTTAAAGATGAGGGGTATGAAGACACGTGCAGGTTACAGAAAAGGTTAGGTTCAATGCGCGAAGTCTAAAATGAATAGAAGATCTTTAAAGTGGCGATATTTATTTCATGGAAAAACGTAAAGCGGGAAGTCTCCCGCCTGCCTCCTCAAAAGGCGCCTATCCGTTAGATGAGCATCATGCGGTTGGAAACAAGGAACATAGCGCCGCCAATATTTAATTGAAGCGCGTCCAGGAGATCGAAGCGTCAGAAGCGTATCGCCTTGCGTGCGCGTATATCGAAACCCTCATCCCTCTCCAATAGAATAGAAATAAGGATTTCGAGGGGCTATTGTGGTACCCATGGGCCCAAATCGCGTATCTGGCCGGCCCAAAGGCCCTCACAACAAAAGAAGCCCAACACTACATCTTGAGATGATCCGAGGACATAATCAGTCCGACCTACAAGATCACGTGAGAAAAAGAAGTATCATGCATGTCCAGACACCAATAAACATAACGTCCGAGGACAATCCAGTCCTCGGCAAGGCGTCGCCGAGGACTATGTGAATGTTCTTATAGTTGGATAACGCCCATGATGAAGGTTTTTTCTTTTTGATGCTGGAGTTAAGAAAATGAGAATAAAGAATAAAGGGAAAGAATTGACTGTGGCCAAAGGAAAAGCTGCCATCACTGCATTTAATGCTCTACACCTGCTTCTCTGGCCGCATTAATGAAGAAGTGACGCCTGAACGTTAGGTTTCAACCTTATCTTCACCACCAGAGACCTGAGCAAAAAGGGGTGATGGGACAAATATCTAAAAAGGAAACACCTGGATTGCACCTGGGAAAAAAAGGTGAGGCCTATAAAAGGAGAAGGAAGATAATTGAAGGAGGAGAGAAATAGAGGAGAAAGAATTTGTAAGAGAAACAAAAAACTATCGTTCTTAGTATCAATGTATTCAACTCCATGTTACATACTCATACTAGTGTAGTGCATGAATCAAAAAGCCGAATCAAACTTTTGTATTATCTATCATCTCAAAAACCTAGATTAAACACCCACTCTCTACAAATTCATTGTTGAGTGCTCATTGAGCTGGTCCATTGTCCAAACTCGGATTAGTTTGATTTGTGCCCCTACAGATATAAAATACCATAAAAGATACCATTGCCATTACGTTATCATTTAAACTTTACGAGAGACCATGACTTAGAAATATTAGAGATACTTTGTTTCCCCTTAATAACATTGCATGGGATTATTGATGTTTACATTATCTTGTAGTACAATTGAAGGAGGAGAAACTAAGTGTAATCCATAAAAAGAGGGAAATTTCCATCACCATATGCATGTTCATTGGATACAGAGATTATGTGACAATTAACTGATTTCATTAATGCCATAAAGAGTCATACCAGGTCAGAGACAAATTAATCCATAAATTAGAATTTCGAGATTCCTTTCCGAATATTTTTATATAATCTACCTAAATTCTTGATTTTTCAATGGGCAGCTTGTCTTGATTCCAAAAATTTCAAAGGCATGAAACTGCTCCGCCTCGACTAGTGAAAGAATCGTTTCTCACCAAAGAATAAAAACAAAAACAGGGGGAGGCCTAGCCTAGCAAAGGCTGTGGTGCTGATTTGTCACAGTTTCTTATGGCCCTCCATCGTAAGGAAAAAGTTTACCAATCATGATTTGGAGACCATTCAAGCGTACTTTTAATTACACAAGTTATTTAACGATTCGGGTTATTTTTTTCAAATAATACATATGAGTAATTTTATAACTCATTGTATGGTAAATTGGAAGAGATTTCTCCGACTGATTTAGCGAAGAACATTATCTCGTTATAATTTGGAAGGACTAAAATAAAGGGGATGTAAGAGCTTACTGCCGTACGTACGCACTGTGTTTAGTGGGTCCTTAGCTTAAGTTGCACACTCACACATTATAGAGTGCTATCACGCCTGCGCGCAAGTAGATTGTCTCCCACCGAACTTTTTATCTATAACCTAATCACGAGAATCACAATGATGAATATATGATACAAAATTTCAAGTTGACAAAATTTTATTCATTTTATTTGAACACAGGTTAATATTACTTTTTTTTCTTCCTATTACTAACAATCTGTCATATCAACGGACTATAACAAATTTTTTGTGACTACAAAATTTCTCCTAATTTAGAGTCTTGAGAAGCACTGAATTGGACTGATCCAGACATACTTTGCTATTTTTGTCTTTTCCTTGTTGATTGTAGTAACCAGCAAATGGTCATGTTTTTTGTCGAAGCCGTGTGATAAAGTAAACACCGACTTGATTGCATTTTCTTTTCTTACTTTCCTTTTGTATATTAATTATACGAAACTCATTTCGAAGTTAATAAAAGTTTTTCAGTCTAGATAGTCGATGATAAAGGCTTTAGAGTTTAAACAGTTTCTGTGCATGCAAATTTCATGGTGATAAATGATACAGTTACACAGAGGGTAACAAATAATCAATTTGTATTAAGGGGAGTACTGTGGGGGGTGAAGGCGACCAGGCACCTTGTGGGCTCTGGGCCTAGTCCGAGGGCGCGAATTCCGCTAAGTGGGCCGCGCGACGGGAGCAAGGCCCTCTAACACCGGGGCCCAAGGGTCAGCCTACCCAGCCATCAGAGACGAGCCGAGGAGAACGTCTCCTCGGACGCAGAATTGAGAGCAGAACGCTGCAGCAGAGCACCTGGGAAAGCGCCTCCGGGGCTCGGCGAGCCATCCCACACCCCCAACGATATGCCGAGGGGGGAAACAAGGGGGACATGCACTACACAGTGTTTCTGCCACCGCATTAAAGGTTTCCCACCTACCCGTCTGGCCGCATTAATGGGGAAATGACTTCTGAAGGGACGGGGAATGGCCCCAAGGGCGTTGGGGAGCGTTTTCAGGGAAAAGACAGGTGAGAGTCAGGAGTGGGGAGTATAAAGAGAAGGGAGGATACAACGAGAAAGGGACCCGGACTTTTGACCAAGAAAAAGAAGAAGGTCCTCTCCCTTGAAGAACAGAACGAAAACCACCACGGAATCTCCTCGGCGCACGTCTGGGAAGGGAGTTAGTCCACTCCACCAGCCAGCCACGTTTCAGTAGTGCATTTGGATCTTACATTGCACCCTTCCATAGTACCGGGAAGTCAGGGCTTAAAACCCATCCTCTACAAATTCTATTGTAAAGGCCACTTGGGCCGGCCCAGTCATCTATTTGGGCCCAAACCTACTTTGTGTCCTTACAATTGGCGCCGTCTGTGGGAAGCTTTGACGGAAAGGGACTGGAAGTGCCATGCAAGGTTCAGGTTCACGTCATGCGGAGTCTAGGGGGTCCCAGCCAGAGGACCATCTTGCGCGGTTGGAAGGAGAGCACGAAAACAGCGTCCACACGGAACACACGCGTGGGAGGAGCCATGCACACAGTGGTAGTAGAACCTCCCGCGAGAAAAGTGTCGAGACCCTGCAAAGAGAGGTTGATCATTTGAGAAGGAAGCTACGCCGGGAAAAGCGGAGGCGTACGCCTACCCCTTCAGACCGATCCTCAGTGGACGCCAGTAGTGGCTCCGACAGCTCTAGGTCCAGGACTCCCCTTAGCGAGTCTTCTTCCCAGGGGGATGAACGCCGTCGTCCACCCAGAGACAGGGGGCGTCCTCCAGAGGCCTGGCCAACAATGCACTGAGCAGGGCGCTCCACCAAATTTCCAAATCGCCCTTCACTCGGAGGATTGAGAAGGGAAAGCTCCCAAGAAAGTTCACCCAGCCAACCTTCACAATTTACAACGGGAGGACGGACCCAGTGGAGCACGTGAGCCACTTCAGCCAGAGGATGGCGGTGCATTCGAAGAATGAGACCCTGATGTGCAAGGTCTTCCCCTCCAGCTTGGGGCCCGTAGCGATGAGATGGTTCAACGGCCTGAAGGCGAGCTCTGTCGATTCCTTCACAGAGCTCACCAGGGCATTTGGTGAGCGGTTTATCACCTGCAGCAGGATCCCGCGGCCCCTGGATTCGCTGTTGTCCATGGCCATGAGGGAGGGAGAAACCCTCAGGGCATACACTGACAGGTATTGGGAGATGTACAACGAGATCGATGGGGACTTCGACGAGGTGGCCATAAGCACCTTCAAGGTCGGCCTGCCAAGCGATCATGACCTGAGGAAGTCACTGACCAGGAGGCCTGTCAAGAGTGTACGACGTCTTATGGACCGCATCGATGAGTACACACGGGTGGAGGAGGATCAACTGCAAGTGAAGGCGAGGGTGAAGGTAATCCCTCAGGAGAAGAGGGATTTCAGGTCGGACGGGTACAGCAACGGTAGGGCTAGGAGAGAGTTTGTCGGACAGCCACGTCGGATACCAACGCAGGCGGTCGGCATCGTGTTCCGCGAACCCATGCAGCGGGTGTTTGAAAAAATCCGCCACGAACCTTACTTTAGATGGCCCAGCAAGATGATAGGAGATCCCTCAAAGCGAAACCAGAACCTTCACTGCCAGTACCATCAAGAGCACGGCCATACAACCGAGAACTGCAAGAACCTACGCTACTACCTCGAACAGTTGGCGAAAGAGGGAAAGTTGAGTCAGTTTGTACACGACCAGGGGAGGGCGGGGGAACATCATGGTCCGACAGGCCGGGGCCACCACGCACCAAGGCCTCCTCTGGGAACCATCAACACCATCCTCGCAGCCCCTGGGAGGACGGGCTCGCGTCCTTCAAGGGTGATGAACGTGGTACGAGCCCATACCGGAGGCTCTGGCCCCGAGCCAAAGAAGATCAAGGGCAATGAGCCGCCCACGCTGGCCTTCTCGGACGCCGACAAGGAGGGGACGATCCAACCCCACGACGACGCCCTGGTCATAATGCTAAGGATTGGAGGCTATGATGTGAAGAGGGTGATGGTGACCAGGGAAGCGGCGCAGACATCATGTACCCCGACCTGTACAAGGGGCTGAACCTGAGGGAAGAGGATCTCTCTGCCTACGACTCGCCCCTGATGAGCTTCGAGGGAAGGATGGTGATCCCTAAGGGGCAGATCAGATTGTCAGTGCAGTCGGGGCCGGCAGTGGTAGAGGTAGACTTCATCGTGGTGGATGCCTACTCCCCGTATACGGCCATTGTGGGGAGACCTTGGCTGCACGCCCTAGGGGCTGTCCCCTCCACCCTCCACTTGAAGGTGAAGTTCCCATTCGGCGGTAGAGTCGAGGAAATCATCGGGAGCCAGTCTGCGGCAAGGCAATGCCTGACCACCGCAATACTACGCAGGCCGGACAACGAAGCCGCGGCCCCGGCGGCTCAGGCGGCTCAGGCCTCATAGCAATTAGCCTCCTCTGCCACCGCCGGAGCAGCAGTGGTGGGGGAGCCGGCGTGCGAAGGACTAGACAGGGTCCCCGTGGACGGTGACCCGGAGAGGTTCTTCCAGATTGGCTCGTCTCCCGACCGAAGAAAAGGAGGAGTTGGTTACGTTCTTGAGGAGGAACCTCGACGTATTCGCATGGGACGACACGAGATGCCCGGAATCGACCCAGGCTTCATATGCCACCATCTAAATGTAAACCCGGCGGCAGTACCCAAGAAACAACCCCCTCGGCGGTCCTCGGCGGAACACTCCGAAGCAGTGAAGGAGGAGGTCATCAAGCTCAAGAGGGCTGGGGCTATCAAGGAAGTATTCTACCCTGAGTGGTTGGCGCACACAGTCGTGGTAAAGAAGAAAAACGGGAAATGGAGAGTGTGTGTGGACTTCACGGACCTCAACAAGGCCTGCCCCAAGGACCCGTTCCCGATGCCGCGCATAGATCAACTGGTGGACGCGACGGTCGGCCACCCCCGCATGAGTTTCTTGGACGCCTTTCAGGGGTATCATCAGATACCACTAGCACTGGAGGACCAGGAGAAAACTGCCTTTGTGACCCCCACTGGCAATTACCATTACAAGGTTATGCCATTCGGCCTTAAGAACGCAGGGGCTACCTATCAAAGGATGATGACTCGGATGTTCGAGCCACAGCTAGGAAAGACCGTCGAAGTATACGTAGACGACATGGTCGTGAAGAGCAAAGCCGTAACAGACCATGTGGCCGACCTGGACAGCACGTTCCAGACCCTGCGGGAACATAAGTTGCGACTGAATGCCTCTAAGTGCTCCTTCGGCGTAAGTTCTGGTAAATTCCTAGGCTACATGCTCACTCACAGGGGTATAGAGGCCAACCCCGAGCAGATCACCGCAATCTGTAACCTGCAACCACCTCGAAACCCGAAGGAAGTCCAAAAGCTGGCAGGGATGACGGCCGCCCTCAGCAGGTTCATCTCCCGCTCCGCGGACAGGTGCCGACCCTTCTTCCAACTACTAAACAAGTGGAGGGGATTCGAATGGACCGAGGAGTGTTCCCTGGCGTTCCAGCAGCTGAAGGAATACCTCTCTCAGCCGCCAGTTATGTCCCGCCCCGATCCAGATGAAGTCCTGTTTGCGTATCTAGCGGTGGCTGCCCACGCCGTCAGCCTGGTCCTGGTAAGGGAGGACGCCGGTATACAAAGACCGGTTTACTACGTGAGCAAGTCCCTGCAGGAGGCCGAAATTCGGCATTTGCCGCTGGAAAAGGCGGTGCTAGCTGTGGTGCACGCCACTCGTCGGCTCCCGCACTACTTCCAATCTCATACGGTCGTCGTCCTGACCCAACTCCCACTTAAGTCCATCCTGCGAAGCGCAGACTACTCCAGCAGAATCGCCAAATGGGGGACCTTTTTAGGGGCCTTCGACATCAAGTACTTCCCTCGCACGTCTGTAAAGGGGCAAGTCCTAGCCGACCTGGTTGCGGAGTTCACTGAGCCCTCCCTGGAAGAAAGCCTAGCGGCAAGCGGCTTAGACAGAAAGCTAGTCGGCGTAGCCTCATGCGAGAAACAACCGGTGTGGGAAGCATACGTGGACGGAGCCTCAAACCAAAGAGGTTCGGGCGCTGGAGTAGTCCTAGTATCGCCAGATGGGATCATCATCGAGAAGTCTCTGAGGATAGCGTTCCCGGCAACCAACAACGAGGCCGAGTACGAAGCCTTGCTGATAGGAATGGACATGATCTGGAAGATGGGAGGAAAGGCGGTCCGTGTGTTCTCGGACTCACAGCTGGTGGTCGGCCAGGTGGAAGGGAAATTAGAGGCGAGGGAGCCGAGGATGCAGGAATATTTAGCGCGCGCCTTGCGTCTACGGGCCCAGTTCGAGTCCTTCTCACTGTCGCATATTCCCAGAAGCGGGAACACTCACGCAGACTCCCTGGCGACTCTCGCAACCTTATTGGCACGTGAGCTCCCTCGGGTCATTCTCGTTGAAGACCTTCTTAAGCCAGCCGGAACGGGCTGCCCGGCCATGCGGGTCCAGCAAATCAGAACAGGGCCCAGTTGGATGGACCCCATAGCGTTGTTCCTGAAACACGACACGCTGCCCGAGGACAAGACAGAGGCCGACAAGATCCGTAGAAAGGCTCCTCGGTTCTGGCTGTCCGAGGACGGTAAGCTCTACAAACGCTCGTTTTCGGGGCCATACTTGCTATGTGTGCACCCGGACGAGACAGAGCAGTTCTTGGAAGAGTTGCACGAGGGGACTTGCGGAAGCCACACTGGCGGAAGGTCACTAGCCCACAGGGCCCTTACGCAGGGGTACTGGTGGCCAAACATGCAGAGAGAAGCACAGGAGTACGCGAGGAAGTGCGACCAGTGTCAGAGGTATGCGCCGAACATCCACCAGCCTGGTGGCGTTCTCAATCCTCTGGTCAGCCCTTGGCCGTTCGCACAATGGGGCCTGGACATCGTGGGTCCGTTTCCAAGGGCAGCGGGCAATAAGCGATGGCTGCTTGTCGGGACGGACTACTTCACTAAGTGGGTTGAGGCCGAGCCGCTTTCGAATATCCGGGACGTAGACGCGAAGAGGTTCGTCTGGAAGAATATCATCACCAGATTTGGGATTCCCCGCACCCTCATCTCGGACAATGGGCTGCAGTTTGACAGCAAAGCCTTCAGGAAGTACTGTGGAGACTTCGGCATCGCGAATAGGTACTCCACCCCAGCGTACCCGCAGGGAAACGGCCAGGCTGAAGCCACGAACAAGTCGATAGTCAATGGGCTCAAGAAAAGGCTGGATGACGCTAAGGGCCGATGGGTGGATGAGGCACCGCACGTTTTATGGACTTACCGAACCACGCCACGGAGATCCACCGGCGAGACTCCTTTCGCAATGACGCACGGCGCCGAGGCTGTGATTCCTGTGGAGATGGGGTTCCCAACGATGAGGACCCAATCCTTCGCCCCAGAAGCCAACGACAACATGCTGCTGGAAGGGCTGGACTTGGTGGAAGAAAGGCGGGAAAACGCCATGGTCCGACTAGCCAGTTACCAGCAGCAGCTCAACGGGGGTACGACTCTCACGTACGTTCCAGACCTCTCGCCCCGGGAGACTTGGTCTTAAAAAGGTCGTAGGGACGGCAAAGGACCCATCGTGGGGGAAGTTAGGGCCGAATTGGGAGGGTCCCTACCGGATAACCTCAGTGGCCGGTCTGGGAGCATATCACCTAGCCGACCTGGATAACAAGCATGTAAAGCGACCTTTCAATGTAAATAATCTTCGAAGATACTACTACTAATGAAAAGTGTGGCCGCCATGTATTTAGATATGATTGTATCACGCCAATTGTCGAATACTATTATCCCTGTCCCTCCCACCAAATTTTAGCTAAGTGTTAATGTCAACCTTGGCTACGCCAGGTCCTCGGACCTTCTGCCCTGGGAAAATTTAACACTGTCTAAATTTTAATTAAGTGTTGATGTCAACCTTGGCTACGCCAGGTCCTCGGACCTTCTGCCCTGGGAAAATTTAACACTGTCTGAATTTTAATTAAGTGTTAATGTCAACCTTGGCTACGCCAGGTCCTCGGACCTTCTGCCCTGGGAAAATTTAACACTGTCTAAATTTTAATTAAGTGTTAATGTCAACCTTGGCTACGCCAGGTCCTCGGACCTTCTGCCCTGGGAAAATTTAACACTCTCTAAATTTTAATTAAGTGTTAATGTCAACCTTGGCTACGCCAGGTCCTCGGACCTTCTGCCCTGGGAAAATTTAACACTGTCTAAATTTTAATTAAGTGTTAATGTCAACCTTGGCTACGCCAGGTCCTCGGACCTTCTGCCCTGGGAAAATTTAACACTCTCTAAATTTTAATTAAGTGTTAATGTCAACCTTGGCTACGCCAGGTCCTCGGACCTTCTGCCCTGGGAAAATTTAACACTGTCTAAATTTTAATTAAGTGTTGATGTCAACCTTGGCTACGCCAGGTCCTCGGACCTTCTGCCCTGGGAAAATTTAACACTGTCTGAATTTTAATTAAGTGTTAATGTCAACCTTGGCTACGCCAGGTCCTCGGACCTTCTGCCCTGGGAAAATTTAACACTCTCTAAATTTTAATTAAGTGTTAATGTCAACCTTGGCTACGCCAGGTCCTCGGACCTTCTGCCTTGGGAAAATTTAACACTGTCTAAATTTTAATTAAGTGTTGATGTCAACCTTGGCTACGCCAGGTCCTCGGACCTTCTGCCCTGGGAAAATTTAACACTGTCTGAATTTTAATTAAGTGTTAATGTCAACCTTGGCTACGCCAGGTCCTCGGACCTTCTGCCCTGGGAAAATTTAACACTCTCTAAATTTTAATTAAGTGTTAATGTCAACCTTGGCTACGCCAGGTCCTCGGACCTTCTGCCTTGGGAAAATTTAACACTGTCTGAATTTTAATTAAGTGTTAATGTCAACCTTGGCTACGCCAGGTCCTCGGACCTTCTGCCTTGGGAAAATTTAACACTGTCTGAATTTTAATTAAGTGTTAATGTCAACCTTGGCTACGCCAGGTCCTCGGACCTTCTGCCCTGGGAAAATTTAACACTGTCTAAATTTTAATTAAGTGTTAATGTCAACCTTGGCTACGCCAGGTCCTCGGACCTTCTGCCTTGGGAAAATTTAACACTGTCTGAATTTTAATTAAGTGTTAATGTCAACCTTGGCTACGCCAGGTCCTCGGACCTCTGCCCTGGGAAAATTTAACACTGTCTAAATTTTAATTAAGTGTTAATGTCAACCTTGGCTACGCCAGGTCCTCGGACCTTCTGCCCTGGGAAAATTTAACACTCTCTAAATTTTAATTAAGTGTTAATGTCAACCTTGGCTACGCCAGGTCCTCGGACCTTCTGCCTTGGGAAAATTTAACACTGTCTGAATTTTAATTAAGTGTTAATGTCAACCTTGGCTACGCCAGGTCCTCGGACCTTCTGCCTTGGGAAAATTTAACACTGTCTGAATTTTAATTAAGTGTTAATGTCAACCTTGGCTACGCCAGGTCCTCGGACCTTCTGCCCTGGGAAAATTTAACACTGTCTAAATTTTAATTAAGTGTTAATGTCAACCTTGGCTACGCCAGGTCCTCGGACCTTCTGCCTTGGGAAAATTTAACACTGTCTGAATTTTAATTAAGTGTTAATGTCAACCTTGGCTACGCCAGGTCCTCGGACCTCTGCCCTGGGAAAATTTAACACTGTCTAAATTTTAATTAAGTGTTAATGTCAACCTTGGCTACGCCAGGTCCTCGGACCTTCTGCCCTGGGAAAATTTAACACTCTCTAAATTTTAATTAAGTGTTAATGTCAACCTTGGCTACGCCAGGTCCTCGGACCTTCTGCCCTGGGAAAATTTAACACTGTCTAAATTTTAATTAAGTGTTAATGTCAACCTTGGCTACGCCAGGTCCTCGGACCTTCTGCCCTGGGAAAATTTAACACTCTCTAAATTTTAATTAAGTGTTAATGTCAACCTTGGCTACGCCAGGCCCTCGGACCTTCTGCCCTGGGAAAATTTAACACTGTCTAAATTTTAATTAAGTGTTAATGTCAACCTTGGCTACGCCAGGTCCTCGGACCTTCTGCCTTGGGAAAATTTAACACTCTCTAAATTTTAATTAAGCGTTAATGTCAACCTTGGCTACGCCAGGTCCTCGGACCTTCTGCCTTGGGAAAATTTAACACCATCTAAATTTTAATTAAGTATTGATGTCAACCTCGATTACGCCAGGTCCTCTGACCTTCTGCCTTGGGAGAGGTCAGCGCTGTCAATTTTTAGTTAAGTGTTCAAATTTTAACACGGCTCATCCCGAATAAGTGTTAATTAAGTGTTATCCCGTCTTGAGTGTCAAATATAGATTGGGGCTGAGCCAAGTCCTCAGACCTCCTGCCTTAAGAAAGTTCTAACACATTCACAATTTATCATTGGGATCGCGTGTTAAAGCCGGCCGCGGATGGGTCAGGTCCGAGGATCCTTTGCCTCAGAAATTTACGCACGGTTCAACCCCCTCGCGGGTGTCAAGCTACACAGCATCCCCACACCGCAAACAAAGCAACAATAGAACAACTAAGCATAATGCACTAAAGATTAAACAGTTACACGATAGCGATAAAAAGGGCAAAATCCATACATGATAAGCTGTCCGAAATATTACAGAGAAAGGGAAATACACCCTAAAAACAAAAGAAATAAAACAAAGCGGAATGGAACAGCTGCACAAAAATAGCCGCCTGGAGCGGAGTGATGGAGGGAGGCTAAGCCCGCCTACCCCTTAATCTTCAATGGAGGTTCCTTCGGCAGCTTGGCGCGATCCTCGACGATTTGGCCTTCTTCTACGCTTGCCTCGGCCACGGATGAATCTAGGACCTGCTTCCCCTTGTCCTTTGGCTCAGGCGGAGGAGGGGCTAAGTCGGCATGCTCGTCCGGGACCCCCCCTGGGTCGGCGAGTACATCGTGGGGCTGGGCTTGCACCCGGGAGGAGGGGGGCTGCTCCGGGGCAATGATCTCAGCGCCGACCGGAGTTGGAGCAACGTCCTCAACAAACCTGATATCCTCTGGATACCAGATCTTCTCAGATGCCCTCAACTCGGAGCCGGCAGGGAGTCCCGCGGCGTTTAAGGCCTCAGCCCAAACCTGCTGGCAGTACTCCCTGCACAGCTCGCCTAACTCCTCGGTCAGGCGATTCTCGGTCGCTTCGACCCCCTCGTTGAAGGCAGCCTTGGTCGCGGCCTCCACCGTTTCCCTGACAGTGCGAGCCGCCTCTTCGGCCTGCGCAAGCTCCCTTTTCAAGCTGGAGACCTCCTGCACCGCCTTGGCCAGGGCCTCCTCCTTCTGTTGCAGGAGCTTGCGCTGGGTCTCCGCCTGCGCTGTGGCGTTCTTAAGGCCAGCATCCAGGCTTTTCCTCTCCGTCTGCTCCGAGACCAGCTTGGCACCCAGGTCGGCCTTCTCCGCCGTGACTCGGCCAAGGTCCTTCTCTACCTCTGCCCTTGCCGCCTGCTCGGCCCCGACCTGCGTCTGGTAATGCTCGACCAGAGCATCGGCAGCAAAGGCCTCCTGTATAGCCTGTGTAAAAGGCATCAGTGGAAGTTTGTTAGATGCAGGTTATCCCAGGAATTTGTTAAAGGACATAGGCAACAGTGCGGAGTGGAGATATTTGAAGCTTACCAGGCCTAAATTCCTCTTGAGAGAGAGAAGAGACGCGTGCGGCCCGTCCTTCCCAGCTCCTCCATATCCCTTGGTAGGAGTAGAGGCTTCTCCAGCGAATTGGCCAGGTGAAGGGCGTAACCTCTCTGGTAGTCTCGGAGGCTCGCCTGGGCCGAGATTGGAGCCCCGTCCACCTCCAAAGGGGGAACCAGCTGGGCTCACCTCGGCGGACCTCAGCTTGCCCGCGGATTTCCCCACTTTCTATAGAAGAGCCTCTGCCCCCTCCCTTGGCGACTAGCTGTTGCTGCTGCTGTTGTTGCTGCTGCAGCTGCCTATGGTGCTTCTGTTTTTTCTCTCTCTCTCTGTCCGCCTCCTCGCTCTCATTCCTTCTTTTCTTTTGACCATTGGGAGGAGGAACGAGGGGGTCGGAGGGAGGGGGAGGCGGAGGCGGGAGTATCGCCGGTTGGGACCCGGAAGCATCGTCTCGGGGGCTTTTATCCCCCTCTTCTTGGCAAAAAGCTCCTTCAATCTTGACATTTCTTCCTCTTCGTCGGAGGACACCTCCGGTCTTGCAACTATCAATCCCGGAATACCAGAGTGCCTGTCCGAGGCGGTCTCTTCTTCGTCGGAGATATTGACCACGTGTCCCGCCAACGGTCTCTCGGCTCCCTCTAGGTTGAACCTATCGATCTCGTCGCCAAGAGATGAGGTTGAAGTTACGGAGTCTTCTCGGACTGGCTGGACTTCGTGATGAGCGGCTAAAGGAGTGGCCTGAACAGGCCGGCCGTACAAGATGGTGGAAGGCTCGTCTGGTAGGGCTCGGGGAGCGAGAAAGCCCTCGTAGCGGACGTCTATCCGAGCTCGCCTTTTGTGGCCGGCGAGAATGGCGTCCTCGACCTCGCCAAAGGCTTTGGAGAGGGGATCGTACCCCAAAATCAGGTGAGCAGCTCTGACTTGGAGATCGCTGTTCACAAAGACCTCGGATCTCAGGACTCTGTTGAGATCTTGGACGTTGACGTTGCCCAAGTTGGGAGACGTATGTCGCTTATCTGCAAGAAGAAGGAGAGAATGCAAACGGAGTTAGACATGCCCGGCGGAAATGAAAAGAATGGCAACAAGTGACAACAAAGCTACGAAGGGAACTAAAATGGGGGAAGGTCACGCAAGCTAAAGCCCTTAAACCCTAGGGAGTCACACCTGGTTGCCCCGCCCTCACTGGGCAATGGGGGCCGTCGTACCACCTCCCAGTGACAAGGAGATAGTCGTCCTTCATGCCCTTGTTGGACTTTGGCAGCAGGAGACCAGCCGGACCGCGCTAGACCTCGACTTGAGGTAGAAGCCTGCATCTTTCAGCCGGTGGCACTCATACATGTAGACGACGTCGTGCCATGTAAGGTGAAGGCCCATTTGCTCGTTAAGAGCGTCGACGCAACCTAGGATTCTAAACACATTGGGCGCGCACTGGTCTGGACATAGCCTATGGTTGCGGAGGTACTCCCTGGTCACCTCCTTCATAGGGAGGGTCATCCCGCCCTCTAAAAAGGCAATAATGGGAATGACGACCTGCTCCGGTTGCCTGGAGCCCGCCACGGCCCCAGGGGCACAATATTCCAGGCCCACATCGTCAGGAATGTGATACTTGGCCCGGAACCCTTCCATGCCGGAGGGCGTATCCACTAAGCACTTAAATCTACCCATGGAATCGAAACTAGGGAAGTAGACTCGTAAAGGAATGAGAGAGGAGTTGACGGCCTAGGAGAAACTTACACAAGGGAAGAGACGCGCGCACTTGGGGAGCTTGTTGGGAGAAAGAAAGGAGTTGTGAGGCGCTGCAGCGAGTTTGTTCTCTGGAGCAAATGATGCGTATCGCGTCTACCAAGGTGATCTAAATGATCGGAAAATAGCGGTTTGGGGGAAATATCCCGCTCAAATCTTCGGGGCAAATCCAGGCCGTTAGATCTTCATCTCACCGTAGAACGTGCGCGACAGGGAGTCACCCAGCGCATTAAATGCAGGCGTTGCGCGTTACGAAGCGCCAAAGAGGCATCCAAAGGGCGCGGACATACTCCGCACGTGCGGTAACCTATATGACACATGGATCGAAAGTTTATGGGTCAACAACCCATTTGCCTCCCCGGATCAGAGTCAAACGAGTTCTTGAGGGGCTATTGTGGGGGGTGAAGGCGACCAGGCACCTTGTGGGCTCTGGGCCTAGTCCGAGGGCGCGAATTCCGCTAGTGGGCCGCGCGACGGGAGCAAGGCCCTCTAACACCGGGGCCCAAGGGTCAGCCTACCCAGCCATCAGAGACGAGCCGAGGAGAACGTCTCCTCGGACGCAGAATTGAGAGCAGAACGCTGCAGCAGAGCACCTGGGAAAGCGCCTCCGGGGCTCGGCGAGCCATCCCACACCCCCAACGATATGCCGAGGGGGGAAACAAGGGGGACATGCACTACACAGTGTTTCTGCCACCGCATTAAAGGTTTCCCACCTACCCGTCTGGCCGCATTAATGGGGAAATGACTTCTGAAGGGACGGGGAATGGCCCCAAGGGCGTTGGGGAGCGTTTTCAGGGAAAAGACAGGTGAGAGTCAGGAGTGGGGAGTATAAAGAGAAGGGAGGATACAACGAGAAAGGGACCCGGACTTTTGACCAAGAAAAAGAAGAAGGTCCTCTCCCTTGAAGAACAGAACGAAAACCACCACGGAATCTCCTCGGCGCACGTCTGGGAAGGGAGTTAGTCCACTCCACCAGCCAGCCACGTTTCAGTAGTGCATTTGGATCTTACATTGCACCCTTCCATAGTACCGGGAAGTCAGGGCTTAAAACCCATCCTCTACAAATTCTATTGTAAAGGCCACTTGGGCCGGCCCAGTCATCTATTTGGGCCCAAACCTACTTTGTGTAAGAGCTTACTGCCGTACGTACGTACGCACTGTGTAAGGACTAAAATAAAGGGGATGTAAGAGCTTACTGCCGTACGTACGCACTGTGTTTAGTGGGTCCTTAGCTTAAGTTGCACACTCACACATTATAGAGTGCTATCACGCCTGCGCGCAAGTAGATTGTCTCCCACCGAACTTTTTATCTATAACCTAATCACGAGAATCACAATGATGAATATATGATACAAAATTTCAAGTTGACAAAATTTTATTCATTTTATTTGAACACAGGTTAATATTACTTTTTTTTCTTCCTATTACTAACAATCTGTCATATCAACGGACTATAACAAATTTTTTGTGACTACAAAATTTCTCCTAATTTAGAGTCTTGAGAAGCACTGAATTGGACTGATCCAGACATACTTTGCTATTTTTGTCTTTTCCTTGTTGATTGTAGTAACCAGCAAATGGTCATGTTTTTTGTCGAAGCCGTGTGATAAAGTAAACACCGACTTGATTGCATTTTCTTTTCTTACTTTCCTTTTGTATATTAATTATAAGAAACTCATTTTGAAGTTTATAAAAGTTTTTCAGTCTAGATAGTCGATGATAAAGGCTTTAGAGTTCAAACAGTTTCTGTGCATGCAAATTTCATGGTGATAAATGATACAGTTACACAGAGGGTAACAAATAATCAATTTGTATTAAGGGGAGTACAATTCTCTATATAGTTCATTACAAAACTTTTTATTCAATCTCCAGCAAACTTTACCATTCAAGGGCTATGAATCTTTACCTTTAATCATCTATTGATATGATATCTTCAAACTAGATGTGAAGAAGAGTGTTTATTTAATGCCAGTGGTAGTTGGCTTGATCCCTGCTACACATTATGATTCAAGAGCTATGGAACTTGATCTCGAATCATTTCTTGATATCTTCCAACTGAAAGTATTTGATTTGATGTCGAGGGCCATTGACTTGTTCTCGAACCAAATCAAAAGGAAGTTGAAAGAAAATTCCTTGCTTAATTTGGAGGGTAATGAATAGGCCTTGATTTTGAAGAAGTAAAAAAGTTTTTTTGGACTTAAAGATGACTCTTTTAAAACGAAGTCTTCATAGGATTCTTTCCCAAATGTGAATTTTCTTATATAAGAAACCTCAATTTATAAGCAACTCAAAACTACTGGAATTTTTCCTTACCAAGACTTAATTACAAAGTTTGAATTTGAATTTAAATGTTGGTCTTGTATTTAATTAAAATTTCAATATAAAACTTTTCATCTGATGCTAGAAAAATTATACATTCTTTATAGTGAACTACGTCACTTGTCCACCATTCCATCAAAAGACTCTCACCTATTTAAAATTGCTAAGTCAGAAAATATTTTTAAACAAAAACTAATTACTGACTCAACAATTTTAAACAAATGAAAATTTTTTAGTGAAATAGTAGATAAGTGATGTGTTCCACCATAAGGACTATGACTTCGATTGGCTTGCAAGTCATGACACATCATTTTTAGGTGAGTTAAAACAACTTAGAGGTGGCTCAATCTCATAGAGTCCAAGCTTGTTTACTGGCCCATAATCAAGACATCACCACTTAAAAAATGAATTAATCAAAAATATTAATCATGATTAAGCAAACAACAATTAATACATCATTAAAATTTTGATGTCTACTTGTCATACAAATATGTTAGACCATTGTTTTTATAAATTTGACTTGTTTTATGATAGTTTATATTAATTTTATCAGTATCTATTTGTATGAAGATACCAAAATAGTGACTTGATATTGCGTTTATAAATCTAAGTATATTTTGGAAATAATAACTAATTCTTATAAAATTTCATGAAATAATCCAAACATAAGAATCTTTATGAGTTCCTTGTAGATTTCTAATTAAACCAAACATGTAATATATAGTTACATTCAAGATCAATTTTATGGTATAGACAAATGAGGCAATCGCCTAAAGCCCCCAAGTATAAAAAGGATCCCAAATTTTAATCAATATGGTTATTTCTTTCATTGAAATAGTGTTAATTCAACCCAAATATTAGCCAATAAATAAAATAACATTTTTTATTAAATGAAAAACAAGAAAAAAGAGAGAAAGGAATGTCACGTCCACAACATTTTTTACAACAAATCCTAAATGTCAGGTTGTCACTACATATATTTGTGGAAAAAAAGTAATTTCAATGGTGAGTTCAAATAAGAACTAGCAACAACTTAACATTTAGGATTTGTTGTGAAAATATTGTGAATGTAACACTTCTAAAAAAGAGCAATACACAAAAAATTTCACAATATTTTTTACAACAGTTGAATTGGCAAACTTTTACTATAAAAACTGTTACTGGTTCTCATTCAACACGATTAATTAGTAATTTTGCAACTAAAGCAAAAGAATAAAGTTTAAGTAGTATTTTTTTTTTAAAGTCATATTTAAAGATGTCAAAAGCCTCGATTCAGTTTTCACCTAAGGAATCCAAATACATCAAGCCACGATACATCCCTAGGCATTTAGATTCCAGCATCACACTCCTAAGATTTTGGATGCCAAGGGTAATATGAATTCTCTAAACCAAACGTCATGAAATAATAATGAAAAAATGTTAAAATTACCATTAGTTTTACCATTAAAAGATTTAGAAATTGATCGTAAATAGGTATCACTTCAACATCATAATAAATAAATATATAAAGTACTTTTTGTGATTGGTGACATCAATTTGTAAAACTTATTTAGTAAAAGGGAAATGATAAACGTACTACAAAATGTTTATAAATTAATGTGGCCATGAATATGATTGGTGAATTTCATCAACCTTTTTTTTTTATATTTGAGAAACATCTTCACCAACCTAATAAATGAATTTTTGAGTTACTTTTTTTTTTATGATTGGTAACACATTAGTTTGTTTGCTTTATTTAGTAAAATTTTTAGTATCTCTAGACACCCACACACACACATATATAATTCAATTGTTACAACAAATGAAGGAGGGGATTCAAATTCAAACCCTAGTTCCTGGAGATAAGAGAACACTACTAACTATCTGTAGTACCAATGGGCCCGAAGTACACACAGTGGGCCGGCCCAAAAGCTCTCACAATGAAAGAAGCCCAACCCCACATCTTGAAATGGTCCGAGGACATAATCAGTCCAACCTACAAAGTCACGTGATAAAGAGGGGTGTAATGCATGACCAAAACACCAAGAAATATGACGTCCGAGGACAACATAGTCCTCGGCAGGCGTTGCCGAGGACGATGTGAATGATCTAGCAGTTCAACAGCACCCATGATGGAGGCCTTTGATGCTAGAATTAAGGAAACGAGGATAAAGAATAAAGGGGAGGGGTAGGCGAATATCCAGGAAAAAGCTGCTATCACCGCATTTAAAGCTCTACACCTGCTTCTCTGGCCGCATTAATGAAGAAGTGACGCCTGAACGTTGGGTTTGAACCTTATCTTCACCACCAGAGACCTTAGTAAAAAGGGATGATGGGACAAGTATCCAAGAGAGAAAAAGGTCCAGACTACACGTAGAAGAAAGGAAAAAGGAGAGAGGCCTATAAAGGGTGAAGGAAGAAGACAGGGAAAAAGGGGGGATAGAAAAATCAAAGAAAGAGAAAGAGAGAGAGAGAGAATTTGTAAAAGAGGCGTGAAGAATTGTCCTCGGCACTAGTGTATTCAACTTAATATCACATCTTTACATAAGATCAGTGCATGAATTACATGACTCAATCCAACCTTTGTGTTATCTATCGTTTCGAAAACCTAGACTAGGCATCCACTTTCTATAAATTTATTGTTCAGGACTCATTAGGCTGGTCCATTGGACGAACCTTGGGTTAGTTTGATCTGTGTCCTTACACTATCCGTTTAGGATCTGCTTATTTTGCTAAAACTGAAATTTTTTTACTAAAATTACTGTAAATAAAGGTAAAAATTAGCTGAAATAGTACAGTAGAACCCATGAATAGTGCCAAAACATGCAATGGGACCCATGAATAGTAGCAAAAATAAACTAAATAGTAAAATAAGCTGAAAAAAATAATTCATGCTAAACGCACACTAAGTTTCAAAGATCTTGATATATATCATTAATTCTTTTCTAGGGTTAATTCTTATAAATCTTATATTTACTATAGATCAACTTTTTAACACTTCTTAATTTGTAAGAAAGAGAAGTAAAATTAATTTATAAGACTATTTGTATGTAACTATATATCTTATTCTACTATCGTCTATCGTAATGGTATCATTAATTATGTTACTATTTTGTTAATAGGATTGGATGAAAAGTACATCATGCGAGCAGCAAGAACTAGATGGAAAATATATCATGTGAAGAGTAAGTTATTCATCTTAATAAAATATTTATTTAAAAATAAAATTAATTTAAATTTGCTAATAGAATAATAACAATATGATCAATTTAGACATTTCTAAAAGTACAGGGACTTAATATTTCAAATTTAAAGAATAAATAGTCAGTTAAATTTTACTCAAAGTTCAGGGAATCTTTTTTTCTTTCCTAAAATAAAACACTAGAGGTAAGTGTCTCCTGTTTGAAAAAGTAAATAAATAATACTCCGTATCTTATTTGGCTAATGCACTAGAATATGTCAGTGTGATTCTAAATGGCCATTCCTTTTTTGGGGGGACTGAAAGAACTTTGGATTCTTGGAACACCACCCAAATTATAATTGAGTTGATGTAAAATAAATCACTAAGTCTGCTCCACATTGCATTAAAAATAAAAAGCTTACTCTTCTAATGAAATAGAAAATGTAGTGTGTGGTTAATAATAATAAAATTTTAAAATATATATATATATATATATATGTGTGTGTGTGCTGTGTCTAGTTCTATTCACTACATCATCAATTCATGGGATTTTTGAAGTGTCTTATGAACAAGGAATAAAATAGTTAAACCAAAGGTTGAGACACCGCAATAATTCTATATGAGCAAGGATTTGCTGCAAACTAAATTTGCAGCAAATCCTACAAAATAGAATTTTGCAAGACAGGTAGCATTCTCAGATATTGACATTTTACTATTTTGCAAGATTTACCGTAAACTTAGTTTGCAGCAAATCTTTATCCATCTTACATGCTAATAATTTGCCATTTTTGTATAATATACATAAACCACAATAATTTGACTGAAGAAATAATGAGCAGTAAGGTGTCGAGACAGTTTGGAGTCATATGTTCAAATCACACTTTGCCATAAATCAAGAAACAAAGGGTTGCTGGAATGCTAGCTTTCAAAAGTCGACCCCTATTGTTGCTTCAATTAAGTCTATAAATGAATTGAGTGTCTGTGTTATGTTCTTTGTAAACACATTACCAACTGTATATAAAAGTCTGCAATGCTTTTATATGAAAGGAGAGAATTTTTCCTTATTGAAGAATAAAATTAAAAAGCACTACATCTTTATTCTGTGACTGTGAGTCAATGAGCACCACCATCAAAAGTGGGCGGAAGCACCAAAGCACGCGGTTGGAAGCCTCTTGAAAAAGAAAATACATAATGGAGACATGTAGCATGGTCTGTGGTCACCATTTAGCCTAACACAGTTCACAGGATACCATTGATGTTGCTATTAATCCAAGGATATTATTAATTTATTATGGTTTATATAATCATTGCTACTCGTGTCTTCTACTACTGCTGCTACTAGTATTAGCTAGCTGGTTTTGCAGGGATAAGAAAGAGATGCAACATTTGTATCTGTATGCTTTTAATCCTCACGTTTCGACATTTATTGACCCGTCCCTTTCAATCTTTTTTTTTTATAAGGTCCCTTTTAATCTTTTGATTGACAATTTTGTCCATGAATTTGGCTTTATAAATAAAATTAGCTCCTTTTTTTTTTTTTTTTTTTGCAAAGAAAACTGTTTGTAACACGTACTCTCTGAGAGCCGTTTTCGCTTTATTTCCAGGGTTTTACTGTTGGGTGAATAAAATTTACTATTGAATGAGTAAAATGTTTGGTCGGACATACCCTGAAACATTAGGTCAAAATCCATTTTTAAATCACTTTTTTTCAGGGTTAATTAATCTGACACACTTTCTCATGCATTTCTTAGGACTTTCAAGTATGTCACATCTTATTAATAATATAAATAAAGAATTTAAATCTTGAATAATCCCATTAGAAATATCAAAACTTGCTTTATAAAACTTTTGTCAACAATAGAAAATATTAAAACTATATAAAAAAAAATAAAAAAAACCTGAGTAAGGTGACACATGATGAAACACATTCAACTAAATCTATAATTGCCATCTAGTACCTACTAGACCCCTCCAATAATGTGTCTCCCCCTTTTGTTTGTTGCTGTTGTTGTTTTAATGGTACCAAGAGGATGGAAATAAATTTTGAGAGGGTCCTTTTTTTTTTTTTTTTTTAACTTCAGCCAACTGGAATAACATTAACAAACGGAAAAGGGGGTACGACAAATCAAAGAAAACCTCAAGCCAGAACAAAACTGACCACAATCAGCTTGGACAACATGCACTATCATGGGAGGACAAACCCCCTTCCAGACCTGAGACTTTTCCCTCTGCCTTGCATACTTCGCCAACTCATGAGCTGACTTGTTGTAATCTCTTTTCACATGTTTAATTTTCCAGCAGTTAAAAGAAGAAAGCAAGCACTGAATACCTTGATATAAATGACCAAGACAGCCATTAGTTTCAGCTGCTAATATTCTATTGACTGTATTTAAAGCATGAGATTCCAAAATAATTTGAGAAAGCTTCTGCTTCCTGGCTAGAATCAGACCACACTCCACAGCAAGCACTTCAACCTCCTCCACCGAATATTGTCCCTGGAGATATTTACAACAAGCTGATAGAACAGAACCAGAAGCATCTCTTATAACAGCTCCCACACTTGAATTTCTGTCGTTCTCAGACGTTGCACCATCAACATTAATCTTGAAAACCCCTGGCAGAGGCACAACCCAATTCTCTTCTGTCTGAGTCAATTGTTGAGAGTAAGCTTTTGAGGCACACTTGAACTCTAGTATATAACTTCTTGCAAAACTCCAGATAAGCTTAGGAACCTGACAAGCATGCTCATGCACAATTTTATTCCTGTTATACCAGATTGCCCAAGCAGCCCCAAAGAAAACCTCCAAATCTCGAGACGTACCAGCCTCAAGAATCAACAATGCAATGTCTGTGACGTCCATGTTTGCATTCAACAACTCAACAGGACCATCCTCCCAACATTCCCACACTCTCCTAGCCAAATCACACCTAACAAGAGCATGGAGAATAGTTTCTGGCTCCTTCCCACAAGCCGGACATATTTCACACAGCTTCTCACCTCTTCTTCGCAGGTTCTCAAAGGTAGGCAAAGCATTCATACACATTTTCCAAGCAAAGATTCGCATCTTTGATGGAATGTTTAGGTGCCATAACCTCTTCCAAAGAGGACACCTAGGATCACCCAAAGAGCTCTCACCTGCATCCATTGTATCTAAGACCCCAACCGCAATATAATACGCGCTTTTCACAGTGAATTCACCCTTTTTATTACCAGCCCAATGATTTTGTCTTCTGGGAGGTTGTAACTAATAGGTATATTCAGAATAGTCCTAGCCTCAAAGGGCATAAACAGAGCTCTCACCAGGTCACCTTTCCACCTCCTAGTGTCTTTGTCAATTAACGCTGAAACTGTAGGAAAATCATCAATGGGCTTTTGAGGGGAGATCACTTTGTACGTAGTTGGGGAAGGCAGTCATTTATCCTCCCAAATATGAATCCTCTTCCCATTGCCAACTCGCCACCGGGTTCCTCTCCTTACAACTTCCAAACCATTAAAAATACTTCTCCAAGTATAGGAAGGCCTTGAACCAAGTTTTGCCCTCAAAATATCACCATGCGGATAATATCTCGCTTTAGATATCTGGGCCACCAAAGAGTTAGGATTCGACAATAACCTCCAACCTTGCTTAGCAAGCATAGCAAGGTTGAAAGCCTGAAGATTTCTAAAGCCCATTCCTCCCTTTAACTTTGACTTACACATACTTTTCCAACTAACCCAGGCCATTTTTGATTCCTGACCCCTTTGACCCCACCAAAATTTTCTCATCATACCTTCAATCTCCTCACAAAGGCTTTTTGGGATTTGGAAACAGCTCATGGCATACATTGGAATTGCTTGAGCAACCGCTTTAATAAGAATCTCGCGGCCCCCCACAGATAGCATCTTCTCCTTCCACCCCGATAGCTTTTTCTCTACCCTTTCTCTAATTTCTGCAAATATTTCAATCTTTGACTTGCCAATGATTGAGAGTAGGCCAAGGTATTTTTTATGCCGGGTAACCTGCATTGGACCCAACTTATCCAACACTTCCCTTCTTCTCTCATCAGGAGTATTAGCACTGAAGAAAATTGAAGATTTATCCGCATTAATTTTTTGACCCGAGGCAGCTTCATACAGCTGGAGAATCTCATTAAGATTTTGGCATTCTCGTATGTTTGCTTTACAAAACAGCAAATTGTCATCTGCAAAAAACAGATAAGTGATCTTGGGACTTCCTTTACATATTGAAATTCCACTAATTCTTTGGTTCCTGGCAGCATTCTTAATAAGGGAGGAAAAGCCATCTGCACATAACAGAAAGATATACGGTGAAATTGGGTCTCCTTGACGAAAACCCCTTAAGGGAATAATACTACCATAAGCAATACCATTAATAAGAATAGAGTAAGAAACTGTAGTGATGCAATGCATGATCCAATTAACCCATCTTTCATGGAACCCCATTCTTTCCATCACTTGTTTAATAAAACCCCATTCCACCCTATCATAGGCTTTACTCATATCCAATTTTATCGCCATAAAACCCTCCTTACCTTCCTCTTATAATCTAAATAGTGCATAAGCTCAAAAGCAGCAAGCACATTGTCTGTGATTAATCTCCCCGAGAGAAAAGCACTCTTATTTTCAGATATAATTTGGGGGAGGATAGTTTTGAGACGATTGGCTAAAACTTTTGATATGAGTTTATAAACAACATTACATAAACTTATAGGTCTAAAGTCTGACATTTTTGTGGGGTTTTTAAGTTTCGGCACCAGAGTGATGTTTGTTTTGTTAATATCCGCCATAGACATATTTGAGTTTAGCACATTTAAGACCATGCATATAATATCACTACCAACAATATCCCAATATTTTTGAAAGAAAACAGTAGACATACCATCCGGACCCAGGGCTTTTGTTGGGTGCATCTGTTTTAGTGCGCCCTCAATTTCCTCCCTTGTGAACTCTTGGATAAGGAACTGATTCATAGCCACTGTGACTTTTGTTGGAATTGAATCAAGAACTTCCAAAATGCAAGATGGATGGGAGGTGGTATACTGGTTTTTAAAATATGAAACCGCCACCTCTACAATACCTTCTATAGAGTCATGCCAATTTCCATTATCATCCATAATACTATTGATAGCATTTCTTTTTCTCCTATCTGAGGCCTTAGTATGAAAGTATTTCGTATTCCGATCCCCCAGGCCTAACCATTGCACCCTTGATCTCTGATGCCACATAATTTCTTCACTATCCAGCAAATCATTAATTTCTTTTCTGAGCATATTAATCTCACCACCCAAGCTGCCCTCTTTATCTTTGAGCACCAGCGAACTAAGGGACTCCCTTTTCTGCTTAATTTGCCTTGGAATTTGCCCAAAGACCCTTTTGTTCCATCTTGAGAGTTTTTCAGCACAACAATTCAACCTCTTCGTTATTCCGATTGGAGAGTTTAACTAATGGTTGCCCTCCCAGACTTCTTTGATGATATCTTTGCAGTCCTCCCTCTTAGTCCACATAGCTTCAAATAGGAATCTTTGTCTAATTGAACACTTCTGAACATTTGCATTAGTTATCAACAAAGCGTAGTGGTCAGATGTGGACTCTACCAGATGATGTACTCTAACATCCTCATAATGTTCAATCCACTTAGGAGTGGCCAAGGCTCTATCCAATCTAAGGTATGTTTTGTGATCACCCTCTTGCATATTACACCAAGTAAAGTCAGGACCACAATAACCAAGATCCTTGAACTTACAATGGTGTATTGCTTCTCTAAAATCATCCATCTGCCTTTGCGCCCTTGGAGGCCCCCCCAACTTCTCCTCTATCGACAAAATTTCATTGAAATCACCAAAACATAACCAGGGGAGTTGAAACTTTTGGCTAAGGCTTTTCAAAAGATCCCATGTTTCTTTTCTACGATGGGTTTCAGAATTACCATAAAAACCAGTAATCCGCCATTTAAATTCTAATTCCGAGTCAGCCACTATTACGTCAATGAAATTTCTTGAATATCCTTGGATTTCCACCTTTAAGTCCCTACTCCATAACATAGCTAAACCCCCACTTCTCCCAACACTAGGAACAATTAAACAATTTAACAGACCTGTTTTATACTTCACTTTTTCCATCCGGTTCTTCTTTAACTTTGTCTCCGAGAAGAAGACAATCTTGGGCTTCCAATGTTGCATGAGCTTGCGCAACACTCAAACTGACCGGGGGTTCCCAAGCCCCCGGCAGTTCCATCCCAAAGCATTCATTGATCCAGGCGGTGCTGCTCTGCAGTCACCGCCGTTTCAGAAATTAAGTTTCCATCACTGAGAGGGTCCTTCTGCACTTAGAGCATTCACAGCTGGGAATGAATATGGCAAATGTAAGAAAATTTTAGCACGTGAGGTCCAAAGTGCTCAACAGTCGGACATGGAAACATGTAAAAATATAAAAATTTTTGCCATTGTGCTACAGTTCCGTCCCAAAGGTAGAACGGCACTGTAGCACAATGGTATAAAAAAAATTATTTTTTTAATGTGTAGTTCTTCTCTCTCTTCCCTCATTATTTCATGATCTTTCTCTCTTCCTTTTTTTCTCTTTCTTTTTTCTACTCTTTCTTCATCCTGCTCTCTATTCTTCAAACTCGAAGACTCTGCCTTCCTCTCTCTCAAATCGGCATGGAGGCAACGGCATTAGAGGCTCAATCAGCTTCTGTGGTGGAAGCGCGGGGGTCGTGAGCCCTGGTTGGCATGGAGGTCGTGAGCCATGGTAGAGCCGTGTTCGGCATTGGGTTCCGATGATGGGTAACAGTGGCTACCACCAACAAAAGACCCATTTTCTTCAAACCCATGGTCTCAATGGTGGCAGTGTGGGGGTCAGTGATCAATGGCAGTTGGACCGTACAATTGGGGTAGGTATGTTAAGTTGCTTGAGATGGCTAAGAAGCACGGGCTCAAAGTCCAAGTCGACAAAGGCCATGGGTGGCTGGGGTTTTTTATCTTTGAATTTTTATGGTTGCTGGTTTTTTTTTTTTTTTTTTTTTTGGGGTTTATTGCTGAGATTTTATTGCTAGTTTTTTGTTTAGGTTTTATTGATGAGATTTTATTGCGATGGTTGCAAAATTTTTCTGGCGTGATTCATGGGTCCAGCGTGTATTGTTGGGTTTGTGTTGGTGGTGGGTGGATGAGAAAGAAAGAAAAATAGAGAGACGCGGAATAGAGATGAAGAGAGATGAGAGAGAGATTTTTTATATTATTTTATTTTTTAATTTATATTATTTTAATATATCGTAAGTAAAAATAAAAGTTGAGATATTGTGTGTATTGTAAAATAGTATTGTATAATTGATAAAGTAGCTTTTTAATATGGTAAAATAAGATATGATGAAATTTCCGACTGTGAATGCTCTTAGCAACCATAAGTCCAAAATGTATTTCTCCCATTTTTGGAAATTTATAACTGTAAAATTTTGGCTTCGAATATGTTTGAAACCATCTTTTTGAATCTATTACATAATGATCTATAAAACTATTCATATTTGAAACCATCTTTTTTAGTCAATTATATGACGATTAATAATGTCAAGCATCTGATTTTGGTTTTTTTTTATTAATAATTATGGGTACCCAGAAGAAAAACATGGCGTGTGACAGGACGTGGATGCAGTATGCAATGTATTTTGTTATTTTATTTATATAATTTTCTTTCTTCTAAACCAAACTAATTCAGAAAGAATATCACATGCTATTTGTGCCTACAAATGAGCATCTTTATTAAATGTATTTATTTAGTTTAAAGTATATTTTCCTGTTAAAAAAAATTATAGAATAGTCCTTAACCAACAAATAAAGAATTTAGAACGTTCATTATCCACATTCCACAGGTTGCCCAAGTATGAACCAACATATATATTATAATCCACTGATTTAAATTTAAATTTAAATTTTTTTTAAAGGGTCAATAATTGTAAGTTCGAAATCAATCCCAATTAGCCATGAATCCATTATAGATTATACAAAATTACAAAGAGGTCGAACTTAATTGAAGACTCGGGGAAAAGTCAATGAAGATGCGGGGACCGGGTTAATTAGATTGATTTAATTTTACAAGAATATATATGTCATTTCCATGTTATAGAATTGGGACAAATATCATTAATTACATGATAATGTTCCATACAGATCACCAAGTGATTCAATTATGAATTCTGTCCCCTTGTAGAGAAATTATCGAATTTAGAAAAGAGAGTATGAATAATGTACCCTACCTGACTCACTGGAGCTTCAAAATAATGCGTCCGTTTTGTTAAAAATTAGAAGAATGGTTATATTAATGTATATCTTTAGGCAATTTTTTTTTTTAAATTATACTATTTTTATGAAAAATAGAAAAAAAATTGTTAAAATATTAATCATTTTTTTCCCCATAAAATATTTCCTAAAATAATTCACAAATACCTTTAGGACATCTGTTAACTTTTCTCTTAAAATAATGTGACTATCTCTAAGGGAAACTAGATTTTGATATAGAATGACAGATAAACGTGTCATTCAAAAAAAGTGCAATAAAAAGAAAACCCCACACATGTAAGTTTGTAAATTGAGAACTATAACTCAAACACTCCCGGTTAAACAACCTTACCAAACACACCTTTTTTTTCCCTCACAATTTTAATGTTTAAATATTAAAATATGTTGATTGGAATCGCTTACCAAACAAGCCCTGAATAGCTTGGATTATTGGATAAGCATCTTTTGCTAAGAGTTTAACAATTCAGCAAACAAACATTCTAATTTTTCAAGTCAAAGATAAACAAGAGAGAGAGAGTCTATGAAGATATCATGAAGAAAGTCACTTCTCTGTTTTTATCTACAAAATATAGACACTTCATTTATAGTGTTATACTCATGTCATATCTATATTATACCGATATCATACCAACCGTTTCATATTATAATTTTTTAGTAACTACTCGTATTACTGTATTGTACCTATACTCGTGTCCATGTCCATGCTTTTTAGGTTTTTGCATAAATTTTACAGTTTATATTTCTTAATTATTTTCTCTTTATCAATTTTCTATCACTAATATCATATGTCCATTTTGGAGCTACCGAAAGGGACATACAAGTTTAATGTTTTGATCGCAACAGCAGCAATACACGAGGCAGGTTCTGGAAGCTGTCGTATTCACATCACATGTACAGCTTGTAATTAAATTATTGATATCGTATTCTCTTACTCTTACATTACATACAAACAATTGCTGATATCTTCTAACAGCTTCAAGGAAAACAATTTTATTGTTGCTTTGCAAGAAGGCTCCTACTGCCCTACATAGCTGGAAAAACACATTTTTGTTCCCTAGTAATGACGGTAGACTTGGTTTAACCTCAGCCACCTCAATAATTTGGCTTCTCAAGATGCTAATTATTCAAGTCAAATAAAGTGATTCTACTTCCTTTTTCTTATTCTTTTTTTAGTAATTAAAAAAAGAATAGAGGAGAGAGAATAACGTCTTCTATAGCACTGCGTGGGAGCCTCTACTCTCTACACATAAGCCAAACACACGAGTGTGTTTTAAACTCTGGGCTTAGACTTGCCAGCCCACCTATTGGTGAGACTCGAACCCAAGTGCTTATGGCGAGGAATCCAAGCTCATACCACCCCATAAATTTATTTCATGAATTTATTATTTAAAATTTTAAATAAGACACTGGATATACATACACCATATAAAATCTTCACCAATACTTTATGAATTACCAGAACTTTTAATACATTAACACCTACAGCTAATGCTCTGGGTTTACAGAATTTTGGAAGGTTTGCTGTAGTATGATAGGCTGTAGATGGCAAAAGCACTCGATTTGCTCAAGAAATCTCCTATTCGTACAAATCTTTATATATCAGCATCTTGTTTTTAGTGTTTAATGTACCTCATTGGTTCCCTCAATGAACAATAAAACCAGGAAAAGTCTTGTGCTGCATTGGTCCCCTTGACATGGCGAGTTGTGGTTGGTGAAAGAGTGGTCCCATCACCCCTCTAACCACAACTCACTATGTGGCAAGTTGTAGCTTTTTCTGTACCATTTTTTGTGACACTAAAAGAACCCATAAAACCAAGGCCCGCCTGCGCCTAGACCATTGCCCAGAGCCCTCTAAAAGAGGAGGAAGTATGTTATGCATGTAATGCATGGTGTATTAAGACTTTCATTTGGAAATGCATGCACCAGAGTATTGGGGTCAGAGATTGCTTACAAGCTAGGGGGCTGCAAGTTGATAATTTTTGTCCCCACTATCACAATAGCCCAGAATACATCCTCCACGCCCTTCGAGACTGCCATGTGATCAAGGCAGTTTGGCATCAGCTTGGTATCAGTCATCAGGACACAGGTTTCTACACAATCAACTTCCAAGACTGGCTTATGTCTAATTGTAGAGATGAAAGTGCCCGAAGTCCAGGACAAGCTCCTTGGAACCAAACCTTTATGTTTGCTATCTGGACAATTTGGAAGGGCAGGAATCAGCTGGTATTTGAGAACAAGAACTTAAAGTCAAGCCTTGCCTTGGACATCAACCACCATGCTTTAGAATACTTTCACTGTGTTGGCAAGCCTTTGGTAACAAAACGCAAAATCTTGAAGCAGGTGCGTTGGGTACGACCTTGTAGTGGATGGTTGAAACTAAACACGGATGGTTCATCCATGGGGAATCCGGGCTTGGCCGGTGGCAGAGGGCTTGTTCGAGATGAGAATGGCAGCTGGATTGGGGGTTTTTCTAGAAGGATTGGCATAGCAAACAGCTTCACAGCTGAGTTATGGGCTCTTCAAGATGCTCTTCTTTTATGTCGTCAAATGAATGCGCAAGCTGTGGTTATTGAGCTAGATGCAAGTGCTATAGTTGATGCCTTTAATCACCATTTTGTAGCTAACACCATTGTGTCCTCTATAATGGATGATTGTAAACTTTTGTTTGACCAAATTCCCCAAGCAAGCATTCAACACATTTACAGGGAAGCAAACAAAAGTGCAAATTGGCTTGCAAATTTTGGGTTGAGTTTAGATTCTGATTTTGTGTTGTTGAATGGTCCACCTGTGGACCTTATTTCTGTTTTGGAGGCTGATAGCCGTGGTCTGTATTGTAACAGACAGTGTGTTGTTCCTGTTTTTGCTACTTAGTTTTAATGACATTCCTTTTTCTACCAAAAAAAAAAAAGTAATGCATGGTGTATTTTTTTTTCTTACAATAGAAAGATTCTAAAATTAAAAAATATATATTTAAATATTTTTAGTCCTCTTACTAACTGTCATTAGTGATATTACTTACGTGGCTAACGGAATAATGATTTGGCATTTTTAAATTTAAAAAATTACAAATTGTTTGGTACTAATTGAGTCTTAGTATTATGTTGGTACCAACTTGTTAAACCTTACAAGTAAGTTAAAGATTTAAAAATAAAAAAATAAAAACTGCTTGCAAAGCTGCTCACATTTTTCATACAAGTTCTGAAAAATATTAGTTAACATTTACGGAGGCTTCAGCCTTCAGCAAGTGTCCCACCCTTGTGGCTTTTAATACATATTTACTGGTTTTTTTTTTTTAAATGTGAATGGAAGTAAACTACCTACAGTATCATCCAATCCAGATGGCCTACCATGTTGCTCAACAGCTTATATATGTTTGAAGTACTCCAGCCAAGATGAGGATTCAATTCAACAAGCATTGCAGGATCTAAAAGAGCAATATATTGATGGAAGGATCTATAGTTTGGTGTAAAGCACAATTCTGTATTTAGGTACCTACTTGGTACTGAAAGAACAATGTAACAGGTTTGCTATCTGGACCGGAGATGTATCGCCAGACTTTTGTAGAACAATCATTACGTCTGTGTTAACAGAAAGCCAGAATGTGCAGGTTCAAGTTTTAATTAAAAAAATTTGTAATTTTTTTAATGATGCGGCTAGGGTTTGGGTTTGGGTTTGGGTTTCTTCACTCTGTCCCCTTCTCTATCGTTTGGTACTAGGTTGTGAATTAAATTGTTTATTACATTTTTTTTATGGGGAGATTATTTCTTACTTGTAAATTTATTTTATAATTTTTTTAATTAAAAAAATGCTACATCATTAAAAAAAATGCCAAGTCATTGTTCCGTTAGTCATGTAAATAACACCACTAATGGTAGTGAGTAAAAGGACTAATACAGCTCAGTTTTAAAACTTAAGTGATCAATTGTGCTCGCTTCAAACTTGAGGGACCAATTGCGCACACAGAATAAACTTGAGAGACCAACATTGTAGTTTCCCCTAAGTTTAAATACGGAAGTGGTACAAATATATGTGTCACTACTCACTAATAACAATAAGTAATTCAAGTATAAAAATGCTAGAAATACTATAAATTTTATTTCATTACCTTTACAAATTAATGTGTCAATTAATATGATTTATAAACTTTAACAACCTATTAAATATGTTTTTGAATTGCTTTGTTAATTGCAACATACTGCTAACCCCGCAATTCAAACTCTCTCCTCCTAGACCCCCTAAACACTTTGTACATAGAGATACGTCAATTCAGCTATAAGGTACTGTTGATTGGTGATACATCTTTGTAAGCATAGGTTGTAAAATTTATAATATCCTCATTATTCATTAAAATACTTGTTTATTATATCATCTTGAAGTGTCACTGATTAGCTTTGTTACTACATCATTTGTAAGTTTTTTGTAGTAAAATTTGTAATAACTTTGGTATTTTTTTTCTAAATGAAAAGATAAAGCAAATTAAAAAATAAAAAGAATGGATTTAGAAAAATTATGAAGTTTAATATTATTTAAATGATACTAAAAAAATCTCATTAAATAAATCGCCTTATGTCCCGAAATTGGTTGTCCCGCCCGGAATAAAACCTCATAAATCTCATGCCAATTAGTAAAATAATTTTCTGTTACCTAATTTCGAGGCAGTTGTTCTAAAATTACATCACCAGTCATTATGAAGCTTCTGAATTTTTGCACGATTTGAAAGGAGATGTGGAACAAGGAGATGTGGAACATAAAATTTCTGGGGAAAACGATATGATTATGGTGGCTCAACCTTTGTCAGCTTCATTGCATGATGATCGTTAGATTCTAAGCAAAAAAATTTGCAGAGGTACTATTAAGAGTTGCCCGTGAATATTGTGACATGACATAGACATACCCTCAAATCATTCAACCCCTTTTTCACATTACAATATAATCAATAAAATGAATAATTCAGCTTCCAAAGAACTTGACTTGACATGAAACTAGATGTGTTGAAGAACCGAGTGCTAGCTGGGTCTTCTTTTTGGACGTAAGTAATTGTTTAAGATTCCCGCATGGAAAATAAATAGACCAGACATACAATTTTATTTTTTATTGTTTTGCTTGGTAAATAATGAGGGAGAAGAGAGGTGGGATTGGAACCACACTAGGCATTATAGAGGGTGTTAGCTAGCTCTCAAGTCTCAATACCATAGACTATCACTCAAACCCTATCAAGAAACTAGACTCATTGAAAACTGAATCTTTTCATTAATTAATTATTGTGATTACAAGATGATATATATATACAACTGTGTACAAGTGTGAACGCAAGAATAACTACCTAACTGCCTATCACACGTGCTTAATCAACAAAAATTCTCACGTGTTGTTACTTAAGTGAATTTACAACTGTACTAAGCTACATGCCGTATATGAAACTACTTTACATTGTCGTTTTGTCCATGCTCTGCTACTGTTGTGTCTTCTCTGTGATTACTGTTATGGCATCTAACCTTGCTTGCTTCTCCTCTGCTCTTGCTACTAATGCTATTAACTTCATTTAAGCTCTGATACTCCCCCTCAAGAGCAGCTGGTGTATGAATATTAAGCATTCCCATTTTGCAAGTAAGATTTGAGAATTGATTGTAACTTAGAGCTTTGGTAAGCAAGTCGGCCAATTGACAATTGGTTCTAACATGGTCTTAATCACCCTTTCTAAAACCTTGTCTCTCACCACATGGTAGTCTATTTCTATATGTTTTGTTCTCTCATGAAAAACTGGATTATATCCAATATGAAGTGCAGCTTGACTATCACAAAATAGCAAAGCTTCTTTGTCATGATCCACTCCTATGTCTTTAAGAAAATACAAGATCCACACCATTTCACATGTTGCTACAGCCATGGATCTGTACTCTGCCTCTACTGAAGACCGTGAGACTGTAGATTGCTTTTTGGACTTCCAGGATACCAAAGAATCACCAATGAAGATGCTGTAGCCAGTCACAGATCTCCTAGCATCGGGGCATGCAACCCAATCTGCATCTGTAAATCCTTTTAAATGCAAATCTGTATTTGAAGAGAACATAAGACCTTTGCCTGGTTCTCCCTTTAGATATTGCAACACCTTATATGCTACATCCAGATGAGGCCTTCTAGGCTTGGCCATGAATTGACTAAGTCTGTGGACAGCAAAGGTTACATCTGGTCTTGTGATTGTTAAGTACAAAAGTCTCCCAACAAGTCTTCTATAATGACTAGGATCTTTGAGCTCTTCTCCTTTAAACTTGCTCAACTTCAGATTATGTTCCATGGGTGTTTTAGCACACTTGCTGCCAAGTAGTCCAGCATCATTCAGTAATTCAAGAGTGTACTTTCTTTGACAAAGGGCAATTCCTTTGTCTAACCTAGCAACCTCCAAGCCAAGAAAATATTTCAAGTCACCCAAGTCCTTAAGTTTAAACTTCTCATCTAACATGACCTTAAACTTGTCTACTTCAGCCTTGTCATTACAAGCTATTAACACATGATCCACATAGACCAAGAGAACCATGAAACAATCACCATGTTTTCTGGTGAACAATGAGTAATTAGCCTTGGACTAAATGAAACCAAGCTGAAGCAAAGTACTTGAAAATTTGGCAAACCACTACCTTGAAGCTTGCTTAAGCCCATATAAAGATTTGTTTAGCTTACAAACTACCTCCCCCTGGCTGTGAAACCTTTGTGGAAGAGCCATATACACTTCCTCATCCATATCTCCATGGAGGAAGGCATTATTCACATCAAGTTGACTCAAAAACCAGCCTTTGATGGCAGCCACAGCAAGAAGAACCTTGACAGACACCATTTTGGCCACTGGAGAGAATGTCTCAAAGTAATCAACACCCTCCTTTTGAGTGAAGCCTTTAGCTACCAATCTTGCCTTGTATCTCACTATTGAACCATCAGATTTGTATTTGATTTTGTAGACCCATTTGCAGCCAATTGGCTTCTTACCAGCAGGCAAAGAAGCTAAAGACCAGGTATGATTGGCTTCAAGAGCAGCTATTTCAGCAGCCATGGCAGCTTGCCATTGGGGATCAGACACAACTTGGTAGTAGAATTGAGGCTTAACAAGAGAAGAGATAGCACAACAAAAGGTTCTATAGGAATGAGAGAGGTGTTTATAAGACACATGGGAAGAAAGGGGATGAGAAGTACCTGAAAGGAGTGAATGCAGAGGCTGATCAGTGGCAACTTGATTGCAATGGAATTCCTGCAGATAAGATGGTCTTTTAACAGACCTAGAAGACCTTCTAAGAGGAAAAGGATCTGCAATAAGTTCAAGAGGTGCTTCTGGTAGGTCATCAAGCAAATCATCATCAAAAGTGTGGTGAACTTGAATGATGGAATTAGAAGAAAGAAGAGGGGTAGAGGAGCTGGACAGAAGAGGATCATCATGTAATGGAGGAAGAGATGGAACACAAGGCAAGGGCAAAGAAATAGCAGGAAAAGACTTGTTGGATGAAGAAGCATAAGGAAAAACAAATTCATGAAACACTACATCTCTTGATATAAAAACAGAATGAGTGTCAAGATCAAAAAGCTTATAGCCCTTAACATTACAAGGATAACCAAGAAAGACACACCTTCTAGCCCTTGGGAAGAATTTTGTCCTGGAGTAAGCAATAGTAGAGGCAAAACATAGGCAGCCAAAAATTTTAAGATGATCATAAACTGGTGCCTTATGAAACAAGAGTTCAAAAGGAGTTTTATCATGTAATAAGGGAGAGGGAAGTCTATTTATGATACAGGCAGCAGTCAAAACACAATCACCCCAAAATTGAAGAGGTACTTGTGATTGAATCTACAATGCCCGTGCAATTGAGAGAAGATGTTGGTGTTTTCTCTTCACAACAGAATTTTGTTGTGGAGTATAAACATAACTATGTTGATGTATAATACCATGGGAATTGAAGAAGTTAGGTATGTCAAACTCTTTGGCATTATCAGTTCTAATGGATTTGATGTTTTGACCAAATTGAGTAACAACTATATTGTAAAAAGACTGAAATAAAGATCTGACATCAGATTTGGACTTCATTAAAAATAGCCAAGTTGCTCGGGTTGCATCATCAACAATTGTTAGGAAATATTTGAAACCATCTAAAGTTGGAACAGACTAGGGACCCCACACATCCATATGGACCAAATCAAAAGTACAAGCACTAATATTATTATTGAAAGGAAAAGGTAACCTTTTTAGTTTGGCCATAGGACAAATCTGACAAGCCTTATTACAAGAAGACTGTAAAGAAGGTACATAATGACTTAAAAGTCTAAGTTTAAGATCAGAAGGATGACCTAATCTTGCATACCAACGATGAGAGGAAGAAGAAGAATCTTCAGTTGCAGAAGTGGCTGCAGAGAAAGAATGACATGTAGCACCATGAGATTTGTGATTGAGCAAGTAATCATCAAGTGAAGAAGAAGAAATGTGTTGGAGAGTATCACACTGCAACAAGTACAACCCATCAGCAGCCTTGCCCACCCTAATCGTTTTCCAAGATAAAAGGTCCTAGATAAAACAATGAGTGGATAGAAAAACAAGACAATAAGGTTGAGAAATTGTAAGAGTATTAATAGACAGCAAGTTAAAACCAAATGATGGAACACAAAGAACATTGTAGAGCGTAAGTGAAGGAGAAAGAACAACAGTGGCAATGTGAGTAACTTGGGCTGATTCCCCATTAGGTAAGTGAACCAAGGACTACATAGTAGCAGTAATTGAAGTCAATATATCAACAGAACAAACAAAATGGTCAGTAGCTCCAATATCCAACACCCAAGTCCCTTTGTCAAAAGCCCTTCTATTTACCAGTTGGGCAGAGAAAACACTATAAGATAAGTCAATACCTGACATCGGAACACTGGCAGAGACAGAAGATGATGCTACATTGGCCATTGCAGTTTCCTTAGTTGGGGTTGAAGCTGCTGGAAGAGATGAAGTGGAAGCTCCAAATAAAGCAAGAAGTTGTTGGCACTACTCAGGAGTAAAGGCAGAATTCTAGTGATGTAATGGTGAGGTAGTGGGTTTCACATCTGAAGAAACTTGATAGGCCATAGGAGGTCTATTCTTGAACTTAAACCCAGGTGGAAAACCATGCTTCTTATAGCACTTATCCACTGTATGACCAGTCTTGCCACAGAAAGTACAAGTTGGTCTCTTTTTCCCTTTGCTACCAAAATTACTAAGATTCGGACTAAGATGTTCATTGGACAATTTAACAGCTAGAGCAGTGGAATCAACCTTAGCAATAGAGGCATTAGGTACTGATCTTTGTGTTTCTTCTTGAATTAACAAGGAATACACCTTACTAAGAGATGGAATAGGATCCATAAGTAAGACTTGAGATTTAACTTGGGAAAAAGAGTCATTCAATCCCATTAAAAATTTAATCACAGATTCTCTCACTTGCTTTCTCCACCAGTCAAAGGCTGTGTGACAAGAACCAGACTTGGATTTTCTGCGTGATGCAAGAACAGAGGGTCATCCATTGGAGAATCTTGCGTGGAAGGAGATTGAGTCACAGATGTTGAGGCATCTGTGGAACCATTTACATTTGTAGCGGAAGCCATAAGTGACAAACAAGAGGAAATGAAGAAGGAATTTCTTGCAAACACAAAGAAATTTCTCAAGGAACACAATTTTCTCAAGAAAACAGAGAGAGATTTTCTCGGGAAAATTGAAAGTAAAGCTGAAACTAAAAGAAAGCAAAACCCTACAAGAATTTGGGAATTTGCTCTGATACCATATCAAGAAACTAGACTCATTGAAAACTGAATCTTCTCATTAATTAATTATTGTGATTACAAGATGATATATATATATACAACTGTGTACAAGTGTGAACGCAAGAATAACTACCTAACTGCCTATCACACGTGCTTAATCAACAGAAATTTTCACCTGTTGTTACTTAAGTGAATTTACAACTGTACTAAGCTACATGCCGTATATGAAACTACTTTACATTGTCGTTTTGTCCATGCTCTGCTACTGTTGTGTCTTCTCTGTGATTACTGCAATGGCATCTAACCTTGCTTGCTTCTCCTCTGCTCTTACTACTAATGCTGTTAACTTCATTTAAGCTCTGATAAACCCTAAATACCCTACCTTTATAGTACTATAGTATAATATTATACTACATGCCAATCTAAAATAAAATATATTTCATAGCCACTTTTTTTTTTTTTTAAGTTGATTATAATTGGCTAAAAAGAAAAGGTACCAATATACATCTCTCTCTCTAATAAAAGTTTTTCCATCACTTATTACCAACAAAAAATAGTTTTTATATCTTTCAATCAAATGTCTATATACGCATGCATAAAAATAAAATCACGTTGGCAAATCCATGTGACACATGAATTTATTTAATAGTCGGGACCCCATTGGTTTCAATTGGGATCTACAATGACTTCAAATAACACCTTTCTCAAAAAAAAAAAAAAAACCCTTCATATAACACGATTTTTTTTTTTTTCTCTTTTGAATTAGATTCAAGAGTAATGTAACGTAATTTCAAAAAAAAGAGTAATGTAACGTAGTAAATAGAAATAATCAGTCTAGCCTTTTAAAGTTTGAGTGGGGATACTTATGACTTATGAGCGTCTTAGTCGCCTTTCCATCCACGTATTTTTAAAAAATATAAACATTACTAGAACAACGTTACCAAACGGACCCGACTATCTTCTATCTCACGGGTTGAGACAGGGAGAGAGAAGAATTGTAATTCTTATATACATAAGGTTACAAAATGTATTATAAAGACAAAGAAGAAACATAAGAGATAATTATGCGCACACAACTAAAACTTTCCAACAATAACACAACCATTTTCGATTGGTTTTGAAAATCTTAACGAGTGATCTCTTTCTGTGTTAAGGGTGCTTGGATCATGGCAAGTGAGTTCCTTGATATGCTTCTCTTTTTCAATGGTGCTAGGATCACAGAGAGTGATTTCCTCTACTGGTGTGATGGGTGCTGTCAACTACTAGTCTAGAGTGAAGATTTTAGTGAAATTGGAGCCAAATGGGTACAAAAGCAACCTATTGAAGAATTAATTCCACATTTATGAGAGTTACTTGATCCGTGGGAACCAGTTTGTGCATTTTTAGGACTTTATTACAAGAGAAGATAATTCATGACTTGCATGGAGGTGGTCTTGCTAGACAGCTAACTGATAAGATGATAGCTGGTGTAGAAGAATTGTAATTTTGACCCCATTTGAAGAGAGATGTAGGAAATTTGGTAAGGAAGTCGTCTACTTGCCAGACGATTTGCACATTCCTGAAATGGTTTGGGAAAATTTGTCTACGGGGATTTTATGACTGGCCTACTTTGGACACAAATGAAGTTAAAACAATTGCATCAGTGGGTCTAAAATATAAAATGTGCAAAAATTTACACAATATAGCATAAAAAACACACATCAAACCTTGTATAACTTTATAAATATCCAAACTTGCTACAATATCCGTGTATCAATAACCATGTATATATACACGATTACTGTAGCTTTCTATTATATTATTTTAATATTATCCTATATATTATATTAAGTTATTACAACCCATTTGGCTCTTTTTTTCTCTCTCTCTCCTCTGACCTGAAATCAAACGCCACTTCTTTCTGTTTCATTCCTAAACTTACACTTCTCTATTCCCTCTTCGTTTTACCTTTCTTCCATCTCAGCTCTTGCTCATTCTCTTCACCACAGGCAAGAATGGTATCGGTTTGAAGGGTTTTGCAGCCTGGTGAGGAGGATGGATCAGCTTGGAGTAATCTCTATTAGCAAATTTCGGGGCAAATCTCTCCAAAAAGGGTTTTTTTAATGGAGGTTTTAGGGTTTTGTTTTCTTTGGTTTAAAGCAAGAATATCATCAGTTTCTCTCAACTATTTTTTAGGGTTTACTAGTAGTTCAAGCCTTAGACAACGATGTAAATTAGCATTTGGTTTTGTTACAGTTCACTGGTACTTGTAGATGGCTCTCTTCATTCCTTGCAGGAAAACATCACATGTCGCAAGTTTATCTTTCAAAGAAATTGTTCGACACAACAGAGTTCCTAGATCTATTACATCAAATCGGGATTCCAAGTTCCTATGTCATTTTTGGAAGACCATATGGCAGACGTTTGATACTTCTTTGAACTTCAGTAGCATTAAACATTCCCATACAGACAAGCCTAAGCAATGGGACTACACACACAAGTAGAATTTGCTTGACCACCTTTTTTAATTGTATATGAAAGGTCTCCTAAGCGTGCATTAGATTTAGTTCGCCTTCCTAAAATTCCTAGAACAAGTGTAGCAACTAAAAATATGGCACAGACAAGTTCAAGCAATCCATGCAGAGATCAAGCAAAAATTGGAAGATTCAATGTGAAATACAAAGTAGCAACTGACAAACATGGACGTAGCAAGGTCTTCAAAGATCTTCAAAGAGGGTGACATTATTATGGTTTATTAGGGGAAAGAGAGATTTCCGGTGGGAATGTATAATATGCTAAAACCCCAAAAAAAACAAAAACAAAACAAAAGGCAATGTTATCAAAAAATTCTATTCCTATTAGTTAACTGATACAAATCACCCTTTTATTCCATCATGTTCAAAATTCCAACCCAAATCAATTCATTCTATTCGTTTCCACCCATTAGGTATGGTGATTTTGGCCGATATGTAAACAAATCATTATTATTTTTATCTCAAACCCAATTTTTTTATTACTAACTCACATATGAAATTTTATCATTATTTTTCATTAAGAATGTCTTTTTCTTATTTACTTTATTCACATATGACCTATATATATATAGAGCTGTCCACGGGTCGGGTTTGTGCCCAACCGCAACCGACCCGATCAGATCAAGTGGAGAAGTTCCAAACCTGCCACCGACTGCAAAAAGCCACCAATCGAGTTGAATTTGGCTCGAGTGGGCGTCGGCTGACTTTGATTTTGACCGAAATAAAAAGATCAAACACTGAAGTTTGATTCCTGAAGAACAAAATAAACAAGTCTACAAACCTAAAGAGAAGATCTACAACCCAAAGACCAGATCCACAAATCCAAAGAACAAAAACAGCAATTCCACAGATAACCGAACCTAAGAGATGAAATAGAAAGATCGAATCTAAGAGATGGAGGGGAAGACGAGCTAGGACGTTGCAGACGAAGAGTAAAGGTCGACGACGAAGAGCACAGGTCAACAACGAAGAGGTAGAGATCAACGATGGAGAGGCAAAGATTGACGATGAGCAGGATCGACAAAGAGTAAACATCGGTGAAGAGTAGAGATTGTGAGACTGAGAGGAGAGAGTGAAAGTAAGAACTGAGAGTGAGAGGATGATTTTGGAACGTAAGGACTGGAATGAGACTGGTTAACAAACTTTAGACCTTTAAACTCATTTATATGGCAGTCAGGTCAAGTGGCTCTAGTATTGGAGGAAGAGACCAGCACCCAATCCACCGAAATCGATTTTGGAAAGTAAGGACCTACTACCGACCACCAGAATAGTCAGATCGGGCAACAGACAATTCAGGTCAGGTCGGTTTGGCCGAGTGGGTCAGATCTGCGGATTGTTTGGACAGTCCTATCTATATATATATATATATATATATATATATATATTTACTCATATATGACGTGTTATGCTATGTAATAATGATATGTTACAGTTTTATGTGATGAAGACTTACATATATTTAGTGGTAATCCCAAAATGATATGTCAAAATAGACCGTACCAATATATTCCGTTCCAATGAATAAACTAGAAAAGTTACCAAAACAGAATTGACAATGTAGTTGATCTGCCATATTTAATGGCAATTTCGAAGACTTCGAGCCTTCTACCTAAAACTAGAACTTAATTTGATGTCAAATTCTTTACATGTGGAGGAGACTAATGTAGAACATGTTTCTATAGATCTCCCTGAACAGACAGATGGGTGATAGCCCAAATAATAAGACCACAACATAGCGTAGTTGCGTGATAGCCCAAATATTCAGACCATAACAGAGCTCAACACCATTTTCTAACCCAACATTATTTTATTCTTCTTTAGTCATGATCTTTTTCTAGTCCAACATAATTTTTATGCTTTTTCCAGTCCAGCCCTTTTCAATTGTCTTTTTTCTTTTTCTTTTTGTCTTAATATTTGGAGGAATTCTAACTGATTTTCCTTACTCTAGAATACACTACTACATGTTTGCTAGGGTTAGGGTTTCTAGTGCATTTAAATTTGTAATATTCAAACCCACTTTATTAATAAAAAATAAAAAAATAATTAAAAAAATCATCTTTTATTCTAAGACTACTCGTATGAGATTACTCCAAGAAGGCAGCAACTAAAGCCTAACATTATGCAGATAAGGAACATGATATAGTTAAGTCTCGTAAAACATTAGGCAAACAATAGAGCAGAAGTTGCAAGTCAAGTTTAGACCCAATTAGTGTTGAGTGGCAAATAACCATGATCCTAAGCATTAAGGATAATGATAATGATAATGATAATGATAGGAGATTCCTTTTCTCAGCCTCATGTGTTACTTGTTTCCTGTTCACTATGGAAAAAGGATTTTGAATTGAGCTTGACAAAAAGATAAATACACCATTATTGCCAAGTTCAATCATTTTGGACTATTAGAATAGCACAAAACTGAACAAGCAATAAGAAATACGGTTGACAAAGAACTCGGGTTCCATCTGCAACAGTAGCTGTAAGTCTGTAACTACAGCTCAACTTGGTTCCTCAAAAGTCAACTGGCTTGGAAAGCCCAGTGAACCAAACTAGACAAAATCTAAACATTTCTTATCAGTTTGTGTACAATAAAGACAATGTACACACTTATCAAAAAATTAAAAAAGACAATGTACACATGCTAGAAGTTACAAATAAATTCATTAAATCTCAGAAATATCATGTTTAGCCTTTTTCTATACTTTCCTCAACAACATCAAGGTTCATGGAACCATGCCGTACTATTAAATACCTCATTATCACCTACGATCACTTAGAAGTGGTTGAGTCACAGGAGCTGCAAAAGAAGAGATCACTTGTAAGTTCAAAACTAATGTAATGGTTACAGATTACTGGGAGAATAGGAATTACAGCAGTGATGCTAAATGGATACTTCGATAAAAAAGAGGAAAACGAAGAAGAGTGATGTTGGTAGGGTTGGAGATGCTAGCAAATTATGATCCTATCCAAAGGCACAACATCAAAATAAACAATAAGCTAGCACTCTTCTAGGATAAAGTACCTCTTCTGAACAGTAAATCATTAATCTGTTGAACCAACATGGCAGTTAACCCAACCATTTCATTACTTCTCACGTACTTTCCTTCATAAATGCCTTAATATTACCCTTTCAGGCTACCTTCACTCAAATAGAAGCTTCAATTTGTAATTTAAGACATTTCAAGGGCATTGGGCCTGAGCCCTTGAAATTGCCTATGATTGTGCTCCCATTACCTCATCTAATTTTCTTCCCCAATAAACTCTGAGCTAGGCCATCTTAAGAGAAAAAGGCCTTTTTAAGCTTCAAAAATAACCAAGTTTACCTCTTTCAATCTTCTTATTTTAGCTAATATTTAAAAAACTTCTTGAAGTAAAATAAAGATTATGCCACCCACATATGAAATGAGAAAACTGAAATCCAGTAAGGCACAAAACAATGCACATGTCCTCTTATTTGGTGATTTTGAAATAAAAGGCAGAAGAAAAGCATAATGTTTTCCCCAATAAAACAAGAAGAAGCAATAAGTTTGTTAATTATTCAAGAGGTCCACCCCTTCCAGAACAATAGATACTGAAAAAAAAACCTACCTATGGCTCCTCCCGTGAGATACAAAAAACATTAAATTCGCATCATACCCAGCATTAATTAGGATTAACTAGTTATGATTACAACAAATCTCACTGATCTTCCAAGATTGCCACAAGAGGTTGCCTATTGTCTAGAGATAATTTAAAAAGTCCACTGTTGCTCTCACTCTCTTGGCACCTAGGGAGGAGGGAGTATGTTGAAGGATGTGTACTGAACATTTTACTATCAATAAGATTAGCAATAGGTATAGCTTCCTTGTGTCAGAGATATTCTGATCTGGCCGTAGACATAAATTGAATAAATTCTACATCAGAAACTGGAACCCGAGATCCATGGAAATAGAAGAATTGCTATACCCTGCCCTAGATATTCTACATCTGGACCTACACAGGAGTAGGAGGAATTCAACATGAGAAATCTGGGGCCTTGATCCAAAAAAAATAGATGAGATGTCAGTGATTGATATTGGGTTTTATCATGAATAAAATCTGGATTTATCTTTCTTTGGCAGTTACTAGGATTAGAAGAATGGAGTTTTAAGAATCTGTAGACATGGGCTGTATCAGACACCATATAACATTCTTTGGCAAAGCCAAAGACCACTAAATCAAAATTTTCTCAAGAGTAGCAAATTTGTGACTCGTGAGTAATATTGTCATCTTAGTACAAAATACTTGCACTGGGTAACAATTCAACTCCCATAAACAGTCCAAACTACCCCAAGTCACTCAAGATTGCACAATAATCAAACTGAGTAAATGTTGGGTAAATTATACCAACCTCCCTCAAGGTTTTAGGAATCCACATTCCCCAAACTTTAGACAAAATGATAGTCAACCCCCAAAGACCAACTTAGACTTAAGAAGTTAGGTTTTTATGTAAATTGACCTGCCTTTGGTCAAGTAGTGAATTAGTGATGTTCCTATTTTAACCTTAACATAAGTTTTGTTCCCCACCCCCATGCTACAAAATCACCATTTCGCCCCAATGAAATCAAAGCTACCATATTGCCCAAGGGTTATCAGTGAATCTCCAAATTGCCCCTTTCTTCTTTTCTATTTTCTTTTTGTGTTCTCTGCTTCTTCTTCTTTCCCTTGGTTTCTCTCTTAGCAGCCAATCTAGTTTCACTTGGTTTCTCCCTTTGCAGATCAGCAAAGTCCCCAAACTTCCACCCAAAACATTTAATCAAATTATAAACACTCACATTTTCACGTAGGCAAAGGATCATAAATCACTCCCAAATTCATCATGACCCAATTCCATTTCAGGAACATTATTGGACAAACAGCAAATACAGCAGTGAATAGCAAAAGATGAGATCTAAGTACCGATGTAATTGCCAAAAATAGACCATTCTTCACCAATTCACCAAAGTTTCAAATTTTCATATCCCAAAAGTCAAATCAGCCAAAAACCTCTTAAAAAAGCAATCCAAATCATTTGAATATCACTTTTAACCTAAAAACTCTGAAAGACCAAACATTCATAGAAAGCTGACATTGAGCTACAAATAAAGAAAATTATTGCATCAAAGAAGAAAATTATCATTCTAGATTGACCCAATTTTCATCTCAAAGAACTTCATCAGCCTAAAAAACCAAAAAACTAACATACACCAAAGATCCCAATTTCATGTTAGAGCAATCCAAATATCCAATTCAAAGTTGAAAAATCTGTTGCATCAATAAACTGGTGCAGGAGACACAAGAAGATTTTTATTTAGTATTATTTATGTTTGCAAGTCAATTGTATTTTTATGTTTTAGGTCCTGGTAGTTTATTAGGCTATTAATATTTTATTTTGGAAGCAAGGTTATTTTCGTAATAAGGCAATTAGGGTTTCCTAGCCAATTAAAATTAGGGTTTAGTAATCCTATATAAGCAACTTATTGTACTCCTTGAGGAGATAGTTGATATTTTGATGAATGAAAAAAATGGCCGTTTGGTCTTTCTTTTGGTCTGGTGCTGACTCCAGGTCTACCCTAGGTGCTGACTCCTAGTGGTTCCCCGCTTGGTGCTGACTCCAAGCAAGGCCTAGGTGCTGACTCCTAGGTCATATCCTTTATTTTGCTGTTGTTTTCAATTTTGTTCTGGTTGTCCTGCGTCATAAACACAGAAATTCTGTCATCAGTTAGAAGTACTGCCACCAGATTGACAAACTGGCATGAACTGGATCTTGTTAGGTTTGGCAATTTGAGCTCTAAAGGAGTTCCTTCCAGAAGAAGAGCCTGAGATTTTGGGGTCCCGAGCATGTTTTTCATGATCTTGGAGGTTGGAGAGGGCAAACTATTAATTTCTGCTCAGTGCATGGAAAGGATGAGGTGGGACTCCAAGGCTAAGGGGTGCAACATCAAAAATCGATGGTGAATTTGTGTTTTTGTTAAGAAAACTGCAAGGTGAAGCAAGGAATTTCGAGATGTGAGAGTCTCTCTAAGAAATTGGGGGCTAGGCTCCAAAGATGAAGTAGACTACTTAGTGATTGGCAGTTAGTGTAATTGTGGATTCAATGAAGCTGACTATCAATAACAATGGTTGGAGTGGCTCTGTGTTCAAGAATCAAGTAATTTTGGCTGACGCAAGGTTGGGGGATGGGATAGAAGCTCAGGTGACTTAGATGAGCAAGACATGGCAAGATTAGAAGGCAATCCAGAACTCCTAGCGTTCGCTGCCTTGGCTAAGGGGACAAGAGGATGGTAAAGTTAAGAGGTGATGGGTTTAATGGTTACATTTAACCATGGTGAATACAAAAATTAGTAAAAAAAATAGAATATTTTATTAGAGTTAGTAACGATGTCAGAGGAGGTCTTATCTGTACATTTATCACAAACCACAAGGGTAGGTTGTCATTTTGACTAGAGTTTGGGGGTGAGTGTCAATTCTTGAAACCTCAAGGGAGGTTGATGTAATATGCCCTTTAATTTCCAACTTTGAAATAACTAAGATGGGATATCTAAATGAATTGATCATGGATCCATGAAAGTTAGAAGCAACCATAGAAAGTGAAACATTTAATGCGTATATACTATAGAGAATCACTATTATTCAAACACTAAAGGACACCTACAAACCATTGCAAGAATATTTTTATTTATAGTCTATAGATAATGAGAAGATGATCATCAGCTTTCTATCTAGAATATTTATGTTTAACTCTTTCTTCCAGAAAAAGTCTAAGACATTTATCAATCTATCTTTTCATTTTTATATTAGGGCCAATATGAACTTTACAAATAATATTATGAGTTACCCTTGTAGTAATTACTAATTACCCTGTATTTAAACTAGCACACTATATAATTATTTCACTATCCACCTATATAACACAAATCTTCCTAAATACAATGAATACCTTAAAATTTCTGACTGAGGTTAAAACACAGGTCTCAATTGTTTATCGAGTAACTGTTTATGCTACATTTATACATTCTGTTGATTGGTAAACTTGCTCCTTTCTATCTCACTCTCTTTTTTTTCTTTTTTCTTTTTTTGGGTTGGGGGGGGGTGGTGGGGGGGGGGGGGGGGGGGGGGAGTGTTTTGTTTGCACACACTTAAGGAAAGAGAGAAGGGGAGAAGAGGGGTGGGGGTGGGAGTGGGGAAGGGGAATGATAATATTACCTCCAACACTTTGCTGGCCACTGGATTGAGACATTGGTTTACAAGTTTTCTCAGAAAGTTCAGCAATGACCAAACGTGATAAAAGAAGCCCCGCAATAAGAGCACCGATCATTAGCATCACAAAAACTGCATCCCATCCCTTTGTAGATATGAACCCAGTAAGAAGAGGGCCAAGAGCTGCACCCATTGATCCTGTACCATCAATAATAGCAGTCACTGTTGCCAGTGCTCGAGAATCCCCTCGAAGAGAACTATGTGTGCCAAGGTCAGCAGAAACTGCAGTGGTGATGAGTGCATAGGGTCCATTTATAAACAAGCCAGCAGTCATCATAAGTACAATGTTGACAGTCTTAGAAACTCTCCCATATGTTCGATATAATAGCATTGAAGGAATTGCAGCATACATGAAGCTGGCAGCTGTAGTAGCGCGAGCATTAAGTTTATCAGACATGTAGCCAGCTAGGATTCCCCCAACAATGCCCCCTACATCAAACAAAGTAGACAGATTTCCAGCGGATTTTACAGAAACATACTCTCCACCAATTTCTGCCAAATCATAAAAGAGAATAAAGATGGAAACGTTATAGCAGATAAATAAAGATGATTTATAAGCAATAAAGAGACCCAAAGCAGGATATGGCTCCATGGAATCACTAAAGTGTGCAAAGACAAGTAACAAGTACAAGAATCTATCCAGGAGAATTTATATATGATTGCAAACTTAACAACGTTGTGCATAAAAAGTGCGCAACTACTGAAAGCAATCTTTATAATGAAATTATAAATTTTAAGCAGTAATAAAATCAATTTTATAATTTTAATGGCCGTTACCATCCACATATAGAATGCATAAGAAATTAGCATGAATTACCTCATGGTAATGATCTTTATCAGAAAATGAACCCCCTAGAAAGGTAATTCAACTCTATTGTTACTATGAAAAAATAATAAAATGTCTTAGCATTTTATTACTTAACAAAAATAAAATAAAATAAATTTCGTGAACACCTTTCACTTTGAAAAACAGTTGGATCGATGCATGGATGAAGACGATCACACCAACAAAAGTGTACAACAGCACATGAATTGATCACTCTTATTCTAGAATGTTTTGATGAAATGAAGAATCATTAATCAAAAAATTACGGAATTAGCTATAAGCCTATAACTACATGCAACAATAGGGAGCAGAATGATGGAAACACAAGATACAGGAGCTATATCCAGTCCTTTTAGTTTTGCTCTCTTTGTTTTCTGATTATATAACACTTATATCTACTCCTCCTTTTAGTTATTAATTGGAAACATACAACCATTAATCATTGTTTTGAAAATGACACCTAAAGTTTCACCTCTATTAGCGAAGTTTAAGCTGAGAATGCAAAAAATAAAAAATAAAAAAAATTATTATGCAAGTCCCACAGTAAACTAGCATCTGCTCTACTTTCGCCCCCTTAACATCATTAATCTTGACTATTTCTAGCCACCCACAATTACTTGAAAGCTTCTCGGTGTCAATAATCAAGACAACAAATACCATTAAAAAAAATCAGAAGCTAACTGACAAAGCAGATAGCAATGTAAAATCTTACAAGTTTATAAGTAACATTAGTTTGCTCCTTTATAACGATTAAGGTAATACAAAAGCTAGGGAGACAGAAAAATACCTGTCTGACTTAAATAGAATGGTAACCAGTACAGAAACGTGTAGGCCACAAGCTTCGCAAAGAAAAGGCACAATGCAAATGGTATCACTCCTGGAATTGAACAAGCTTCAAGGAGCCCAACACTTTTTCTTCCCACTGACCCATGTTGGGAAGCAGTATTTATTTCCCCCCCAACAACATTTCTTTTACTAATCTGAGCTTCTTCATCATTAGGCTCTGCCGCTACATTCGTAGTCGTAGCTGAACCTTGTGGGCAATTAAATCCAATATCCTCAGGGTAAGCAGGCAAGAAAAAGTAAACCAGTATGCCTCCCATGACTATTACTGCACCAGGAACTATGAAAGACCAGCCCCACCCGTAGTTCAGGACACTAGCAGCAAGAAGAGATCCAGTAATATTCCCAACCGAAGTATGTGCATTCCAAATACCCATTATCAAACCCCTCTTCCTCTTCCCAAACCAATTGCCAATAACAGCAACAACCGAAGGCCAACCAGTTGCTTGAAACAATCCAGCAACCATTTGCATTACAAGATAAAACCAAAACACATGCACATTCCAAAAATATCCCATCCCAAATATCCCAACAAAAATTCCACTCCCAATCATCCCAGTCGTCAGAAACAACCGAAGGTCCAACGTATCGCCCAGGTGGCCTGCGACATACATTCCCAAAGAGTAACATGCTAGAAATGCAACATCAATCTCCCCTAATTTTGATGTCCCGTCCGGTCCATTAAACGGAGCCCAACCCTTGTTCCTCATCCTATTTATGCCGGTATCTGAAAATCTCTCCTTGATAAACACGTTGGCAATTGGCCAAGGGTACTGCCCATTGCCAAGGGGCCTATTGGGATCAGGATACAATACACTCTTAACTATGCTAGTGGGTTTTCGAGAAGCATGATAACAAGCATATGCAATGAATGTTACAAACAAAACCACATATCTGTAAGTAGAAAAGCTCCAATCCTTGCCTCTAATGCTTCTCATAAGCAAAATCCCAGGTGGGGTTCGCCTTGTTGTGTCAGAACTCCGAGACATGTTTATGATCTTACACACCCCGAAAAAAAAGACTCAAATTCCTCACCAATTATTCTCCGCAACTCTCATAGCACATTCATAATTTAAGGTAAAGTAACATAACCCAACAACGTAAAACAAGCTAAAATAACAGCAAAAAACGGCTTGATTCCGTAGTAGTTAGAATATACCCACAAACTGATCTGGAAAAAGATGAATTTAATGCAAGAACAAAAAAGGCAAAAAAAAAAAAAAAAAAGAAAAGGTAACTAACCCCAGAAAGAGAGGTGTCAGTAAAGAAACAAGAACGTAAACCTTACTGACTTTTGATGGATCAAAATGGAGAAAAAAGCGTTACCAAGTTGAGAGCCAGAGAGATATGAAAGGGAAAGCGAAGAAGGCGGGGGTGGTGACGTGGCGAATTTTGGTGATTTGAATTTTCTGTTTTTTTTTAGGAACTGAACTGGTGACAACTTACACTTACACACATACTTTAACTCCAAACAGCAACAAAGACAAAAACAAAAAAGCCTGCAAGTGCAGGGTATCAACACGTGGTGTCATGATTGGTCGGGTTTTATTCTATATGATAAGTACAATGCAATGAGTCACGAGTTGGAACAAAAACATTGACAAATTATTGTGTATTTTTAGAATATTATAAGTGTATATTTTTTTCTCTCATATGAATGGTGGGTCTTATTAATTAAATTTATAATAGAACTTATTATTTATGTGAGAGGAAAAAATATGCATTTATGATACTCTGGAGTACCTAATAATTTTTCCAAAAACATTAGGAGTTCCACTGCTTTCTGTGTAAGTATTGATTATCACGGCCTTCTTATTACACTTTTTTTTTTTTACGACTGTTCATTTTAATTTCTTTTTTTTTTTTTTTTGATGAGAAAAATGAAATTTCATTCCAATGAAAAGGAGATACAACAGAGAGGAAAAGGTCAATATTACAATCAAAGATCATCAAGAATCAGGTGCTCAACAGGACCTGGGATTGATCCTTTCCAAACTTGAGAAACACCAGAATTTCTAGCTACTCTTGCAAGGTTGTGTGCAACTCTGTTGCCTTCTCTTTTAAAATGCTGAAAAATACACCAGCTGAAGGAGGAAGAAATATCTCTAATATTCTGGATGATGTATCCAAACTCACCACCAAAGGCCCCAACATTAATTGCATGAATAACGGACAAAGCATCAGCTTCACATATGGCATGAGAGACCCCCATTTCTGCAGCAAAGAGAACTCCTTCTTGCATGGCCAAAGCTTCTAATATTTCTGCAGAGAAAGCCACGGGGAGGACTTTGCTTGAAGCAGCTAGAATTTCGCCACTGTAGTCACGAATTACCACACCAATGCAGGAATTCCTTCCATCATCAGATGCAGCAGCATCAAAATTAATCTTGAAGAAATCGGCGGAGAGGTGCCTTCCATTTGGACAGAGGGGGGTCCTAGGGAGCGAGAGGGAGAGAGCAGGCCGCTTTAAACTCAACCAAGGTGTTGTTAGCCAGAACCCAAGCTTGAATTGGAGGGTAACCAGAATCTTCATGGATTGCTTGGTTACGATTCCACCAAATAGACCAAGCAATAGCAAAGAAGAGCTCTAAGTCATTCGGTGAACCTTTTTCAATAATATTCAGAACAATATCCACCAAGTCACAAGAGGGAGAGGAGAGATTAACTGGACACTTATTCGAAAATGCCCAGGTTAATTTTGCGTGAGCACAATGCAATAGAGCATGGGCTGTGGTTTCTATGGTTTTATCACATAAAGGGCAGAAACAAGAGCAGTGAATTCCTCTGTGATTTAAATTTTGCATAGTTGGAAGACCGTTAACACATACACATATCCTCCAAGCCAAAATTTTGAGTTTCGGAGGGATTTTTTGATGCCAAATTCTTTTCCAAAGCAAAGTCATTGAGTTGTTAGATGTGCTTTCGCCTTCCTCAATAGAATCCACAATGTCTAAGGCAATGTGATAACCACTTTTGACCGTAAACTCACCTCTTTTGTTGCCGATCCAAATAAGGCTATCCTCAGGCAGTGCAAAGCTTAATGGGATTTTAAGGATGGTGCTGGCTTCATGGGGCAGAAAAATGGCATTGACCACATCAACTTTCCACCATCTTGTTTCATGGTCAATGAGTGAAGACACCATGGGGAAATCATTAAAGTCAACTTGGGGAGAAATCACCTTGTAGGTTGATGGCGTTGGCAGCCATCTATCTTCCCAGATGTGAATTTGATGACCATTGTCCACTCTCCACTTTGTGCCTCTTCTAAGAACCTTAAGGCTGTTGTGAATGCTACGCCAAGCAGAGGAGGGGTTGCTCCCTTTTTTAGAATTAAGTATATCATCGTAAGGGAAGTATCGCTTTGAACACATGAGCCACTAGGGAGTCCGGGTTGGTGAGTACTCTCCAACCTTGCTTGGCTAGCATAGCATGATTGAACGCTTGTATATTTCGGAACCCTATACCTCCTTGAAGTTTAGATCGACACATCTTTCTCAAACTCACCCACATAATTTTGTTTTCCTTGTCCTTTTGCCCCCACTAAAAGCTCTGCATCATACTTTCTAAGTCATGGCAGAGAGTCCTAGGGAGTTGAAAGCAACTCATAGTATATGTGGGCACCGCTTGAGCCACCGCTTTTATAAGAATCTCCCTCCCACCAATTGTAAGAAGTTTACCCTTCCAACCAGCAAGTTTCCTAGCAATTTTGTCCTTAACTTCTGAAAACACTTGGGTTTTCGATTTCCTAATGATGGAAGGCAGCCCCAAATATTTGTTATGCCGAGAGTCTTGAATTGGACCGAGGGTGTTTAGAATGCTTTCCCTTAAATCTTGAGGGGTATTTGGGCTGAAGAACACTGAAGATTTGTCTGTGTTTATTTTCTGCCCGGAAGCCTCTTCGTATTTATTAAGGATGCAGACGAGTGCTTGATATTCTTGATCTTTTGCTTTGCAGAACAGGAGGCTATCATCAGCGAAGAAGAGATGGGTGATTAGGGGACAACCTCTGCAGATGGAGATTCCATTTAATTAATGATTCTTGGCTGCTTCATGAATGAGGGCAGAAAAACCCTCAGCACAAAGGAGAAAAAGGCAAGGAGAAAGTGGGTCTCCCTGCCTAATACCCCTTAAAGGAGAGATGTTCTCGAAAGCTTCCCCATTTATAAGCACTGAATAAGAAACAGAAGAGACACAGTTCATTATGAGGTCAATCCATTTTTCCACAAAGCCCAGTTTTTCCATCACCTCTTTAATAAAGCTCCATTCTACCCTATCAAATGCCTTGCTCATATCCAATTTAATAGACATATAATTTTCTTTACCATCATTTTTATGCTTTAGGTAATGCATGAACTCAAAAGCTACAAGAACATTATCCATAATTAGCCGGTTGGGTGTAAATGCACTTTGATTATCGGATATGATAATAGGTAACATAGCTTTGAACCTATTGGCAAGGATCTTGGAAATGATTTTGTAGGTAGTGTTACACAGGCTTATGGGACGAAAATCAATCATTTTGGTGGGATGATTGGATTTTGGGATGAGGGAGATATTGGTTTTGTTTAATTCAGCCATTGACATATTTGAATTCAACACATTTAAAACCATATTTGTGATATTAGGGCCAACAATGTTCCAATATTTGTGGGAAAAAATTGCAGACATACCGTCAAGCCTGGGAGCTTTGGTAGGATGTAGTTACTGCAGTGCCTTTATAACTTCCTCTCTGGTGAATATTTTGGTAAGCTCAAAGTTCGTCTCATCTGTGACACTCCTTGGTATTGCACTAGTGACTTCATTGATCCCTACTGGAGAAGAGGAAGTATAAATTTTTTCAAAATAAGATATTGCAACGGTTGAGATACTCTTCTTGTTGTCACACCAGACACCATCATCATTCCATAGTCCCAAAATGGTGTTTTTTATCCTCCTTTCCGAAGCCCGAGTGTGAAAGAATTTAGTATTTCTGTCACTCTCTTTGTACCAATGGACCTTGCTATGCTGCCACCAAATAGTCTCCTCACTGTCCAGAAGGTCATTGATTTTCTTTCTAAGCTGATTGATTTCTGCCCCCTATTTCCTTGATGGTCTCCCGTGGTAATGGAATTGAGAGCTTTTCTTTTCTCTGCAATTTTCTTAGGTATATTGCCCACTACATCCTGATTCCAGCCTTCTAGAGCACTTGCACAACGCCGGAGATTAGATACAATCCCCTCAGGGGTGGCCGAGAGGTTACCCAAGTACCAAGCAGACTCAATAATTTAACGGCAGTCATCCCTCTTGACCCACATAGCTTCAAAATGAAAGCGACATTTACCTCTATGTTTTGAGAAAGAGGAGTCCGTGGTTGCGAGAATGCAATGATCAGATGTGGATTCAACCAGATGGTAAACTCTAGGTTCCTTGAAATGTTCAAGCCAGTCTGTAGTAGCAAAAGGCCTATCTAATCTGAGCGAAATTCTATCACGACCTTCCTTCATATTACACCACGTATAGTCCGGGCCACTGTACCCCAGATCCTTAAAACCACAAAGATTAACAATATGACGGAAGCCGTCCATTTGATTTTGAGAACAATGAGCTCCACCTGCTTTTTCAGTCATTGAGAGAATTTCATTAAAATGACCACAGCAAAACCAAGGCAAATTAAACTGATTGTTAAGATAGGAGAGTAGTTTCCAAGAATCTTCGCTATGGTGGGTCTCCGGATATCCATAGAAACCAGTGAATCTCCATAAGAAACCATTGTTTGCCTCCGTGATAATCGCATCAATATGGTGATTAGTGTAGCTTTTAATCTCTAAGTTTATATCACTAGACCAAAGAAGTGCAAGGCCACCACTTCAGCCCTTACTTGACACACATAAACCATTTGTGAAACCAAGCTTGAATTTGATTTTTTCCATACATCTATTTTTTATTTTAGTCTTCGAGAGGAAGACTAATTTGGGATTCCAGCGCCTCACGTAATCGCACAGCGCATGAACTGTCCGGGATTCCCAATTCCCTAGTAGTTCCAACACAAGGAATTCATTGCTCCCGACGGTGCTGCATGGCAATCACCGCCAATCTATCAATAGTGTTGTGTGTGTTGGCTTGGTGTAAGTCACGTTGTTTCTTCAAAGGCTTGCCTTCAGTCTCCTCCGAGAAAACTAATCTGCTACCCCTTTTAGAGCCCGAAAGACCCACCAAATTTTGAGTATCAGACTTGTTATTTTGGTTTTGTTTTCCTTGGGCTCTAGCGATCCTTTTCCAATTTCCTTTTCTTGGGCTTAAGAGGCCAGTAGTGGTTCTTTTGTTTGCATAAGGCTCATTGGTTTGTTTTAAAGGGCTAGAGATTTTATGGGCCTCAAATAGGGGGTGTTTATTAAGGCCCACAATAGAAGATTCATCGCAGGCCTTATTTCCCACTACCGACATTTTTTGAATTTCACTATAGCATTTGTCAGAGAGAGGGGTTGGGCTCAAGAAACTAACCTTTTCACCCGTTGCCGGACTTACCACTGATGGTTTGATTGATGGCTCGTCCGAACCGCTCCCTTGTCTTGGTTGTGTGTTCTCAGGACGTGTGTTATTTTGAATGGGCATTGGAAGCTCAACCTGTTCTGTTTCCATGTCAAAAGAATTAGATACTGTTGACACCTCATTTTGCAACCCGCATTTAACCTCACTTGGAGGGTAAAAGGGTAATTTCACCTTGGAAATATGCTTCTTGATTTTGGTCATTAGATCCTTAATCTCATTTCACCAAAATGATCTTAATGTTGTAACGATCAAATCGACTGGTTATAAGCCCTAATCGGACCATCAGATTGAAAGTTATCATCAAATCAAGTTTTAATGGCCGAGATGCACTATCACAAATTGAATCCGAGCTTATGTGATTATGAACAATTGATTCTAATTGGTTATAATTATAATCAATTTGAAATTAATGATGTGTCATAATTTGATTGGTTAGGACTACATTTTATGGTAAGGTTGCATACACCTAATTAATTAGATAGTTAAACATTAATTATTCAATGAGTAATTTATACAATTATCTTTTAATTATGGTAAATTTGGAACTAATTAGGTCTGAAATGGGAGTGATTGGAGCCTATTAATGTTAATTGGAAACTAATTTGGGACCTATTAATGTTAATTGTGTTGAAACCATTTTTCTAAGAAATGACCTCTGCTCACAATTTCATTGATATCTCTCAAAATATTTTGAATCTATGAATGAGGTTAATTTTTCTAGAAACTAGACATCCGGGGCTTCAATTTGAGCACAAGAACGACACAATTCCGATCAAAACTGAGTCAGATATGAGTTTTCAAAGTTGGCTCTACAGGCTGTTACAGCAGCTACGGGAAAACCGAATTTTGGCTTGCTCCTCACTCCCACAAATCTCTCCATTTAATGCACCAAATTTCCCCAAAGGCTAAAATGAGGTCTAGGTTCATGATTCATTGTCAACCCTCATTAATGGCCTTCCATTCATATTTCCTCCACCACTACTATATAAACCCCCCTCTCCTTCATTCCAAGACACACGGAGAAAAACCCCTCTCTCTTCTCCTCTCTTAAGTTCTAGGAAGTTGAGTAGTCTTGTCATATCTTGGTCTTCTTGAGACTCAAGGTATTGAGTGAGACTCACTCTTCCTCTCCTAACTCTTCTTTTCCTCCACCCATAGGACCTCCTTCAAGGCCTCAAGAGTCTCCTTATCCACCATATGGATCTTGCATGAAGGTATAATCTCTTTTCCTAACTTGTTTTTTGTGTTGCTATGATAAGAATTTAGGATTAAAACATGATAGTAACTATTTAAATTTCCTTGAATATGTTCGAATGTTCTTAAATGTTATTATGTGTTTTTCACATGTTCTTGATTGTTCATCACATGTTCATGCATAACACTAGTTTTAATCTTAAATTCACATCAAAAATGTGAAAAACATGTTTGTTTAATAATTCTTTCAAATCCTTGAATTTAGGATGTCACCATACACACACATTCACTAGAATTTATTTTTCAATCCAAATGCCATGCTTAATAAATTAAATTAGGGTTCATCACATGCACACACCTTAAATTCATCATGTAAATTGATTGACATATTGGATGATATGATATGAATGTTGGCCATCATAGTCTAGAAGACCGGTTTCACTGGGCAAGGTGGGTGCCTAACACCTTCCCACCTTGTAACATAGCTTCCGAACTTAGATCAAGGATTAGTAAATCAAATGCTTATCCATGTAATTTTCAATTTTTAGATTGTAACTAGGAAACAAAGCCATGTACTTTTTCTTAGATTGTATTTAAGACCAAAGCCATGTAATTTTCCTATGACCAATGTAAATTCAATTGAAAATTAATAAAATGATGAATTTTTCAATTTTGGTTTTCTTATTTTTCCAATAATTAAATAAGTGGCGACTCCATTGTAAAACCCTTAATCTAAAGGGAAAAATATAACTAGTCGAACCTCCATTTTGAGAGACAATAACACGACTCCACCCATTCACGTGGGTTTGGCCCACACTTATCATAAAAACGAGCTGGGGGCGCGGTCTCTCACAGATACAGTAGGTATTTTCTGGTCATCAAAACCACCTTCCTTTCACACCTCAACACCCCTGGCACTTGGAATTTTAATCTTCTCACTTCCATTTTTGAGAGCCCCATTCGCTCGAAGCCAATCACCATATTGTCTTTGGGTCTCGGCATTGTTGGTTTTCCCTGAACAATGTTTCTCCTCGTGTCCCAGAATTCCACAGAGAAAACAAAAAGTAGGGAGTTGTTTGTATTTAAAAGTAATCCTGAACTTCTCACCTTCCAGGTTAACGATGTTACCACTTCTCTGCAATGGTTTGCCTATGGGGAGATCCACCCGAACCCTCATGAACTTTGCTTGCTCCGACAACCAAGACCGTTTGTCGGTTTCTAAATACCTTCCCAAACTGTTTCTCAAATCCCTTCCAACTTCTTCAGATATATTTTCAACCGGAAGGCCCCAAATTTGAACCCAAAATGGGGAATGAGTGAAAGAGATGTTTGTGATTGATAATCCCTTTCTCCATCTGCAAAGGAGTAAAAGATTGTTTTCGAAGTTCCACGGCCCATTTCTTTCAACCCATTCCATCTGGTACTTGAGGTTAAATTTAAATTGAAAAATATTTTTTCCAACATCCACGATCCTCAAATCAGAACCTAATTTCCAAGCTGATCTGAAAGTATTTTTCAAGGCTCTCAAATTTTGCTGTCAGTCAGCCAAGAGACGGCAAAAAAGACTCAGGGTGCATTCCTCCAGGAGCTCTAAAGCACTAGTGGTTGAGATGGGAATATCTTCTTCTTCTTCTTTAGTGAGCTGGAGATGTTGTAGACTTTCAATGACTGCTTCATCCATTTCTAAGATTTGCAAGATTGATGTTTTGGGCTAAGACATACCCAAAGAGAACCCGTAACCAAGAGGGAGGGGAGCCTCGTGTTGAACGAGAGAGAAGACTCCTACTTTGGGAGAGAAAAATCCACAACCAGAGGATTCGTTGTTCATTTTAATTTCACGTGGGCTAAAAACACGATTTCAAATATAGTGCGTAAGTATTGATTATCCCGACGTTCTTATTACACACTTTATTTATTTTTATTTTTTTTATGACTTCACATTTTTAATTTCACATGTGCTAAAAACATAATTTCAAATAAAGTATGTATGGAGTGTATAGAGTGTGTAACAACGAATGTATAACAAGATTTTTCTTTCTTTAGTATTGTGGCAATTAGTGAAATATTATCGGATGAAAGTATTTATTCATGAGAAAAGTTTGTCTTTGCACATCTTTGGGAGTTATTTTGCTCTGACCCGATTATATAACAAGATTTTCCTTTCTTTATTAGTGTGGGTGTTATCAGATGAAAGTATTAATTCATGAAAAAAGTTTGTTTTTGCACATATTTGGGAGTTATTTTAGTCTGACCCGACATGTTTATTAAATAAAGTATTTATACTTTTCTAATAAGTTACGACTTCTTTACATAACAAATAGATAGTCTTATAAATCTTTATATAACATGTTAAAAAAAAGTAGTTTCAAACATGTTTAGAACCAAACTTTATTCTTGAAGAGGAAAAAATATGTGACGGACGTAGATGACACATGGTGGGCTTTGGCCCCCAAGGCCTTTTTAAAGAAGCTTGCTTACGACTCACGTGGAATTACTTGATCTACACACCTAACCCAAGCAAAGAAGACTCCTATAAGGAAAAGGAGTTACTCTCCTAGAAGGAAATGACTTCTTAACCAAGGCATAGACTTTGGCTCTACGCGACTATAAATACTCCAAAACCCTCACAAATTAAGGTACGCATAATTGACTCAACTCTAGCACTCTAGTATTGAAAATAAGATTTCTAATTTGACCTTCGGAGGGTTTTTGGCCGGCACCACACCGGTGCTCTCTGTTAGGTCCATTCTTCTCTTGATTGTGTAGGTTTACTTCGCTCTCGTGAGGATCACATAGTTTACTGGTGGATTTCAGCATCATCAATTCTTAAATCATCATTGATTTGCATTTTTGGAAAACCGTATTTCTAAAAAATAATATTTAGAGTGAGGGATGGACTTACAATAGGGCAGAGGGGGGCCATTGCCCCCCCCCCCCCAAAAAAGCTAGTATATTAAATTTTCCTCCTAATAGTCCCCCCTCCCAAATAAAATTAAAAAAAAAAAAAAAAACTGACAAACTAAAAACTACAAAATAAAAAATAAATATGGACTGGAAACCTAAATTACAATTCTCAAATTTTTACCCTAACCTTACTCTTCCTCCACTCAACCTCATCAAGCATCAACGCCTCCTCCATCATTGCTGTTGTTGCTATTCTTTTCCTCAGATCGGATTCAAACTGTTGCTGCTGCTGTTGCTCCTCCTCAGATCCTTGATCACATTCACACATGGTAAATCTAAGAAATTTCTCTCCTCTCTCAAGTTCATATTTTTGGTTTTTTGTCTTTGCTATGTTGCTCTGCCTTAGCCGATTAGCCCTGCCCTCTGCGTTTTTTTATGAACTATGGTGACTGTGTTGAATGTTATTTTTGTGAGTTGAGGCTTTTTATGGACTAGTGTGTTGTGTTATGTGTGGACCATAGACTAGATTGTGTTTGTGGCTTTGTATTGACTACTGTGTAATTGTTTGTGGCTTTTTGTGATTGTGTGGACCGGTTTCAGGCTTTCAGTGTTTGTAACTTGGTTTTATCTATTATGAAATAAAGTGGGACCAGGATAGTAGGATGTGAGTACTGAATATTTGATAGTGAATTTGTGAGAGTAGTTTTTGGTAGTCACTGTCTTGTCATTTGTAAGTACTGTTAACTGTGAAGATTAGTCTTTGATAAGTCATAAGTAACTTTTTTGTGAGACCAATTGACCAAGTCTTTGGTCTGATTGTTTTGGTTTTATAAAAAATTTTGTCTATGTCATTTTGTGTGATGTGGCTAATATTAGTAATGTGTATATATATATATGAACTTGTGAACTTTGTCTTTGTCACTTTGTGTGATGTGGCTAATATTAGTAATATATATAAACTTGTGCTAGTCTGTTTGTGATTATTTTGGTTTTAGTTTTTTTTTTTTTTTTGTTGGGAAGTCCCTTTTTCTTAGTTGGTGTATAGAGCTACGAAATATGGAAATAATAAAACTTTTTTTTTTTTTTAATTTGTAGATCATGAGTAAGTCCACTACAATATTAAATTTTTTCAAAAGAAAAAATCTAAATAATTCTAAAGTCATAGCTGATAAATGTGTTGAAATGTTTAAAAAACACTTATTTTGTATGTTATACTTTGTCGACATTTTTATAATATCAAATGTTTAAAAAACACTCATTTTATATGTAGTATTTTGTTGAATATGAAATAGGTGTTAATTTTTATTTTCATAAAAAAAATAAAATAAAAAAAAAATTGTTTTAAGCTTTGCCCGCCCCCCTCCCAAGTTCAAATCCTGGTTCCGTCCCTGTTCATAGTTCGTATATACAAACAAAAAAAGTGCTTTAATTAGTAAATTATAAGTGTCTTTGGATAGATAATATGTCCTGATGGAAGGCAATGAGGGAAGAGTAAAGGATTCTAAAGTTCAAATATATTGTAGTCACCTTTTTGTTTGTGACCATTTCCTCTCCTTTCATCTACCTTTGTTTCAAGTATACTATTAATGAATTATTAATTCTAATTAATTACTCATATATCTCATGTAGCTACATAACAAATTTTTAAAACAATCACCTCAAATGGACAAAACTAATATAATGTTTGTTTGGTTGATATATTCTCATCTTAAAATAGAATGTATAACAATCTACTCGAAAAAATAATTATTAACTAAATTACAATTGCATTTTCTAAAATTTAATTTAATCATGTAATTTTGATTTATTAAATTCATTACTATAACCTTCATTTGTTTCCAATGTAATACTTCATTTGGAGGAGTTGTAGTTATATGCCCCAAAACAGGATAAATTTTAGTGTTTTTGAATTTTCAAAACCACATTGTTTTTAGGACACCTAATGGCACAATATCATAGAATTAACCTAAGGACCACATTGTATAAATGTAAAAAGTTATACGAATAAAATGAATAAATCAAAAGTCACAAGAATTAATTGAATTTTAGGCAAAATTAGTATACCAAAAACAAATATAACCAAATCAAAATTTGATTTAAAAAAATAAAACAAAGTTTATTAGTGATGGTGGCTTGCGGTTTAAGGTGGTTGTCGAAGTTCAACTGGGGGAGGCTTGCGGCAAGCGGTGACCCGCATGCAACATGTCTCTCTATCTCTCTCATGTATAATTCAAAAACGTTCTTTTTTTTTTTCTTTTTCTTTTTAATAGTAATATTTAGAATTGATAGTTACCTTAAGCGGATGGGTAAATGATGCTACACCAATTTGAACTTTAGAATTTGATTTATTACCTTTTAAAAAAATTATTCTTAAATTACCATTAGAAGTGGGTTCAGTTAACGGATGTCCTTAGGGTATTTGTTAATGAATTATTTTAGAAAAAATTTGATATCACGTTTGTGAAAATATATATATATATATATATATATATATAAAGGTTGTAAAAAAATTAGTTTTTTTTTTTCTCATAAAAAGTTTGTTAACATATTTTTTTAACTAATGGTCTTAGGTAATTATTAACTGTTTCAAAAAGTTCAAGGCCTTTATTCATCTTCTAAGTTTAACCAAAATTCATGTAAAGTTTCTAGTTTGCTTTCTTTAAATCTAAGTTTTAAGTTTATTCAATAAATATATCTTCCTAAACTTCTGTTAAATTGAAAAAGTTGGAAAATAGTTTTCAATAATTAATTATAATTTTTTAATTTAAAAATTTTGAAGAAAAAAAAAAAGAACATTTAACCACAACATTTTAGATAAGTTAATGTAGAGACTTGAATTGAATAAATTTTAAATTTAGAGGACTTAAAGCCCGTATGGGGTGTACTTATTTGTTTCAGCTTATTTGAATTTTTAACTTATTTTTGGTATTATTTATAAGTCTCATTACACCTTTTAGTACTATTATTCATGGGTCTTGTGGGGGAGATAGATCTAGGAGTACGTATTCATATACATGTTGGGCTAAAGGCCCAATCCGAGGATGTTAAGCAGTCCGAGGATGGATAAATATCTTATTAAAAGTCTGTGTTGATATATAGGGAAGTAAAGCCTAATCATGACATCCGAGAAAGTGGTCCGAAGAGGAATACTTCCTTAGCCTAGCTAAGCGGAGGTCGGAATGGATTGTCTGCTGTCTAGAGGCAACATCTTATGGGACTCTGTTGATAAGGATATGCACCACCAGAGTATAGGACAAAAAGAAAACTATGAAATATTTAAAGGGAAAGTTGCTACCACCGCATTAAATTCCCTATAGCTAACTCTCCGGCTGTATTAATGAAGAAGTGATGTCTGAGTAGCATAGCTCAGTCTTACAGCTGTTTCCAAAGACTTTAGAAAGATACTGATGGGACAAGTATCCGAACAAACAAGCTAATCCATACGTGGAGGTTAGAGAAAAGAGGAATAATGATATAAAAGGCAAAGGAAACCCTCAGAAGAGGGGGATCGAAGAAAAACAAAGAAGAAAAAAACACTTTAGATTTCATAAGAGTATTTGTAATCTGACCTTAAGAGAAGGAAATATAAAAATCAACTTCCTTGCCTTGAGTGCTAGGACAATTTTCACTATAAAAGTTATTTCATCTTCATCGTACTGTAATGTTGGCCCATTGTCATTATGATCTAAACTTATTAGAACTTAGATTTCTAGCTCACTCTCTACAAATTCATTGTATTGGGCTTTTTGGGCTTATCTCCTTTCTATTTTTGGGTTTAGGTGCAAAACGTGTCCTTATAGTTTTCATTATACTATTCAGCTAACTTTTTAACTTTTTTTTTATCCTACACTTTCAACAAAAATTTTTTAATTTCAGCTAAATAAATTGTTTCCAAACAAACCTTTAATCGAATGAAAACAAGGATAAAAACCCAAATGAATTTTGGTCAAAAGTTTTTGCAATTTTCATTTTTGCCCCCAAAAAAAAAGAAGGTAATTTGCAAATTAAATCTCTAAAATTTGGAAATTTTTTGGATTTTACGCCCTGAAATTTCAAAATTTAAATTTTACCCTTGAAGTTTGAAGTGTTTGGATTTTAAACCCACAAGTTTTGAAATTTTAAGGGGTAAATATCAAACAGTTTCAAACATTAGGGAGTAAATTTCAAACGCACCTAAAATTTAGAAAGTAAAATTTAAATTCTGAAATATTGGGTATTAAATCTAAATAAACCAAAACTTAAGACGGTAAAATACAAATTCTTAAATGGCAGGGTATCGGTGTAATTTGCAATTTAAAAAAAAAAAAAAACGGATAAGGCGTTGTAGTTGTCCTCCTCCTCCCAAGAAGAGAGTCCACACCACAGTGACACCCACTACTCCCATGAACTCAACTCTGTAACTCATCTCTCTCTCTCTCTCTCTCTCTCTCCCATTTCTCTCTTTTCTTCTTCTCATGGCCTCCAAGCTTCTTCCTCAGGCTCTCATAATCACTCCTACTCAATGTCCTTCTAGAAAGCTAGGGTTTTCTACGTTTCTCTCTCGCCGTCCCTCTTCTTCCTTCGTTTCCGGTGCTCCCACTTCTACCTCTGGGGTTTCATCCCCCTGGAATTTCAGCCCCGTTGTCGCTGCGCTGCCGAAACCGTCCTTCGTTGTGAGAGCAGAGTCCAACTCCGAAGCAGAGGTAGTGGCTGACGATAATGTTGAAGACAATGAAGCTCTTGAAGAATCTGAGGAACCAGAGGCTGAGGTTGAGTCTGAGGAAGCCAAGCCGCCGAGGAAGCCTCGGGTTAAACTCGGAGATGTGATGGGGGTAATAACTAATGATTCACTCTTAACTGTTTTGTTTTGTTCTTTTTTTAAATGTCTGTTTGGTTCTTGAGAAAGTTCAGGAATAGAAAATTCATTGAGCATGTAGAAATTAAGCTTACAATGTCGTGAAAATTGGGGAAATGTTAAATGTGGGGGGGGGGGGGCATTGCAATTGATTAGTATATGATTAATGGGAATTTACAGTTCAGGAGACATTGCAAATGACCATATAGTTTGGGGTTTTAGCATGGGAAATTTTAATTGTACTATCTATTTTATTTGGTTAATTAGATAATGACCAACTAAAAAGGCATCAAACCGTTTTTTTTTTTTTTTTTGGTTATAGGAAGAAATTGAAAATATGATGTTTTTATTCTGTTTCTTTTTCATGAAGAGGAAAGAAAAACTGAGAATATCAACTAATTGTTCTCAATACATGTGTTGTTTGAAAAGAAAACTGAATAGTTGAGAAAAACAGTTTCCAGAAACAAATATCTCTTTGGACATTTTTTGTTGGTGGCTCTGCTAATGGAAAACTATCTTCAGAGAACAGAAACAAAATAGGCCCCAAGATTTTAGACAAGTGAATTTTCATGAGGGGATCCAGCTAGATTTATTACCCATATAACGGAAGAGGTTCAACTCAATTGAGATATGTGTATGGATTGTAGACTACATAGTTCCTCTAAGGGTTCCAGTTAACTCAATTGGTAAAGTCTCTTATTGTTGAAGGGGAGGTTTGTGGTTCGAACCATTTGTAAAACCAATGGGTGTATTGTCCAAATGATAAAGAACCATCCTCATGGAGCAGACAAATAGGTTAAAATTCTATCTTATATAAAATAAATAAAAGTTCCTCAAATACTCCCTTAAATATCACTTGGGAGATTACTAATAAGTGTGATTGATTAACCTAAACAATGAGGGATGTAATTTTATCACCATTATGATTGACATCGCCTAGAAACTTACAAATTACTATTTTAATTGTCTTCATAGCCAAAAAAAGAGAGTAGGATCTCCCTTTTATTCCCACTTCTTTTTTTTTTTTTTTTCGCCAGACAAACCAAGGTAGCGATTTTTGCGGTATAATGTGATAGAAATTTTGCTGTTGTTTGTCTAGATATTGAATAAGAGGGCAATTGAGGCGGCAGAGAAGGAGAGGCGAGTCCCAGATATTAGAACAGGAGATATTTTGGAAATTAAATTGGTAAATGTGTTTCTGATACTCTATTTTTTAATGTACATTTCTGTACTGTTTATTGACCAAAGATTTTTTACTTTTTATTCTTTCTGATTTTGGTTGAATTCTTTCTCTTCCAGGAAGTTCCTGAAAATAAGCGTAGGTTGTCCATCTACAAAGGGATTGTTATTTCAAGACAAAATGCTGGTATTCACACAACTATCCGGATTCGCAGAATTATTGCTGGCGTAGGGGTTGAGATTGTTTTCCCTCTGTAAGTTTTATTGCTTCTTTAAGTTTGGTGTGAATTTTTTGCTCAAGTTGGCTAGAGGATCATATATATCGTATGTCTTCAGTCATATAACTGTGTGTAATTAACTAGCTGGATTTATACATGTTATCTCAATTTGTTGTGACTTGAATCTGAACTGCCTAACCTGGAGAAAGCTAATTATTTAAACAATAATAATTAAAAATAAAAGTAAGCAACTGAACATGGAGAAATTCATTCAAGGATGGTAATAGCCATGAATGATTTTAGCTTCTTGAAAAGAGGAGAAAATAAGAATCAGTGAATTACTACTCAAACACACCATAATAGATTAAAAACAATGATTTGTAGTAGTCATTGAATTTTAAACTAAGGTGGCTTTCAAATTAGTATGTCCACCCAAAATTTTACTAGTGCTGGTAGCGTTGGAAACATTAATTGTATTCTATGTAGCATATGGATAACAGCAGCTGGCAGTTTATATAAATGGAAGCTATAAAATGAAATCCTAAGATGCCCTTATTCCAAACAAACATTAAGGAAGCTATACAGGTTTGTGTAATCAGTAGGAAAGAATATAGGCACTCATTTCCTAGCTTTATTAGAGTGGTATAGATACTAATGTCGGTTACATGGTGTAGGGCAGTCTGTTGGGCTAGGAAAGCATGAGTAAGGATACAGGATATGGGAATCATATGATATGAATAAAATTAAAAGGGGAAAAAAAGGAATTGTTGAAAAGACTGGGATTGGTCGAAAGCAAATATATTTATTTGTTATTTTGATACCTAATTGCTTATACAGTGTAATAGTATAATCGCACAAGCATTCTTTATTCAAATGCTAGTCATGGTCCCTTCCTATATTTTTTATATGCAAGTATGCCTATTGTACATGAAAGGTCATATTCTAGTGTTAAAGGTGTATCCCTCACTTGCTCAAGAGCATCCATGATTATAGGATTTGATTGAAGAATTAAAACTATAGTATATTTTCAAAATTTGGATGCGTTTATGAAAACATGATGGGAAATTTAGGATAGGTTTGGGATTTATAACATTCTCTACAGATTAAATGCAAGTGCAAATTATAAGTTTTGCATGATTATTCATGGCTTCTTTTTTTTTGTTTCCCTTTAGATTTAATATCTAGTTCTTTTCGTGGGAACTCTATATGGGGACATCATAGTGCAAAAAATTTAAAAAATGGAAAATAATGTGCAGAAAGGTTTAAGGATATGTAGTAAGCCAATGAACCCTGCCTCAATTGGTACTCCCTCCTCTCACAAGTGTGGGTGGAGCATGAAGTTGTGGCTCAACACCCATTGGATGCACATATAACTTACCGAAATGTGATACCTCTAAATCAAAGAGCTCTAATTCTAACTTGATTAGTTCTTTTGGGATATGGAGCAGATGTGATGTGTTTTCCTGGTGTCATGACAATAAAGGTCTTAACACATTAGTAGCAATTAGCAAAAAGCTGGCAGTTGAATCTTTACACTAGGGACATAATAGATAACTTTGGCCAGGGGATGTCTGGAGTCTGGATTTCAGCTTTATAAGCCATTTTGGATTCCCGATGATGAAGCTGATGCTCCAATTATCATCCCCATAGGAGCTATCTTTTGAAGCTTTACTCGACTCTTAATTCATTATTTTTTTTTAATGCTATCCTTTTTTTCCCTTGCATGAACTGGAAGCAGCATAATTGTGTTTTATCATTGTTATTGCAGTTACTCACCGAACATCAAAGAAATTAAAGTAGTAAAACACAGGAAGGTCCGGAGGGCAAGGTTGTACTACCTGAGAGACAAGCTTCCCAGGCTCTCCACTTTTAAATAAGAACAACTCCAGTGCAGCTGCTTTTTGTTTGTTTTCACTTTCAGATTAATTTCTTCAAACTTGAGATGTTGTAACTTGTAGGAACTAACTGCCCTTGTAATCAATCTGTTGTGATATATAATATTGCATTCTTGTCTTTCTTTTTTTCTTTTCCTTTTCTATGATATAACTTGCTGCCTTTCTTTTGCTTTTTCCTTTTCTTTACGTTTTTATTATTCAAAATTTTGCCTTTTTCTGGGGTTGATAATCATTAGGCATGCGGTCTAGCAGGCTAGTTGCCTATTCACATGAAGCTTTGATTTTGAGGAAGAGGGAAGGAAAAGAGAGAAAATCCATTGTTTGGTGAAGGGAATAGGGATGTTAGAAAGAAAAAAAGGGATTCATTTTCTTCCTTGTCCCATTATTTTCTTTCTCTTTTTATTTTTTGTTATAATAATTGGGGGAGAGGGGATTCGAACATTGGTTCTTCTTATAAGAGGAAGCAGTCATTGTCACTAAGCTATCTTAGTTTTTCTTCTTAGTTTGAGAAGAAAGGGATCGAGTGAACAAAACTCCTTTGAGGATGGGACCATAAATAGGTTATTGTCTCTTATTCTTCATCCTCCTTCCAAACTTACCATACACGGAAATCTTTTTATTATTAAAGAAGTAAAAAATAAATCCTTTCTCTTCCCTCTTGTTTTTGCATTTTACCAGATATTGCGTTAAGTCCTAGACATTAGGCTTATGATATTTAAGAGTCGATGTCTTTTGTTGTGAATTGTGATTGGTGAAGTCTGGGAGCAATAACATTTTTTTCACAGCTACTGACATGGTCATTTGTGATTGGTGCATACTAAATTGGTGTATACTAAATTGGTGTCAGCAGTGGACGTGGGTCAAAATGATGTTTCAATCATAGAAGATTGTCAGCAGTTATGAAAAAAATTGTGTCCTTAATATTACTCTTCATTTATATGCACTTAAAAAAATCAAGTAAAAAACTGTATAAGACATTTTATTTAATAAATTTAATAGCGCTGGTGAACAATTAGAAGTCATTTTATTAAATTGTTAATCCAGTGTAAACAATAAAGATTAAAGACGGAACTGAAATGGATCAAATAACTAAGATGGCACCAATGTGACAGTGGTTTAAGTTTCTCTAATACTTAAGTCAGTTAATCTCGCCTTTTAGTATAATGGAGCAGTATTAAGTATTTTTCTCATACTTGTGATACAAAGAGGAATGTTGTTAATATACAGTTACAATCAACACTCATAATTCCTCCACTTTAATTCTTGCCATGTTTCATCATCATGGACGTTATGGGCATCATTGGTAACTGGGGTTTACTTGTGTCATTTGTGAAGCTCATGCCTCTTTAGGGTGAGGATCCAGGCGCTTTCTCGACAATCTTAACATCACCATCATGTTTGATTATTACTTGTCAGTGTTAACTGTGTGATTCTTGTGCCAACGTTGTGGTCATCTTTGTCTTAAGGTCGTACATAGGCGTGCGACTCTAGAAGATCTTCTTCGAAGTTTCGAACATATTAGACCATCCAATCCAAGTGATATTAATGAATTGACAATTTTCTAACCCCATCAAACTTGAATTCAAATCGAGCTCATTATCAAAATTGATGAACCATGCTTAATTTCTTTACAAAGTTTCAGAGCCTTTGAAGTGGTTATCAAAATCCCGATCTGGATCTTACGATCCTACGATTTTACGATCTCATCTGTCCAAAACAATCTAAATCTTTCAAGGATCTTAGCGATCGTTCAAGATCGTACGATTTTGACGATTCCAAACGATCTTAATTTTTTGTAATCTTCTTTAACTTGACAGAAGACTCAGTTGGACCCAATTAAAAAAATAACATCCTAATAGACCAAGTTTTACTATTCTAATGTAGAGAGATAAAATTTTAGTTGAACCAAACGAAAAATAACATCCTAATAGAGTGTTATGTTTTGAGATTTTTGGTCTCTTTAAATGATACTTACAAATGGATGTAATGATGTATGGTAATTACATCAAATGAATGCAAATTTTTGGTTTTTTATAAATGTATAATTTATGTGATTATTTAACATACCAATTTTTTTTTTTTTAAATAATGTAGAATCTTACGATTCACGATCCGATCCTACGATCCACGATCCTACCTACCTCCCACGATCTTACGTAAGATCCTGATTTTGACAACTTCAAAGGTAATTCAGGACTAAACTAAAGCTTAACTTTCTAATAATTATGCTAAAGGTCTTGTAAATTAATTAACACCTCTTGATATTTCTAGTAAAAAGTAGAGATGTTCGAGTTCAGTTCGAGTTCAAATCCCTCCTTTCATTGTAACCATTAAATTATTATTAAAAAAAATTATAGTATTTTCTTTTTTTTCCTTGACCAGTAGGCAATAGCCAAGCATTCAATGAGAATTATTTTACAAAGTGACTACAAAATTCTTCATATCTCATTTATCCTCTTCTTAAATTGCTTGGCTGGTTTATCTATTTATTTGTTTGTTTCATTTTTAAGTCTAAAGTTAGAATAATTTTCACAAAATATTTTACAATTGTGAATCATGCTAGTAAGTTATGAATGGTAGATGATAAAATGATGTTAGTAATAGACTCAAATAAAAACCAATAAAAACATGTCAATTCAATTTTTTTAATCTCAAGTCATGCTTTTTTTTTTATTATTATTATTATAAATAAGGTATTTAGATCTCTTAGGCTCAAATAAAACTCAATAAGAGTATCTGATTATTTTTTTAGGGTCATGTTTTTTTTCTTATGTGGGGGGTAAAAGCGTTAAAACACCACATGGGCCCCTCCGAGTCCTATGCACATTAGGTTATTACATGGAATAATTCCTAGGGGGTGGCCCAAGATGTTGGTAAGATGATAAAATGACGATAAAATGAATGGTAAATGATAAAATGATGTTAGTGATAGACTTAAATAAAAACCAATTAAAACATGTCAATTCAATTGTTGTATTTATAGTACTACTATATAGTTTTTAATCCCAAGTCATGCTTTTTTTTATTATTATTATAAATAAAGGCATCCAGACCTTTTCGAGTATTTGATTATTTTTTTTTTGTGTATGTGTATGCATTGAATGATAGATGATAAAATGATGTTAGTGATAGACTCAAATAAAAACTAATAAAAACATGTCAATTCAGGTGTTGTATTTATAGTACTACTATATAGTTTTTAATCCCAAGTCTGCATGCATTTAAGCATTAGGTTATTACATGGAATAATTCCTTGGTGGTGACTCAAGATATTAGTAAGAAATTTCGAATCTAAGATTTTATTAATATCATGAAATCTTAAGAACCTCTTAGTCATCCCATCAAATCTTCCCCATTTTGTATATAAGCTCATCCAATGGCCAATACTAAGTTGGAAGTCGCTTAAGTGAAAAGCACAAATGGAAGAATATGCTGGTCTTGGCATTGACTAAGTTCGATTAGAAAAACAACTGGGGTTATGCCTATCTTCCAGTGCTTATTAGCATAGTTTGACGTGATTAGCCTGGTCACCCAATACTATATCCTGCTATTGATTTGAGATATCCTACTGGGTGAACTATAGAATACAACAATCATAACAATTCAAGAATGAAAAAAAAAAATGAATACCTGTTGACTATCTCTTGCTCTTGCATAGAAAAAGAAAACATGACAGATAAGATAAACACATTGATGACTAAGCCAGATAGCAACCAGCTCAACAAATTTATTAGGCTCTTCTTTGTTTCATATTTAAGAAAGTCCTATATATATTTTAAAGTTGCAATGTGTTCCCTATTCCATCTTATCACCATGAACTGAATAAATTAATGATTCATGCTTTTGCAATTATGTCACTATATGATACATGCTTTCATCATAGCAAGAATTGTTTTTGCGTATTAGTTATCTGTTTTTTTATTTCCTCATCTTTAGCAAACTTTCTTTTCATGTTAAGATTTTGAAACATACTATCTTAATGGTAGTAGATTCAAATCTGACCAATTCATGCCTTTTGGTTATGAATAAAAAAAGAAGAAGAAGTTTTTGGTTTTGCAGGAAGCACATGGTTACAATAAAGCATATACCATTTTCAGCCGGTTTCATTGGCAGGTTACAATAAAGCACCTTGTTATTGAATAGGGACCGCCCTGACTTGTTAGTTGAGATATTTCAAAGTTCAAGCAATATATTTTTTTAAAGAGCGGTCATTTATTACCCACTGTGTATACATAAGATTATGTCATTTAAAATTACGAGTTAAAATTGTGAAAACGCGATTTTAAATGAGTGTGTAACAAAAATTGACTTCTTCCCAAAATCGTTGTCCGATTCCCCGAATAATAACCACACTAGTCACAGGTGAAGGTTATCAACCAATATTCATTACAAAAGGTGTGTTGGTTTGGAGGTGAAATGTGGTGGATGAAAAATTTTAGAGAGAAAAAATGAAATAAAACTTTTTTGAGTATATTTGTTAAGTGAGAGGAAAGAAAATAAATGGTAGGATCTGTGTGTTTTCTTCCTGGACTCATTTTCTCTCCAAAATAGAGAGAAAACTGAGTGGGAATGAACTTTTTCTTACTTAACAAAAATGCCCACGTGCACATTCTTCAAGTTGATTTTTTTTTTTTTTTTTCAACGGGCAGTACCATTGCCCTTTGTCTTTTTCTTCTTCTATTCTTTTTATTTACAGTACCATTGCCCTTTTCTTTTTCATTTTTCTGGGCTGTGTCTCTCTTTTTTTCTTTCTTTTCTTTTTCCTATTCTTTTTGTTTCTTTTTTTATTTTTGTTTCCTGGCAGTAACATTGCCTCTTCTTTTTTTGGGATATTATTTTTATTTTTTAATAAATTTGGATGATTGCTCTCTTTTTTGTGGCTATTTGTCACTTTTTTGTTTTATTTAAGCATCATTCTTTATAAGAGTGTATGAGTAAATTTATTCAAACTCATTTTTTTTCATTCTTTTACTTTTTCACTCCCAACCAAATAAAAATGAGATAAAATAAAAAAATTTCTATCTTTTCACTTTTCAATCCTCTCGCTTTGTCACCCCTTCAACCAAATGGGCCTTAAAGTTTAAATTATCAAAATAAAATACTTTGGCAAGGAAAGCTTTACCAGACAAAAGTCTAAACAGAGTCTGCTCCTGATGATAGCTCTTTTATCAAAAGGCCAATATACCAATCAGTTTTTGTGTAGGCAATGATTAAACTCTAGCTCTCTTAGACAATCATCAGAGATTTTACCAACTGAGTTGACTGAAACCCACAATGCACTTCTTAATTGGTTAATTCCTATAGGGAATTCCCTTCAAATAATATTAATGATTTAATTAAATATGTAGAGTTTCAATTTTATAATTTGTGGAAAAAGAGAATTGCAAAACCGTTTTTTTTTTTTAACCAAAAGAGATCTTAACTCCATTGAAAATCACTCGGTAAAGAGATTAGAGAGAGTTCACAAAATTTTCTTATTTAAAACAAATACATTGACGAAATGTTACAACAAATTTCGAAATTTAAAGTATCATTTAAGAATTTTGCAATGATTTCAGCTAGATTAAATTCATCTTCCAGGATTAACTATCTTTGAATTTTATTCACATTTAGATAGCATACAAGGAACTTTTTTGTTGTTGGAGAAGAATAGCATACAAACGGAGTGTTATGTGGATATCTGTAACATATTTAATTGAAATCAATGGTAAACAAAAAAAAAAAAAAAATCCCTTAAAATTAGGCACCAAAAAATTTGGAATTTATTGGACTCGCCTTTTCTTGACATACTTTATGACATATAAAAATTGAGTAATGTTAAATACACACACAATTTTTTACAAACTATTATTGTTGAAAATTTTTACTGGTTCTTATCTAAACTCACTACTGACATCATTTTTATATTTACTAATACAATAACTCACAATATGAGTAGTGTAAGAACTTAATTTGGTTCCCAATCCTAAAGGGAAAAGGATCTAGGACCCAAAAAGCCTAATACAATAAATTTATAAAGAGTGGACTGGAAAACTAGGTTATAATGAATTAGATAATTACAGTAGTGAACTTAGACAAAAAGGGGAAGAGAATGAAATAGTTTACTCAAATAAATCGTCCTCGACACAAACCGAGGAGACTATATCTTATGTATGCTCCCTCTGAATTTGGTTACAAGCCCAGTTCTTGGTGTACCAGTGGTTCTCTCTCTCTCTCTCTCTCTCTCTCTCTCTCTCTCTCTCTCTCTCTCTCTCTCTCTCTCTCTCTCTCTCTCTCTCTCTCTCTCTAAGGGACTTTTTTCTCTACTATATACTCTGTTTTTTTTCATCTCCACCCTCCACGTGTAGGGCAATCTGCTAGCCTTTATATTTTTTCTCTCAGCACTTTCTTAAGTCTTTGGATGTAGTTGTAAGGTTGCTGGTTACTGTTCAGGTATCACCTCTATATTAATGCCGCTAAAGGGTTAGCTATAAACAATTCAATGCGGTACAAGAGAGCAGTGGTTTTCTCTTTGGGACTTTTTTCTCTATTATATACTTTACTTTTCTTCATCTCCACGTGTAGGGCAATCTGCTGGCCTTTATATTTGTCCTCTTAGCACTTTCTTGAAGTCTTTGGGTGTAGCTGTAGCTGTAAGGTTGCTGGTTACTATTCAGGCATCACCTCTACATCAATGCGGTTAAAGGATTAGCTTTATAGCATTTAATACGGTGGAAGCAGCTTTTCATTTGATATTACTCAGCTATCATTTGTCCTATGCTCCACTGATACTTATCCTCATTAGTAGAATCTTCCAGAAAGTTGCTCCCAATAGCAATTCGCACTCTTCTAACCTCTGCCTTAAAGCATCCATAACAGTGGAGCAATATTTTTAGCTATTTGACACTACAAAAAGTTATTTTATTTATTTTACCTACACATTTGCTGCAGCATTGAATCTATTTTAGTTTTTAACGCAATAAAATAATATAAACACTATAATAAAATAATATATCTCTTACAATAAAATAATACAAATTCACAACTAACACAAAAGTAGGTGAGAGGAAACCTTATTTAATTGGAAAGGTAAATAAAATATTATTATTTTGGTATAGATGTGAGTTACAGTGCACATGTAAAGATAGATGTGCACTGTAGCTCAACAGCAAAAAGTTTTAGATTTCCCTCCACTGTTGCAGCTCTAATTTTTCAGTTTGTGGAGCTAAAAATAGCTTTTCAGCTTTTTACCACCACTGCTGCAAGTGCTTTTACTTAGCTGAAGAGGTATTCTTCCTCAGATTACCCTTTCAAACTTTCCCAGTCATGGTTTGTCCTCAACTCTTGGATTTGCACGTCTTCTCTATCTTATCCTTGTCCTCGGATTACTATATGTTTTCGAACAAGGCCCACGACTTACTATACTTTATGAGCCTTTTATCCCTATAAGTAGTTTGTAAAAAAAATTGTGGCTCTATTTTACATAAAAATTAGTTCAAGTTCTTAAGACATGCCTTCATAAAAGCAGTACAACAACAATCATGGGAACAATATCTGAAGCATCATCTCGGATAAAATGTTGATCTTTGGTACAGCCAGTCTGATAATTGGATTATGACTTGAATCATTGTAATATTCCAAAAAAATATAAAATAATATTTGTCAGTTACCTTTTGTAATTTAAATCTGAAATTCCAAATTCCAATCACAATGACAACAAGAAATTATGATGTATGAGGTATTGACAAGTTTCTTAATAAAAAAGAAAAAAGAAAATCACCAGTTCAATTTTATAACCAAACTGAAAAGTGAAAATCAATCCAATTTACTCCCTTTCTAGCTCTACTGAAAACTAAGATGCAACCTGCAAGATACTTTCAAGCCTACCTAATTTGGGTGAGCGGTGATATTTATGGTGCATGTGGGTGGGTATATAAGGATTTTAACCAGTAATTTTTTTTTTTTAAATAACATGTCTAATTTTTTTTTAACCTAATTAATTTTTAAACATGTGTAATCGTGCATCCCACGTAAGGATTACCCCAAAGTTAGAAGGAAAAATGGGAAATTTAAGTCGTTGAATTATTTATGGGTTTATATACAATGTATGAGGATAACACAAATAAAAATTTAAAAGTATTCATCTGGTTTTTCCAGTTCTATGGCTTCTATTCCCCCCAATAAATTTATAGGCATAATCTTTCATAATTTTTGTTATAAAAAATGTTACTGTGAAAGTAATGTCAAGGAAAAAAAAATAATGTCAATAATGTAATCATGTGAAATAATGTTACTCCAATCACAACTTAATTTAACAAGTTGTAAACATATCTTATAAAATTTTATATGCCTAAATGACTCTCTCTTTTTTCTTTTTCTGTTTTTTATTTTTATTTTTGTTGAATAATGTCACTTTTGATTTGGGTGGAGCAAATCGTAAGCGGATGATATATCAATATCAGTGTCGAAAGATTCATCTTCGATGGTGATGGAGGCAAATCTCCAATGGGATTAGTTAGGGGAGGGGCTCCCTTTTCATAAAGGGGGAGGAGGGATCCGGGGGAGGAGGGCTCAACTTTGAAGAAAAAGCAAAGGGAAAGTGGGAGACAAAGATGTTTTGAAAAATGGTTTACAAATTTATTTGGCGCAGAACTACTTTACAAAGATCACAACTGTGTTTTCTTGATCAATTGAAAATATTTTTGGTTTCCAAAAAAAAAAAAAAAATTTCAAAGTGGTAGATTTTGCACTAAAAAAAGGACTCACGCTTTTTTTTTTTTGGGATGAAAAGAGGACTCATGCTTAAAGCAACGGGGAAAAGTTTTCGAATAATTATAATGAAAATGGCTGACTACCCATTTTTTTTATTCATATATTTAAGTGATGGATTACCCAAAGCTTCAAGTCACAGGGACATTTTAACCCGAATAAATTTTTTATCCACATATTAAAAAAGAGTTCCGTTAATTAACCATCTATTTTAGGAAAATTTTTATAAAAAATTGGAAAAACCGTAAAAATAGTCAACTCTTTTTGGATTTGTCTGATCTCATTTATTTTTTTTAATTGGAATATATTTTTGTTTTAATAAGAAACTGCTACATCATCCACTAAGAGTTAGTTTATGATCCACTTATTTTGCTAAAATTGAAAACTTTTTACTGAAAGTATGGTAGATAAAGGTAAAAATTAACTGAAATAGCATAATGAGATCTATAAATATTACCAAAAAGTGCAGTGAGACCTATAAATAGTAGTAAAAATAAGTTGAATAATAAAATAAGTTGGCTTTTTAATTTTTACCAAATACAAGTTAACTAAATAAAATGTAAAAATTAAAACCTACTATCATTTATTATTATATATTTAAAACAATAAGAGATGTCCAGCTAAAAATGTATTAGAATTAAAATATTAGAAAGAAGCCAAATATATCATATTTCTTTATTTTTGTAAAAAATTTCTTAAATTGGGTCAGTACGTATACGAACACTTAAAAAAACCCAATAAAAAAAAAAACAGAGAGAGAGAGAGAGAGAGAGAGAGAGAGGATACGTAGACGCAGTAGTCAGTAGATATGAAAATGAAAGTAGAAATACGTCAGTGGTGGGACCCAAATCCAGACTGGTAATCCTCAAACAAATAGAACAAAACAAGAAACAAAAAAAAACCAAACCAACTCTCTCTCTTTCTCTTTACATTTGAAGCGGGCGTCGCTGTCGTCACTGGTTGACACGTGTGATATCTCCAACCCACCCTCCCTCCCTTCCCTTTCTCTCAGATTGCTGCTCTGTTCTGTGATCATTACACCCATCCATCACAGGCCAACACCAATCTCTCTCTCTCTCTCTCTCTCTCTAACAAACATTATTCTCTCTCTAACGGACACAAGCAACACATAATTCTCTCTCTAACGCACGCACACAAACACACACACACGCAAACATATTCTTTTCTTTTTCTTCTATCTGTGTTTGTGTGTGTGTGTGTGGGGTTGAATGTGAGGATTCTGTGAATGAATGGGCGAGTCTCATACAGGGTTTGATTCACTGATTCTTTGATATTTTTGTTGTGCCACTGACCTGACCGACCATCATGAGTGCCGTTGGTGCTGCTGGTACTGCCACCAATCAATTGGTTTCTATTTATCCTGATGAGCTCAAGTTTACATGTATTTACCCTCTCTTCTCTCTCCTTTTACTCTTAATTTTTCTGGGCATCTTTTGTTTATCTATAATCAATTACGTTGTTTTTGCATTGCATGCGTCTCAATTGGAATTACCCATTTTTATTAACAGTCTCAATTTCTTAGCTGTGATTTATTTGTTTCTATTCAGTAGGCAGGAGCAGGGCTAAGGTAAAGCTTCTCAAATGTTATTTATATAATTAATTAATTAATTAATTTTTTTTTTTTTGTGAATGTAAAAATTATTTGAGAGCTATGGGATAATGGGTCATTTGGTATTCTATCATAAGAAACTAATCTAAGTTTTCTGCTACCTAAAGTCATAAAATTTGGAACATACAACATCTTTGCACATTGCCATGCTGGTGCAATCGTTACTCAATGGTATTGGGGAATTGCATGAAGAAAGAAACCATACAGTGTTGCTGATTTTATTTACGAAGGATGATATTGATACCAATCAATATGTATATTTTTGATAGTTGGGGAAGAGGATATTTGAATTTTGGACATCTCTAAGGTGCCAATTAAGCTACAAGCTCTTGGGTGAAGAAAGAAATGATTCGGTGTTGCTGATTTTTGTTATTTATGAATGATGATGATGATGATGATGATACCAGTCAAAAAATATATATATGTTCTAAAAATATTGGATGCACAGGGCTACATTGATTTTCAAAGGAGCATGGAAGAGTGATGATCTTCAAGTGGAAACATCAAGGATTGTGGTTGTGGCAGAGATGAAGATTTTTGGTTGTGGATGTCTGCCAATACACTTTTTTGGGCACCTTGAGGATTTGATGTATAAGATGATGGCATGGATAAGGCTTATATGGACTTATCAAAAAAAAAAAAAAAGACTAAGGCTTATATGGGGATGTTGGGATGGTGGATAGGTTCCAAAAGAAGGAATAATGTGATAAGAGATAATTACATACAAGAAAATTAAAATGCAATTGGGAAAAATGGATTGAAGAAGTGGATCATTTCTTCATCTGTTCTTGTCCGCTTCTCTTGTTTGGAACTACGTATGCTCTTGATTCAGAAACATTTGGTTTTTCCAGATTTGATTGAATGTTGATGTTCTCTAAGCTAAGGAAAATTAGCTAGAAATTTGTTTAACCTTGTGGATATATCCAAAGTTATGGAGAAAATTATGTGTTTTTCACTCTATAGTTAATGGAAATTTAAACAGGATTTATGACAACCTATGATTATTCAGAAAATCAAGGAGATTGTCTTTGTGTGAGATGCTATCAAAAACTGAGTTCCCTAACTAATGTTTGCAGATTCCTTGCTTTGAAAGGAAACATATGAAAGGAAATGGGGAAAACACAGAGCAACCTGGGGGGAGGGGGATTTTAGAATAAGAATAAGGTTACATTTGGAACGAATGGAGATGAGATGAGAGGAGAGGGGAAAGTGGTTGAAATGTACTAAAATAGGTTATGTTTGTTTTGGAAGAGTTCTGCAATTTAAATAAATGAGTCAAAAATCATGTTGGATGTGGGGAATACAAATAGAAAAGAAGAAAGAGAGATAATGATAGATTCACCTGGGTCGGTTCATTAAATATATGGGGAAAAAAAAATACTGACCAAAAGCATGAAATTGAATTTGAAAAAATTAAGCACAACTTGACTTAGATATATGCCTGCTTCCATACATCAATTTGGTTCCTTCGTATGCCTATGAGTTTGTGTTTTTTGGTTATGTTTGTTTTATACGAATTTTATTCAAGAAATTTCTTATGGTTATCTTGGGGTTCATGTAATCAGTTGAGCTGGAAAAGCAAAGCTACTGTGATCTTAAAGTTGTGAACAACACAGAAAATCATGTTGCTTTTAAGGTACTATCTCTATTACTATGCAGATATAAACATTGTTATCTGTTTCTGGATATGTATTTAGCAAGCCATTCTAATTTCATATCAGTTATGTATGACTTGAATGTCCCCCCTTCTTTTTTTGCTAGGTTAAAACCACTTCACCTAAAAAGTATTTCGTGCGGCCCAATACTGGAGTTGTAGATCCTTGGGACTCATGCATCATAAGAGGTGCTTTTTAATACCTTGCAAAAATCTTTTGATAGATCTTTTTTCCCCCTGCAAGTAATGACTTTTTGATAATCTATTGAACATATCTTTAGGAGAAACTGCCCAACATATAGACATGAGCAAAGTAGTGATTGGCCAATCAATGAATACCTGTTGGGTGATGGTTCGCTTTTGATTTGAGAAGTGTATTAGCTGGCACTAACTGAGCATATGCCACTTGGTTGCACACTGTGAACCATCACAATATTTGTTCTTAAAATATTCTCCAATAATCCCTGAAGATTTTCTTATTTTTATTGCTGCCTTTAACAAACTTCTTGATTTGCAGTCACCCTCCAAGCCCAACGAGAATATCCTCCAGATATGCAATGCAAAGATAAATTTCTTTTGCAGAGTACAATAGTGCCTCCGAATACTGATGTTGATGATCTTCCACAAGATTCTGTAAGAACGTTGATTTTGAGAGTCTTGCCTTTGTTTGACTAGCTTGATCATATTCTGTTGAAATAATGCTGATGTTGTACAGTTGATGTTTACTATTGAATCCAGTTTACTAAGGACAGTGGAAAGGCTATAGAGGAATGCAAGCTTAGGGTTATGTATATTTCCCCTTCATCAGCTCAAGCAAACTCAACAGAAGAACCGTTGAGGGACTCCCAACTAAGTTCTGATAGTACTCACCTTGTAAGTTTTCTAGAAGTTTTTATGTTTTTGTGGTTCATTTTTTTTATTAATAAGTCTGGCTTGGTAGAATATGTGGGATATGCATGCATGTTTGTGCAGGCTGAAGTTTGTGCATGCATTTGTTAATTATTTTAGTTTGTTAGGGGCACAGTTACCTGCACTTACATGTTTCATCATTTGAAAATGACTTTCAAGGAAGTACGTAGAAGCACTACTTCATTGCCTTGTATGAAATTAGCACCTAGATATCTTATCACAGACAAGCCAAAGAATGAAATCAGGGCTTTAAATGTGTGCCATACTATTCATAGAAAATCTGAAAATATTTCTTTTTGCAAGTTAGATGTGTTATGTGTTGAAAACAGCCTCATGAACTGTGCATGAGGCATTATGCTCATGAATTCATTTAAACAGATTGCATAATTATTAAAATAGGTCATGCAATTAAAAGCAGATGTCATACTCACTTAAATTGCCATGTGATAGGTGTGAGGATTTTTCCTTGTTTGGAGGAAAATTCTGTCATACTTCTGTCCAGTTATTGATTTCTAGTTATCTACAACTAAGTATACATTGAAGGCACTACTTAATTTCAACTTCTTAACATGCTCATTGAGATGTTTACAGTGTGCTGTATATTTTTCAATCTACTTCTAATTCCTTTTTCCCCCTCTTTTCGTCCAAAATTTTCTTTTGCATGCAGAACCAGACTTTGCAGCGATTGAAGGATGAAAGAGATGCAGCTGCACAACAAACAAAGCAACTGCGACAGGAACTGGTATGTATTATGTTTTTCCCTGATCTATTTGTTTTCAGTCTTATTTATTAGTTTGATGATGATAATGTTAATCTCTCAGGTTCTGCAAGTAAAGATGGTATATTTTTAAATGTACATGAGTGCATTAAACAATACCCCCCTGAAACTTTGATGACATCTGATTACTTTTAAAAGTCAACTGAAAACTTGTTATTGAGTCAGTTACCTTGGACTTGTCAGCTATACTGTTGGAATTATTGACAATTCTCTGTAGAGTAAAATGGTTTGAAAACAACACAGTCGTATAGCCTGCCCCGGCTTAGCTCGATTGGTAGGCCATAGGGTGTGCTCCCTCAAGGTCCTGGGATCAAGTCTAGGATTATCCGATGCACGGTTCTTGTGGGCAGGGTCATGCATCGGAGGTTACTCTACAGGGGTGGGTCCAAAGGGCCGTATCTTGAGGAGGTTTCCCATCATAAACAATAAAATTAAAAAACAAAACCACATTTGTATAGCCCATTCCTTGATATTCTGATCAGCATGTTAGTATCATATTGCAATCCTCTGGATCAGTTTGATTGTTTAATTTTCTCTTTCACCTGTCGATGGGAGCTCAGAATGATCAGTGAAAGTAAATATCATCTTCATTTTTATGTGTAGATATGCTGCACAAAATAATAGAGTTTCTCTATAATTTACTCTTTATGAAATATAAAGCTGCTGACATTTGTGACTACTAGCTAATATATCTGTTTTCTCTCCAATAGGAGATGCTGAAGAGACGAAGAATTCGAAAAAGTGATCGTGGCTTCTCTTTCACCTTTGCTATCTTTGTGGCACTTATTGGCATCATGGTTGGCTTCCTCTTGAACCTCTCATTGTCCTCACCGTCTACAGAATGAATTGATACCTCTCAGCAGAACTTCAGGAGATATTATTTTCACTTGTTAATTTCATTGTATAATTCTCACTCAGTTGGATGGAGAGTTCACTTATTTTCTTTTCTTTTGTATATTGATTATGGTAAATCTGTTGTGATCAGCTGTTTTAGAGAACATGTTTCTATTCCATCACTCCCAATGTGGCAGTGAATATTATTCGTTTAATCCCAAATGTTAATATTGCCAACTTCATTTGACATTTCTGGCATTCTTATGGGGCTGCTTGCCAGCTGATGAAGGCTGAGTGCCACCTTGAAAGCACTGTCCCTTTAACCTTTGAGAATTAACATTCCGAGGGAGCCCAGTATGATCAGATGGAGGTTAATGTGTCATCCCAAAAGAATTTTAATTTAGATATTGCTCAAATTCAGTTAGCAATACCAAGTATATAAGGATTTTTAATTAATCAAACACATGAGGTTTTTTAATTAAATCAAACACATGGTTACACTGATCAATAAACTATAAATAGTGTTATTGAATTTAGTAAACGCACATAAGAAACTGTGCTTAAGTTTTACAATGCAATACATGCATACACACATGCGCTAGAGAATAATAACAATAGAAATAAAAACATGTAAAACAAGTGAAGCTTAAAATATACTAGAAATAAAAACATGTAAAACAAGTGAAGCTTAAAATATACTAGAATAGACTACGATAATGAATTTTGGATTGTAGATATTGATATTGATATTGAAATTCAGAACACTTTGGATAAAGCTAGATGTAAGTGGGAATTGAAGAATTGTAGATATTGAAATTCAGAACACTTTGGATAAAGCTAGATTCTAGATGCAAATGGGAATTGAAAGATTGGGAATTTATGGATACAAGGAGAAATGGGATAAGGAAAGAAGAATGCTAGAAGAGATGTTTAATTAAGAAAAATGATAGTTTCTTCTTTCTTGGAGAAACACTCTTCTTATAGAAGTTTATTTCTTTTACTCTCCCTTTGGTCTTCATTGTTATTAATTATCTTGTTGATTTTTTTAGTCTTTGTTGCCATTATTTTGTCTTTGATTTTCTTTCGTTCATGAGAGTTATTATTGGCTTTTTGAATCACTTTTGAAGTTAGATGAAAGTAATGAAATGCACTTTTTTACCTTTTACTTTTGGACGAATGTTTTGTTTCATTTTATTACTTTTATTAAAGATATGAGAGATGAATTTTTTTTTTTTTTTTTTGGGGATAAAAACTAGACACATTTTTGGGAAAAAAAGCTATAAAAGTAAAATAACAACATACAAGTCGGAAACATAAAAAAAATGTTGGCAATGGTTACCTCATGCATTTATTTACAATTTACAAGAGAGAAGAAATGCTAGTTTGATAAAATTCGATCAAAATCTTGCTCAATTTGAATGGGTGAATTCTTTGGTCTAATTAATGCTGCTAATTTCATCTCATGGGAGCGAGGTACAAAATTTTAAAAATTGGATTGCGTTGCTTTCTTTCAGACAAGCTAAAACACGTGGCCCCCACCCCCAGCAATGCCATTTCAAAATTTGCCAAAAACAGCAAACTATCCAAAAATCAAAAGGGTACTCCCGTCATTTTGTCCATACCAAAAAAAAGAGAGAGAAATGGCGGGAAATGTGCACGTGCCAATTCTCAAACCCTACTCGTGCTAAATTCCCGCCTCTCATTCTCTCTCTTAACATTTCTGCAAAATCTTCCATTATTCACTGTCTAAAGTTTAAACCCCCCCCCAAATTTCTCTCAGATCTGAAGCTCTATGGAAACTCGTCTCACCGACTCGGCTTCCGAACTCAGCCTCGCCACCACCACCACCACCACCGCTGCTACAGAGTCGGAGAAAGCGTGGCACTTTCTCGCGATCCTCCTATCTCTAGGCCGTCCGGCTCGCCCAGCCGAGCTCGCTTCCCAATGCGCCTTGTTCCGCGCCACTTCCGACCTCGTCGAGTCGCTCTGCTCCATCCCTAACTCGCCGCTCTTCTTCACGGCCGATCTCCACGTCACTCTCTCCCCGCTCGCCCTAACTTCTCTCGCTCAGTTCGCCGCAAATTCCAGCTTGATTCACCTCTTCTCGCCGTCGCGGATCCGAATCGGAGTTCCCCAAGCCAATTGGTTGTGGAATCAGATCGATTTTGTCACAACGTGCTCTCGGAAGCGCAAACTGATTTCGTTTTCGGATTGTGAACTTTCGCCAGTGCCGAAAAGAAGAGCGATTTTGAATTACACAGCTGGTAAGGAGAATTTTTTTGTTCTTTTCAAAAATAATTCAAATTTTGTGCAAACACACTGAATTTTCATCATTAATTACAGCAGAAGTAGAGGAAAAAGCGTCGTCGTGTTCGCGGAAATCAATTCAGTATGTTTATCCAAAGGTATCTTATTTATTTATTTAGTTTTTGGTTGAATTTAACTTGAATTGCAGTTCAAATTGTTGAAGTAATTTGCTTTTCCAATATGAGACTATGCTAGATTTGAATTTTTTACATTTGTTGTGGTTATGTGAAATTCAAGAGGATAGTTTTGTGTTGATGTTTCTAATAAGATGCTGCGCAATTGGTTAAGAGTTCGTTTTGTAATTCTTGTTTGAGTGAGTTTTGACTCCGTGGCTTCATGTTGCTTGTGTTGAGGACTGATTGTATTTGCATGTATGTTCTCTACTTCTTCCCTTAGATGACATATCGTCACTCCATAGGTACTAAAATTGGCCACTTTAAGTTTGTTAAGGGCTAAAAGTAATCACTTTAAACTCCAGGAACTAAAATTGTTCACGAGTTAACTTTCAGAGACAAACGATGTATTTTGACCTTAATTTATTCATAAAATAAAATAAATAAAAATAAGATACCTGCCTCACTATTGTAACAGGTGTACAGTTGCTAGAATTATCTTATGAGACTGTGTTGGCTAATCCTAATCAGTGTGAAATGTCCAAATGCAGGTGATTTGCATCTTTTATTGTCAGTGCATGACACTAGTCTTCTACTATATATTAAAATGGCCTTCAATACTGACTTTGTTTGGGTGACACCTCTCTCTCTCTCTCTAGAATAACAAGTTTGGTTTTCATGAAATTGTGTGTGTGTGTTTTTTCCCCCTATTATTTTCTATTTTGTTTGAAGCAAAATTTTGTTGGGCCTTTTTGTTTATATTATTTCAAGAAAATATTTGTTCTATTTAATGAGGTGCAAGCTAGCAAATTACTCTTCCAGTTAGCTTATGAATCATATCATTCATTCAGGTGCAGCTTCAAATGGCTGACGATATTTGTAGGAGCATAAACATGCAGCCAAGTAACATGTCAGTAATGGTGAATAAGTTGATGCTCACACCCTCCATGTTTGCCAAATCCAGTGCTGGTCAACTAACTTGTAAACTGAAGAACCTGGAATATGTAGAGGGTGACATTAATTCAAGCATATTCCTGCAAAGGACGGTGACTAAGTCAATAACGGCAAGTGAGCCTGATCCAGGAGCCACTCTTCCAGATACCATTTTGGACCATCCAGTTCTGTGTGAAGATGCTAAAATAAATGATTTAGATCTTGGAAGTATAGCAAATCTTGATGCCAGATGTTGCCCACTAGAGTTTAGGAATGTTAATGATGCTTCTAAAGCTACACAAGTTATAGCGTTTGAAAATGAAAGCATTATGGAAGGTCAGGAGGAAGAAGAATTTGTGGATTCTGCAAGTCTTAAAGGGGAAACAGAAAATGATTTTAGAACGATGAAGAATGTGAATTCTATTGATATGCTGTCTTCTTTAAACAAAGAGCAAAAGCCTACACATTTGGAAACCCGGGCTGTCTCTCCAGAAGCTGATCTCTCTGTAGCTCAGAAGCAGTTGTCAAAACCCTCTGCCAAAACAAAGGCAATTCACAAGGATGGGATGGCTTTAAGACTGCATGCTCTCTCAAAGTCGTTAGGGCATAGCAAAGCTGTTGGTTCACCCAAAAAGAAGCAGCAGCATAGAAGGGATCAAACATCAGTCAGCATGGCGCAAAAATTAAAGCGTAATTATGATGACATGCATATTAAGGAAAGAAGGGGAAGCTCAACTTCTGTTTATCCCAAGGTAGCTCCAATCTGAAATATCCATATCTTATATTGTACTTGGTGGTCAACATCTATGTCCAGCTGCCTGGGTCTTAATTTGAGCTAATTTTCTACCCGAAAAGGGAATAAATGAACTTATCTGCTGAGTTTTAGTTGTTACTGACTATAGATGCTTACTTTGTAGGATCAACAGGAGCCAAAAGTACTTCCAGACTTTGAATCTTATATAGTAGTAGAAGAAGAAGGTTCAGGTATCAAAAGCTTTGATTACCTCCTGGTATCTTACCCACATCTCTGGCAATCCATTGATTGTTATACAGGTCATTGATTGATTTGTCTAATCCCAAACTTGCAGGTGGTTATGGCACTGTTTACAGGGCAAAGAGAAGAAGTGATGGAGTCACTGTTGCAATTAAATGTAAGTGAGGCAACATTATATGTCATTCCATTGACTGTTTTAGTCCTGGAATCTGTTTAGCTACACATTATCACTAAAGTGCCTGCAATCTTGGACTTAATTTGACTTCTTTTGACTTTTCTTACTTCAATGTGAACTACGATTAAATCTAAAACTGGAATGCACTGGGGCTTAAACTGCCATTACAATTGAAAAGGTGGGGGGGGGGGGGGTTAGATTGTCTCGTCAATAGAAAAATTGTCTAGGATTTGTATATTTCCCATTTGCGATTCTGTAACATTGTAAACCAAGCTGTCTTTCTTGTAGTTTTCTCTTTTGGTTGTCTGAGAAGGAAGGCTATGTTCATTTGATCTAGTAATCCTATGTAGTCAACCTAGACTAATTTATATTATAGGGGCTGTATGGTTTCATACTAAGGGTATGGATTGCATACTAAGCATATTGGCATATTCTTTTGTGTTCTTACAACAACCATTTGGAGTTTCTGCTTATTGCACCCCCTCATAGATAAGCTTTCATGACGGAATCACTTTTAAAGTATATTTTTTTTCAATTTTCACGAGTCTAAAATTGTGAAACACTTGTGTTGGACATGATATGACGTGGATTTCGGTGTGGGAGAATCTGAGATTTATCAAACTCACCAACTTGTCATTCCTGACATTGATGCTCAACAACTTAAATGAGGAAGAAAGTTCCCTCAACCTCAAGTTTGCTTTGTTTCTAAGTAGCTCTATATGAGTTAAGTGCCTGCATTGGACATCCTAAGTTACATATATGCTTCTTTTTTGGCATGATTTAGAACTTAAATTGGTTGTTAGATCTTTAGCCATATCTCTGTGTTCAAACATTCTGAGAGTAGAATAGTTTGACACCTAGACACATACTTTCACCCAACACTCAAAACCCCAAGTCTATGTACTGTAGTGTAGCCAATATTATCATAAAGAATGCCACCACTGTTTGTCTTCTGTAGGAATAGTGACATACTAGAAGTATGAGAAACTTGTCAAAAGAACAAGAAAATTATTAGAGTACGAGATTACTCCCTGATCTCAGGTTTTTTGATGGCTCTGCAGGCCCACACCCTAATGCTCATAGGCGCCATGTTAGCAATGAACAGAAGATGTTGGAACGGTTTGGGTAAGGATTTTATGGAAGTTCATTTATATGAACTGCATTGCATTTTGCAGCCAACAAGTTGTGATTTAATATGCAAGTTATTGTTTTAATTCAGGGGTAAAAACTTTATTATTAAATATGAAGGATGTTTCACGAATGGAAATTCCGATTGCTTTGTTCTAGAGCATGTTGAGCATGACAGGCCTGAGGTAATTATTCAATATTAATTTCTTTTTCTTTTTTACTTTCTTTTTTTTCTTGTCTGAACATGGATGTTGAGTTTGAAATAACTCTCAGGTACTAAAGAAAGAAATTGACATGCTTCAGCTCCGATGGTATGGCTATTGCATGTTCAGAGCACTTTTGAGTCTCCATAAGCAGGTAAATATAGTTTCCCTATATGTTTTATTTGAATTCATGTACTTTTTGCATGGCTAGGGATTCTTAGAATTTTTGTTTTGCATTTGCAGGGAATAGTTCATAGAGACGTTAAACCTGGCAATTTCCTTTTCTCTCGTAAGGCCCATAAAGGTTATCTCATCGATTTTAACCTTGCCATGGTTAGTTACACTTCTCTTGTTATTCTAATGCTTGTATCTAGTTTATTTCCGCTGAATTTTTCCCTCACAGATTATAAACTGTTGGGTTACTATGGTGTTTCTTTATATGTTTGACAGGATTTGCATCAAAAGTATGGAAACACTTGTAAGTCTTGGTTCCTCTCAAGTTGTGTGTTTTAATCTACTGATGGACTGGTTTTAGTATAAGTAACATTTGACTGTGTACAACTCCAATTTTTATTGTATTAATCCTTATTTGGTAAGACTTAATGAGGGAAAAGAAAAAAAATGAAACTAAGGTGTCGCATTCTAAACCAACACCACCCCCCCCCCCCCCCCCCCCCCCCCTCTCTTAATGTGAGAAAAAGGGGGTGTCTTTGTTGTCTAATGTGTTCTGCTCTTACTTTCACAGAATCAAACTAAAGCTGTTGCTGCTCATTTGTATACATTTACAGGCAAATCAAGGATGGGATACGATTCAAGCATAAATCGTGTTATGGTTCAGAATGCCAAATCTACACCTCCAACCAAAGGTGGGAAGTTCCCAGCTGCTAAAACTTTGCAAGCAGTTAATCAGGAGACAACAAAAGTCTCCAAGTCAACTTTAGATCCTAAGAACCTGAAAAAAAAGGCTTCAGGGCAAGGAAAGGGCCACAATGACTTGGGTAGTTGGAGTGTAATCAAAAGTCAAGGTGCAGATGGCTCAGGCATAACCTCGGTGAAGGATGTGACAAGCACTAGGACTCCTTCAGCAGAAAGGCGGAGGGAACCTATGCCATGCCAAGGTAGGAAGGAGCTCATCAGCCTGTTACAGGAAACAATGCAGAGTCCAAATCATGAAGCATCAAGTGTTCCAGCCCCCATGAGAAAGAGAGTTGCTGCCACTCCTGGAAAAGTGGATAGCAAGCTTGGCTATATTACTCCCATGCCCCTGCATTCTTCTGTCATTGGTTTTGCTGGTGCTGGCTTAATAAAGAAAAGAGGTGTGTTTTTTATAGCAATTAAGACAATTTTGGACGGAAATAAACTGTATTCTTCCTATTGATCCCGTTTAATTTGTTGTTAGGGGATGGAAAGCACAAGAGGGAAGGTCCTTGTGTTGGAACCAAAGGCTTTCGGGCTCCTGAGGTGAAAAATATAATCAACCTTTGATCTGAATTTTTATCGAATTTTTCCTACCCTGACACTCTGGAACTGTTGCAGAATCATGCTGCCTGATCTTAAAATTACGATTCTAGCAGAGAGAGCTGCAAGCTCATTTATCAATATAATTGTGCTTGATTTTTGTTTTCAAATAGGATTAGAGAAGCTCATGTTTTGAGTGATTAGTGCAGGTCCTGTTCAAATCTCCACATCAAGGCCCGAAGGTTGACATCTGGTCTGCTGGGGTCACCTTACTATACCTGATGATTGGAAGAATGCCTTTTTTCGGAGATCCTGAACAGTAAGAATCATTGTTTTCTTTTTTTAATGGTTTTATGCACTCCTGGTTTTTCATCTCCGTACTCCATTTGGCTAAACATACTACTGCTGTTGTCAGGAACATAAAGGAAATATCAAAGTTTAGGGGCAGTGAAGATTTATGGGAAGTTGCCAAGCTACATGACCGTGAATCCTCATTCCCAGTGGTATTCGTCATTCATATTACAATCTGTTCAATGATATATAAATTAGAAGACACCTTGTATTGAAGAATGTCATTTTTGTTGTCACAGGAACTCTATGATACACAATCATTGCCATCTGCAAAGCTGAGGGATTGGTGTGAAACAAACACAAAGAGACCAGAGTTTCTTGAGGTAATCCCAAGATCGCTCTTTGATCTTGTGGACAAGTGTTTGACAGTAAACCCTAGATTGAGGATTAATGCTGAGGAAGCTCTCAAGCATGAGTTCTTTGCTCCATGCCATGAAGCTCTGAGAAAGGAGAGGCTTTGCAGGCAGGGTTTCAGCCTGGACTCTAGAACTAGCCATTCTTGACATGGACAAATCAGAGTATCAAACCAGTGAAGAATTCTGGAGAGCAAGCTTGATCAGCTTTGTGGAGGCTCTTTGTGTTCTAAACCTGCTTGTATGTTAGTTCTCAGTGCACCAATGAGCTCTAGAAAATCGCACATTCTCTCCTTGTAAGAGCAAGGTGGATAACAAGGTCTTGGGTTCAAGATCCAGCCGATGTATGTGTAACTTACTGATAAAAAAATGTAGGTTAGCTTTCAGTCTTTAGGCTTGTCATAGCAATTTTTGCTGTCGTTTTGTACAATATCAGCTCTGTTCCAATTCAATTCTTTTTATACCTTGTATAGTCTCTTCTTATAGCATTGTAACTTTTTCAATGATATGATTATGATTTAAAATGGTATGGAGAGCTGCAAAGATATGTTTGATCCAAATTCCAAAAGGAGCAGCTATGCAAATTGTTACTCCCTATAATATGCATTTAGATGTTATTTATGCTGCCACTTTCCCCTATTGTTATATCACTGAATTATCCTCTAGACTTATTATATTCATAAATGCTTTTGACCGACCTCTGTCTTTGAAAGTGATCCAAATAATGGTAGGTTTCCTTTGCAAATCAAATTCTTTTCGAAGCTACCGGCTGAATTCCACTTTCATGATAGATTATTGAAGAGATGGTTTGGATCCATTGTAATGTTTGAACAGTAGATCTGCCAGGCAATGCTACCAAAAGAGCATAATCAGCCAATTCAGCCCAAGGTAGCGTTATCTGGAAGAAACTTGAAAGTCTCAAATTTTGGAAGCCTTGAACTATTGCAACATTTTCGTCCGATAATTGTTGTGCATTCTGTGTTACCTTTTGGATCTGGAAGCAGTGACCATCAGAATGAAGGAAAACTAAAGCAGATAATCATTAATTCTCTGGTCAGCTTCAGATTGTGCAGAAGTTCATGCAATTTATGATATTGATCATCATAGGATCTTCTAGTTTAATAGCAGGAATAAGTGAGTAATGAAAAAAGTAAGATAGTGCCATGCATCCAAAGTTCAAAATAAAAAGAGACCAGTTGCATGACGTTGGAGACAAGGTGCCAAATAGAGAATTCGGCATAGGATTATTAAATATTCCTCCTCTGAGTCGGACATCAAAAATTGGGAAATATATAAAAGCTATAACTTATTATCTTTTGCTATTATTATACCCAAAACATTGACTTTACCAATAGATCCTAATCCTATATTAAACAATCTAAATGTAGCTTTCAAAAAATAGGTTAATAACTTAAGCTGATTCTTAAGCCTTTAATTGATCTTTTGATCTCTAGATAAATTCATTATATGTATGTTGATTGCATTTGTATTTTGATTCCTCTCTTGGATGTGTTTGAAGTCCATATTTCTTGTCAACCACGCAGATCTTTGTAAGTATGAACCTGGAAACAGGTAGAGGCACACGGTTTTGTTTTTGTTTTGTTGGTTTTAATTTTTTTTTTTTTTTTTGAGAAGCTTGTTGGTTTTAATTTAGGAGCAAAGTACGGGGAAAAATCGTGCAGATTTTTTTAACATATCCTTCGTTGAGCTTATTTTGATTTGACTTGTGCGGCCACTTGCTACTTCGTTCTAGTGTGTTAATGAAATATTCTTTCTTTCTATATACTTTGCTATTGCGTGTTAATGAAATGTTCTCATTCATATATATATATATATATGGAAGGTTGTGTTAACAAATGCCTTGACGGCATCGCAAGTTGTCCACTAACGCTAAACTTTGTGCCAGAATTTTTGTATTTTGTGTTAGAATTATTGTCTTTGTGTCAGTATTTTGTCAGTTTTATAGTCTTGTTAATTTTATATAATTTTTCATATTTATTCAATTTTTTTTATTAAATGAAGCTCATATTATTTTAACCTTAATAAATGCAGCACGATTCTTATTAAAATTTATCATATATATATATATGTATACATATACATATAGAGTAAGTATTTGCCTACTTGCTTGTTTCCATAAATAATTGGTAGAGAAAGAGGAGGTTTTTTTTGGGAGGGTGGGGGGCCTACCTCAAATTTTTTATTTTTATAAAAAAAATGTATAATTGCATATATCAATGTACATACAGGGGAAATAAATGCCCTATCTAGAATCTTCTACCGAAGTAGAGAAAATTTTTGTTAACAATTTGTACAATACAAAGTTTGATTTGAACTCGTAATGGAAGTATAGAATCTTCTACTGAAGTAGAGATAATTTTTGCTATCAATTTGTACCATACAAAGTTTGATTTCAACTCAATCATCTGTATTCTATCAAAATTTATCATGATGATCTTATAAATCTCAAAATAAATTAATTAGTGATTTCTTACTAAATTTCACAGCAATTTTTGGTTAAAAAAAAAATAAAAATCAAAGAACCCGTTAGAATATTAGCTACCATTTTTATTGTGGAACCTCATTTCGATAATGTTCATAGTTGAAATGTTTGTTTCATAATTGTAATAACAAAAAAAAAGAAAAAAGAAAAAGGAAGAATATATTGGGCTTTGTGGAGCCTAGTTGTATTTGATCCGGTTGATGATCAGATCTGACCCGAATAATATTGCGTGGTTTTTTAATGGGAGATTTTTTAAGGCTTACGCCCAGGAAAAATTTTTGGCTCATTTTGTAGCTCATTGTGAATTTTATACGCAAAATGTAGAAAATGTTGTTTTTGTGATTAGGGTTTGTTGTTGTAGTTGTAAGAGAGAAAAAAGACAGAAGCCGTACTTTGTATTTTTCTCTGATAATAATGAAATTTCTGTAACTCCGTGTACGTAAACAAATTGTCAAACTACGTAAATACTTTCTTGTGTGTGTGATTAATTTTTTTTTTCATGTGTTTTTTCTCTATATTTTATTTCTCACAGGTTGAAAATTTCGTGGCATTTCCTTACAGAAAAAGTATAAGAACTATTTTATAAACAAATTGATAGGTTATTGATCTTGCTAATAATATTTATTTACCCAAAAATAAATATTAGTTTTAAAAAGATTCACGTGTCTCTTGAGGGTCTAGAGCTAAGCTAAGAATAAACAACTTCATTACATGTACTCTATAATAATGCTTAAAAGTAAAGTCATCTTGTTGATGACAAAAAAACAAAACACCCGAACAATTCTTTACACAAATCTTGAGTCTCAAATTATTAATTTAGGTCTCAAAAAAGCAGACAATCAAAGTATCATACTAAAATCCATGGCCATAAAACATAAACACACACACACACACACACACATATATATATAAATATATATTTTTTTTCTATGAGCGGATTCTTTTTGGGTAAGGGATTTGTTGTTATTTTGTTAGTAAAAAAATTGCTTTTGTTTTGGAAGGGAGCCGCCAGCCATAAATATGGTCTAGGTAGCCATTTTAACTTTTGGGGAGGATATTCAATTATGAGGGCCGTCTATGAATTTTAAATTAAAAATTTTAAACCTATCTATTAATATTCACTATTAGAAATGTTTTAAAATTCTTTCCTAAAAAAAAAACGGAAGAAGAAATGATTTAAAATTCAAGAGGAGTCACCCTTGATCTATTCTGAATTCCGCCTCTGATTTATTATATAATATAAATTTTTTTCCTTGGTGTCAATTTTTTATTTATTTTTATCATCAAATTAAGACTACAATAAATTTTTAGTATATATGAGAATTGAATCCAAATCACCATACTCTCAAAAATTTTACCCATTATGTTAATTGGAACCCACGTGTCTAATTTTTTTTTAATAATAATATTTTAGTCATTAAAATTTGCATAAATTCCATTATTTTCCCTCCTAAATTTTGCAAAAAAAGCTTTTTAAAATAGATTAGGAGAAAATTTAAATATTTAAAGACAAAATTATAAAACGAACTTTTTCGACTTTTTCTTTTATTAGATTTTTTTAATTTTTGCTTACATGTCAAGATGTTATTGGTGATATGACTCAATCCCTTGGTCCTTTTACTTTGTCTTAACTATATTTTGCTTGGCACAGGGGTTGCTGCTGTCTTCGAATTCATCGTCATCGATGAGTCTGGTCAATAACTACTGGTCTTTTTAAAGCCTGGACTTTTCCTGAACGACCTATTGATTTACCTTTTTACCCCTACAGTTATAAACCGTGTCCCACTCCAACTTCCTTTCAATTTCTATCCCAATACCCGGAAACCACAACCTCACCGCACTCCTTTGTGGTCCTTATAAAATTGTATTAAATTTCTTAATTAATTTCCTACTTAACTTTTCCCTTAAATTTTTTTTTTTCTAACTAACTTCAAACATCAATAATTTTTTTTAAATGAATTAATAAAATTTTAATAATTTTATGCTGGAATTACCTTAAATATTCTAGAGTCTCTTAAACTATTATTAAAGGTCTATTTATATCATGGGAAATGCTAACGAATGCCCTTAGGGCATTGGTTAACAATCTATTTGAGGAAAGTTTTTATGGGAAAATGAAATAAAGCAATTAATATTTTGACAGTTTTTTTCATTTCCCATAAAAGTGATGTAAAAACTTTCCTAAAATAGATTGTTAACCAATGCCCTAAGGGCATTCGTTAGCATGACCCATTTATCATTATCTTCTATACTACTATTTAAGAGGTTTTCCCTGTTTGGATTCCTATTTTTTTAGTTCAAAAATGCCCTTACAGTCCTATGTTTAAGTAGAGACAAAATTAAAGGACAATCTGGTAAAAACTCTTTTTTTAGTTCAAAAATGCCCATACTGTCCTATATTTAAGTAGAGACAAAACTAAAGGACAATTTGGTAAAAATGTAATTCCAACTTCATTAAAATATTGCCTAAAAAATAGCCACTACTCTATTAATTTTTAAATTAATTTATTCACTTATAAATTAGATTTTTTAAAATAAAAATCATATATATATATATATAATAATTAAATATAATTTTTTTTCTACAAAATAAGACCACTAAAAAAAAAGTCTCATCGCACGCGCGAAGCGCGTGTGGTGAGACTAGTAGTATTAAAGTAAATTGAGGTGACTTTTTTATAAAGCCAAAAGAAAGTCTACAAAAAAAAAAAAGTAAGTTCTTGTTCTTTCCTTTTACGTGTAAATTAAGTTTGGCCTTGGATACATTTATTTCTATTGATTTATCTTCTTAAGAAAATAAATTGTACATAAAAATAAATTTTAAAAAAAAAAAAGAATAAGAAGGTTTCAAAATTTTTCTTAAAAGCTCATCATGATCCAAAATACCAAACAACACCAAACCTCAAATGATAAAATCCTTTTTTTTTTTTTTTTTGTGTGTGTGTGGATAATGATAAGGGAATAAAGCTCATCATGTATTTTTTTTTTTTAAATTTAAGAGATAAAAGAGTTTGAACAAATACGTGAGATCCACTGTTTTTAATTTGTTTACAGTTGTATTATTAAAAATATTTTTTGTATCTTGAAAATATCCACCGTTTTGAAAATCTTTTCTAAATCAAGAAAATAGGATACAATTTTTTAAAAGAAAAAACTATATTTAGAAAATATTAGCCAAACAATAAATTCAAGTGTAAGATCTACTATTTTATAAATTACAAAAAACAAAAAAAAACTATATTTAAATACCTTTACCAAACAAACTAATAATATATTTGATTGTATTATTTAAACAACAATTTTTATTATTTAAATAATATAATATACATTTTTACAATACTATTTTATCTGCACATATTTCCACGACGCTTGAACAATAGTGAACGTTACCAAACGGACCAAATTGCTTCCCTAAAAATGAAACTATCCCATCGTTCACGGATCTAAAACACCGTAAGGTATATCCGTAAATAAGTACAAAGAAAAGGGCATTACAGTTCTTCGACGAAGCCTAGAAGTTTCGCCGAAATAACCCACCTAACCCCTATATAAAGATAAAGAATCCCAAAACTTCTACCACTTCTTAGAATTCTTTGTAATCGCGTACTTTCTCGCTCATTTTCTCTCGCCCCAATCAAGAATCAATGGACGCTTTCTCGTCATTCTACAATACCTACGGCTCTACACAGAGCCGCTGGAGCTACGATTCCCTTAAGAATTTCCGCCAGATCACTACCGAAGTCCAGGCTCATCTCAAGAAGGTACTGATTTGTCTTGCTAATATTCTCTCTCTCTCTCTCTCTCTCTCTCTCTCTCTCTCTCTTAGATTCGCTGAAAATTCTTGGAAAAAAAATGAATGAAAGAAATAGGAGAAGCCCGATCTTATGTTGTAGAGATGTTTGATTTTTGTAATTTTCCTATTTATTTGACATTTTCTCGGAGAATTTAGGTTTTGTTTGTTTACCGCGAAAGTTTGACCGAAAATGTGAAAGAAATCAAAGAAAATTATTTTTTAGGACAAATTTCCTAGCCGCAGTAGAGGACATGGAAAAGAAATGAGAGTATGATTTGGATGCTTGATGATTGATTGATTTTTTTTTTTAAATAAAATAAATTTTTTCATATTTTAGACCGAATTTTGCTTTGTTTGGTTTCTGAGAAAACTGGCAGAAAAGAAAAGAACAGTCAAGGAGAAAAGGCTTTGGATCTTAATTGTAGGGTTTCCATAATAACGGTGTAATTTTCTTAGTTGGATTACCTAGAAAATTGAAGAACCCTAGTTTTCTTAAAAATTTCTGATCGTATTTTATTCTTTAGAGTTGCTGAGAGAACTCAGGTAAGGAAGGAAATTTATGAAAATATAATTGTATTGTTGTGACTACTGAATTTTCAAGATTTACAATTTGGTTGAATTTCTATAAATGATTTTAGGGTTTAACTAGTCATGGTTCATGTTGGGTTTTGAAAGTGAGTTTCTGTGAATTGTGTTATGATATTTAGGAGACATTTGAACTTTGAGGCATAAAGAGAATGTGCTCTGAAAATTTTGTTGGTCATTTTGGTTACCTCTCTAATTTCGTAAAATGAAATGTTGCAGGTGTACCTGACACTATGCTTTACTTTGGTCGCTTCTGCTGCGGGGGCTTACCTGCATTCCCTCTGGAACATAGGTGGCATGTTGACCACAATTGCTTGCTTTGGATGCATTCTGTGGCTATTCTCCACCCCTGCTTATCAAGAGGTATTCACTGTTGATTTTTGTTGCTTTCTTATCTATTTATGTCTCGTGTTTCTGGTTTTTACTCTAGGTTTTTTGCGTGGTGTTTTCTTGGTAAGCAGAAAAAGAAGTTTTCTCTGTTGATGGCAGCTGCTACATTTGAGGGGGCTTCACTTGGTCCTCTATTTGATTTAGCCAACGCGGTTGACCCAAGGTATGTATGGCCCATCAATCAAAGTGTTGCCATTGTTACCTGTTCTATTTACCTATGCTAACAACATTCCATAAATATTTTGTAAGCTTAAATATATTGTTGGTCCCTTAAGTTTAGCCCAAGAGTTAGTGCTCGCATTCAGTTCCTTAGATGACATGACCAAACAAATAGTTATGTTATCACTCCATAGTGACTAAAAGCAATGACTTTAAACTTCAGGTAATAAAATCACTCATGGGATAAACTCTAGGGACTAACAATGTAGCGAATAAATTGAGGGATTGTTTGTGTGGACTGAAATCAATAAAATGTTTTCATCAGTAATATTTATGTTTTTGTTTTATTTGCCTCTTGATATGTTGATTGAAATTTCATCTCTCTACTTTTACTCCTTAAATGATGTTGGAATAGAACATGCTAAAGCATGAAATTTTTTCTCTCTTCCAGTATTTTGGTTACTGCTTTTGTTGGGACTGCACTAGCATTTGGCTGTTTCTCAGCAGCAGCTATGTTAGCAAGGCGCAGAGAGTACCTCTACCTTGGTGGCTTGCTATCTTCTGGCCTTAGCGTCCTCCTGTGGCTACATTTTGCTTCTGCAATTTTTGGGGGCTCTACAGCCATCTTCAAGTTTGAGGTGAGGAGATTAATAATTACAAATCTTTTTACTTTTTTATTTTATTTTTGTGATTAGATTTTCCATTTTGCTTATTGAAATAGATGGTGGCAGTTATCTAACTCAATTTTTCTTGATCCTTTTTGCAGTTGTACTTTGGGCTTCTGTTGTTTATCGGCTTCATCGTTGTGGACACCCAGGATATTATTGAGAAAGCTCATTTGGGTGATATGGACTATGTGAATCACGCAATGCTTCTTTTCACTGATTTTGTTGCTGTTTTTGTCCGAATTCTTGTTATCATGGTGAGTCAAACTACAATGCGATGAAACAGTCTCTTCCTATTGTGAACCTTGGCAGTGTTAATAACTACTCTTGTTTGCCGCCTATGCATATTTATGTGGAACTTACATGGCTCTATTTGTTATGCAGTTGAAGAATTCCATTGAGAAGGGTGAGAAGAAGAAGAAAAGGAGGGATTAAGAGTGTGTCTAAGGAGCAGCAGCCGGACGAGTGATGCTTCTTGAAACCTTGGTTTACTAATGTGAAATCTTGTCCATAAATATGCTTTTTTTCTTAACTGAATCAAATTACTGTTAATACTTCGGAATATGTACTTACGGGGTAGTTGTGTTGGTTATGTGTTTTTTGGCTGCTGTTGTGTGTTCGGAATTTCTTTTGAGATCAAGACGTTGGTTTCAGCTTTCTATCAATGGATGCTCTCTACTTGTGGCCTTGTAAATTGATGGTTTAAAATTTAAATTATGATTATGACCATATTAGTCTAACCTTGTATAGACGACGTTGTATTCATGTGTTCTCTTTTACCTACTCTGCCTGCAGTCTTTGATTCTAACTCAGTCGGATTCATTTCTGACCTGAACTCTCTGTTCTCTTTGACCAATGTCTCTGCAGACTTTGATTCTAACGTAGCATAGACGTCTAGAATTCATGTCTGCCTTGAACTTGCCCTCTTTTATAAGGGTATTAGTAGTTTTTGTTTGTTGAGGGCTATAATTTCCTCCATGTTCATTCGCCTGTAGGCACTTGGCAACCAGAGAATCTGAATTTACTGAAATAATGAGTACTTGCCCGCAAAAATAATAATAATTACAAGTATGAAAATTTAGATTTGTCCTATTTTCAGTTGTTTTTTTTTTTAGAAATAAAATATAAAAAAAGTGGAAGTTCTCGATTTGGATGCATGATCCAAAGTTAACAGATATGGATCGTTTTGTATGCATAGAATCGTTTCGGATTGTATGCACAGAATCGTTCCGGAATGTGTTTGTAACGAATGGAAAGGATGCCAGGAAAAAGTTTAGCTAAGTTTAGCTTTAAATTAATTTATAAATATCTTTCTTTACAATTTGGTATTATGTGGTAATTGAAGAGATTATTTATATGTAATTTTAGCCTAGTCACGATTTTTAAATAAGGCATCATCTAATAAATTAAAGGAGAGTTTTATAAATTGTTATCTAGTAAATTAGAAGAGATTGTTTCAAATTGATTTGGAACTTATTCCAAATGGTATAAGCATGAGTCCAAGAGTCATTTGGTCTTTGACCATTGAAATTGATATCATCCAAGCTTACTTACAACACATCCGAGTAAAAAGGATTATAAATGAGATTTAACTAAGAGGTCATTTGAGATTTGCTTATTTTGCTGAAATTAAATTTTTTTTTGTTAAAAATATGGTTTATAATGTTAAAATTTAGCTAAAATAATAAGCTGAATAGTAAAATAATTTGGCAAAAATAAGTTTTTTTTCCAAACCGACACTTATTTTGCAATTAGAATGAATATCAATTTCAGCCCCATGCAAGCTGATCATCATCCACCTGACTGCTGGTTTGAAGAGTCCAACTCAAGACATTCATTAGGGCCCAGAGTTCTAGTAATGCCAATCTTCTTTTAGCAAAACCTCTTATAATGCTAAATCTTTTTAATTTTTTTATTAATGCATTCATTCAAAAAAATAAAGATTTAATTTTATGAGGAATGTTGTTATAAGTATGGTTCTATGGTAAAATTTTTATCCTTGAATAAAGGACGTGAAATTAAATCTGGTTTAAACTTTTCAGTGTACCTTACTCTCCACAAGAATCTGCAAAGCAATGGACAAACTAAATCGTAGCTTCCTTTGGGGAGACACTGCCACCAAAAAGAAAACTATCTTCTAAACTAGGAATTAGGAAACAATCACATAGTCCAAAAGCCTAGGTGGTCTTGGTAACAAGAGAAGCCTATGTCGTAACAAAGCCCTCCCAGGCTCCCTGCCAAGAGAGTGTGGGCTATCTATACGAATTCTTCTGAACACTGGGTGGATATGCTTACGAAAAAGAATCCCCATAATCTTAGATCCTCGAAGAGAAAACCCTAATCCTCCACTTGGTTCAATCTTTTGCAAAGCCCAGGACATTTGTGATAAGAGGGACTGGTTTGCTTATTAGAAACAAAGTCTCCATTAACTCCTGGCATGATAATTGGACCGAGTGGAGACTCCTCTGTGAAACCAATATGGATGAAAGATTCCTTAAAGTTTGTGATGTTTGGGACTCTCATGGAAATTGGCACCTTGACAACCTCTCCTTGTACTTCCAAATGCCACATGCTCGGTATGTCTGTCCTCCCTATAATCAACCCTCCAAATCCTAAGAAACTATCCCTCAGTTTCAACCATTTGGATTGATTTGAGTCACCCCCAACTCTCCTAGGAATTCCATTGCCATCCCTTGGAAGAATATTTAAAAAGAATGTGCAGTTCTACCCTTCAAGCCCCTGATATCTCGTGGAACATCACATTTCCCATCGCACTTGGACTATCTGGACAACTCGAACAAAACTGCCATAGAATGCCAACCTTTTGAACACCATTCAATTCTCAAAAGAATCAGATCCCCCGCAACTAAAATTTTCTTCTCCCTGCCATATAAAACAAAGGTGACCAAACTAAAAATAGCAGCCTCATTAGATGGAATCCACCTCCTCTAGGTTTCTTCAAACTTAACACTAACGGATTCGCTTGTAGTAACCCTAGCAAAGCCGCTACTGGCGTACTTATGTATTAGAGACTATATAGAGAGGGGCATGGATTGGGCGCTTCTCTAGAAGCATTGGTTTCACACACTCCTTGGCAGCAGAATTATGGGGACTACGAGATGGACTTACCCTTGCAAACAACATCAAATTCACAAGCCACATATAGAGCTCATATCTCACTGTTCCTTGATTGATGACTCTCACCCTTATAGTGCTCTAATTTCTGGCTACAAGTCCCTGCTCTAGCTTTTTGATGAAGCTCACATTAGTCACGTTCGCCGTGAAGGAAACTCAATCAGTGATCATATTGCGTTGTATTTTAATCCTCTTTCCTGTATTTTGTACCAGCTTTTAGATGATGCTTGGATACTTTAGACTTTGTAGTATTTACATTTTAGTTAATCTAATCTTTCCTTTTTACCCAAAAAAAATTAATTAAATCTGATTTACTTAAAAAAGAAACTATCTTGATGATTTTTTTTTTTTTTTTTTAAATTATTATAGAATGAATAAATGTTGTAAGTTTCAAATCCTATCACTTCTTTTTTCTTTTTTTCTTTTTTTTTTTTTTTAAATCTTAACATTGCACTTGGCTTTTTATTAAAAAAAAAAAAAATTATAAGTTCAGTAGTTAATGGAAGAGCTATAGTTTGAACTTCGAATAACCTTGCTAAAAACATTATGAAGTGTCAGTTGAGCTACAAGGTTTTTGATAATGTATTTGGCGATAATGTTAGTAATATGGTGTTGGTAGCTATAAACTATTGTGAGGGTGGCGGCAACAGTGACGATGGTGGCAAGGTTTTTGGACGTTGTAAATTTGTAATAGTAGTAGTGTACCTGAAGGGGAAGGTAGCTATGTTGCATGGTAGTGATGTTGTCTATGGTTCTGCGGTGGTAGTGTGACGATGACAACAATGCTGACGATATTAATGTGAAGAGTAATAGTGAATTTTATGGGGGCTTGAACTTGTGAAATCACATCTTCTATGGAAGTTAAACTAGAAATTTGGCCATAAAATTTCCAAGTGCATTGGATTTTTGAAATAGTCTTTTGTCAACTTAAATCGGAGAAGAGTTTTAGGTGGTCTCTACGATTGTGCAAGATGAAAACATGCCCATCCCACCCATTCTTAATTTTTGCCTTTTAGAACAGGATGGAGATGGGTTAATCCCCAAATTGTAATTTCTGTGATTGTTTTAATGAATTTTTCTTGCTCCGCAAATAATATTAATAATAATAATTATGCAAGGGAATGACTAAAGGGGCAAAAGCGTATGACTAATTATCTTAACGTGTTTTGTAGGTCAACACTCTCCTCATGCACCTAGGCATTTAACAACAGTAACAATCTAATGCTCCAAAAACAGGTACAATTGTTGAGCAAAGACAGTTCTTATCAGGCATGGTGACAGGCTAATATTGGGGTAGGACTGAATCATGAGCGCTCAATTCTCACCTCATCTTTTGTTCGAGGTGGGGAACATCTGCATAGAGCAAGACCCGGTGGGAATATGGGCATTTTACCTTCCTAATGAGGTGAAGCCACCGTAGATTATAGTAAAAGAGATGAGAGAGAAGGTCAATTGTTTAATAGAACAATATACATATACGATCAACAAAACAAAAGAAACGTCATCAGCAAAACTATAAATGTTTCTGCTACTAGCCTGTACTACAGAGATAGCTAGCTAGCTAGAGTCTTCTCTTCTTCCTGGAACCACTTGATCTATTCACAGGAGCTCATCATCAAACAAACTTATAGAGGATTAAGAGGAAGGGATATCAACCAAAAGTTAAAGCAAGAGTGTTTCTTCCTTGTATTTGTCATGTCAAACTTCTTGTTCCTTCATCTTACGCACATCTTCAGGTGCTTCTAGATGCCTACCGTGGTGATGTTTCTCATGTTTTGCTCTCTTCTTTGACCTCATCTGATGCTTCAAATCTCTTTTAAATATTTAAATTTGTTTGGACTTGGATCTGCTAGTAAAGAGTAGATGGAAGCTAAATTAGCAGGATCACTTGCATGCAAAACATCCACCTCATGATTAAAGACCTCTTGCTTTGTAGGAAGGTTACTGTCATCTACATCAACCTCCTTCACGGTCACATTCAACAGTTCATGTTCACTCTTCACTTTCCTATCATGTCCATTGCCAACATCCTCTATACGTGACAGGCGGTCTGTCTGCACTGAATAGTCCATGGAGCCAGTAAACTTTGGAAGAGAAGATACTGGTGAATCCATAAAATTGCAACCTGAGGTTACAGGTGATAATCTTCCATCAGTATTCACGTAAGCTGAATGTTTTCCACCACCAGGTGCAGACCAGAGATCTTTTCTAACATTTATTGCTTCAGTGGTTCTTTCACCAAAATAATCAAGAGAACATATTGATCTTGATGAAGATTCAGAATTAAGTAACAGCTCTCTCCTAGGGGTTCCCTTTCTCTCCAGCTGCTTACTTGCATTAACATTTTGATTCATATAGTAACCACTGTCATCCACCTGAAGACCTGCACTTCTGTCACTCAAAAAGATCCCTATAGAGGGCGACCTTCTTGGAACTTTAGGTATACTCGTGTTGATGTCCTCGCTCTGCTGAGTTCTATTCCTAATGCTATAATCATTGATAGGACTTCTTGACATGCTGTGACTACCTGTAACTCTTGAAGGTTTGTAGCATCTAGAATCATGCAACTCGGATCTAAAATACCCAGAACCTGGGGAACTAGAGTCAACAGGGCGATGTCTCCAAGTAGGTGATCTAGATCGAGATCTTCTCCTTGTCGTGTGCCTGCCTTTATTCTGGTGGTAGTTTGAATCATTTTTGCCACCAGAAAAGTATCTATTACATCTGTGACTAGACTTGTAATGGTGCTTGTGGTCATCCCAACAGTCATGGTCACTGGAACGTCTATGATGGCCATGACTGGTGGTATCTTTTGATGAATGGTCCTTGTGCTCCTTATATTCTTTCTTGTATCTAGTAGGAGATCTGGATTTCGACCTTAGAAATTGCGAAGTTGGAGACTGTGAACAAGATTGCAACTCTTTAACACCCCTAGACATGTTGAGTATTCAAAGGACAAGACAAATCATGTATTAAAGATCATAATTAGCACAAAATAAGTTAGTGATTAACAGAAAATTTAATTAGATAAAAAAGAATGTCACAACTATAACATGGAGCCAGGTATGTTTTCATGGAATTGAAGCTAAAAAGTTATGACAAAATAGGCATTTTTGTTTGTTTCTTAATATATTTGTATAGGTTACAAATACAACCTACTGAAGGCACACATACTTAGAGCTTCATAAATGATTTTCTTAACACAATAATTTACAGAGCACACAATATAATATATGAAATCATTTCAATTCTCATGAATAACTCAGTTAGAGTACGCTTCTGCACCAAAATCAAATGGAACTAGTTTCCCAATAGTTCTTTCTCTCAAGTCTTGACACAAAGTTGGTAAAGAGTACTAATGAGATATTATATGATTTTTATCTTGGGAGGTACACTTTCTTCAAATTTCTGTAAGTTCAATGTCATCACTCAATACATTCAAGCATTGACAGCTTGCATTTAACAAATTTCTAGACCCCTCTTATGACAAGGCTGACAAGTGTATATAAATGATGCATTAACAAACTTTTCATTAGATCTTAGTATTACATATGTTGAACTACTTGTGGCTTCTTTATCATAATATGCATGCAGGTATGAAGTCTTAGTTTATGATTTTATTACTTACATTGTTGCTCTTTGGTGGAAATCCATTCAACAATGATGCAAATATTCAAGTTAAAAATACTATATGAATTTTGAGAATTTTCTATAACCTTTATATATATATATATATATATATATTTTTTTTTTCTTCTTGGGAGAATGGAATAATATGCTCAACCATAGAAAAATCCAACAACAAAAAATAGATGCAATAGAACTGACATTAAATAGAGTTGACGTGAATGATAGGATCTAAGTTTATGGATTTTACCATTGAGAATCAAATTCTTCAACTTTCTCTTTTGGTGCAGCATCTTTTTCCCCAATCAAAATTTTGCCAACTTCTGTTGCACGAGCTGCGGTTTCTTTGACCGCTGCTTTTATGCTTGCTTCTTGTTCGTCAACCAGCTTCTTGAACCTCAGATTCTCACTTGCTAGCGACTGTTCAAAATAATACTGCTGCAGAGTTAAGGCATCATATAGAGAAGGTAGCCCAACATCTGGAGAAGATTGCGAGGATGTATTTGTTGTATGATGTTCAGAAGTCATAGTTAAATTCACTGGTAGCTATGACATTAATCCTATATTTATTATCTTTCTATTGTTCCACCTCTACCTGCAATTTCAAGGAAAAAAGAAGAGAAACAAATCACTCATACAATGAGTTGAAATCTTTAAGACAACAAATGGTAATTGTTCTAAATAAAAATTCTAAAACACTTTATGGCAATTTATTTTCACAGCATTCATCTTCTTTGTCACAAAACACTAATCTATTCAAGATTTTCAAAGATCTTTGTCTATTTCTATCTCTATCTGTGGGTTTCTTAATTATTTTGCCCCTTTAATTATTGTAGTAATGTTTTTTGGGTGATTCTTTTAGTCAAATAAACATTTACATCCTACGATAACTCATGGAGGAAATGATACATAGAGAGAGGGAATGATGCAGTAATAAGGTGATAAAAATCAAGGGACTGATATTATGAGTTTAGGCTAGTAATGCCACCTTCAAATTCTTATTAGTCAGGTCATATGCCATAATCACGCACCATTAGTTTTATTTTTATATGTAAAGATAAACTTTATTATTAAAAAAAATACAAGCTATCCTTGACTACACAAGTTTTTCTACTGCTATAGGCCTATAAAATCACCAGAACACAAATCCAAAATTCTACTAACGAGGAAAATAAAAAACCATTCATCATAGACACCCAATCATACAAAGAACACAAGATAAAACATTTGAAGTCCAGTATGGAAGGTTCCTTCTTCTAAAAAATGTGATGATATCGCTCTCTTCAAATGGCCCACATGAGACAATGGAATAGCCTCCAAAATTCTGTAGCACGACCCCTGCCCCCCCCCCCCCCCCCCCCCAACTCCCCCCCAAAAAAAAAAAAAAAAAAAAAAAAAAAAAAAAAAAAAAAAAAAAAAAAAAAAAAAAAAAAAAAAAAAAAAAAAAAAAAAAAAAAAAAAAAAAAAAAAAAAAAAAAAAAAAAAAAAAAAAAAAAAAAAAAAAAAAAAAAAAAAAAAAAAAAAAAAAAAAAAAAAAAAAAAAAAAAAAAAAAAAAAAAAAAAACTCCCATGACAGCACGCAGTTACCTTCCCTCCTCCAAGCACACACACAGGTGCTCACACACACCATAGATGAATAAAATAGTATGTAAAATGGTTCCTTAAGAACTACAAGGACATCTTTGACTAGAGTTCATAATTGAAGGGATTGGTTGGGCTTGATGACCATGCTGTTTACTTAGTCAAGTTCTACAGATTTTTTAACATCAGGAAATTAACCCAATGATCCTTTTTTTTTTTTTTTCAGGGCAGTAGAATGGGTACTCGGTGGAGGGATAAAGCCTGAAATAGAACTCAAGGAACTTAAAGCAAACTCTGATATTTAAGGCAGCATTTTAGATGCAAGAATGACATTACCACAAAGACATCTAATTCTCATCTGCAGGTGGATATTTTCTAGCCCTAAAATGTTGTCAGTTTCTAAGGTTGATAATTTATTACTAAGTTCTTCATCCTTTTTTAAGCCTCAAAGTGAAAAAGTGGTGAGTTCTATCTAATTACATAGAGTTTGGTACAAGTCATAAACAACCCTCATATAGTAATGATTAAAACCAAATTAGTTCCGTAAACTGTATAATTTTTATGGTCAAGTGAAAAGAGAAATTATTATAATATTCAGAGTAGCTTTATAGTGTTTTCAACAAGAAACTGGATGATAGCCACTGGGTTCTAGGATGGCATATTTTAATAGAAGGATCAAGGATCAAAAAGCTCATAAACCACATAACCATCACCAGATTTCAAAGTAGTTTCTCTTTTCCTTCTCTAACAATTGTCTTTGTTGGGAATTAGGTGGTGTCCCTATATGTTACATTAACTACTCAAAGAGGCTCCTCAAGGAGATATCTCCCCAACAGTCTTTAATTATTTATCAAATTCAACCTTATAGATATGCTGGATAAACATATATGATATATTTTATTTTATTTTATAAATAAATAATTTAATAAGCATGCATTAACATTTAGACGTGAAACATGGATGACTAATAAGAAAATGTCTATTCCTTTGCTTTTGAGACCAATGGATGCGAACTAGCACATATTTGAGCAATTGTTTCAAGTCCATTCTTGGCATTCAGATCATTCATCTATCTATGCAAAGGTAATAAACATTAAAGTAACCGCTCAACAAACATTTCTCCTGTTGCAAACTTCGCATTACCAAAATATTTGTAGATCAATTCATATCAATAAGCCTTCCCTCGATAACTCAAAACCGCTTACAAAAATCTTCTTAGTCTAAGTCCACGCCTAGCCCTAAACAATACAAGACAACGCTTTTAAACCCCACCCCACCCCCGCAACCCCCGCAGCGGCAAAAAAAATTCTTAAATTCTTTGAACTTCTCCATATTCCCATTATGGGTTTCAATTGCTTTTACAGAAAAATATAAGCGAACAAAATTAAGGAGAGAGAGCAAGGAAAAAAAAAAAAAAAAGGAGCTAAATGAGAGCTTCCTTAAACATCAAGTTTTACAATTTTCATATATTTTCCATCACATTCTTCAATAACCATATTGGTAAAACAAAGCTGTAATTGTAACAACAATTATTATTGAATATGATATGAATCAAAACTCAGCATTTATACTCGAAACTAAAAGGAATTTTTATGAAAAGAACAAAGAATCCCAGATCTAGGGTTCCCCATCTTTTACTTTACCAATTACGCATTGCCAATAGCTTTTATACTAAGAATTATTATCCTATAACACAAAGCAGTGTAAAGTTTATGGTAACAAAAATCATCGAAGTATATTAAAAAGACTAGGAGGAGTTAGAGCAATGTGGACCTGAAAATGCAGTTGGCGTGCCTAGTTGCCAAAAGCTTTCGAGGGTCACACACAATTAAAAATCTCTTTTAACTCTTTTCTCCGTACCGTGTGAGTTTGTGTGTGTTTGAGAGTTGATAACTGTTTTGTTTTGTTTTTTCGAAACGTACATGTAACCCAAAAATAAATAAGGGTAAATTACACAAACCTACCCTGAGGTTTGAACAAATACCAATTAAATCCATAGCATTTAAAATTTGACCATTTCAGTCCATAAAGCCAGATGGCGTCAAAGGCCGTTAGTCACTTTTTCGTCTCTCTCTCCCTAGCAGACCTCTCTTCTCTCTCTCACCCTTCTTTTTCCTTCTCCTCTATCTTTTTTTCCCCTCCTCTTCCTGTGTCTCTTGCATCTTTGATTTCTATTTTCTTTCTTTCTTCTTTACGGTTTCTATTTTCTTTCTTTCTTCTTTGCAGTGGCATCGTGTTGTGGGTTTATTAATTTCTCCTCTCTGTCTTCGTCTTTGCAGTGGCGCTGCGGTGGTGGGTTCGCTTTGCTGATTTCTCCTCTCTTTGCCTTTGTAGTGATGCTGTGGTGGATTCACGGTGGTTGTGGGTCACTGGTCACCAGAGTTGGGTTTTGGTTTGTTGTGGGTTTTTATTTTTCATTTTTTTTATATGGGTTTTGTTGTGGTTTTGGTTTATGGGGTGGTTGTGGATCACCGGAGGTGGGTTTTGGTTTGTGGTGGATTTGTTATTGGGTGGTTGTGGGTTTCATTATGGTAGTGGTGGTGGTGGTGGTTTTACTGTGGTGGTGGTTTGTTGTAATTTTTTTGGGTTTTGCTGCAAGATTTTGGTTTTGCTACTATGGGTTGAGTTTTGTTATGGGTTTCTTTTGGGTTTTTGGTGGTGGTGGTTTTCCAGTGCGGCGGTTGTGTGTTCCGTTGTGGACCTTGTGGTGGTGGGTTTACTGTGGTTGTGGGTTTGCTTTAGTTTTTTTTTGGGTTCGGGTTTTGTTGGAGTATTTTGGTTTTGCTGCCATGGGTTTGGTTGAGTTTTGGTATGGGTTTCTATGAGGTTGTTAGTTGACTATGGCGGTGGTTGCCGTGGATTTGATAATTAGAGAATGTGTGTCCACAGAGAGGAGTTTGTGAAGAGACAGGTTTGAGAGAAAAAAAATTGACTAACAGAAAGTTAACGGTGTGTATGGATTTAGTTGGGATCAGGGACTAAGCTGGTCGATTTTGAATTTTCTTGGACTTGTTTGGTATTAACCCAAACCTCAGGGGGAGTTAGTGGAATTTACCCAATAAATAAAAAGCAGCGCGTTTGAGGTGGTGGTTCAAAAAATGGAAATTTTTTTTGACCCTACTAGGCAGGGATGTCCAACCAGGCCAGATACCTGACCCACCCGGCCGATTCAGCCCGAAAATTGGCCGACCCGACGCCAGCGACAGTCGACGGCGAATCTACTCTCTCAGAACCAGAGATCGGCGGGTCGGTTGACAGGTTAGAGCATAGAAAACCGATTTTCAACCGACCCAACCGGAAATAGCTTTCTTCGCCGATTGAAGTAGTTCACCGGTTTATTTTGTCCAATTTGTCGAGATCTGGCCTAATTTCTTTGAGATATGCCAAGATCTCTTCAAGATTCGGCCTAATCTTGTTGAGATTAGCTAAGATCTCTTCGAAATACGGTCAATCCAGCAAAAATAAGCAAATTTTGGCAAAATTTGGCAATGATTTGCACAGTCCGAACCTGACCGAAAAAGAAGACGTCTGACCACCCGAACTATTACCATTGGCGGGTCTAGGTTTAGGAGATCCGAAGTGATCGGGTCGGTTTCGGGTTAGGCACAAACCCAACCCGAACCGACCCATGGATAGGCCTGCTACTAGGGATGGCAATGAGGCAGGGCCGAAGGATGGGGTCTTCGTGCTCGCCCCACATGGTTTTGTCATGCCTTACCCCTGCCCCGCCCCGCCCCACCCCACCCTCATGACAGGGAAAACTTTCTCACCCCATTCCCGCCCCTTGGGGCCCCACCCCACCCCACCCCGTAAAACTCTATTCTTTATTAATTTGCCTTACAACTAGTACAATTTTTTTAATGAAACCTATTTCATTAATAAAGATATACTTGAAATTACAACTAAATTTATACCATCAAATCAAATCAATTTTTTCTAAAAATTGAATAATATATTTAAGTGTTTAACAAGACAATCATAAAAATTAAAAAAAAAAATCTCATAGTATAACACATAGCAAAATAAAAGCAGAGAACCACATTGGGTAAAATAAAATAGATTAATATTGATATGTTTGTTTAAATAGTAGGGTTTTAGGATATGAAAAATTTACAATTATAACCTTTAGCAACATAGGGCAGGGCGGGGTGGGTCTAAAAAGTTTAAACCCATCCCCGCCTCGCCTCGTGGTGCGGGGCTAAAATCTTGCTCCATCCTTGCCCCATCACCTTTGCGGGACAGGAAGAACCCCGCACGGGGCTGAGCGAGGACGGGTGGATTAAGCAGGGCGGGGAAAAATTGTCATCCCTAGACTCTACTAGTACTTGTTTGGTAAGAGATTTCTAATAATGTTATTTAAGTTTTGTGAAAATATGTGTGTGAAAAAGTGTGTGAAAATATGTATTGTGGTGTTTAAACAACAAATTTTTTTGTTTAAACACCATTACCAAACGGCCCCAATCTTGGCTTTAACTTTAATAGAAAGATGATATGCATCTTGCACATAAACATGTTTAGAGTCAAATTTTTGTCCTTAAAAAATGAGTTGTGTTAGGGATATAATAAATTGTTTCAATATTATCACTTAGGTGTCATCGTGTTAGTCACTCATAGGTTAAAATAAAATAATAAGATATTAGACTTTGACCCACCATAACTAAAAACAAGGGTGTTGTGAGATTTAAAATTCGTTTGGAAACAGTTTATTTAGTTAAAATATAAATTTTTTTTGTTGAAAGTGTAAAATAAGAAGTTAAAAGCTAACTGAATAGTACAATGTGACTAATGAATAGTACTTGAAAGTGCAATGAGACTCATGAATAGTACAAAAAAGAAGCTAAAAACTCAAATAAGCTGAAACTTGCATCACATCCCTAACGCACTCTAAGATGTGCATCGAATTTCTCTAAAAGAAATAAGACACAACTTGGATCTAGTGTCCTACATACTAGACTTGATATGATTTTGGCACGTGTCTATGTAGTATTGGGTCTAATACATTTGAGCTAAGCTCTACCCAAAAAAAAAAAAAAAAAAAAAAAAAATCCTAAAATATACCAATCCCAAAATTTTATTTGTTGAAACTTGAAAGCTATTGAGTTCTTCTACAGACTTAATAAAATTCCACAATATTTTTATAATTAGTTGACTTGTCAACCCACTATAGGTATAAAATGAAATAAAATTAAAATATATATACCGAGATCCACCATAACTCAAAATAAGAGTGTTGTGAAAATATTGTGAGATTTTGTCGTGTCCCAAGTCTTTCTCAAACCTATTAGTCCGTGGCCTAATGTTCATACAAGTGATTTTAGCCATGTTTCAAAACACTACTTAGATGGAAAGACTAATAAAATTTGTGTTTCCATCAGATAATAAGACTACAGTATTTTATGAAGAGGTAAAAAAGTGTAGTCTTAGTGTTTATCGAATAATAACAATTTAAAAAAAAAAAAATTAGCTAGGAAAATCGTGTATGAGATATTCATTATGAAGAAGTAAAAAACAGTAGTCTTAGTGTTTATCAAATAATAACAATTTTTTTTTAAATAAAAAAAGAATTAGCTAGGAAAAAAATAGGTTAATCAAATAGCTTATGAGCAAATTTGAACTTGTTCAGCAATAATATAAACCAACTTTAAAACAAGTTAACAAACTTGAACTTGTTTGATGAAAAAATAAACTAACCTTAAATAGCTTATAACAATTACCAACCGAACAAATCACCCTCTTAACCAACAACATTATAGCTCGATTGAGATTCCTAATATTTGTAAGAGACTTCTATGATTCAAAGCAAATGCTATGTATTCAAGAGTTAGATCATTTTAGATATACACCACTCTCAATTTCTTTAAGACCTTCTCCTCTCTCCTTATATGTGTGTCAAAATACTTAGCATTCTAAAAAGAAAAAACTGTGGATAAATCTCACATTGAAAAATTAGTGTGAGTTAAAAAGGTTTAAAACTTGTGCCATGTATTTAAAATTTAGGCATTTTTAGATATACAACATTGTCATTTCTTTAAGATCTTCTGCATGTGGTGTCAAAATAGCCCATTCCATTAAATAATAAATGAAAAATGCTAACTTGACTATGCAGCAATTTTTTTTTTTTTAAATGAAACAAAACTAAATTAAAACTTCACCTTTGGAGGTTGGGGTTGGAGTAGTGATAGCTTAGTGCACAATATTTTAATATAACTATTAACAACAATAAGTATTGTAAGAGAAGTATTATGTTTACAACATTTTTAGTTTTTTTACGACACATTCTAGATAATAGATTATTATGTTAGTTTTTTACAACAACTTCTAGGCAATAGATATTATTAGTTTTAATTTGAATTAATTTCTAATTATTTTCTTGCCCTCTAATAATAGTATATAACAACTTTCTACCTAAAATTAAGTGTAATGAAATTATTGTTGACATAATATATTTTTTTTAATCCATAATTTTTTATTATTATTTTTTCTATAAAAAACCCTTTAAAAAAAAAAATGAAGCAAAATACCTTTTAAGCCTAAAATTTAACCAGGTGACAAAAAAAAAAAAAAAAAAAAAAAAACTAAAAAAAAAGAAGAAGTTAAAGACTTGTGCATCGGGCTCGAGCTCAACGGACTGTACTATACAGTGTACACCAAAATTTTCTAGTGTTTCGACACATCAATTGAGTTCGAGAGTTGAGACACTATCTTTCTTCACTCTCTCTTTCTCTCAGCACGAGCTCGAGCTCGCGCCATTTTCAGTAAGGAGGAGAGTTCTGTTCGTCGACTTCACCGACGCAAGGAAAGGGCTTTCCAACGGCACCAATCGAAACCCATTTCAGGTACGCTTCGATTTTCCCCCAAACTTTATTCATCCCGATCGAAACCCATGTGAAATTTTGTGCATTGAGGATGGGTATGATGCCCGGTTGTGCGTGCGTGTCAAATTTGTCGTTGGTGGTGGCTTTGGGTTTAATAGAGTTGATAGATTTGTAAAATTTCACATGGGTTTCGATCATTTTGCGTTGTAGTTTATATATTTGATAGATTTTCCCATGTAAAGGTCAGGAACACAACATGAGCTTTGGTTTTTATAGGTGGTGGTGGTGTGTTTCAGTGTTTGCTACGGAGTTTCTGTTTTGAAAATATGGAGTATATAGGTGCTTTGGGTTTTATGTTTTCTGTCAGTATAGAGTTGATTTGGTTCCCAAAGCATTACAAATTCCAGCCTCAGTCAGTGAAATTTACATACTTTCGTAGCAATACTGTCCCATTAGTGTGTTGGCACTTGGCAGCCTTATACCCAATTCGTGGGTTAATCTTGTAATGCCTCTTATTGGTGTGGGGCAGTCATTTAGTGTGAAATGATATGAATATGGTTGCCTAGGGAGAATAATGAATGTTCTTGGTTTATTCTGTCGTGATTGGGATGAGTTGGGCTTTGTGGGAATTACAGTAGCAAAACTAGATAGAATGAAATTGAGAAAGTAGGTATTTGCAGTAGAAGATTATGTAACAGAAGATATATCTTTCCAGATAAAATGAAATTGTCAACTAGGATTGTGTAATTAACTGAATTTCTGGCCCAAAGGCTGTGGTGATCAGAGTTTATTCAAATTTCTCAACAAACTAAAAGAAATTCACTAAAGTCTGTCAAATGAAAGTATTACTAAAATCACATTCAAATTTCTCAACGAACTACAAGTACTTGGCCGCACTCTATACAATATACATAATAAAATGGATAGAGTGCGCTGTAGTGAGTTGTAGTTGTTAAATCTATACGGTCTAATCGTGCACTCTCTGAAATTGGAGTGAAATTCACTTTGCTAAATTCTACAGTTCTATATTGTAGCGCATCTTCTGAAATTCCTTTTAACACTCTTTTAGAATGGCTAAATTTCTTTTAAAACTACAAGAATTGTAGTTTATTCATTTAGGTTTTAATGATCAAAGAAAACCTGACACATTTAGGTTTGTTAAGTGAATGACCCATTTGAAACCTCCTTCGAAATATATTCAGAGGATATACTAGTGATTTGGCAAAGTAGTCGAGAACTAAGCTTCTGATTGCCATGGAAAGAATCAAGCCTAATGAACTTATGGCTAGTTGTATGATTATCTCCAACTCATCATCATTGGAGGATGATAATTCATTAGCAATTATGTTAAATGCAGGATGGTCAAAAGAAAACAAAGAATGAGTGAAAGAAAGATAATTTTGGGTTGAGAGAAAACAAAGTTGACCGAATATGAGAGTGAAAATGAGAGTGTTTGGGTTGAGATGGACTCAAATTTGAGAGGAAATGGTCTCCTTTATAATAAGAGAATATGATCGTTAAAATATGACCATTGGAGAAATATTACTATTGCAAAAAATGACCGTTGGGGTGTTGGAAAATGTTAGCATTTGAAAAAATGACTGTTACAAAATTGAACAAAGAAATAATGTTTTAATAAAGTAGAGATAGAGTATGGAGCTTGACGTAGATGTTTGTGAATAGTAGATTGCTAAAATAGAAAAAAGTGGGCTTTTTAGATCAAATTTGGCTAAAATTATATTGAGCCTGGTGTGGATGGTCTAATATAGTTTGGTGAGGAGCTTGAGATTGGTTTGTGTTTGAAATAAAATTAAATGAACAATTTTAACTTTAGCACACTACTTGACTTAGCTCGTTTACTACCCTAATTTAGGCTATGACACTTGTCTTTGCTCATCCAACAACTAACACATAAACCTACTGTAAAACAGCTTGTCAAAGACATTTATACAAGAAAGCAGGGTAGTTTGGGCAACATGTTTATCTAAACCTGGATTCGGATAACCCAAGAATTCAAATACACCCAAACGACACTTGTTGATCAGCGGCCAGACCAGCTCACAGTCACACTGCTCCCTCAGAATCCCACCATTTCAGGGTCAGAATCTCTCACTTCTCTTTTCTTCTTCTTTGAATTAAATGTCAAAATTAGGGCTTTCCTTCGGCTGTGAATTGAATTTTCAACCAAGCTTGTAATCCTTCTACTCCTGATGTTCTATCAAATTCTTGACACATTCCTGTTTGGTTGCCAAGAAACTTAGAAGCTGAGGGAAAAAGAAAAAGAAAAAGAATAAAGTTTGTGTACACACACACACACACACACACAGAGATTCCAATAATGAATTGTCACTTTCAAAGTGATTTTCTCCCTATTGAAACGGCTTGTTGCACTGATCATATCTCTTAGTAATTTACTTGCAAAACATGTGCGAAACGATACTTAGTGTTTTCCTATATTTTCATGGCAACCAAACAGGGCGCTTTAGCTGAATCATTTTGCATTCACGCTTTAAAACTCTGGCGTTGAAGTCATAGAAATTGCAATTTATATGCTATTGAATTAAATTCATATGAATTTTAATTGTTGCAGGAAAGTAGAATTATTATTAGTATGAATAAGCTATTAGATTTTGGAAGGAAGGCCCTATTCTATGTTAGGGTTCTTTCTGGGTATGAAGAACGCAGAATCCGATCGTTTAGGTTGGAGCTTGAGCAGCGTATGAAACAGGTGTTGCTTAATTTTCAATGTAATTTCTGTAGTGCTTTCTTTGTTGTATTATGATGTTGTGTATTCTGTGTGTTCTTAAGTTGTGCTACATGTTTCATTTTCTGTTGTAATTGTAGTGGATGCTTTTTGCTTATTAACCAAGTAGGGTAAGTTGGGTTGTTTATCTTTTTCAAACTTCCTTGCTTTTTAGAGAGCTTTTATCCCAGAGCAAGCAATCAATTTGAAGGGTTCATTATTGGTGTATATATATATATATATTCATGTGTGTGCATGTGTATATATAGAGTTAGAAAAGGTGTGGTGTAAAAACATGTGGTAATTTACTAGTTAATGTCTCTAGTGTTTGTTAGGCTACCCATAATGCCTTCAATGTTTCCACTCTCTCTGTCTTGCTTGCTTGTCTTTGGTGTCTGTTCATGTCAAATGATCAACTTCAAGAATGCTTAACTTTCTACAAAATAGAGTTGGCTCATCTTCTTATACAAAAATCAATTTAAATGTGCATGACCTTTTGACTCTGGTTACTCTTCCTTTTCTTCAGTTCTCTAGCAACTTCTGCGTTCCACCTTTTTTACTTTCTAACAATTGGTGATACCCAGACCTTGCAGCAGGTGTTTTATAGTTGAAAAAGACTCTTTGTGGAAATGCAGAGTTCCTATTTCCTTTAAAAAGAATTGTTTGGGGGTTGGGTTTTTTTTTTCCTCTTTCTTTTTTTTTTTTTGGGGGTGGGGGGGGGGGGGGGGGTGGGGGGGGTGGGTGGGTGGGGGGGGAGGAGAGATAAGACTTTGATCTTGTAGGTGGCTTTTTGATCTGGTATTGATCCGGTATACCAGTGAGAAAAGTAGGAAGACAATGATTCTATCTTGTAGGGGCTAGGCCCCACCACCTACAGCAATACTAATCTGAAACTGATAGAACATTCCTGATCAGAACTTGTAAATCTCATTGTAGGAAGCCTTTGAAATTCCTATCTGTCAGATGGTGTGTAATTTTATTACATTTGGTGGAGTAATGTTCAATTTGTTTTGAGCTTGGTTTTCTGCGAGATATACAAGTTTTGATGGATGAGAAGATTCTTTTCCTGACTGAAATGATTATATGAGAATATTGTTTGAGTATAACAGATCTTATATTGAAAAACAAAATTAAAATCTAATTTTAATTTGTACAGGAGTCTCCCAATTGATTTGATAACTCCTAGTTTTGAAAAAGAGTTAAATGATACAGGCACATGCCACAGTCAATTGTAATAGTGCTTCTCCCCATCATATTTGTCTTGGCTGTCAACTAGGGAAGCACACCAAACTACCATTTTCTCAGCTTTATCTCCTTTGTTGCTTTTTGGATTTTTTTTCATATTTAGTATTCACCATTCGTATGATAAACATGGTTATCTCCATGTGCTTGACACTCTGTCTCTATGTCCAGGCACAAGAAAGGAAGGCTGCCTTAAGAAAGATCCCAGAACAGGCTATTTTAGCAGAGGTTCGCCGTATGGTTGAGGAGATGCAAAATTTAAATAAGAAGCTAGAAGAAACTGTAAGTTTTGGTTTCACCTGGGGTGGATAATTGAAGTAGGTTTATTGGATTATTTGAAGCTCTACTTTTAACATTCAGTTGATTGAATTTGTGAAAAAATTCTTTTTAATTCACTATAAAACGATGTGAATTTTCATTCATCAATATTGAGCTTGAAACAGAGGAAATGACAGTGCTAAAGCAGACAAAAAAGTTACCCCCAAGTCTTCATGATTGAAGATTATAGAAGGAAGCCTTATGTCTTAACAATGTTAGTCTTAGTGATGACTTTTTGATGTACTCTTTGAGTTTATATCATTGTAATGGTTATATTAGAATTTTAGAGATGCAAAGGAAACTAAACAGATTGAATAAAGTATATCTATAAAGATTATGGAGATGCAGAGATGAAAGGGGACAGCTTTGGAGGCATGCCATTTGTATCAAATATGGAGAAGCATTGGGGGGTGGGGGGGGGGGGGGTGTCAAGTCAACAAAACTGGTTAGGGGTCAGATGTGAGCCTATGGAAAAGCATTAGAGGCGGCAGGGCTTCCTTTTCTAGACAATCTCCCCTTGCAATGTTAGGAACCTAGTAGTTCCTAATGGGATTGGATGGAAATTATAGGGGAATGTATGTGAATCGTAGGGAAATGACTTAATTCGAGGTAGTTACAAGGAGCTTGGAAGTAGTTGGTGTGGTCAATGTTCAAGATCCTTTGTTGGGTTAGTGGCTGGTTTCCCCTTGTGAAGATGTCAACTACAACAACACCTTGTGGGCAAGGTGTTTTGAAGGAGAGGGAAATGTTAGGAACCCACATTTGGGTATAGAATGCATTTAGTTAGTTAGTTGGTTAGTTACTATCCCAAGCATGTTAATCACATTTAATACATGTTGGAAATATTAATGCACATGGGGAGTAATAGGACCATTAGGATAGGGCCATGTGGGCCAATAGAATATTTTTATGGTTTTATAAATATCTACTTGTAATCACATTTTCATCATTGAAGAATAAACCAATTGATTGCTTAGTGCATTTCCTTTCTCTCTCTCTTTCTCTTAATATTTCTCTATGGAGGGTTACTACCTTGAATTGAGTCCCCTACAATTCACATACATTCCCCTACAGTTACCATCCAATCCCATAAGGAACTCCTAGGTTTCTAACATTCTCCTTCCTCTATAAAGATTATGGAGATTTGGAGTTGAGTGAGAACAGCTTTGGAGGCATTCATTTTTTGTTAAATATGGAGAAGCATGGGGAGTTGGTAAATGAAGCTGGTTAGGGGATCACATGGGGTGAACCCATGGAAAAGTATTAGAGGGAGACTGGGAATTATATTCTAGAATATCTCCATTTTTTTCCCTCCCCTTGGAGCCAAAACTCACTTATCAAAACTAAATTCTAGACATTAAATTTGTTATTGGGGGCACATGAGTTTTATTTTGGAATGACTTATGGTGTACAAATCTTTTCCCTGGCAGCGGAAAATAATGCTTCAATTGCCCATTATTTAGGTGATTCAATTGAGAGAGGAGTGTAGTGTTGGAATCCTTAATCTAGTAGATCATTTCAAGATTGGGGATTGGATTCCATGGAGATCTCTTTGATTTGTTGTTTCCTAGTTTGCCATCTAGCCAAGGTAAGGATCACATATCCTTAAAGCTAACAAAAAGTGGAACCAAAAAATCAGATGTAGTAAAGGTGAAGGATTTTCGGCCTATTAGTCTAATAGGGGGGGTTTACAAAATAATTGCTAAAGTATTGGCTAATAGGTTGAAAGAGGTGATTGGGGATGTTATTTCGAAGTCTCAGAATGCCTTCGTTAAGAATAGGTAGATTCTAGACTCATGTCTCATTGCAAACGAGTGCTTAGACAGTAGGCTGAGATTAGGAGTTCTGGGGGTGTTGTGTAAGTCGGATGTGGAGAAGGCTTATGATTATGTGAATTGGGGTTTCCTAATGTATATGCTTGAGCAGTTTGGTTTCCCAAAAAAATGGGGAAAATGGATTTTTTTATTGTATATCCACAGTCAAATTTTCAGTTTTGATTAATAGAGCTCCATGTGGTTTCTTTGAGAATTATAGAGATTTTCAACAAGGTGACCCTTTGTACTCATTGTTGTTTTTTTTTTTTGTTGTTATGGAGGCTGTTAGCAAAATGACATATAATTGATTGTTTGGATTTAGTGTGGGTACCTCCACAGGTGATTGCTTATAGGTAACTCATCTTCTCTTTGCAAATGATACGTTGGTTATGTGTGATGCTGGTATCAACTAGATGTTTTTGCGCTTGATTTTGTCATGGTTTGAGATTATATCGAGATTGAAAATTGATTTGGATAAGTCTGATCTAGTTCTCGTGGGAGTGGTTCCAAATTTTGAGATGCTAGTAGATGTGTTGGGTTGTAATCAAGGCTCACTTCCCATGAAATATTTAGGCCTTCCATTGGCTGCAAAATGGAAAGATAGAGCAGTTTGGGATCCCATCATTGAGAAGGTGGAAAGGAGGTCAGCTGACGCAGGACAACTAGAAAATAAATTGAAACAACAATAAAATAAATGGATATGACCTAGGAGTCAGCATCTAGGCCTTGCTTAGAGTCAGCACCAAGCGGAAAAACCACTAGGAGTCAGCACCTAGGGTGGACTTGGAGTCAGCACCAGACCAAAAGAAAGACCATACAGTCATTTTTTTATTCATCAAAATATCAACTATCTCCTCAAGGAGTATAATAAGTTGCTTATAAAGGATTGCTAAACCCTAGTTCTAATTGGCTAGGAAACCCTAATTGCCTTATTACAGAAATAACCTTGCTTCCAAATTAAAATGCTAATAGCCCAATAAACTAATAGGACCTCCAACTTAAAATACTAATAGCCCAATAAACTAATAAGACCTAAAACATAAAAATATAATTGACTTGCAAACATAAATAATATTAAATAATAATTTTCTTGCATCTCCCGCATCATTCTCCTCTGGTTGGAGAAAACTCAACCTCGAGTTCTAAAGCATTGAAGGATTAGGATGCTGATAAGTAACACTTGCCTCCAGTCTAGAATCACCTTAGGGAGCATAAAGAAAAGAAAAATCTTGAATTCCACCATGTCAAACTCTTCTGGAATAACAAAATCAATGTGTGGAATCAGCATACTCTTATCTTGAACCATTGGAAGCACTATATTATCCACTTTCTCCACTTTAGCAAACTGTTTGTCTTCATGCTCCATGGAAGGCTGATCAAAAGCAGATTCCTTAACTTCCAATATCACATCTTGTGAACCCTCTAACATAATACTCTTTGTAGAAATTATCCCTTCACCTTGCTGCTCTTCAATAGATTCATTTTCTTGCATGCATGTTAAAGCAACACTTGTCGAGGCATATATGTCTGTGTCAACATTAGGCTTTGGTGTTGCTTGGGGATTCTCCACGACCAAGATATCATCATCAATGTTGTCTTCTATGTGGGCAGCGATAATTTCATTGTGATCAATTATCCTTGGTTTTCCTATTGAATCAGTTTGAGTCTTCATTTGCTTCATCTGAGCAATCATGTCTTGAACATTTTTCCTGATCTCTTCAGATAACTCCTTTAATTCCATGGTAGATTGTTCAAAAGTGCACTGAGGACATGAAATGGAATGAGAATTCATCGTATTTGCTTCAACTTGAAAATTACCACACTGAGATTGGGATAAATACTTAGCTCGAAAGTATGGTGACAAATACTCATCACAAAGCTTTTCTTTCATATCTTCCCACACACTAGTGGAAGGTTCATAGTTTAGATAGCGGAAATATTCAAGCTTTTCCCAAAACCTTTGTGCTCCACCTGTCAACTTCAACTTTGCATACCTAACCTTTTTGTTATCTGCCCAATTTGTTTCTTCGAAGAATTGCTCCATCCCATTCATCCAGTAGACAAAATCCCGTGGATTAGTTTTACAACCATCAAAATAAGGTGCTTCGGATATTATCATAATTCTCTAAAATAGTGCTGCAACAAATAGTTGGAAGTTGGAACAAGAACCTGGGTTGCTGTGATGTTCTCTGGACAGATTGTTGGAATAGGCTCTGAAGACTATTCTCTCAAATAGTTGCTAGGATCGGGCTGGTTGACAAGTTTGGATTTCATGGGTTGGGTTTCTCTTCTTTTTTTTTTGTGCAAAATAAGAAAATACACGGTGCTACGGACTTAAGACGTTATAGACTTGAAAATAAACTCAAAACGACATACTCTAAAAGAACTCAACCCACAGACTTAAAAAGAAAAAGACCACAGAAACTAAAAGAGAACAAAATCTCTAGAAGAAAAAAAAAAAAATTTGCTCGGCAATGGGTTCGCGGCACTAGGGACTGATGACTGTGGCTGCGCGAAGACGGGGAAGACAGCGGTGGCACAAAGCACGGAGGAGTGGCAGCTGCTCGCTTCGGGCCTTGGCATCGGCGGTGGTCGACCTCCTCAGCGGCGGTGGTCGATGTCCTCAACGGCGGTGGTTGAGGGTGATAATGGGTCCGGCGGCTGGTGGCTGTTGGGTTTGTGGCGGTGGTTGTGGATCTTGTGGGCTTCGGTTTACCGGTGGTGTGGGTATGAGATTTCTGTGTAGAAGAGCATGACAGTTGGGAGAAGGATTTTTGGACTCTGGTGGTGGTAGAGCTGTCACTTGCGGTGGTTGTTTATGGTGTGTGGGTTATTGTGGTTTGATGGGATGCGGTGGTTGTTTATGGTGTGTGGGTTATTGTGGTTTGATGGGATGAGAAACACGACAATTTTTTTTTTAAATACTTTTCTGGTTCTACGGTGAGGCTTTTCTGGCAACTGGTGTGGTGCTTCAATGGTGGCCAAGATTGACAGATGGGGTTTGTTGGTTGTTGTGTCAAGGGGCTTTGGTTGACGGGTAACCTTCTGGTGGCTTGATGGGTATTGAGATATGGTTTTCTGATGTTAGTTTGGCAGAGATGTCGTGAAGGGATTTTGAAGGTGGTGTGGTGGCTGGATTTCTGGTGGTGGAAAATATACGGTGAAAGCCCTTTTTTTTTTTTGGTTTTGGATTGGCTGCGATGATGCTTCAAACAGATCGGAGTTTGCTCTGATACCAAATAATTTTCTTGCATCTCCCGCATCATCAGCGGGATGGAGAAGATTGTATCTATTTAAAGGGGGGAGACTTACTCTCATAAAAAGTACTTTATCCAATTTACCTACTTATCTCCTCTCCCTTTTTTCAATTCCAGCGGATATGGCATACTGTATAGAACAACCTCAACCAATTTTCTTTGGGGTGGTCTTGGAGATGATTCTAAATGTCACTTGGTGAATTAGTCCAAGGTATGCTCTCCTATCTAGTCTAGGGGTCTAGCAATTCGAAATTTGAGATACTTTAATGAAGCACTATTGGGAAAATGGTTGTGGAGATTTGGGTATGGGAGAGAAGCGTTATGGAGAAGGATAATAAGGGTTAAATATGGAGTTGAGGAGGGAGATTGGTGCTCTAATTCTGCTCCAGGCTCCTATGGGGTGAGTTTATGGAAAACTATTAGTAGTGGTTGATCTACTTTTTCTCGCTACATTCAGTTTCAGATTGGAGATGAGACTAGAGTGAAATTTTGGCAGGATGTCCGGTGTGTGGATAATCCTTTGAGTATGTGTTTTCTTGATTTATTCAAAACCAATAATGATAAGGAGGCTTATGTGGCTGATCTCATGTAGTTTCCTAACGGGGTTCTTCTTTGGGACTTGGAGTTCTTGTGAGAATTTCATGATAGGGAATCAAAATCATTATTTGTTTTTTGGGATGTTATATATGGAGTCTCATTGAGGGGTGGTGGTGAGGATAAGATGTGTTGGACACCTGCTAAGAGCAGGGGCTTTGAGGTAAGCAGTTATTACCAGGCTTGTTGGGTGTATGTACTCAGTCCTTCCCTTTGAGAAGTATTTGGAAGCAAAAGGTTCCTTTTACAGTGTTTTTTGTTTGGATTGCAACTTTAGGAACTATCTTAACTATTGATAATTTACGTAAGCAAAAGGTGTTGATTCTAGGTTGCTGTTATATGTGCAAAAGTGATGGAGAATTGGTAGACCATCTTTTACTACATTGTCCTATTGTTTTTGAGTTGCGGTCTATGGTGTTCACCTTGTCTGGTATCTATTGGGTGATGCCAAAGACTGTTGTTTAGCTCCTTGCATGTTGGCAAGGAAATTTTGGTCATCATCATAATGGTGTTATTTGGATGATTGTCCCTCATTGTTTGATGTGGTGCATTTGGAGGGAGAAAAATAACCGGTGTTTTGAAGATTCTAAAAGGACTACTGTCGATTTAAAACTTTTCTTCTTTAAAACTCTATCGGATAGGATGTCTATCATGGGAAGTCATTCTATTTTTTCGGTTTATGATTTGATGGATGCTTGTAATTTATGTATTTGATTGTTCTGGTCCCTTGCTATATACTTCCTGTATACTTGGGTGACTCATTATTATGTCTTTGAATAAAATTTTCTTTACTCTAAAAAAAAAAAAAAAAAAAAAAGTGGAAAGTCTGATGTTTGATCATATTATGCATTGAGGAGATCTATGGAATAACATTTCCTTAGAGGAGCTTAGGAGGATATGGGGTGCTCAGGTACCTCGAGTTGTTTTTTCACTTGGACAGCAGCATTGGGTAAAATTTTAAATGTAAATAATTTAAGAAAACAAAACATTGTGATTATTGATTGGTGTTGTATATATAGGAATAGTGAGTAGACAGTTTAGTACTTTCCACTTCATTGTTTAGTGGGTAGAGATTTTTTTTTTTTTTTGGGAGGAAAGTGGGTAGAGATATTGGGTCTCTTGTGATTGCATTATTTAGGGTATCTTCGTTTATGTCAAAGATTGTGATTGAAATGTTGGCTTGTTGGCAAGGAAGTTTTCATCATCAAAGGAGTTTGAAAATCCAGAAGGATTTTCCATATCTGCATATAGTGGGCAATTTGGTGAGAAAGGAAGAGTCTTTGAAGTTTGCTGGTGTTGAATGTCCTCACCATGTTATTAAACACTCTGTTGAGATCCTTTTGTGATTGGATGAATGCTTGGGCAGCATACCTTCGTCATCTTTTTTAGATATTTTAGATCCCTTGAATTTCATATTGTAATTCCTTAGTTATAATTTGATACACATCCAATGTAATTGAACTCTTAAAAAAAGTGTACTTGAACTGTCTTCTTTAATGAAAAAATTTATTTCTTATATTTCTTATAAAAGAGTATAGCTATGAATGTGAAATGATACCTTAAATTTTTCTTTCAACCTTTTAAAGAGCATTGCATGATCTGACCTTTAAGCCCTCTCGTAGCATTCAAATGCTTTCAGTGCTTAATACTTTCTGCTTTCCATCAAATTTTAAGCTGAGACCCGGAGTATATGCTGACATTTCCTTAGTTGATCTTAAATAGACCCTTATTTCTAGCATGGAAGATGTTTGGCTGAATGAGTCATTTCATTTTCTATAAATAATGGAAGATGTTTCACTATCTTAAATGAACCCCTTCTGTTTTCTTTTTGTTCGTTGCCCCTGTAGAAATCTATGAGTCGTTTTGTGACAAAATCATGTTTATGTGCAGGAGGCCGCTATTGAAGAGTACTTCAAACCGATTGATAAAGAAGCTGAGGTCATAATGAAAATGCAACTAGACGGAGAGGAGAAGACACTGAAGGAGATGATGAAAACGATGCAACAACAGGCTTTGCTTGAAAAAGCTGAAGCAGAAAAAATCGCAAATGTGAATCAGGCTGGTGCAAAACAGAAAGAGGACCAAGCATCCACCAAAACCCCTCAACAAGCTCAAATGAGATAACTCTCTGTAACGTTGATGACCAAAATTTTTGATATAATTTTGTATGAGTGCGTTTCTGTTTTGGTTATCATTTTAGATGTGCTTATTGGGAGTTGATAGGAACCATTTGGTCGATTGAAATAACGTAGGAACCATTTGGTCACATCAAGTTCATAATACAACAGATTCTTCTATTCACTATAGATTGGTAGTTGTGTAATTCATTTAAACTTTGTTGGAAGTTCATAAAGGAATAGAATGAAGTAATATTGTTTGAATGTTTAATAATAATAATAAAAAAAGATGTAAGTAAACTTGTTTGGAAGAAATATAGAATGAACAAGATTGAATAATTTTATAACATTACTATTTATCCCTAATTTAAGGTAAAGGGCTGAATGTTTAGAGATATTTTGAGAGTTTTAGTAAAAATTTTATTAAACCTAATTTCATTCTCTTCATTCCACTTAATTTTGGGATTAATGAAAATTTAAGGTTCCGAGGAAAAAAAAGGAGGAATGAGTATTCTTTTATTATTCAGTCATTCATTCTGACCTAAACTCTTAAGCAAGAGAATAAAATAAATATTTTAAAATAATTTTGTTCACTTAATTTTTTTACATTCATTTCCCATCTCTCAAACGAAAGTGTTTGTTTTTGCTTTTCAACCGAAACATATGAATTATCTATTCATAAATTCTATTCCAGTCATTGTAGATTGGTAGACATAGTCAAATAGGGTAAGAATTGTCAATGCGAATCTACTATTAATAAATGGATGGAGGCAAAGCAAAAGTAGTTTGAAAATGAAGGAGTTCATCAAAAAAAGGTCTGAAAATGAAGGAGAGTCCTTCACTCATGTCATTTATGATATACGAAAATAAGAAGAAAGAAAGATTGCAATGTGGGGCAGCCCAAGGTCTGATACCTTAAGCTCAGTCCAGAGCTGATTGAAACATGTGGCCCCAAATACTGCTACTTAATGTTGTCCTTTTCTTTAGGCCCAGGATTGAAGTTGATCATACGAAGTTTTGGGAAAAGTTCGTGACTTGGTTGGTCCTCACCTTCCCCCCTTAATTGAACATCATTATAGGCGTTCTTTCGCCATCTTTTTATTTTATTTTATTTTTTTTCAAAAGCTCATTGATCTTGTGAATTAGATTGCAACTTTTCAAAGCTAGATTGCCACTTTACGGTTTTCTGTATCTATTGTTACAGAAAAATTCTTGTATGAGATGGTTTTATGAGATACTTTCTCATTATTACAACTTAGAAGACATTAAGTCATATAAATATGAGCGTAAAATAAACAAATTTATTTATTTATATAAAATAAAAAAGTTAAGTTCCAAATCAGTTTAAAGTTATTTTTTTTAACTCACTGTGTAATGAATGAAAAAGACTATTTATGTGTAGTTTTTCTTATATAACTATTTTTAGTATTTATTTAAATAATACACTACTTTGTATATTGAAAAAGAATTCTCTAAAGCGGTTTGGAGCATACTTTGTCCTAACAAAAGTTCCTCAAGTGCATAAATCTTTTTAAATATCCCTAAATATTACTAAAAACTTTACTTGATAAAAAAAAAAAAAAAAAATATATATATATATATATATCTTTAGGAAAAACCTTGGCCACGCAAAGAACAATTCGGAAACTTCAACTTGATTAATGGCGGGTCATGACTCACAAGTCATAGCCTGCTCAGCTATCCCTTCCCCTATATTTGTCGTTTCCTTTTTTATTTTTTATTTTTTTACCTTCCTTCTGGGGTGAAATTTAGTAGTAGTTTCATAAGAAAAGTTCAATATTAACTAGGCCATCAATTTAAAAAAAAAAAAAATCAAAATTTCAACCCAAAACCTGTCTATAACCCTTCTTTTAGAAGATTTTTTAATGTTAAAGAAAAGCTAAATATAGTGTTTGGTTTATTTCATTTTCAGTCGGTATGTAAAAGAACTAAGAAGCCCTATCAATTTTTCAAACTAATAAAAAAAAAATTTAAAAGTTGAAAAGTGATGTTAAGGATATTACAAATTTAATTACATGAGTCTTCCAAATTAATATTTCACCTATCATATAAAAATAATTCAAATATTTATTTATTATATTATTTATGTGACATCAATCGTATTTGTACCGTATCACATTCTAAGCATTTTGTATAATTTTAACATTTTCGAAAGTTGAAACTTGCTACCAAAAAAAAAGTTGAAACTCAAATTTGTCAATCTTCGGTTATGACGTGTCCATCATGGTACTACATCATCCGGATGCAGCATATAGTCAATCCCAATGAAAACATAGTTTTTGTTTTTATTTTTCGCAATTACATTTCTTTTGCACTCCATGTACAATTATTGTTCTTATTAATATTTTTATTTACTTTTGTTATTGTTATTGGATGAATTATTTTGTATCTTAGTGAAAGGTCAAAAGAAGTTCTGGTGCGAGAGGACCATGATGATTCTTTTTTTTTTTTTTGATTCTAGGACCATGATGATTCAATTACGAAGATTATGGTCAATTATGTTCCCTAGGTGAGGTCGGTCTAACCATTCAGACGGAACCTTTACTCTTTGAGATAAAACTGGTGAAGGCCTATCATCATCAAACTTAAAGAAACCATACCAAAGTTGTTGTAACTGAATGCAGTAGAATGACACTCAAAAGCCAATGGGTGCTCTTATGTATGTTGTAGACCTGTCAAACGGGTTAGGTTGCTCGGGATTAAATATTGGTAAAAATCTATATATATAAAACCAAAGTTGAAAAAAAATTTAATTCGATTTTACGCATAATGACTTATTTTTTTAGGCATAATGATTTATTTTTTTTAATTCAAAAAATTAATATACTTTCTAACCTCTATTTTTTGTTTTTTTTTTCCCAATACAAATAGAGTAATAAAAAAAATCTCAAAGCCAAAAAGTTGGAAAACACATAAATCCTTAATTTTATAGTCTGATAATTAATTCTAATGGTCTACTGGTCTAATAATTTTACCAAAAATAGAAAAGATAATGCGTATACCTTTATACATAAAACATGAAATTAAATTAAATCCTATTTAAACTAAATTGTGTTTTAAAATTAAATTTTCGCTAAAAGCTTATTTGCTTATTTACGCAAAGTTGTTGAAATTAAAGTACTTAAAGATTGAGGCTTTTAAAAATTTGTATGTACTATGTAACCACTAACCAAATAAGGTACAAAGTTTAAAGGAAAAAAATAATTTAATATATATATATGTGTGTGTGTGTGTGTGTGTGTGTGTGGGAGGACGAGGATCCAAAACAGGTAAACAGGCGGTCAAGGTTATTTCTAAGGACCTAAAATTCGAAAAAATGATCTAGGGCGATGGTCTCACAATTTGAAGGGAGATTGGGGTAACTTACTTGATGAGGATTCCGAGGATATACTTCGGAAATCGGAGGGACGAGCATTAGTTGTATAAAGGGCACAAAACTAAACAACCAGAGAGGAAAGAAAGCCAACTTGGCACAGAATACGAGAAGAATGAAGAAAGAAGGGTATTGAAGTCATCCCATCTGCATTAAATACAAGACAATCACTTCTCTAGCCGCATTAATGAGGAAGTGACCATGAATATTAGAGGCATAACTAAGATTTTAGTGTAAAACTTGCTAGTATGTTCTAGATGGGTTAAGAATTCTAATGGGTTAAGAATTCTAGGAGTGTGATCCCAACCCTCCAAGTGTAGAATCCAGATGCATTTAAGCTGGATATATAAAGCAAGACAAACATCTAGAGGAGAGGAGATAGAAAAAAGAGTGTAAAAAAGAAAGAGAGAGAGTTCATCCGTTTTGTAATATCTTCCTCGGAATAGACTCGAGGATCAACATTTGTATTTTTCTTTAATTAGCTTTCAAACTAAATATCAATGAAATCAATACCATTTCTCTCTTAATTCTATGACATAAACCTTCTTAATCTTTGTACTTGGTATTATAAATTAGACTTGATTTCCCATCTCTAAAGAAATTAATTGTGATAGCAAATAGAAAAATCATCATTTAAGACATGGAGTTTTTTTTTTTTTTTTTTTTTGTGCATTTTGCCCGCCATAATTAGCTGTGTCTGTGGAAAATCTCTTTGTATATCCTTGTGCAACTTCTTAGCTATGTCTAGTCAAGGTTGAAGCGGATCATTGGAATCTGTTGGCTCTTAGCGCAGGGACCACTTCGTTAATTTGGAATGGAGGAGAGATCGCCATGAGGCTTATACGCATAGTCAAGGAGCATCTTCTTTGTCTTCAGGATGAACAAGGCAGTAGGGGGCTAGCCATTAGTCGCTTGATGACGAGGTGCATAGCTTGGAAAGAAAGTTAGAACGATTTCGTAGACGTCTTCGACACAGGACTTGAGTGAGGAATGACAAGACTCCTTCTTCATGTCAATACTCAAATTCTAGCAGTGATGAAAGTTATTGGCCTAGGAGTAGGAATCCACCCAGTGAGTCATTCACATCATCGTCCCGACATACTTCAGGATGGAGGCATTATTGTAAGAAATCTGGAACCCCATCAAGGAGGGGTTAGAGGCATGATGCCATGGGTAAAGCTCTCCTTCAAATATCTAGCTCTCCATTTTCTCAACGTATTGAGTAAGCTGAGCTCCCTCACCATTTTAATCAACCTATTTTTACTATATACAATGGTAAGACTGACCTTGTTGAGCATGTGAGCCACTTTAATCAAAGGATGACTATTCACTTCAAGAATAAGGCTTTGATGTGTAAGGTCTTCCCCTCAAGCCTTGGTCCAGTGGCAATGAGGTGGTTTGACAGTCTGGTCGATACATTCTTTTGAGGTATTAACTAGGGCTTTTAGGGCAAGGTTCTTGACCTGTAGCCGAGTCCCCAAACTATTGGACTCTTTACTCTCAATGTCAATGAGAGAGGGGGAAACATTGAAGACTTATTTTGATTGTTATTGGGAGGTTTATGACAAAATCGACGGAGATTTTGAGGACGTTGTTGTATGGACTTTCAAAGTGGGTCTTCCTATGAACTTCGATTTATGGAAATCACTTAGCATGAAACCACCTCGGAATATGCACCAATTGATGGATTGGATCGAAGAACATAAAAGGGTCGAGGACAATCAAAGCTCTGCCAAGGGTAAATCTAAGGTTTCCACCAACGATCGAAGGGATAGCTCGGGAGGTTGGGTCTCGTCTTCCTATGATGTTGCAGCTCCTCAGGTGGTGAATTTGGTGTTTAAGGAGCCGATATATCATGTTCTGGATAAGATTAAGCATGATCCTTATTTTAGATGGCCAAACAAGATGGGGGCGACCTTAGTAAAAAAAATCAAAGCTTATATTGTCAATATCACCAGGATCGAGGCCATACGACTAAGGATTGCAGAACCCTACAAGTATTTTTGGACCAATTGGTTAAAGCTAGCAAATTGAAACAATGTCTGCAATAGTCAAATAATCAAGCAGATTGACCCGGGAATGGATTTCATAATGATGGTGCACCTCGGGCATCTTTGGGGACAATAAATGTCACTTTTGTAACTTTGAGAGAGGAGCCTCACTTAGCTAATGAAGTAATGCTAGTTTCATCACAGGTGGAAGGCCCTGAGGGAGAAGTCCCAAATAAAAGGTGTAGACTCTTGGATCAACCAATCATAGGATTTTCTAAAGATGATAAGTTAGGAACCATTCAACCACATAACTATGCTCTCATGGTGACCTTGTGGATAGCGGGTTATAATGTCAAAAGGGTGATGATTGACCAAGAAAGTGGGGCTGAGATAATGTACCTAGACTTGTTTAAAGGTCTAGTCCTCAAACTTGAAGATTTGGACTAATATGACGCTTCGCTAGTTGGATTCGATGGGAACACCACTATCTCAAAAGGGAGAATCTAAGTGCCAGTTTTGACTGGGGATAGAATGATAAATGTGGATTTTATAGTAGTGGATGCCTTTTCACCTTACACCGCCATTTTGGCCGGGCCGTGGCTGCATGCCATAGGGGCGGTCACATCTACGTTGCATGTTAAGGTGAGGTATCTCACTAATGGAAGGGTGGCTAAATTAGTGGGATGTTAATCAATAGCTAGACAATGCATGGTGGCAACGATTGATCATCACGTTACTAAGTTGAGTTATTCTAAAGTGGTCCCAACGTTGTAGCAATCACAACTTAAGTCGCCAGCATCCTTAGATAGTTCAGTATCGTGTGAGGAGTTGGAAAGAGTCATTATTGGGGAAGACATAAACAGATATTTTCAAGTCGGGACTCTACGCCCAGCAAAGGACAGAGTGTAGCTGGTGGATTTTTTGAAGGATAATCTTGATGTTTTTGCATGGAATGCATACGAAGCACCTGGGATTGATCCCGAATTTATCTATCATCATTTGAATGTTAACCCTAGTGCAACACTAAAGAAAAAATTACCTCGGCGGTTATCTAAAGAACACACTTAAGCCGTAAAAGACGAGGTCCATAAGCTTAAACAGGCTGGAGCAATCAAAGAGGTTTTCTACCCTGAATGGTTGGCCAATATGGTGGTGGCTTTTTAAAGAAGAAGTCGGGAAAGTGGAAAGTGTGTGTAGATTTCATGGATCTCAATAAGGCCTGTCCAAAGGACCCGTTTCCGATTCCTAGAATAGATCAGCTGGTGGATGCAACATTTGGACGCAACATTTGGACAGCCTAGGATGAGTTTCCTGAATGCATTCCCAGGGCTACCACCAAATCCCCTTGGCAGTTTTGAATCAAGAGAAAACTGCCTTCTTCACTCCAACGAGAAAACTACCATTATAGAGCAATGCCATTCAGACTATAGAACGCTGGGTCCACGTACCAAAGAATGGTGATGAGAATGTTTGAGAGTCGGTTGGGAAAAAATGTGGAAGCCTATATTGATGATATAGTTGTGAAAAGACTGACCATTTGTCAGACCTTGGTGACATTTTTGCAATCTTAAGAAAACATAGGCTACATTTGAATACTTTAAAATGCTCCTTTGGAGTTGGCTCAGGAAAGTTTTTGGGCTATATGATAACCCATCGTGGGATTGAGGTTAACCCCGATCAAATTAAGGCTATTCATGGTTTGCATCCTCCTCGAAACCTGAAAGAAGTTCAGCGCCTAATTGGGATAACGATGGCTCTAAACAAGCTTATATCAAGATTTGCAAAGCGGTGTAGACCATTCTTCCAACTATTACACAAGTGGTAGGATTTTACGTGGTTTGAAGAATGTGATAGGGCCTTTGCGGGAGTTGAAGGCATATTTGGCCCATCCATCAATCCTGTCCAAGCCAGAGAAAGAGGAGGTTTTATATGCCTATGTGGTTGTGGCTAGGCATGCAGTGACTTTGGTATTGCTACGTATAGATGAAGGGATTCAGAAACTAGTATATTACGTCAGCAAGCCCCTCCAAGAGGCCGAAGTCAGGTATCTCCATTTGGAAAAAGTAATTCCTGCTATTATTGATGCCACCAAGAAGCTGCCTCATTGCTTTCAAGCACACACTATGGTTGTTTTGACTCAGTTGCCCTTACAGGCATTGCTCCAAAAATCAGATTATACAGGAAGAGTGGCAAAATGAGGAGACATACTCAGAGAATTTGATGTCAAGTATATGCCCCTAACAGCCATGAAAGGCCAAGTTCTGGCAGATTTAGTGGCAAAATTTACCGAGGAACTGGGAAACTCGGAGGAGGGGGTAAGACCTGAGGAGGCAGGGCGTGTGGAAACTGTAATAGTTCAATGCTCATGGCAACTATTCGTGGATGGTGCAGCCAACCAGAAGGGATCAGGAATAGGAATCGTGATGATTTCACCAGATGGAATTACATTGGAGAAGTCACTTAGGCCCAGTTTTTTGGCAAAAAATAATGAGGCGAATATGAAGCTGTATTGGCAGGTTCGATTGCTGTGCAAAAACTTAGGGGTAAGACTTTAAGAGCATATTGTGTATCAAGGCTTGTAGTTGGACAAGTCCAAGGTGAGTACGAGGCTAAGGATCTGAGGATGCTTTGGTACTTAAATCGAATTAAGCGATTGTCGAGGGACTTTCATTCCTTTTCGCTTGAGTAAGTCCCTCGAAGCAAGAATTCCCATGCTAATTCACTTGCAACTCTAGCTACGGTTAGTAGGGAAGATCTGCCTCAAATCGTACTCATGTTATGTGCTGCTTGCTTATGATGAGTTGCCCCTAGTACGAATTAATTTTACGAGGATAGACCTTAGCTGGTAGGACCCATTGGTTACGTTCTTGAAAGATGGGATTTTACCCAAAGACAAGGTTAAGGCGGAAAAGGTTCGTAGAAAAGCACCAAGATTTTGGCTTTATGAAGGCTAACAACTGTACGCTCATACTCGAGACCATACTTGTTGTGTGTTCATTCCGACACAGTAGAGATGTTGCTAGAAGAATTACGTGAGGGAATTTGTGGTAGCTATACAAGGGGCAAGTCACTTGTTCACAGAGCTTTGACACAAGGATATTGGTGGCCGAGTATGCAAAAATGCTCGTTGGATTATGTTAAGAAATGTGATCAATGTAAAAGGTATGCTCCTAACATTCACCATCCAAGAGGACTATTGAATCACTAAGTAGCCCTTGGCCTTTTGCCTAATGAGGTTTGGACATTGTTGGACCTTTCCTGAGAGCCACAGGGAATCGCAAGTACCTCATTGTTGCTATTGGCTATTTCACTAAGTGAGTGGAAGCTGAACCACTAGCATACATTTGAGATCAAGATGTGGCAATGTTTATATGGCAAAATATCGTCACAAGATTTGGGGTCCCGAGCACTCTTATTTTGGATAATGGAATTCAATTCAACGGTACGGCCTTTTAGAAATACTATTGTGATTTAAGAATAAAGAATAAATACTATACTCCGTCATATCCCTAGAGTTATGGGCAAGTAGAGGCCACAAATAAGGTTATTGTGGATGGTTTGAAAAAGAGAATAGAGGATGCAAAGGGAAAGTGGGTGGACGAGCTACCTCATGTTCTGTGGACCTACCGCACGATGCCCAAAAGATCTTAGGGTGAGACCCCTTTTTCCATGACTTATTAATCCGAAGTGGTTATTCCTAGAAAAACAAGATTCCTAACTCTGAGGTCCAATCAACCCTTCGGTGATGGCAATGAGTAGTTCCTCTCCCATAACCTTGATTTGATTAAGGAACTAAGGGAAGTTGCGGCAGTTAGATTGGCGCAGTACCAATAAAAGCTTAGCTAGGGGTTTGAGAAAAGGGTAAAAGTTAGGACTTTTATTCCAGGTGATTTGGTCTTACGAAGAGTTGTTGGAAGTGCAAGGAACCCCTCTTGGGGGAAATTGGGCCCTAATTGGGAGGGTTCTTATTGAGTAATTTCAGTAGCAAGAGTGGGGGCTTATCAGGTAGAAGACCTAGATGGACTTATTGTACCTCGTCCATGGTATGTGAACAATTTACAAAAGTATTATTTCTAGCTCTACAGTGTTGTAAAGAATCATATATTATATGTAGTTCGATGTATTTTCATGAATTTTATTGTCTTACTTAGATTACTTTTTGTGTTAAACAAAACCTCGGCCAGGTTCGATTTCTTGGATCACCTACCTTGGGTAAATTAACATTTGGATTACTTTTTATGTTAAACAGAACCTCGGCAAAGTTCGATTCCTTGTATCACCTGCCTTGGGTAAATTAACAATTAGATTACTTTTTATGTTAAACAAAACCTCGGCTAGGTTCAATTCCTCAGATCACTTGCCTTGGGTAAATTAACATTTAGATTATATTTTATGTTAAACAGAACCTTGGTTAGTTCCTTGGATTACCTGCCTTGGGTAAATTAACACTTAGATTATATTTAATGTTCAACACAACCTTGGTTAGGTTTGAATTCTCAGATCATCTATGTCAGGTAAATTAATGCTTGGGCATTATTTGAACATTTAACTATGTATGAATCAATACCCAGTTCATTATCTATACATGGGCATGGTAAACAATTAGGAAATCGTAAAATATAAGTATATTTGAATAAAGTGAAGTCTTAGCAAAAGTTTTTCATTAAATAAAGTTTAGATGGGTACATATAAAAGAAAAAATAATTAAAGATAAAATGCCCCTTAATAAAAAAATAAAAAAAGAGTAGCAAAACAGTTCAGCTATTACACTCCCTAGGCCTTGGGAGTCTTTTGTTTCCTTGCTTCCTTGGAGGGTTGTGTCTCAATAGTTGGATTTGGAGCAGGAGGAACCACTTTAGTTGTAAAGGAACTTTCTTCCACTAGAGACACCTTGGTCACCATCTCAAAGCTTTGGGGAGTAGTTGCATTGGGCTTTGAGGCAGTTTGCTTAATTGATTTGGATTTGGTAAGGACAATGGGCAGTAGTGCTGAACTAAGGTGGAGTGTTCTTGGTGGAGCTCATCTGTGTTGGACCAGAAGTGTTGACAAGGAGCTGAGTGGTTGGGCGTGCCCTAATTGTTGGGGGATAGAATGCCTTTTCCAGATTCCTTAACTCGGAAGAAGGATCTACTCCTGCAATGTTAAAGGCCTCGACCCAGGTCTGAAGGCAAAAACTGGGGCACACCATTAGGATTTGAGACTTAAGATGGGATTCAGTTGCCTTTTGCCCTTGCTTGTAAGCAGATTGCTCGACCTTACTCATTTCCTCGTTTTTCTGACTTAGCTTTTTCTTCAACTCGAAAATGTTCGTTCGAGTAATCGCAAGCTGGCTCTCTGCCTCCCTCAGATGTAGGAGTTGCTCTCTGGCTTGCCTCTCTGTACTCTCTATTAAGGCCTCGACGCTCTTCCTAGCTTTGTTGCATTCTGTCAGTTTAACGAGAGTTTCTTATAACTTCTTATTAATTTGGGTGAGAGATTTTTGTGCAGCGTAACGTTTGGATTCTTCTTCCTTTTGGTCATGAAAAGCTTGGTCAACCCATTCCTCTGCTACATGCGCTGCTTGGGTGGCCTGTGCATATATGATTAATACAGGAATTAGTGAGTAAGTATATGAAAAATGACAAGAATATGGTAATGAAGTTGCTGAAATAAAAGAACAAGTAGAAGGAGGTTTTACCAGAGCTAAGTCCCTCTTTACAAATAGAAATAGTTTGTATTTCTTCAAGTTTTGGAGTTCATCCATGTCTCTGGGAAGAAGAAGCGCTTGCTCCACTGAATTGGCTACATATCCCATTCTCCTATTGTCTAAGTTACGGATTGAAGAATCCTCACAGAAAGGCGAGTTGTCCAACACAAAGGAGAGGTTCTAGCTTGGAACCCAAGATTGGAGCTCGGAAACTACTTTCAAGCTTTCCCCTCCCCTCCTTTGTTAGGCTTGTTTCGTCTTAGCCACCTTGGTTGGCTCAAGAGGAGTATCTTCCTGGACTTTGCCCTCCTTGATAGAGCCTTTACCTCATTTTCTGTCCCTTTTCTGTTTTTCATCAGCCGGTTCGGTTTGTGGAGGAGGAGGAGGAATTGGTGTGGGGGGTCTGGGAATTATAGGGACATTTGGAGTAGTAGTCTTAGCTTGGGACTCGAACAAGGAGAGTAAGTTCGACAGCCTCTTTTTTATTACCATTGGTTCAGGTATTTCGGTTGCCTCTTGGTTCTCACTAATGAGGGTTGCAGCTAGATGAGAGTTGGATGCTTCCTCCTCAGTCTCGTCTATACGGTAGAAAACCTTAAAATCCTCGTCTCGGATAGGGCTTTCAGTATTTTCTTCTGAAGTACTATCCTCGGATTCTGTCTCAGCTTCTTCATTTGAAGATGTAATTGCTTCAACGATTGGTTGAGGGTCCTTGAACGTAGAAAGCTCGACTAATTGCGTTCCCATTGGAGGAGGTTTTCTAATGAATCCCACAACGGCCATGTCAACTCAAGCAAGATGAGATCTCAGGCCTTGATCACGTGCTTGGACACTTGGAAACGGTTGGAGATAGGCTTGAATCCTAGACTAACATGAGCCGCATGGAGTTGACCGTCTCAGTGTAGGAAGATCTTGGACCTCAAAACTCGGTTCAGTAAGTTGAAATTCCCCAAATTTCGTCTCTTGGTAGTGGCTTTTTTCTCTGAGGAGGATAAATTGAGAATTTATGTTAGTCTTTAGGCCCAATAAACTCAAGTTTTAATAAATAAATAGAAAGAAGAAAAAAAATGGTTTGCATGTAAGTAAATTGTTTGTAGTATTTCCTAAGCTAGCATAAAGTTTTTTGAGTGTCCCTAAACCATCCCACTTGGAGTACCATCCTTGGTAGGGCAATGAAGTTCGTCATGCCATTCTCCTGAAATGATGAGAAAGTCCTCGTCCATGCCTTTGTTTGTCTCGGGGAGGCAAAAGATTAGCCTAATGGCGGCAACCCTAGTTTTTAGGTAATACCCTGCCTTGCTACCCTTCTAACAACTATATACCCAGTTTATGTCGTGATAGGTGAGGTATATGCCCAACATTTCATTCAATGCATCTACGCTACCTAATATTCTAAACATGTTTGGGGTGTATTGAGTAGGGCAAAGTCTAAAACGATTTAAAAAATCCTAGTGACTCTACTCATGGGAATCCTCATACCCCCTTCAATGAAGGCAATCGTAAGAATTACAACAGCTTCGGTAGGCCTTTTCTCATGCCATTCACCTAAGTTGCAATGTCGTATTGACATATTGGTGGGGATCCTATAGTATCTCTTAAAAAGAAGGGAGATTGTAAAAGGAGTGCAAAAAAGAAAGAGAGAGAGTTCATCCGTTTTGTAATAAACTCGAGGATCAACACTTGTGTTTTTCTTTAATCAGCTTTCAAACTGAATATCAATGAAATCAATACCATTTCTCTCTTAATTCTATGACATAAGCCTTCTTAATCTTTGCACTTGGTATTATAAAATAGACTTGACTTCCCATCTCTAAAGAAATTAATTGTGATAGCAAATAGCAAAAATCATCATTTAAGACATAAAGTTATTTTTTTTCGCTTTTTGCCCGCCACAATATATATATATATATATATATATATATTCATAAAACTTTAAGAATAAGGTATAATATCTTAGGTTAAAAAAATAATTAGGAAGATAATCTATAATAAACTTACAAAAATTTACTCAATGTTATTAGTATATCCGACATTGAAAACATTTATATTCAAGAATTACTCATCAAGTTCATTAATAATGTCATTAGTATTTTAATCTAATATAAAAATTTTAATATAACTTTAGTATTCAATTACAAGCATATATTAAAAATGAGTTAAAAAGAAAATTAAGTTTAAAATTTTATAATAAAGGTTTGTTGTGGGTGTCTGGTGCTTGTTCTATCTACCCAATCAGGTCATATCAAAATCCAGTATGATTTACAAGAAGGTCGTGAATAGCAGGAAAATAAAAAAGGAGGCTACTCAGGAATCAGGATAGCATGGGGTGGATTTTTTTTTTGGTAACAAAGTGAACTTTACAAATGTGAGATCTATTCTTATGTAATAGAGATGTTATATATCACCGTTATAGGTAAGGGAAAATTATGTTGCACACATTTGAGCATTTACCCATTACTAACGTATAACTGAAAACGTGAAGTGATTCATGTTTTGAGTATTGTGTGCAACAAGCACTGTCATATATTTCCCATAAAAAAAAAAGTCATATATATATATTTTACATATATATATATATATATATATATATATCTTCTGAGGGGCAGGTATAGGAGTAGGTGTATTAGGATATACGTGAGCATGATAATTAATGACACAAAATAAGTATTAGTTGTATTCAGCAAAAAAAAAAGTATTAGTTGTGGCGGTGGACAAAAGGTCTAAGGACACTAAACTGGCAAATTTGTCCTCAACGCACTACTACTCATCAACACCTTTCATAATCAACAAGGCAGTGCCCCCATAAAAGAAATTTAAAGAATGTAAGTCAGTAAGATAAGCGACCCCGGTTTTGGAAAAAGTATTTATAGACAGACCCATCTACACTCAAGGGACAAAGCCTTGGTGTTTGGCATGATTAATGTTTTGCCCTGTCGTTCTCACTCACAAGACTCCATAACATTGTGGAACCTAACCCACCCTTAAAATCTTTCAATAACTAGGTAAAGAACCAAATAGACTAAAACCAATGATCCTAAGTATAGGCTTTAGTATTTTATTTTTCCTCCATCTAAAGATGGGGTTAAATGGATGATTCGTCCCAGTTAAAGAGGAATTGTGGGTTGAGGTCATTCTATCACTTGAAGAGGAAGAGTAAAGTTTCCATAAAAAAATTGTTGTTGGACATATCGGTTTATTTTCAAAAACTCATGTGGCAACACTAGAAGAAGTTAACAAATGTTCAAATACTTTCATTTAAGAGTAAAATGCAAAACTAACCCTCTAAGTTTTTTCAGATTTCATTTTAGTTTGCTAACTTTGCTTTTGTTCATTTCAGTCATCTAACTTTCAAGTTTATTCAATTAAGGCTTTTCCATCAACTTTTGTTATATGTTGTGGTTAATTTTTTAATTTTATAAATTTTTCTTCAAATTTTTTAAATTAAAAAAAATCAATTTGATAGGCCAAAAATGTATCGACTCCTTGTGTAAATTAACCAATTAATTAGCCAATTGAATTAATTATGTTCAATTATATATAACAAGCGTGGTAGTACAAACAAATCACCAATTAACTAAATATGCAGCAGATAATAAATGACACGGTAATTTGTTTACAAATGGAGAACCCTACACGGCAAAATCCCACCAGGTGATTTTAAGGTTATCACTCCCAATAATCCACTATTATCAAAACAAGCGGTTACAAGTAAATGAATCTCAGTACCTTATACTAACCTACAGTTGAGCCCTTACCCCAATACCTAATTGGACTTATTTTGTAGTGAAAATCTCTCATTTTCAATGCCTGGCTCCTAGTACGTAACTAACCAAAAGATGCGTGGATCCCAGTACGTGATTTGATCACCAGCCCTACGATGTTGGTTGCAAAGTTCTTCTATTCTTCAACACATGAAGATCACCAAGTTGCTTGGCCACAAAACCCTACGGTGTACAAACATAGTAGCTTCTTCAAGAATTAGCGCAAACTAGGTTGCTGATTATACTTGAGGAATTATGCTCTTGTGCAATTGTGCTCTTGGCTGGGCAACCTGATATGGCCCTTAAAATAATCCTTATATATGTTTAGGATTGTGAGAAAAGAAAGCCCAAACACATAATCATGGATTGGATGAAAATCAGTCCAGAAAAACTGAGTTTCATAAACCTCGACAGATACTATAGCTGTTGATCAGCTATCGAGCCTCGGGCTTAAACAGCTCTTTTAAACCTTGATAGATGTTAGCTGTCGAGTTTTAATAAACAACACTTCTTCACTTGTTTCTTGGACAGACTTGCATGGCTTTAATACTTGAACTTGAAACCTTATTTCTTGAAGCATTAAACATATCCTAGATCTACCCAATTACAAGTAAAGTACGTTTTGTTAAAGGATTAGTCAATACATAAAATGTTGATATATGTTCCTAACATCCAATCACATATGTCCTAACACAATTAATGATTGAAAAATATTTTTCATTTTTTTTTTTTTGCAAAATTTTTTAATAAAAGTTAGCGGAAAGGCCTTAATTAAATAAATTTGAAACTTAAAGGACTGAAATGAACGAAAGCAAAATTAGAGTACTAAAATGAAATCTGAAAAAAGTTAGGAGGTTAGTTTTGCATTTTAGCCTTCATTTTATATACGAGCTATAAATACGAGAAGTTTCATTGTAACTTCTTAATAAGAAAATTGGAAAATGTTAACGGGCATTGCAAGGTGTCTATTAAGGATGATATATTGTGGGATCTATCTAATAAAAAATTGGTATAAATTAATGAAATGATTGAAAATAGTACTGAAATAACAACTGTAACTCAAAAGTTAACTTTATTAGCTCTACACCCTATAAAATTTGTCAAATATCTGACAAAAAGTTGACTTTATTGACATAAAGTTTTTTCTTAACAAGCACAGATGGTGGAAACAAAGGAAAAAAAGTGCAACTAAATTTCACAAAATTTTGAATCAATAAGACTAATGGGGAAAAAAAGTTTCACAAAATTTTTTCTTAATTATTAAGATGATATATTATGATTATTATATAATAAAAATGAAGTAAATCATGACCTGAGATTCGAGGGTTCTCCAATAATTCCAACACTTTTTGTGGTGTTTGAACATTAAGATTCAAACCCTCCTGGCCTACTTCTCCTATTTAATTTAAAATAGATATATGGGAGTTATAGATACACGTAAAAGTTAAATTGTATTAATTATATGTTACTATCTTAATAAATTGCAAAAAATATTAATTTTTTTAATCTACAAGTACATTAGGAAATAGCATCTCAATCACGACTTCAAAGCAGTGTTACTGATACCGTACCGTACCAGTCGGTATATACCGTATTGGCCAGTACATTGATACAAGTACATTTCTATTTCGTGTCGGAAAAATACCGGTCGTACCGGCCGGTAAATGAATATTGTACCAGCCGTACAAAATGTTGTGTTTTTTTTTTTTTTTGGGTAATTGTGGCAGTTTTTTAAGGGCATGATGGTAATTTTAAGTCCTAATCTAACCCTAAACACTACCCAAGCTGCACCCTAAACACTGCTGATATTATTTGTTTTCTTTGTATGCAATAAACAATTAAGTTTTTTGTTTTTTATATTGTGTTTATTTTTTTTCTTTGTATGCAATGAATAATTGAAGTAATATTTTCTGGTAAATAGGGATTTTTTAGGTAATGTTTTATGGTACATAGAGATTGTGTGTGTGTGTGTGTGTATTAAATATATAAAATAGCGATAAACCCGAAACAGTACATCGGTATTGATCGGTATCCGAAATATATTGTACTGATAGCCAAACTGGTATAGCCTCCGGTACGGTATTAACTTTCTTACTTCAAAGAATTGTGTACATACCATTGTTTCTAGCCCCGCCAGGATTTGGTGCCCTTCTAGACGGATTAAGAAAATTTCATTTGCATTCCAAGCATAGTCAGAGAAAACATTAATTAAAAAATAAAAAGTTTCAAAGTAACTTCTATCTGACCTTATAAGTAGTATAATATTGAAACTCCAATTGCTTGGATCCCATGGCATTTGACGGTGTTTTCTTTTGAAAATATTGTATTTGACAAATTCGGATGTATATGATTCAATCAAATGCATCAATTTCAGGCTATTTTCGCCTGATTGACTCAGTTTCCAATATTTAAAATATCAAAGGATGAGATTCAACTTGGTCCGCATTAAGGTGGTTTTTCTTTTCTTTTTCCTAAATGCGTTACAGGGTGAATGTAGTGATGTAGCATAAGGCCGAGACATATATTAATAGAAAATTGATTTAGATTTAATGTTTTCCTGAATGTATTTAGCTTTACTTAATAGACAAAAATTACAAGGAAAAATTAAAATTGCTTGACCTAATTTAATGATCATCGACCTTAATCAGATAGTGCCTCTTTTTTTACTATTATAATGGAGAAATCAATTTTCAATTTTTTTTTTTTTTTGCCGAATTCAATCTATAGAAATGCAGGGAATTTGGTAAAAAAAGATGGTTACATAGTTACACAGAAGGAAGTAGAAGGCACGGATAGAAAAAAGTGGCTACTTGTGGGTTCTAGTTAGTTTAATTGGTAAAGTCTCTGATAGTTGAATAAGAAATTTAGAGTTCAATCTCTGTCGGCACCAGAAACTGATTGATTTCTTGATCTGATAATAAAGAGCTATTATCAGAAGCGGACATATAGGTTGAAACTCTCTAAAAAAAATGGCTACTTCTATCCTTGTATCTCCTTCTATTCCAAACATACTATAGTTTTAGGATCTGTTTGGATACCACTTATTATTAAAAACTGAAAATAGCCAAATAATTTTTAAATGTGTGAATAGTGTCGTGTAACTCAGTTTAGAGTTGTTTTTTTTTAAAAAAAAAGTAGTTTGTGGGTCCTATGAACAGTGCATAGGACCCACTAAAAAAGAAAAACGCCCTGTTGGGAAACGCAAACGCAAACGCGCTTCTCAAACAGTGGCTTAGTGTACTAATTGAAAACATCAATTGTAAATTGCACAATAAAATAACATCATTTATACCAAGAGTCTTGTAATTCAATTAATTAGTATTTTCAAATATTTTCGATGGAGACATATACGATTCAATCCTCTATAATGAAAAAAAATTTATCATTATTTGTTACAACTTATTTTATTGTTATGAGAAGGACCCGGTGCATTACTTGCTGGTCAAATTCTAGAAAAATAAGGAACGAGAAAAAAGAGAAATTACTTTTAAAAGAAAAGTAGAAAAGGGTGTTGAGAGAAAGTGAAAAAAAGAAAAAGAAAAAAAAGAAGCACAACTTTCAATTTCATCTCCCAACAACCCACCACACCTGCGACTCTTTATCGTCTCAACAAATTGAGCGCTATTTTTGTATGACTTTACCATTGTTAATTTTGATAAGAACAGCCTCTTTCAAACTTACCTTTCCTCTTACTTCTCTTTATAATGATCAAGCCTTAGAAGATATACGGTCATTTGACCTAGGGAACCTTCGATTTATTTCAAGTTTTCAATCAAAGAGGGGTTATTTATTTATTTAATGATTATCATACACTCATTTTTGTAAATCATATGTATACATTTGTGTCTTTATATTTTAAATGTGAACAGTTGTGTTTGCCCATTTATTTTATGTGGATTGGCATGGTCTTTTTAAATATGTGAATGTGGACTTCTATTATTTCTCTTTATTTTTGGGCTCATAATGAAATGGATCAATATTCTGAACACAAGAGGAAGCTTCTACTCCAACTTTATAAAATAGCAATGGCCCCACCCCCCAAACACGAAACACACACACACACACACACACACACACACTTTTCTCTCTTCAACTTGCAACCAATATTGTTTGACAAATCAAGGATTCCTTCCAAGAATTTCATTAGGGCTCATCATAATACTCAGGAGGTATGTTATTTCTTCACAATAACATCCTACATTTGGGTAAATTTCTTACATGAATATATTAAAAAAATGTGAACATTGCTCATGAAATTATGGATGTTATTTGTACAAAGTATACATCAACGACATGTAAGAACATTTTTCCTGTTAATTTTTTTTTCTTCCTTTTCTAATGTATTTTGATGTAAGTTTATAAAAGATCAAAATTAGTATTTACAAATGTTGGACTTGATAAATTACCAATTATCTCAAAAAATTAAGCTTATAAAAATAGTGAATTTATTAACTTAATTAACATTCTAAGCATATAGGAAATGATTAATTTAAACATTTAACCAATATTCCACTAAACTTTGACTTAAGGGACCAAACCCTCACTATTCTCAAAAATGGAGATAATTCATTTTAAGGTGAAGATTTTTTTTTTTTTGTAGAGAAAATGGTAACATGTTATTGCTAAAATAAAATAATTACAAGAAAAAAAATTGCTAAAAAAAGAATAGTCTCACATAAAAAATTACAACTAAAACCAAGATTTGAGGAGAAATAGCATCATAAGCTGTAAAAAAATCCTATGCTCTCCAAGAGTTAGTATTATAATTTGATCCATCTCAATGACACCAGGACCACACAGGGGAAAATCATATCTAGGAAAGAGAAGCCCACTCCACATTAAAGACATAGGAGTTCAACAGACAAAAGGAGGAGACCACTCGATGCTTGAGATCCATTGTTTTTGTGCTAAAAGAGCTTAGATCTAGATTGTGGAGTCAAATCTGGGGCAAAAACTCTCCCTAGAGCTTTAGAGAGTGACCTAACTACCACCAACAAAGGACATGCATTTGATCTAGGCCAATGTAAGACCTACAGTAGGGACGAAGAAAAGCACTACTAAGGGCAACGAAAGATCCATGAGGAGAAATTAGCTTGGTTGAGTGTACTAACTGTATCATGACTAATGACTGAAGTGTCCCATCTTCAGCTAAAAGTAGTGATGGAACGCTCTCACTCTTGCTCGCTTGAAGAAGAGAATGAGTTAGTTTGAAGTACTAAGAAAGTGAAAGATTCACACCACTTTGCAATCGACACAAGTAGGCCTTTTCGAGGTGATGAACCTAAGGAGCCAACTAAGCTTTCTATTTGGGATAAACTAGTGGGAGAAATACCGGGAGCTTACTCCTAGGCTTTTGCCTTCTTGGATCACATGGAAGCGGACTCAAAATTGGATGAGGAGGTTGAGGAGATTAGGGAGGGGTTTGCTTTGGTCAATTTGTCAAAGGAAACCAAGCAACGTGTCTGAGCTCCATGGTCTAAAGCGCTCATCGTCAAAGTCTTTGGTAAAACAATGGGATACTATTATCTCCACTCGAAGTTGCTGGGACTTTGGAAGCCGTTGGGGAGAGTTGACATGGTTGATCTGGGGGGGACTTTTTCTTGTTAAGATTTTCAGTAGTAAAAGATCTAGAAATGGTGCTAAAGAAAGGCCCTTGGTTTATTAGGGAACACTTCCTGTCCATCCGACAAAGGGAAGCGAACTTCAAACCATCCAAAGCTTTAGTTTCTTCAGTGGCAGTGTGGGTCAAGTTTAATGAACTACCCATTGAGTACTATGATGCGATGGTGCTTCGTTAGATTGGTTAGGCGCTAGGGACGGTCCTTAAGGTGGATTTGCACACGGCCATGGAAGCTAGAGGAAGATACGCTTGTCTCTGCGTCCAGGTAGATATGAGTAGGCCATTGATTACTATAGTCAAGATTGGCTCACACAGCCAACCCGTTGTTTATGAAGGGATGAATAGGCTTTGTTTTGCCTACGGTTGGTTAGGCCACTGGCGTGAAGTTTGCCAATTTACCATCAAGCCCCCGACCCCGATCCCCAAAGATTCCCTTGAACCCAACACCGCTGACTGTGGAGATCGGGCCTCGACCTCTGCTGAGGTGCAACCTGAGGTTTCAACCAAGAATCGAGGTGCCTCGGAGGAGGAGTCTAGCGGCGTTACGTTTGGCCCTTGGATAGTCATTTCACGAAAAAGGAAAGAGGCCAGACTGCATAAGAAAAGCAATAATAACCCGTTAACAGAAAATAGACATGCAGGCCTGCATGTAGATGACAAAGAGCTGTTGGGAGATAAGATTTTTGAGAAAAAGACTAATGGGCTGGGGGCCACAGGAAAAAATTAGGGCAAAAGGAAAGCCCAGGATGAGTCAGGCTCAAAATCCTCGAGTATAGAAAGAGAGCTTAATTTGAAACCCACTGGTGGAGTGCAAATGGGCTTCTAGCAGGACAAGTGTGAGAAGGTGGGCCGATTCAGCTGTGGTGTGTCTAAATCTTAGCCCACTCCAACTCTATCAAGGGCAAGAAGGACTATGCACGTTCTAAGGCTGCCTTCACTAATTTGTCCCATGCCGTCCTTCCTAGAGACAAGTTAAACACATACATTGAGTGGTCTTTCAACGTTTCTAAGGCATAATCCAACTTTGATAGAGAGTTCAAATTCAGCAGCAACCCATGACTCAAAATGGGCAATCAATGTGGAAGACAAGATAGTAGAGGTACTGAGAGTGATCATAGAGGAGATTGAAGCTTGCCCCACCCACACCATGGGATGGTTCAGCCCCAAGCTTTGACCGAAACGGAAGTTGTTTTTTCCGCTAACTCTGACAAGTTGGGCTATCTTCACCTAACAAACCCAGCTTGGGGAACGATCCCCAAACCATGGCGGTAGTTCCTGTCAGACACTTCGGGTCTAGAAGAGGCAAGAAGGGTGGTTTGGAATCTCATTCCTCAAATCTTAGCGACACCAGTGTTATGCGAAAAAATATCGGAGAATAGTTTGTCTACGAGAAGAATGCTGGAGAACCAAGCCATTGTGACGGCATTTATGGGAAATCGGCATGCCATAAAGCTCTTGCAAGTCTTCCAACCCATCATGGAATTTAGCTTCCACTCGATAGCCACAAAGAGAATGATGGGAGTGTTGGAGCATTGTGTGACATTGATGCTAGGTAAAGGTCAGATGACAGAGATGGTGAGGATGACAGGATGGAATTTGATGGAGGAAGCGAAACTACTCCCTTCGTTTGATGAGTGTTTGACCTCCAACCATTGTTTAGTTATGAATATTTTTGCCTGGAATTGTAGAGGAGCTTTAAAGCCCTTATTTCAAAATCTTGTGAAGGAGCTGGTTCATAACTATGACCTTGCCATTATGATTGTTATGGAGACCCGTATTGGCGGTGACAGAGCTAGGGACATAACTAATAGACTTTCTTTTGATAGGGCCATCCACACAGACATGATTGGGTTCACTGGTGATCTTTGGATTTTATGGAATTCATATAAAGTTCAAATCACCTAACTAGCCATGTCAGAATAGGAAGTCCATGTCCTGGTGAAGGTAATCTCTACTACCTCGGAATTTATTTTTACTGTTGTATATGCTAGTCCTAGATTTCATGAAAGATGTATACTTTTGAATAATCTTAAAAATGCTGCTAATCTGCATGATAAACCCTAGATGATTGCTGGAGATTTCAATGAGGTTCTTGTAGATGGGGACAAATTTGGGGGTAAAGCTATTAGTTCTAGCAGATCACTTATTTTTAAAGAGTGTCTTGATTATTGAAACATGGTAGATTTGGGTTTCACTGGACCTCGACTCACTTGGACAAATAGGAGAAATATCAATGCTCTAGTTCAAGAGAGAATTGATCACTATTTTGCTAATCCTAGTTGGTGTACTACTTACCCGGATGTAAGGGTAACCCATCTCACAAGATTTTGTCTAACCATTGTCTAGTGCTCCTTGAATCCAACTCGAACAATGATATTCATCTTCTCGTCCACTTAGATTCCAAAGTTTCTGGCTTGCGGATTTATCTTTTCCTGGGATTGTTTTGAAAGCTTGGCGCCAGAATCGGTCTCTTCGCGATGCTATTGAGTGCTTCTCCAAAAAAACCTCAGAGTGGAATAAGCATCATTTTGGGAACATTTGTGGTAAAAAGAAGAGGGTCATGGCCCGATTGAATGGAATCCAAAAAGCCTTGGCTACACATCCCTCGCATTCCTTGATTGAAATGGAGAAAACACTTCACCAATAGCTAAATGTGCTATTAAATCAGGATAAGGAGTTATGGGTACAAAAATCCTGCATCAACTAGTTGATTGAGGGTGATAGGAACCTGGCCTTCATCATATGTCCACCATTGTGAGGAGACGACGTAATCGTATTTCTTGCATTAAAAATAATATGGGAGAGTGGATTCAGAGTGAGATGGGGACCATGAATTTTATCAGAGAGGGCTTCAGCAAATTATTCATTGCCACATTTGAGCATACCCATTTTAACCCTTCCCAACCTTCTCAATGGCAAGTTGTATTACCCAAGGAGGATAAGCTCCTCCTTAGTATGACGATTACAGAGTTTGAAATCAAAGAAGGATTGTGGGCCCTAAAGCCCTACAAAGCTCCAGGTCTAGATGGGCTTTATACGAGTTTCTTCCAAAGGTTTTGGTTCATTGTGGGGGATTCAATAAGGAATGAAGTCAAGAAGATCTTTGTTGAGAAGAGAATTCCTGAGTACCTCAATAGAACCAATATTGTTTTAATTCCTAAATTTATGGGTTCGGAAAGTTTGGGAAATTATCGACCCATTAGCCTTTGCAATACGGTGTACAAGATAGTCACCAAGATCATTGTAGCCAGGCTTTGACCGCACTTTGATAAGTTGGTTAGCCCACTACAATCTACTTTCGTTCCGGGTAGGAGAAGTGTTGACAATGCAATTGTGGTCCAAGAGTTGATTCACACTATTAGCAACAAAAAGGGGCGGGAAGGGTACATGGCAATCAAAGTGGACCTTGAAAAGGCTTATGATAAACTGGAATGGAGCTTTATTAGAGAAGTTCTCATTAATGCCAACTTTCCACTCAATCTAGTGAATTTCATTATGAGTTGTGTGTCGTCAGTTTCCATATCTATTCTTTTTAATGGTGGGAGTTTGGAGCCTATTTTCCCTTTGAGAGGAATTAGGCAAGGTGATCCTCTATCTCCCTATCTTTTCATCCTTTGCATGGAAGCCCTTTGGTATTATATTGAAGAGAAGTGCAGTGAGAAGAGTTGGGTTTTTGTGAAAAGTTCTCAAAGTGGGGTGGCTTTCTCTTATCTTTTCTTTGTAGATGATTTGGTCCTTTTTACAAAGGTGGATCATGTGAATTTCTCGACTATTAGGGATGTGCTTGACAGTTTTTGTGCTCGATTGGTGCAATCCATCAGTGAGAGCAAATCTAAAGTTTATTTTTGCCTTAATGTTGATGTGGATACAAGAGAGTCCTTATGTGACATATTTGGGTTTCACTCGACTCCAAACCTTGGAAAGTATCTTGGTTTTCCTATCAACACCAGGGAACTAATAATCAAGACCTTAACTACATTTTGGATAGGGTTAAGCAAAAGTTGGTAGGGTGGAAAGCCAATTTATTATCTCTTGCAGGAAGAACTGTACTCATTCAAGCCTCCACTTTCACTATTCCGACTTATGTTATGCAGTACATGGCATTACAGAATAAGTTGTTGGAGAATATTAATAGAGTCAATCGCAATTTTTTGTGGGGTTCTTTGAAAACTTCTAAAAGAACTCATTGGGTGGGTTGGCACAAAGTGATCAAATCTAAAGAAATCAAGCGCTTCTTGCAAAGCTTAATTGGTGATTCCAAATGGAAAAGGGTGCTTTATTGGCTAAGGTTCTAAGGAGTAAGTATTGTACTAGCCGAAGGTTAAATGCTAGAAACATGGAAAGGCTCCCATGCTTTAGCGTTTGGCAAGCTATGAAAAAGGGAAGTAAGGTTTTTAGCAAAGGAATCAGATGGATACTGAGGAGGAATAGCAATCTAAGGCTTTGGCATGACAATTGGGCAGCGGATGGTTCATTGAGAGCTCTCATACAAGGTCCCTTTTCCGAAGAAGAAGAGTGCCTCAAAGTAAAGGATGTTTTTGGTCCAAATGGGTGGGATTGGACTAAGCTCTCGATCCAACTCCCTAATTCTACCCTCTTGGAAATAAAGGCCATGCCTTACTCTATAAGTGCAACACATAAGGAAGATAGGCTGATTTGGAATGGAACAAAATAAGGTGACTTCGACCTTAAATCAACTTATATAATAGCTACAAGAGGTAGTGAGGAGGAAGAGGATTTCATGGGTACTTGGGTGTGGAAGGTAGAAACTCTCCCTTGGATCAAAAATTTTATATGGCAATGCTTACATAATAGCATTGGAGTGGGTGAATGTCTTGTTAAAAGACACCTCCATGACTCAAATCGATGCCCTCTCTGTCAAAAGGAAGCTGAAACAATTTTACATAGACTTTGATATTGTGATTCGGCCAAAAGCACTTGGAGCAATTAGGAATTCCCTCAAACAGCAGCTTTTTTTAGGGAAATCTTCATGGATGGCTTGAAAGGAATTACAAAGAAAATGGTAGCAGGTTGCCCAACCAACCCCCTTGGAGAATAGTTGTGTTTAGAAATGCTATTGTGTTTAGAAATGTTACTGCAGTTGGTAATGTTGTTCACAGGGAAGCCCTCTTTAATGCGCTAGAGTTAGCAGCAGGATAGTGCAGGTCAGGTGGAAGAAGCCCCAACAGGGCTGGGTTTGACTTAATACAGATGGTTTGGCCTTGGGAAGTCCAAGACAAGTGGGTTATGGTGGTATTATTTGAAATGAACATGGAGATTGGTTAGGTGGATTTTCAAGGAATATTGGCATCACCAACAGCTTCGTAGCAGAGATTTGGGCTCTTCATGATGGCCTTACCCTTTGCCATAACCTTAATTTGCAGAATGTTGAAATTAAAATTGATGCGAAAGCTATTGTTGATGTTGTTAATAATTCATCATGTACCAATCAAATTATTTTGCCTATTGTTGATGACTGCTGGCAGCTAATTTCCCAGCTTGCCCAAGTTCGGATAGGGTATTGCTATCGTGAAGCTAATGCTTATGCCGATTTCTTAGCTAGAAAAGGAGCCCTTCAGGCTAGTAGCTTTATTTTGCATCAAGATCCGCCTGTGGATCTTTTAGAGCTAATAAGATTAGACAAACTGGGATTGTATCGTAATAGGGCCATCCCTGAAGTCTTTGCCCCTGTGTAGTTTTGTTTTTCTATTAGTGCAATTTCCTTTTCACCAAAAAAGAAAGATCCATGAGGAAAATTGAAAGGCCTTATAAATGAGTAGAAGGAGGGTTCACATTAGGAGTGGCGATCGTGGCAGAAATTTCCATCCACCAAGTTTTTGATTTATGATAGAGGTCTAGAATTTCAAAAATTTAAAAATGAATGTGATATAGTATCTAAAATAAATAAATAAATAAATCAATCAAATATTGTATTATTTAGTGGGATGAAATTTTATGTTGCATGACACTATATAGATTATTAGATTATGAAAAAGAAAAACTTTGTCACAAAATGGAAACACTATTTTAAATCCAATAGAGAGAATCTTTTTTCTAAAGTGGTGAGAAGGTGAATAGGATATATATATATGTGTGTGTGTGTGTGTGCGCGTGTGTGTGTGTATAAAATCTTCCTAAAAAACTATTTTTAAAAAAATTTCCCTAATACGTGGCATAAATTTTATGTATAGTCTTTGTTTTTATCTAAATATTTATCATCCTGTTGTTTCTCAATATCATCCTTAAAGAAGAGTAAAGCACGGGTGACAGACCAATGTAACTAAATGTGACGATAGGAGGTTGGCAGGTTGATATTCGATAGATCAAAGGTGTAAGGACGCACAGTAGACGGATGTAGGCGACACGTGGCAGCCATCTGTTTTGATTGAGTTCCAAGGATCCTTAAATGGAATTAACTTGTGACTCATAATTAATTATAGAGAATCCCAATATAAGAAGAATTCTAATGAGTAAAGGATTTCGGAATATACGCCTTGATGCCCAAGAAACGGAGGCCAACTCTACTATAAGAACTCATGAACCCTCAGAATACAAGGTATGATAATTAACTCAGCTCTGGCATTCTAGGATTGTTAAAAAGTTCTAACTTGACCTTCGGAGGGTTTTTAGCCGACACCATACCGATGCTCTTTGTTGGGTCTCTTCTTTTTTATTGTACAGGTGTTGTTTCAGACTTGTGAGGACCGTATGACTTACTGGTGATTTCTTGGCCTCAACAGTTGGCGTCGTCTGTGGGAATAGCGAGCAATCAACCATTGCCCTATCCCTGAGACAAAAAGTTGCATGGTACTCACTCGATCGATGGCAATAACCAACAATCTGGGTGACGAACTGCGCACTATGGCCCTGGAGAGACAGGTCCAAACATTTGCAGCAGTAGTTAAACGCCTAACAAAGCAGAATCATGATTTGGAGGAGTAGTTGCGGCAAAGGAATGCACACCTCGGTACCCAGGAGGAAGACTAGGAAGGGATAAGCGCTGAAAGGAGGAACCAGGAAGGACCTGAGGGTAGCAACCCTCCGAGCAGACTGGAGCGGCAAGACACCAACCGGCCATCTATCTCGGACACCTTCCCACCTCACATTGCCGCTGAGATGCAAATGATGAGGGAATGGATGGATGTGATGATAAACGCCCTTAGAGGTCGAGTATCCAATGACCTCGATGACCTGGTCCAACGAACTGATTCGCCTTTCATAACGCCTATTACTTCATGCCCCCTTCTGCCGAAATTTCGTATGTCTCAGGTAGAGAGTTATGGTGGGTCCAAGGACCCTTTAGACCACTTAGAATCTTTCAAGACCATAACGCATCTTCAAGGAGTTAAGCACTCAATTCGTATCACACTTTATCGAGGGTCACCGATATAAGAAGTTCATTGCGTGTCTAATGAGCATTAGGCAACAGGAAGACGAGACACTAAGATTGTACATAGCTCGCTTCAACAAAGAGGCTCTCTCGATAGATGAGGCGGATGACAAGATACTTATGGTAGAATTCACCAACGGACTGCGTAAGGGTAAATTTCTATTTTCCCTGTATAAGAATGACCCAAAGACTATGTCCGAGGTTCTTTACAGGGCAACCAAGTATATGAACGCGGAAGACGCGTTACTGGCTAGAGAAGAGAAGCCGAGGAAAAAGGAGAAACAAGAAGATACACAGTTAGATAGGGGATTGAAGCAGGCCAGGATAGGAGAACGGCAGGAGCACAGACGTTCCAAACCGCCTACAGGGAAATTCATGAGCTTTCTCGGCAAATAAAGGATAAAGGATAAAGGATAAAGAAGCCCTGACATTTCTCGGCAAATTGAGAGGAGATCCTAATAAAAGGTCAAGGGATAAATATTGTCATTTCCATACAAACCACGGCCACGACACAGCTGACTGCTACGACCTAAAGTAATAGATTGAAGCTCTCATTAGACAAGGAAAGCTGTAGAGGTTCGTAAGCAAAGAAAAGATGAATCTGCCGCAAGACCAGCCCCCTCAATGGGAGAACGAGCATCCCAGGCCACTGGTTGGAGACATAAGGATGATTGTAGGGGGCACCGCTAATGCATGATCATCCAAAAAAGCTCGCAAAACCTATTTACGGATGGTTCAGAGTGTCCAGCAGACGGGGTCAGCACCAAAAGTAGCATGAATCGATAATCCCATTATAGGACTTTCAAAAGAAGATGCATGACGCCTTAACCATCCGCATGACGACACACTTGTCGTCAGTATACGTGTAGGGGATTACAATATGCATTGAATCTTGGTTGATAATAGAAGCTCAGCGGATATTCTCTATTGCCTCGCATTCCAACAGATTGGGATTAGTAGAGGACAACTGGTTCCAACCAACACTCCACTTGTTAGATTCGGAGGGACAAGGGTCTACCCACTTGGCGTCATCACCTTGTCTGTAACGGTGGGAGATTACCCTCAACAAATCACTAAGAATGTGATTTTTCTTGTGGTCGATTGCTCATTTGCCTACAATGCTATCCTCGGACAGCCTACTCTTAATGCTTGGAGAGATGTAACTTCGACCTACCACTTAATAATCAAGTTCCCTACCGAATATGGAGTTAGAGAGCTACGCAAAAATCAGGTAACCACATGTGAATACTATGTGGCCATGATGGAGATGGATGACCACCTGCAAACATTGAACATCGAGGAACAGTAGACGATAGCAGAATCGGTGGAAAAGTTGGAATAAGTACCCCTCGATGACTTAAGACCTGAACGGACCACGAGAATCTGTACACTAGCTAGCCAATCAGCACAACAAGCACTTGCAGCGTTCCTAAGAGAAAATCAGGATGTGTTTACCATGCTGACTGGCTAGTGTTCTTTCAAGGTCACTATTCGAATTGGTTAGCATATATGGTAATGGTCAAGAAAGTAAATGAAAAGTGGAGAATGTGTGTTGACTTTATGGATCTAAATAAGACCTGCCCGAAAGATAGTTACCCGCTCCCACGTATTGATACCCTAGTAGATTCGACTGTAGGACATAAACTTTTAAGCTTCATGGATGCGTTCTCCGGCTACAACCAGATCAAGTTGGATGAAGTTGATCAAGAGAAAACATCATTTGTTACAATTCAAGGGCTTTTTTGCTATAAAGTGATGCCTTTCCAACTCAAGAATGCTGGGGCCACATATCAGAGGCTGATGAACCAGATGTTCGCGCACCAGATTGGTAGGAATGTGCAAGTTTACGTAGATGACATGCTTGTGAAAAGCGTTCAAGAATCTGACCACTTGAGCAACCTCTAGGAGACTTTCAACACTTTTCGATCTTATAATATAAAACTGAATCCAAGCAAATGCGTGTTCGGAGTAACCGCAGGAAAGTTTTTGGGGTTTATGGTGTCCCAAAGTGGGATTGAGGTCAACCCGGAAAAGGTGAAGGCAACAATGGAGTTAGCTCCCCTAAAGACGGTAAAGGAGGTTCAGAGCTTAAATGGCAAGATAGCAGCCTTGAACAGGTTCGTTTCAAGGGCGACGGACAAATGTCTCCCATTTTTTTTGCAGCCTTGAACAGGTTCGTTTCAAGGAAGATTACTTAGTCTGGTCGGGGAAGAGTTGTTCCTATATCTAGCCGTCTCCCCAACAGTCGTCAGTGCTGCTCTTATTAGGGAAGAAGATAAGGTGCAAAGACTCGTGTACTTTATAAGTTGAGCGCTCAAATGAGCAGAAGAGAGGTACCTTTAGATGGAAAAGTTAGCTTTCACATTGGTCATCGCCGCACGAAAACTCAAACCCTACTTTCAAGCACACATCATAAATGTCATAATGGATAAGCCCTTACAAATAGCAATGAGTAGCCCTGAGGCTGCAGGACGAATGGCACTATGAACGGTCAAGCTGAACGAGTTCGACATTTGGTACCGACCACGAATTGCTATAAAGGGGCAGGTCATAGCAGACTTCATTGCTGAGTTCACCTTCATGGAGGACCAAGGGGTAGAAGAAGCTCCTATATGGAGCATCCACACTGATGGATCCTCTAGCAAACATGTAGGTGGTGTCGGTGTAATACTCCACACACTAGAAGGAGACAAGATCGAGTGCATGATCTGCCTGAACTTTTCCACAACTAATAATGAAGCAGAATACGAAGCCTTAATAGCAGGACTAGACCTCGCAATAGCTGCAGGAGCTAAGAATATGATTATATACTTTGATTCGCAAATTGTGACCAGTCAGGTTAATGGCAGTTACGAGTGTAGGAATGAAAGAATGAAGAGGTATCTCGAGGAAGTGAAGGGTCGAACAAGTAACCTCCAAATCGAGTTGGTTCAAATCCCAAGGGAGGAGAACCAAGAGGCCGACTGACTTGCAAATGCTGCTTTCATAGAACCCATGATAGTCCCCGATCAGGTATTATCCTTTGTTCAATCTTCATCACTGATAGATGATGTTGGTGTGCAGGAGGTAAACGATAAGCATAGTTGGATGACTCCAATAACGACGTATCTAAAGGATGGCAAATTGCCAAACGACAAGAAGGCTGCAAGAAAGTTGAAGCTTAAAGCCTCCCGATTCGTCCTGATTAAAAATATTCTATACAAGAGGGGCTTCTCCCAACCCTATCTGAGGTGCCTCGCCTTAGAAGAGTCAGACTACGTTATAAGGGAGGTCCATGAAGGAATCTGTGAAAACTACTCGGGGTCAAGGTCTTTCGTACACAAGCTCCTCAGGGCAGGATACTACTGGCTAACGATGCAGAAGGATGCTGACGCAAACATCAAAGCCTGTGATAGGTGCCAACATTTTGGCAATCTCATAAGGCAACCAACGGAAGAGCTTACCCTTATGACGGTCCCATGACCGTTCGCACAATGGGGGTTAGACATTATGAGCTCATTCCCAATAGTGGTACAGTAGTTGAAGTTCCTGGTGGTTGGCATTGACTACTTCACAAAATGGGTGGAAGTAGAGGCTTTGGCCATAATCACAAAGAAGAATATCCGGAGCTTCGCATGGAGGAATATTATTTGTAGGTATGGTATACCGAGGGTGCTCGTTTTAGACAACGAAAATCAGTTTGACAACGACGCATTCAGAGACTTTTGTTCTCAGCTAGGAATTAAGAACCACTACTCATCACCCACCCACACACAGGCCAACGGACAGGTTGAAGTCAGAAACCGATCCTTGCTTAAAATCATCAAGACTTGGCTCGAGGGGGCAAAGGGAATATGGCCAGATGAATTACCAAGTGTTTTATAGGCATACAGGACAACAACAAGGACACCAATGGGAGAAACACCGTTCCGATAGGCATATGGTAGTGAGGCAGTCATCCCGGCAGAAGTATGGCTTACAAGCTACTGGGTTGGGAACCACGACCAGAGCAAGAATGATAAAGCTATGTGCTCACAACTCAATCTTGTGGATGAAATCAGAGTGACAACCGAGCAAGGATTAGCGCAATACCAGAACCTAATGGTGAAGCATTGAAACTCTAAGGTCAGGCATAAGGACTTCTAGGTTGGAGATCTCATCTTGAGGAGAGTACTCGGTGCTATGAAAGATGCCTCACAAGGGAAGCTAGGGCCTAATTAGGAAGGACCATATAGAATCACTTCATGGCATAGGAAGGGAATGTATTACCTAGAGACATTAGAAGGAAAAAAATTGAGTCACCCATGAAACACAGATCACCTGAAGAAGTATTACCAGTAGACGACAATAACACCACACTCCTTATCTCCAGTTTATCTTTTTTAGCAGATAGTTATAATTTTTATTTTTCTACAGTACTTTTAGAACCCGATGAACAATTTTCTTATTTTTTGTGAACATTATTTTCCCCATCCATTATAATAAGAGGAGTTTATTTAGAGCATATGGAATATATTTTGCTCAGGTTCAATTAAGTCCATACAATGGATGGATCGTCCTACAGAGGGCAACATTTACTAAGTCCACATAATGGACGAATCATCTCATGCAAGGTTAAAATCAATAAAATCCATATAGTGGATGGATCATCTAAAGGAGGATGAAATTCATTAAGTCCATACAATAGACGGATCGTCCTTCAGGGGGTGACATTTACTAAGTCCACATAGTGGACGAATCATCCCAAGCAGGATGAAAATCTATAAAGTCCATATAGTGGACAGATCATCCGAAGAAAGATGAAATTCATTAAGTCCATATAGTAGACAGATCGTCCTACAGGGGGCAACATTTACTAAGTCCACATAGTGGACGAATCATCTCAATCAGGATGAAAATCTATAAAATCCATAGAATGGATGGATCATTCAAAGAAGGATGAAATTCATTAAGTCCATAGAATGGACAGATCGTCCTACAGAGGGCGACATTTACTAAGTCCACATAGTGAACGAATCATCCCAAGCAGGGTAAAAATCTATAAAATCCATATAGTGGATAGATCATCCAAAGAAAGATGAAATTCATTAAGTCCATACAGTAAATGGATCATCCTACAGAAGGCGACATTTACCAAGTCCACATAGTGGATGAATCATCCCAAGCAGGATGAAAATCTATAAGGCCATAGAGTGGACGGATCATCCGAAGAATGATGAAATTCATTAAGTCCATACAATGGACAGATCGTCCTACAAAGAGCTACATTTACCAAGTCCACATAGTGGACGAATCATCCCAAGCAGGATGAAAATCTATAAAGTCCATATAGTGGACAGATCATCTAAAGAATGATGAAATTCATCAAGTCCATACAATGGACGGATCGTCCCACAAAGGACGACATTTATTACGTCCATATAGTGGACGGATCATCCCAAATAGGATGAAATATATCAATTCCACGTAGTGAATGAATCGTCCCATAGAGCATAACATTAACTAAGTCCACATAATGGATGGACTACTGAATGAAAGATAAAAATTAACAAATCCATAAAGAATGTCCCTAAGAGGACGGCCACACATATTTAACACAATATAAATGGATTCATTAAGTGAACGCCTACAAAAAAGCGTTTAAAAAAATGTAGTCAAAGTACAGTGTTAACAAAAAACCAACAAAAGACAACAGTTGAAAAGGGATTATTAAATTGTTCTCCCATACATTTTAAAAATTGAAAGGAAAAATGTATTACTATTGAACTACAACGGTATCCTCCTTGTCATCAAGACCTTTGTTTGATGATTGATGGACATCTTCTTCGATGGATCCCTTGTCAGTAACCTTTGAGACCTCATCGTCACCTAAATCTTCGCCAAAGAGCTCGTCCATTCCTTCAGAGTCGACGGAGTGAGCAAGGGTCTGACTCTCGGTGTCTATATTGATATGTACAAGTTTTAGGTTAGGGAACAAGGCCTTCACTTGACGGAGACAGTCGTCGAATCCATAGGCAAATGAGGTACCCAGCTCGCCCAAAAGGGCATTGGAATCTCAATACTCCTGGACGACCTCAACCTTTGCCCGACGGAGATTGTCTTCGTTGGCTTTCAAAGTCTCCCTCAGTAACTCCACCTCTTTTTCTAGGTTCACGTGAGCCTGCTTGGATAGTTTTAGCTTCTCTTCATGACAAAGCTTCCAGAGCTTTAACTCGTTAAGTTCCTCCACCGTTGCCTTTGACTTTGCATGGACACGCTTCAGCGCCCTCTCGTGAGCGAGGCAACGGTCCATTAACCCTTTAGCCATTAGGACCGTCTACACCAACAACAATAAGTAAGTTAAAAAAAAAAAAACAAGAATATGACAAAAAGAGTAAATGACGGGTACTAACCTGAGTAAGGTTAAACAGAGCCGTCTCCCCCATTGCTTCCGTCACGTGATTACCCAGGTCTTTGTAATCTTCCTCTTTGATAATGGAAGTCACTTGAGTAAGGGCATATTACGAATCCTCTCGAAGCAAGACAGGAGGTTTCTCTTTGATGGGGTCCGAATTTACCATCAGACCCTTGCCCTTACCTATTCCCAACTTGACGGGCAACTTCACTACGCCAGAACCTTGGCCGGCAGGCAATCCTGTCACTAGCCTTTATTTCTTACTATGACGATCAACTTTTTTTGATAGTGGTCTCTTTGCAGACGGATGGGACGAACCCGTCTTGGAAGGAAGGTCACCTCCTAGCTTTTTCTTAGCAGTAGATTGCTGCTTAATAATGGCCCTTCTCCTAGCATCCTCCATCTCTGCAAAAAGTAGATGGGTGAAAATGACTATGCAAAGAGTAGACGGGTGAAAGTGACGGTAAATATAAGAGCACAAGTAAAGGACTTCTAAGTCGTATTGACGGGCAGCAGTGGTGGGTTCTGGACCGTCACAGTACTAATGCAGGGTGTCTAAAGTGACAAGTTTTGTTCAAGTTCTCTTCTACAAGCTGGTAGTTTGGAAGATTTTTTCCAGGAAGACAAAATTCTTCAATGGTGATTGGTAGACGGTTCCTAGTTTCAAAAGTGAACGGTTAGAATAACTTCAATACTCGATAGAAACATGTAAAGTAGGATGGGCACATACCAAACGGTAGCATTATGCCCCAAGTCTTATCTACTAGCATATATTCATGGTCATCAGGATGATACATCCAATCGTCCCCCTGAAGGAAAAATGTATCGACCCTTCTAGTTGCGATTGGAGTCTGGGGTCTCACTCACTATCTTAAGCACCAGACTCCTCAACATGAAGCTATACATACCCTTTGATTTGGTAATCTCAGAAGGACGGTAACAATGAAAGAACTCCTCCACTGTTAACCGTCTTGCCCCATTGGACATCATACCATACAAGACTTCAACACTTAGAAAAACCCTCCAGGCGTTTGGTGAAATTTGGGTGACGGCAAAACCTAGGTACTGGAGAAGACAACGATGTAAAGCACTTAAGGGAAAGCACAGGCCCGCTTTTAGCATCTACTCGTATACACCGACGTCTTCAAGGCCTTTATAGTAGCATTTCTCAGACTTAGAAGGTAGATGGATGGGTATGTTGTTAGGTATATGGTACTTTTGCCTTAGTGTGTTGAAATGTGGTTGCTTGATGGAAGAGACAAAGTCATTCACCGTCCACAATGGGAGCATGATGAATTCCCTGAACCCATCAGGACCTATAATGGACTGAATGGGAGGGTCTATACCGTCTAAGTCGTCATTAGAGTCATACTCTGACCCATCTTCATCCTGCACCTCATCTTCCACATTGGAAGGAGATCTGGCTAATGGTTCCTTCTCCTCGCTGGAGGTTCCTGAGTCTGATTGACTTGACGGGAACACCTCTTTGTAGCCTGTTCCCTCGCGGACAAACGACTGACCACTTGACGCTTCACTAGACATCTAACACCTACAAATGACAGGTAAAGGAAACCTAAGACTCTAAATCTACATTGACGGCAGACTATACATACAAAACAAAGAAGAGAAATTGACAACAAGGAAAACACTTACAGTTTAACGGTACGATGAAAGTGATGGAAGAACTGGAAGGACGGTAATAGCGACTTCTAAAGTAGACGGATCAAGCAAAGAGGACGGATTCTCTCTTATCAGCCAAAATTTTCCCAAAAGTATAAAAATGAAAGGTATGGACAGTATATATAGAGGGAATGATGTGGAAGACGGAGGGACGCCTCGATTCAAACAAAGAATCAATCAAAGTCCACCACGTATCCCCGATGCATTTATGATTCTGCAAAGAGCCTGTTAGCCAAAACACACTTATCAAGGGTAAAAGTAAACCGTCATTCCATCGGTCCATATGTGAGTGATAACGGATCCATGGAATGAGGGGGCAACTGAAGAGGAGTAAAACATGGGTGACGAACCAATGTAACTAAATGTGACGACAGGAGGTTGGTAGGTTGATACGGATCAAAGGTGTACGGACGCACAATAGATGGATGTAGGCGACACGGGGCAGCCATCTGTTTGATTGAGTTCCAAGGATCCCTAAATGGAATTAACTTTTGACTCATGATTAATTATAAAGAATCCCAATATAAGAAGAACTCTAACAAGTAAAGGATTCTAGAATATATGCCTTGATGTGCAAATGGAGGCCAACTCAACTATAAAAACTCATGAACGCTCAGAATACAAGGTACGCATAATTAACTCAGCTTTGGCATTCTAGGGTTGTTAAAAAGTTCTAACTTGACCTTCGGAGGTTTTTGGCCAGCACCACACTGGTGCTCTCTGTTGGGTCCCTTCTTTTTGATTGTGCAGGTGTTGTTTCAGACTTGTGAGGACCGTGTGACTTACTAGTGATTTATTGGCCTCATCAATCTGCTTGGACAATTGTGTAGGAAAGCATACGTTGAAGTTAAGGCTTTAAATAGATTTTTTTTTTTTTTTTTAATATTACACATTACAATTTTAAACTTTCTTTTGCTAGATGAATAATATTTTATAATGATGGTGATAAATTATTGAATATCTTAAGGCATAACTATTAAAAAATTGTAGATTTAGTCATTTAATCCAATAGATATTATTGCCCTAATAAAACTAGAAGATCCTAACTCTGAATTATCATTTCAAACTTTCATAAAGTTCTGGCAAGGTAGCCATAGTTTAATTCAAGCTGATGTGATGATTAGAATGCACTAATGACCAAGGTAAGGGAATCTTGGTAGTAGTTATCTATACCCCGAAGAACTTCCAATAGAAAATCTACTTTGCCAAATGTAACTTTTATGCTTTTGTTTTGGAACAAATTTTAGAAAATGTAGCAAGCTGCTTTACACTCTTTCCAAAAGTACCGACTCCTATAAGATACTCCTAAACATGCTTAGTTAATAGATTAGTACTTTAATCCTAAAGTAACGAAGAAATCTTCTTCTTCTTTTTTTAAACAATTTGTGATCTTAACATATATGCTTTCGGCCCCATTATAACATGTATTTCATCAAATGCTAATCCCGATCAGAGCCCACCTTCTCTTGTTTGCTGTTTTATCATACTTGGGGTGTAAAATTTCATATTTTTATATTGGGAATACCTCCATCATTTGATTTGCTTTAATCACACCCATTTTATGCCTAATTGCCCTAATGGGTGGGTACATTTCTATTGTCTTTTACCTGTTTGAAGTTTGAACTTAATCGACAATCGACGTGCTTGCATGTTTTTTGGACTTTTTGATAAATGCAATCTATTTGACCTCATACGTGGCCGTATAAATGCAAATGTGGAGGGCCTAAAAAGGAAAAATAAAAAAAACACATCCATGGTCGTCAAGATTTGGTTTCAATTTTGGCAAAAATGTCATTTTGGATTCAATATTTTGGGGTTACTGTCAATTTGATCATTTTTATTTTCAACTTGTAGTCAATTTGGTCTTTATATTTTGGTTATAGTTAAATTGGTACATGTTACTTTCAGTTTCTAGTCATTCTAGGTCCAAATCTTGGTTTTTTTAGTTGCTAAGTTGATTTGTGTGTCTACCAAAGTTGAAGATTAGTAAATTTGATTTGCATTTTTTTGTGTTTGATTGTCAAAAAAATGCAAGAAAAGCTATAAATTGGAAGTAGGGACTAAATTGATTACAAGTTAAAAATAACATGGATCAAATTAATTGCTAAAATGTAGGAACGAAATTGACATTGATCCCAAAATGTAGGGATCAAAATTGTATATTTGGGCGAGGGAGGGTTCAAATAGAGGAAAACCATACAATATTGTTATATCATCATACTCATAGTGCTACAATTTTATGAAATATGCACTTCTATATCTTTCTATTGATGATAAAAATATTCACACTCATCAGTTTTTTTCCCCTCCCTTTCTTAAGATCATTTTAGTATTAATTTCTTTTTTTTGCATTAATAACATTATCAAACAGAAAAAGTTTGGCTCCAAATTGATTTGGAATTATCTTCTTCTAACCTACTATGTGTATGTGGTATATTGAAGAGAATTTCTATGTGTAATTTTAATCACGAAACTTTTTTAATAAGTCATATGACTTATATAAATAATACATATTAATAATCTTTTAAATAGTCATATAATAAGTTGGAAAAAATATCTCAAAACCAATTTTGAGCTAATTTTCGTCCTTTTCAAAACATTATTTTTGGAAACCTTTCACGGGTATGGATGACAAGGGTAGGTTTGACAATTTTCACCATATGAGTAATTTTCAGGAAAGAAACTACCATATGAGTGATATGACCCAAAATATGATAGGTTCAATAATTTTAAATAGTTATGGTATGAATTTGAGGTTAAACTTTTAACCCAATAAAATTTGAGTTTTTAACATTTAAAACAAAAGAAATTTGAGTTTTATCTTTTAACATCCAATTTGATTATGCATCTAAATTCTTAAAATATTACTACTATTAATTTTATATACAAGAAGGCTAGAGTTTTTTTTTTTTTTTTTTTTTTTTGAGAAAAAAGAAGGCTAGAGTTTGAAGACCAAAAATACACTTTCTTTCTCAAAAATAAAATCTACAAAAAAAAAAAAAAAAAAAAAACCTTTAGCTTTTATACTCTCTCTCTCTCTCTCTCTCTCTCTCTCTCTCTCCTCTCAAACAAAAATGCTTATTAATGATTTAGCAAAGAACACTATGCTTCATGCTTATTAATTATTACTTTTATTTTTGAGAAGATTATTAATTATTACTTTTTTTTTAGAATACTAAATATTTTTATTCACACACATAAGGGGAGAGGAGAGAAGGTTTTAAAGAAACTAAGAGTGGTGTATATCCAAAAGAATGCTAGAGTTTGAAGACCAGAAATACACTTTCTCTCTCAAAAATAAAATCTACAAAAAAAAAAAAAACTTTGGGTTTTATACTCTCTCTCTCTCTCTTAAACAAAAAAGCTTATTAATGATTCAACAAAGAACACTATGCTTCATGCTTATTAATTATTACTTTTGTTTTTGAGAAGATTATTAATTACTACTTTTCTTTTCTTTTTTGAGAATACTAAGTATTTTAACACACACACAAGAGAAAAGAAGAGAAAGTTTTAAAGAAACTAAGGGTGATGTATATCCAAAATGGCCTAATTCTTAAATGCACAGTACAGTCTTTAAGGGGCCATTTGGTACATGTGTTTAAACACATATTTTCAGTTTTTAAATAATATTACACGTATTTTCACACTTTTTCATCTACACGTATTTTAAAAAAATACAAACAACGTTATTAGAATAACGTTATCAAACGACCTATATAACTCACACTTATTTTTCAATGTAGAATTAACCCACTGTTTTTTCTTTTTAAAAATACTATGTATTTTAACATATACTCACAAGGGAAGAAGAAAAAAGGTTTTAATTATTTTAACTCACATTCATTATTAATTATTACCTGATTTTGATTTAATTATATTTTCAGCGATGGACCCATGTTAAGGTAAGGTGGGGCCATGGTTCACCTGCCCAAAATTATACATATATATATATAAATTCAGTCTCAAAAATTACATTTGGCCACCAATTTAATCAATTGGCGTAGTCCCTAGAGAGGCCTCCTTTATTTATATTTATTATTATTATTATTATTATTATTTTGGAATTGCATTGCATTCTCTTGTTTTACGGACTTAACAATATCTACTTGACGGATTGAGATTAGGTGTAATTCACCCACTTTCTTTCATAATTTTTTTTTTTTTTACATTTTTTACATTTTAACTTTCTTTTAATATATTTTATTTAATAGTTGAGATTGGAAGTTGTTTATTTCAACTTTCAATCTCAGCCAGTAAATACAATTGTATCAGATGTAATATCTAGAGTATTGCATTTGATCTCAATCCCTACTTGGCGATTCTATATTTTAACTAGGTTGGGTTAGGTTTTAAATTTTATTTCAATTTTTTTTTTTGTTCTTGTTTTGTAGCTAAGGAATCTAAGGGGATCAACTTGGATCTTCACTTTTTCTTCCAAGAAGTGGCTAGTGAGATTTTTTTTTTTTTTTAGGTTGAGAATTGAGAAAAATTATTAGATACTCCCAGAGTATCATAAATGCGTACTCTCACTCTCACATGAATTGTAGATCTTATCATAAATTTAATTAGTGGGTCCTACAATTATGTGAGAGAAGAGAATATGTATTTATTGTATAAAGTAAATAATTTCCAAAGAATTGAAGAAAATAAACTTGGATCAAACTTAAAAGTAATCCTTTTTCCTTTATCATTCCATTTTTGGTTTCGAATGGCGGTAATTTACATTGAACATTCTAATGGTTCTAGTTATTTAGATTTTCATTCTCAAATGAATTTTAGTGCTGAAGTAAATATGATAACAACAATAAATTAAATTTTAAGTCTTTCTTTTTGGTAAATTTATTTTTAACTTTAACACTTGCATAAGCGTTTCATCTATGGTACGTTTATTATTATTGATGATTCTTTTTTTATTTTTTTTTTCTTTTTAAATACTCATTCTTTGCTACAGTATGTTACTCTTTGGTTATGATTTTTTTTCCTTTTTTACTTGGCAACATTATTTGGTTTTTCTCCATGAGTAGAATATTGAACATATAAAAAAAATATTTGATTTTTAGTTTATGGGAAAGCCAACTACAAAATGTTAGTTTTATTATTAAATCATGATTTTTTTTTTTTTTTTGCTTTGGCCTCTCAAAGTGAAATCATGCTTCTTGTCCTTTAATATTATAGATTTTACTTTTAGGTTGACTCGAATTAACCTAATTGATTTAAACCAACTCATGGTAAGATGAACATACGGATTTAAACGAGTTTGAGTTTTTAAAATATGAATGGAACTTGTTTGAGATGAAATTTCTAATATTTAAATGGGTTTGAGATCGTAATATATAAAACATTTAACAAGCTTGGATTTGAAAAGGATTTTTCATCCAAAATCCTGCATTTTCCCACCTAACTTCATAGACCTTCTCAAAAAAAAAAAAAAAAAAAAAGGGTTTTCCAAGACTCATGGCTTTATATATATATATATATATATATATATATATATATATATATAAAGTTGAGTTAACCTTACACGTAGTGTAACTAATAACTTGTTATGTAATTCATAATTTGAAAATCCTATCGTTAAATTACATATGATAAGGGTCACTTTGGTAAGGCCAGAGCTGAGGGAGCAAGAGCTGACGACCCTGAAGCTGACGACCTTGAAGCTGACGACCTTGAGGCTGACGACCATGAAGCTGTAGTGTCTGAAGCTGACGACTCCCACTACAAACCAACTCCATGTGTATCGCCAAGCTGACGGTATAAGGCTGACGAGGTTAGACAAAGGCCCGTCCACAACCTTACTTGACCAACATGCATACACTAATGATTCTTGAACGATACGTCAAAATTAAGGAGACTCCTAGGAGGACAAGGATTCTAGGAGATGCGTGAGGACCAAGAATCACTCTCTTAAAGGGAAAAGAACTTCTTGAAGGCGTGAAACTCGATCCAACATAACTATAAATACCCCATCACCCTCTCAAAGCAAGGTACGCACAATTACCTCAACTCTAGCACTCTAGTGTTGTAAACAAAAGATTTCTCTAACTTAACCATCGGAGGGTGTTTGGCCGGTACCACACCGGTACCCTTCTTTAGGTCTTCATCCTTTGTGTTGTGCAGGTACGTCATCAAGGGCACGTGCGGACCGTGTAGCCTACTGAGAATTTTTGATATCATCAGTTGGCGCCGTCTGTGGGAACGAGTAGCGACGTCGCATTACCGCTTCTCGGACAAAAGGTTGCATGGTACTCACCCACTCAATGGCTACCACCAACAACATACAGGCGGACGAACCGCGCGCTACCATCCTAGAGAGACAAGTCCAAACCCTCGCGGCAGCGGTCGAACGCCTGACCAAACAGAATCACGACTTAGAGGAACAACTATGACAGAAGAACGCGCGCCCTGGAGCGCAGGAGGAAAATCAGGAAGAAACGAGCGCTGAAAGAAGAGATCCCGAAGCGCCCGAAGGCAGCAACGCTCCGAGCAGGCCGGAGAGGCGGGGGACCAATCTGACCACCCCTTCTGAAACTTTACCATCCCACATCGCCGCAGAGATGCAGGAGATGCGGGAACGAATGGACGTGATGATGAACGCCCTCAAAGGACGGGTGTCTAATGACCTCGACGACCTGGTACAGCGGACTGATTCACCTTTTACGGCGCATGTCACTTCATGCCCTCTTCCCCCAAAGTTTCGTATGCCGCAGCTTGAGAGCTACGATGGAAGTAAGGACCCCCTAGACCACTTAGAGTCCTTCAAAACTATAATGCACCTTCAGGGAGTACCAGGCGAGATCATGTGTAGGGCTTTCCCAACTACCTTGAAAGGATCCGCCAGAGTCTGGTACGGTAGGTTGACGCCAAACTCAATCAGCACCTTTAAAGAACTAGGTGCTCAGTTCGTGTCACATTTTATCGGAGGCCACCGATACAAGAAGTCCACGGCATGCTTAATGAACATCAGGCAGAGGGAGGACGAAACTCTAAGATCCTACATAACGCGGTTCAACAAAGAAGCTCTTTCCATAGATGAAGCGGACGACAAGATACAAGTAGCAGCCTTCACCAACAGGCTGCGAAAAGGAAAATTCCTCTTCTCCTTGTACAAAAACGATCCAAAAACAATGTCCGAAGTGCTTTACAGGGCAACGAAGTACATGAACGCCGAGGACGCACTGATCGCATGGGAAGACAAGCCCAAGAAGAGGGAAATGCAGGAAGATGCACGAACGGATAGGGGGTAGAAGAAGGCCAGAACCGAAGAAAGACGGGACGATCGCCGCCCCAAGCCGCCCCCAAGAAGATTCACGGACTTCACGCCGTTGACCGCACCTATCGATCAGGTCCTAATGCAAATCAAGGACGAAGGGGCTTTGACCTTCCCAGGCAAGATGAAGGGCGATCCGAACAAAAGGCCAAAAGACAAATATTGCCGCTTCCATCGAGATCATGGACACGATACGGCAGATTGCTATGACCTAAAACAGTAGATAGAAGCTCTAATCAGGCAAGGAAGGCTGCAGAGGTTTGTTAGCAAAGAGCGGACAGATCCACCGCAAGACCAGGCCCCCCGACGAGAACATGAACGACCAAGACAGCCCTTGGGTGATATAAAGATGATCGTAGGGGGCACCGCGACTGCTGGGTCGTCAAAGAAAGCTCGAAAAACTTATCTCTGAATGGTTCAGAACATCCAGACGACAGGGTCCGTACCCAAAGCGCCGCAGATTGATAACCCCGTCATCGGATTCTCAGAGGAAGACGCACGACGCCTCCACCACCCCCATGATGACGCGCTCGTCGTCACCATACAAACAGGAGACTACAACATGCACCGAGTTCTCATCGACAATGGGAGCTCGACGGACATCCTTTACTATCCTGCGTTCCAGCAGATGGGGATTGATAGGGAGCGTCTAGTTCCGACCAACGCCCCGCTCGTCGGCTTCGGAGGGACAAAGGTGTTTCCCCTTAGCATCATCACCCTGGCAGTAACCATTGGAGACTACCCTCAGGAAGTCACCAAAAGTGTAGCATTCCTTGTGGTCAACTGCCCGTCAGCTTACAATGCCATCATCGGACGCCCCACTCTGAACTCATGGAAGGCTGTTACCTCAACCTATCACTTGATGATAAAGTTCCCGACGAACTATGGAGTGGGAGAACTAAGAGGGGACCAAGTGGCCGCACGAGAATGTTATGTAGCAATAATGGAGATGGACCACCACCAGTCCATGAACATAGAAGAGCAACGTACAGCAACGGAGCCCATCGAGAAGCTCGAGGAAATATCTCTCGACGACTTCCAACCGGAGCGAACAACCAAGATCGGCACACTTACAGACATGACGATACGACAGGAACTTGCGGCCTTCCTCAGAAAAAACTGAGACGTATTCGCTTGGAGTCACGAGGATATGCCGGGCATCCACCCATCGGTCATAGTACACAAATTGAACGTATCACCGTCTTTTCCGCCGGTTCGGCAAAAGAAGAGAGTCTTCGCCCCGGAGAAAGATCGGGCAGTAGCGGAAGAAGTCCGCAAATTACAAGAGGCGGGTTTCATTCAGGAGGTTTTCTATCCCGAGTGGTTAGCGAACGTCGTCATGGTGAAAAAGAGCAACGGAAAATGGAGGATGTGCGTAGATTTTACCGATCTAAACAAAGCATGCCTCAAGGACAGCTATCCTCTACCGAGGGTCGACCTCCTGGTGGATTCTACGGCCCAACACCAGCTGTTAAGCTTCATGGATGCGTTCTCGGGATACAACCAGATCCTAATGGACGAAGCTGATCGAGAAAAGACCTCGTTCGTGACAAGCCAAGGCCTTTTTTGCTACAAGGTCATACCGTTCGGCTTGAAGAATGCAGGTGCAACGTACCAGAGGCTTATGAACAAGATGTTCGTAGAACAGATCGGGAGAAATGTCCAGGTATATGTCGACGACATGCTAGTAAAAATTCGAAGGAAGAAGGATCATTTGAAGGACCTGAAGGAGACCTTCGATACCCTTCGCTCCTACAACATGAAGCTAAATCCAGTCAAGTGTGCCTTCGGAGTGACGGCTGGGAAATTCCTAGGATACATGGTGTCCCAACGAGGTATCGAAGCCAACCCAGATAAAATCCGAGCCATAATAGAGATGACGCCTCCCAGAAACGTTAAGGAAGTACAGAGCCTTAACGGCAAGGTCGCCGCGCTTAGCAGATTTGTGTCCAGAGCGACGGATAGGTGCCTCCCGTTCTTCCGCACACTGAAGAAGTCCTTCGAATGGACGGACGAATGCCAGCAAGCATTTGAAGACCTCAAAACCTACCTATCATCGCCGTCACTGTTAACCCCCTCCCAGCCAGGCGAAGAACTATTCCTCTATTTGGCCGTTTCTCCAGCCGCCGTCAGCGCAGCCCTAGTAAGGGATGACAGCAAGGTACAAAGGCCGGTGTACTATGCCAGCCGAGCACTCCATGGGGCAGAAGGAAGATACTCGCCACTAGAAAAACTGGTCTTCGCTCTAGTTACGGCAGCACGCAAGCTAAAGCCATACTTCCAAGCCCACACGGTGGTCGTACTGACTGACAAGCCCATACGACGAGCAATGAGTAGCCCTGATGCCGCGGGACGCATGGCCTTATGGGCAGTAGAATTGAGCGAGTTCGACATAAAATATCGCCCCCGCACTGCCATCAAGGGGCAAGTACTCGCTGACTTTATTGCGGAGTTCACATATCAAGAAGATCAGGGGGCAGAGAGCTCCCAATGGAACGTGTTCACCGACGGGTCGTCAAACAAAAAAGCTGGTGGAGCAGGAGTCGTGCTTCGTTCTCCAGAGGGTGACGAGATCGAATGCATGATTCGACTTGATTTCCCTACGACCAACAACGAAGCAGAGTATGAAGCCCTCATAGCGGGCTTAGATTTAGCAAAGGCCGTAGGAGCCGTAGATACGGTAGTCCATTGCGACTCTCAGGTAATCACCAATCAGATAAACGGGGACTACGAATGTAAGGGAGAAAGGATGAAGATGTACTTGGAACGAGCAAAGAAAAAGGTTGACGAGCTCCGGGCAAAAGTGGTCCAAATTCCAAGAGGGGACAACGAACAAGCCGACCGCCTTGCAAAAGCTGTATCTGCGGAACACGTGATCATTCCCGGCAAGGCACTATCTTTTACTCAACTCGCACCACTAATAGATATCATCAGTGTGCAGGAGGTAAGATCCGAAAACGATTGGACCACCCCCCTAGTCGCCTATTTGAAAGAGGGCATCCTACCTGAAGAAAAGGAAGCCGCAAAAAAGCTGAAGGTCCAGGCAGCGAGGTTCATCTTAATAAGGGACGTCTTATACAAAAGGAGTTTTTCCCGGCCATACTTAAGGTGTCTAGGACCTGAAGAAGTGGATTATGTCATGAGAGAAGTACACGAAGGAATTTGTGGCAATCATTCAGGATCGCGATCGTTGGTCCACAAATTAGTCCGGGCCGGATACTATTGGCCGACCATGCAGAAAGACGCCCAGACATATGTCAAGGCATGCGACAAGTGCCAACGGTTCAGTAACCTCATCAAGCAGCCAGCAGAAGATCTAACCCCGATCACTGCTCCGTGGCCGTTCGCCCAATGGGGGTTGGATATCATAGGCCCCTTCCCGACGGCAGCAAGGCAGCTGAAGTTCCTGATAGTCGGAATCGACTACTTCACCAAATGGGTGGAAGCTGAAGCCTTAGCCACTATCACCGAGAAGAACGTACGAAGTTTCGTTTGGAAGAACATCATTTGCAGGTTTGGAATTCCAAGAGTCCTGATCTCGGACAACGGTAAACAGTTTGACAATAATGCCTTCCGAGACTTCTGTTCACAATTAGGAATAAAAAACCATTACTCTTCCCCTGCTCATCCCCAAGCCAACGGACAAGTTGAAGTCACGAACCGATCCTTGCTTCGGAACTTGGCTCGAGGGGGCAAAAGGCATATGGCCAGAGGAACTACCCAGCGTACTATGGGCATACAGAACAACCGTCAGGACCCCCACAGGAGAAACTCCCTTCCGGCTAACATATGGAAGTGAAGCCGTTATACCTGCTGAGATTGGGCTCACAAGCTACAGGGTGGACAACCACGACGAAGGAAGGAACGACGAGGCCAGGCGTTTAGAGCTGGACCTAACCGATGAAATTAGAGCGACAGCTGCATAAAGGCTCGCGAGATACCAGAACCTCATAGCTAAACACTACAATTCCCGAGTCAAGCATAGGGACTTCGAAATTGGAGACCTCGTCTTAAGGAAGGTAATGGGCACCTCCAAGGACCCTGCACAAGGGAAGCTCGGCCCAAACTGGGAAGGACCCTATAAAATAGCGTCATGGCTAAGGAATGGCACCTACCACTTGGAGACTCTGGACGGACTAAAACTACACCACCCATGGAACGCCGAGCACCTCAGAAAATACTACCAATAGAAAACAAAGAACGCTACTCCTCATCTCCAGTCTACTTCTTTTAGTCATTTATTTTAGTCTTTTATTTTAGTTCATTTAAAGCCCAAAGGACTAGGGTTTATTCATTTTTGAACAATTTTATGTATGCCTTCAACACAATAAGAGGAGTTTATTCAGTAAACAACTTGTGCAACTATTAGGTAGACAGAACAACAAATGGGACGACCAAGCTAGAAACCACAAAAGTGGACGAAGCTACCAAATCCACGAAATGGACGATCCAAAGATCACAAAGTAGACGACCTTAGTCTACAACATGAACGACCCTAAAAGTGGACGCCCCAAAGTCCACAAAGGTGACGACGTTAAGTCCACAAAGGACAGGTCGACTATTTGAATCCGCACAATGGATAGAACTACTACGTTAAGTCCACAAAGTGGACGGACCTACAACAAAGTTCATAGTGGACGACCTTAAATCCATAAAAATTAGGGAAAAATAGTCCAATGGACGATCTCAACCTAAAGTCCACAAAGTGGACGACAATCTAAAAAGTCCTCGAAGTGGACGACCCTAAAAGTGGACGCCCCAAAGTCCACAAAGGTGACGACCTTAAGTCCACAAGGGGCAGGTCGACTATTTGAATCCGCGCAATGGAAAGAATTACTACGTTAAGTCCACAAAGTGGACGGACCTACAACAAAGTCCATAGTGGACGACCTTAAATCCGTCAAATTTAGAAAAAAAAAAACCCGATAAACGCTCTCAATCTAAAGTCCACGAAGCGGACGGCAATCTAAAAGTCCTCGAAGTGGACGACCTCGTCCACAAAGTAAACGGCAACATGAGCGACGAACTTATGTCTACAACGTTGGCGAAAATCTCTAAATTCGCAAAATGGGCGATCAACCCACAAAGAGCAAAGTCAGCGTTAAGTCCACGAAATTGACGACCTAAAGGTTCACGAAGTAAACGGCCTTAAATCCATAAGGTGGACGAAGGGGGCGACCCCACAAAGAAAGAAGATATACAAAGTTCACAAGGCAAGTCGCCTCGTCAGAAACATTACAAAATTTAAACCAACGGCGCGAAAACGACGAAATAAAAATAACACTTAGGAAGCAACGAATGTTAAAATACTACAAAATAAAATTGTCTTTACAAAAAGCCCAAAACCACGGGTGTCAAGCATAAAAGTTCATTACAAAACAAAAACAAACTGTTTACAACAAAAGGATTTATGAAGTAGAAGGAGCAGTCGATGGGGACAGGACGATGACCGGGGTAGAAGGGTCAACATTAGACTTGGCTGCATCAAGACCGGCTGACGGATCCAAGGTGACGGACCTCTCCAAGGCAGGTTGGGCAAGAACAAAGCTGCCGTCTCTCGAGTCTGCCTTAGGATCGGTAGACTCGTCATCCCCCTCGAGAATGGATTCACCCGCCGGGGTTGACGGTATGGGCTCATCCATGCTTATCCCAGACAAATCCAAGTCAGGATGGGCACGCTTTATCTGCTTTAAGCAATCCTCGAAACCTTCAGAGTAGTAGACGGCGCAGGAGTCAATGAATTGTTGGGAATCTTTAAATTCCGCCACGGCGTCACTCCTGGCCGTCTCCACATGACTCATCAGCCCTTGGAGTTCTTTCTCCGCCGTCAACTTTGCATCGTCAGCCAGGCCCCGTTGACGGGTCTCCTCCGCCAGTTCATCCGTCAGTCTCTTCACCTCTTTGGCCAGGGTGACGTTGGCGTCCCTATACTGCTGTTGAGCGTCTGTCGACGTCTTGAGGCGCTTGTGCAGGCGAGAAACCACCCCCTCCTTCGCGGCACATCGGTCCTGTAGGGCCTTCATTCGAACCATGGCCTGTGGAGCATAGAAAAGTCGTCAGTCGCACGAATGCCGTCAATACTCTACGAAGTCTACAAAAAATAATAATAAAAATACAAAAATACGGCGAAGGCAATCATACCCTTGCGAGATCGAACAGCCCCGACGACCCTATCTCGTTCGTCGCCAGCTCCTCGCATAGCTCCGTCTCCTCCTTCAAAATCGACTCCGCCATCTCCACGGCATAGTCCTTGTGAGTAAGGAGGTGACGAGTAGAGTCGAGGGTGACGGCGCCTGACGCCGTCATCAGGCCCTTGCCGGCCCCATAAGAAGCCTTGGGTGACGACAGCTCCTGGGAAGGCCTAACCCCTGGGGAAGTTTCCGCCCTTTTCCCAGAACGGTCGTCTCTCCCGTCAGCCCTCCTTTTTTAGCCCACCTTGACGGGCTTGGGGGCTGACGACGGCGTCGCCCCGCTGGCCTTAGCCTCTTCCTTCTTCTTAGCGGCGGCAGCACGTATCCTTTGCTTGGCCGACTCCATTTCTGTCAAGAAATAAAAACAAGATCAAAAGAAAACAATGGACAGAGCTGACGGAGTCTTTAGGAGACGCTTACGTCAATGAGATTGGTCGTTAAGTCGTCGGGCTTCTTCCGTCGACTCCGGGCCCCCACAATACAAATGCAAAGTGTCAAGGGTAATCAAATCCCGACACTTTCTTTCCTCCAAAGGAATGGACGTCACCCGGCTGATAAAGTCCTCCTGCTCCTTCGTCACACGAGGACGGATGTTTGCTGAAAAAGAAAAGAGACGGGGTTAGAAATTGGACGTTAACGAAGTAAAGGAAATTGATGGGGTCGACCTGAGTCCCGGACGTATGCCCAAGTATTGTCAAAAAAGCCATTTGGCATTGACTTCCACTCCTCTGGACGGCAAACCCAGTTCGTCCCTTCCACGAAAAAATATCTACCCTTCCACTTTCTATTGGAGTCGGGCATATCGGAGACCAATTTCAACTCCTTCTTCCTCACCGAAAAGTGATATATCCCTTTTGATGAAGAGATATGTTGGGGCCAATAACACCAGAAAAACTCGTCTAGCGTGAGCTGACGGTGTCCACCACTTAGACGGCCCCCCAAGATCTCGGCTCCAATGAAGGTTCTCCAAGCGTTGGGAGCGATCTGACTGACGGATATGCCCAAATAATTTGCCAGCTGACGATGTAAGGCCGTTAGTGGTAGCCTTAGTCCCGCTGCAAACATGGCATCATACATGCCTACGTCTGCGGTCCTTCCCGAGTAACATCTCTCACCCTCCTTGGGAAGACGAATCGGGACGTCGGCTGGGATTTGGTAACAAACTCGCAGGTTCCCAAAAACGCTCTCCGTCATTGTTGGTGAAAACTTGTTGACGGACCACTCTTATGGAAGAATGAAGGGGCGATCGTCAAGAGAAGCACCCGAAGTACTTTCTAAGGACGTCTCGTCACTGTCATCTTCCACCCCGTCACCAGATCTCTCCCCATTTCCATTCTCACCACTTCTACTTGTTCTTTCCTCGTCGTCGAAAGAGTGGGTTGACGTTTCCCTCTCTGAAGAACCGGATAAGCCCTCCACGGGCTCCCGTCCTGACGGGAAGACTTCGTCGTAACCCGCTCCCTCGCGGATCGACGATTCCTCACTCGACATCTGACTCCCTACAAGTGATGGGTATATTCTAAGAACCTAGGTTGACGATCCTACCAAAGGAGTGCCTAAAAGAATAAAAGTAAAAAGAGAGAAACTTACGAGTAATAAGTTCTTTGAGCGAGGTTGACGGTCTCGAAAGGCTGACGACTTCGGGGGCTGACGATGCTAGCAAGTGAACTTGACGCTTAGGCTCTCAGAAAATCGCAAATGTTGGAAAGTTTGAAATGAGGGGAGTGGGAGATATATATAGGAAAAAGGGGCACGGAAGACGAAGCGACGCGCTCGTCGTAGATCGAGGAGAATCAAATAAAACCACGTGTCCTAGCATTTAATGGAGACCGACCGGAGCTTTAAGTGTATACTCCATACCCCGTCAAGGGAGTCTGACGAGGCTATGGAGTAGGGGGCAGCTGATAAGGGTCACTTTGGTAAGGCCAGAGCTGAGGGAGCAAGAGCTGACGACCCTGAAGCTGACGACCCTGAAGCTGACGACCTTGAGGCTGACGACCATGAAGCTGTAGTGTCTGAAGCTGACGACTCCCACTACAAACCAACTCCATGTGTATCGCTAAGCTGACGGTATAAGGCTGACGAGGTTAGACAAAGGCCCGTCCACAACCTTACTTGACCAACACGCATACACCAATGATTCTTGAACGACACGTCAAAATTAAGGAGACTCCTAGGAGGACAAGGATTCTAGGAGATGCGTGAGGACCAAGAATCACTCTCCTAAAGGGAAAAGAACTTCTTGAAGGCGTGAAACTCGGTCCAACATAACTATAAATACCCCATCACCCTCTCAAAGCAAGGTACGCACAATTACCTCAACTCTAGCACTCTAGTGTTGTAAACAAAAGATTTCTCTAACTTAACCATCGGAGGGTGTTTGGCCGGTACCACACCGGTACCCTTCTTTAGGTCTTCATCCTTTGTGTGGTGCAGGTACGTCATCAAGGGCACGTGCGGACCGTGTAGCCTACCGAGGATTTTTGACATCATCAACATATTTTATATATTCTTAACATTCAATCAATAAACTCATTTTTTATGCATTATTTTAAACTATAAAAACTTGAATTTAAACAATTGATTGATAACATAACTATTAATCTTTGATCACCTTGAAATTTTGCAAGTATGAAAAATATACAAAAATAATGTAATCTAACGGTGAATTTTTCAAAATTTGCGTCTAATTAATTGGATTTAATTAATCTGTACTTAAAAAAATTAATTGGTTTAATTTATAGATTAAACTACTTAGAAGGTCAAAATAAAAGAAGAAAAAGGAAAGGTTACAATTGCTACGAAGTGGACACTTTTTTTTTTTTGAAGAACGAAGTGGACACTTTGCTGTGGAATAGACACCAATACAAATTTTACCTAATGAGTAAAAAATAATATAGAATATAAGTTGAGATATAAAATTAGTGATTGTGATGAGCAAAAAATATATATATATATAGTGATTGTGCTAAGTAAATATTCTAAGTACCACATTTGCAACAACTTTTACTATTAGCTTAATAACTTTCTATTTACAGTTTTTAATGCAATTCTTATCGTTCTCATCAACTTTTTTTTTATTTTTTTATTGAATTATCTCTATTAATTTTTAAGTAATAGTTTTTATTTTTAAATCTTAGAACATGTTAGTTATGCCATATGAGAATTTGTATCAATTTGTGCAAAAATTTATATTTATTTTAATATAAAAATCTACTTTTCTATTTTACACAATCACTTCTCAAAATCATACACATCAAATTATATATATTCTACATTCTATTTGATTTAAATAATCATTCTTCATTCTTTGTTTATTATCATCTTCAGAGAGAGAGAGAGAGAGAGAGAGAGAGAAGAAGAAGAAGAAGAAGAATTTGATGAGACGAGGTGAGAGAACAAAAAATTAAAATAATGATATATAAAATTATAGTAACTGCATATATTTATACAATACTGTAGCAATTTTTCAAATTTACACATCTCTTAACTTGACTGATATGAGTGATTTTATGGCTCAAATGTGCAAATTTAACACCTAATACAAGTGTTCTAACAATTCTATAATACATGACATTGATCGAAAGAATTTTCTAAATTTCTGTCATTTGAGAGTTTGTGATGGGAAAGAGCAATATATGAATGAATAGATAAGCTCCAACAAGTTACAAGGCTCATCCTTTGCAAACCATCTTGGGTTTCTATGATATAAAGAGTAATCTCATTTGAAGTCAAGGAAGATTTGATGGGATTTTCCTAATATCACATCAAACAATGAACTTAATTATTAGTGTAAATTTGGTGCTACTTGAGGAGAAGGCAAGATATGAAGCAAAATAATGAAATTTATTTTAGATCTTCAAAAACGATTGAACTTTCCTTCTTTTGAATTAAGTTTCGTTTTTAGGTGTTGGGTTTTGTGGAGCTTAGTTATGTTTGATCCGGTTGACGACCCAATCCAACCCGAAATAATGTTGCATGGTTTTTAATGAGAGATTTTTTGAGGCTTAGTCCATAGTTTTTTGGCTTGTTTTATAGCTCATTTTGAATCCTATTCGCAGGATATAGAAAATCACTGTTTTGGTGATTAGGGTTTCTTGTTGTTGTTTTTGAGAATATTGTATGGCCGCACTTTGTATTTTTTTCCTGATAATAGTGAAATCCCTGTAATTTTGTGGACATATGCAAATTGCCGAATTACGTAAATATTGTCTTGTGCGTATAATTAATTTTCTATTTGGTGTATATTTTCTCTATTTTTTTTGTTTCTCACAGGTTTGAAAATTTCGTGTTAATTCTCTACACTAGGTTGGTTCTAATACCAGTATTAATTTTTATAAGATAGCCTTTTTCATGCAAGTATTTGAAAGGCTTTTATTGACCGTTTTATAGATATTATACAAGAATGAAAAATATACAAACTTAAGTATTTTGTAGTTGTAGAAAAAAGGATGTCTATAGTATTGTGACAACGAGTACATAATTAGATTTGTGGGTTCTAATTAGTTCAACTGGTAAAATTTCTAATGGTTGTATAAGAGATCTGAGGTTCAATTCTCGCCTACACCAAAAACTGATTGGTGTCTTGGTCTGATAATAAAGAGCAATTGTCAGAAGCGGACGCTATAGGTTGAAATTCTCTAAAAAAAAAAAAAAAAAGATTTATGCAACATATGTAAAGCTGACAAGTATCTTCCTACTAAAAAAAAAAATAAGTTTCAAGATATTTAAACGGGCTTTATATTTGTTTTAAATTATTTTATGATATATTTGGGATTTGATAAAAAGTTGGACTTACATGATGTGCATTTATCATTAATAGAAAATAACTTTTTCTTGTACATATTATTCCATTTTTATTTCACTGCTATTCCTTACTGTATTATTTTGTCGCTTACCATATTGTTAAATATAAGTTGAATTTTCTTCTTTGATTTTACTCTCCATTATAGATTTTGGACATTGTTTCTTTTGTAGGCCTAGAAGTGTTACGGTAGTTGATGGATTTCTATAAGTTGGCGTTGAGTTCCAAGCTTGATTCTTAAATACAAATTTGGGTATAACAAGACCAATCAAAGTTTTAAATTCCGTTCCCGAGACCGTTCTTTATCAACAATTGGAATGGAATATTCTGGTTTGATGTGTTTCAGTGCACTGTTTCAAAATTACACACCACACTCACACACACATATATAATTTTTTTTTTTTGAATCAACACACATATAAAATTTATATATTTATAACTTCATATTTCATTATACCCAATTAACCAACACAAAATTTAAAATATGATATGCAAATAAAATTAATTAAATGATAAATTTGGGTTTCAATGTTTAAAAAAATTCAACATGGTCTAGAATATCTTGAAATAGGCCAGAGTTTACATACCAAAACAACTAGAATTCATCCAGAAGACCACAATAGTTTGAAACAAACTGGAATTTATACCAAAACGAAACAAAAAGGTAAGTGTATCGAATTAAGCAATGAAACAGAATATTCCAGCTGATACAACTGGAATAGAATGGAATTTAAAACATTGATACCAATCTTTCATCAATTAACACTTAACCACGTTGTAAGGATGCAATTCGTGCCTAGGCCCAACAAGAAGAAAGGTATAGGCCCAAAGAGCCCAATACAATAAATTTATAGAGAGTGGGTCAAAAATCTTGTTTCTGATGAGCTTAAACGATGATAAAAATAGCCCAAGATTACAAAACAGTAAGGATAAATGAGTTTATATGATGAAACGTATCCTCGAACTCTAGTCAAGGACCAGACGCTTATCTTTCTCCTCTCTTAAAAAATTATTACAAATATCCAGTCTACAGTGTTTTCTCTTTCTATTTCTCAATCCCCTTTTCTTCGGGACCTCCCTCCTTCTTATACCTCATCCCCTTCATTCTTACTCTCCACGTGTAGATCTAGGCGGCTAACATGGATACTTATCCTATTAGCACATTCCTGAAGTCTTTAGGTAATAGCTGCAAGACTGAAAATCACTGTTCAAATATCACTACCTCATTAATGCGGCCAGAGACTTAGGTACAGAGCATGCAATACAGTGGTAGCAGCTTTCTCTAAAATATTTCTCATCCATTCTTCATCTCTGTGCCCTTGTGAAACATATCTTCATTCACAAGACTTTCTAAAATATCATTCTATTCAATATGGCATACCATCTGACCTTCACTTCACTCAGGCGAGGAGATACCCCTTCTCAGACTACTTTCACTAATTTCTATTGCAACAGTTTGCTCGTAGGCCTTTAAGTTTGACATCCTTATTACCATCAATCCGTCCTCGGATAGGTAAGCATCCTCGGACACAACCTATGGCCCAAAAATTCATCTTAGACCTTTTACCCCCATAATAGCCCCCAAAAACTCCATTTTTCTCTCCCATTCGAGGAGAAAATTGGGGTTTTGATCCAATGTAACCACTTCTACATGCTTCTCCAATCTCTACACGTGAGAATGTCGTTTCCCTCTTGTAACTTTTTTTGACTCTGCGAAGCCCGTGATGCCCCATTTAATGCTCTAGGCAGCGCCCTGTCTTCCACATTCAACGGTGCGATGCGAATCCCACCTCAGAATTTCTTCTTGAATTTTGAGCGGGATAACTCCCACTCTATCCCCGCCTCTCTTATAAACGTTTGGGGGATCACCATTTTCCCATTACTTCATAAATCAGTTACCCCTTAAGAATCCCTTACTTTCCTAATTCTCAAGAAGTTTCTAAAGAGTCATCTGTTCTTTCTCTCGTGAGTTTTCATGCTCATAGGTTCTTTTTCTCCTTAGCCAATCTCCTCGGCCTCTTGATCTTTTCCCCTTTTTCAAAATCTTCATTTTTATTTTGTTTAAATGGGTAGATTCAAAGATCTAGTAGACACTCCTGCTAGTATAGAGGGCTTTCAAGCCAAATACCACATCCCTCCTAGAGTTGTTCTGAGGCACTGTGCCCCAGATCAGATACTTACCCACAAGGAAAAAGGGGAAGCCGTCATTCCTATAATTGCATTCATAAAAGGAGGAATGACACTTCCCATGGGGAGCGTAACCCAAGACTATTTGCATAACCATATGTTGTGCTCGCACCAGTGTGCACCTAATGTATTTAGAATCTTAGGTAGTGTCGACGCTCTCAATGAGCAGATGAGTTTGAGACTTACATGGCACAACATTGTCCATATGTTTGAGTGTCACTCACTTGCTGACTTGGGGTATTACCTCAAGTCTAGGTCTAGCATTGTTAAGCTTGTATCGTGCCTTCCAAAATCGAACAAGGGCATGAAGGATGACTACCCAATCACCTCCGGGGAGTGGCACAACGGTTTTTACTTCCTAGTCACGGAGGGAACACCAGGTGCGGCTCCATAGGGTTAGGTCCCTTGGCACGGGGTTTAGTTCTTTTAGTTTTACCATTCATACTTTTGTTGTATACTAGTTTCCTTTTGGTGGAGGATTTTATTGGTCTAACCATGATTTGCTTCTCGGATGTTTTTGCAAACAAGTAACACGTAGCTCCCCGCTTAAGCCTAACCAATATCTAAGACCTCAATAGAGTACTAAGGTCCGAGGTGTTTGTGAGTGAGGACGAGCAGCTAAGGGCAATCCATTTCATCTTGGGCTTCGAACCACTACCGACCATCTTCCAAGATGTAGGCAACGCAATCATAGTGGGCGACTATATGCTTCGAAGAATAGACGTCTCTAAAGCAGGATTTCTTGCCTCATGAGATCTGCCCGACGAGCCTTCTTTCCTATTTCTCGCATGCCCAATAGTAGCAATCCCCCCTGTACATCCCGAAGTAGCCGCTTCCAGGGAGGAATCTACCTCCTCATGCTTGTCTCTCGAGGAAGAAATAGACCAATTCCAACTAGAGAAGGAAGAAGAGGAGTGAATCAATCCTATCGACATCTCAGACTTTAAGAGTGAACCTAATAGGTCAACAACCAGTTTTCCTCCTTTAATAATCGCCGAGGTAGATTGCAAGGCTGAGGAAGAATCAATGGCTTTGAATCTGAGGAAGGGTTTAAAGGCTTTAATGGCTGCTAGGCAGACAGGGTCGTCATCCAAATAGGCCCCAAAAACCTAACTTCTCCTACCATTTAATCTTCCCCCTCCCACAACCACAACTGGCCTGCTCCCCATACTAGACTTAAAGAAGAAAAGGAAAGAGCAGGAAGTAGAGGAAGGCGAGATGATCCCTCACAAGGGGGCCAAGCAACAAAAAGTGGCCAAGGACAAACGAGTTGCTCCTACAAATAATAGGGAAGAGACAACTACTCTTGAGGGACGTCAACAACGCGTTTGGGGCCCCCAGCTAGAATTGGATGGGGCTGCTATCCCATTGAATGCCTCAATAAGGGAATTCCAGAGAGGGCATTCGACCTACCTCACTGAAGCTCTAGAGCAACCCCTCCTCTTACCCAAAGACATGGACACCCTGAAGCATATGAGGTAGCCGGACCTATTCATGCCGCTAAAGAGGGACCTTACTATGGTGAGTTTTTTTCATCACATTAAGTATATAAATGCTAAGACACATTATATATATATATATATATATATATATATCTCTCTAAAAGCTCTACTATTCTTGTGCAGGTCATTCAGGAAGTTTTTATTGCTGAGGAGTGGATCAGGTCGCTAAGAAAGAGACCAATGCCAATATCCAAGCCCACAATGAGACCATCAAACCCCTAGGGGCCGTGAAATAAGAAAAGCAAGAATTGGCTGATAAGCTAGTTGCCGAGGAGATGGCGTGAAATAGCGTTGAATTTGGTATGGAAAGTGCTCAGAGACAAGCTGAAGATCAACATAAACAACTACATCTTAAAGAAATAGATCTGGCCACTCAAGAGCAGCTAGTTTTGAACCTTAAAGTTGATTTGGAGAAGGCCAAAACTATTGCTTGGGCAACCAAGGAAGCCGCGAAGGCCGCTCGGCAAGCATTCTACAACCGCGGAGTAAAAGAAACCGAGGTTCGATTTGCTGAGGAGCTAGTCAAGGTATGCAGAGATTACTGCAAGGAAACTTGGGAGAAAGCCATTGACCTTACATGGGTCCCTGCTTCCTTGGAGTGGAGGCATCCTAGAAGTGTATACTATCCTCCTGACATTCGTGAAATCCCAGCTACCTCTACACTTTCCTCTGCCATTACTCAAGAATCCATTGAACAGCCGCTGGCTGTGCAGGGCCTTCCCCCTCCCCCTAAGGCTTCAAAAGAATCCAGCCAAGCTGGCAATCAGGGCAATCAGGGCCAAAAGGAAGGAGAGGACAAGGATAAGAGTAAAGGCAAGGAGGCCAAGCCTCCCTTAGAGACCAAGGAGGATGCTAAGGCCAAAGATGCAGCGGCCAAGGTGAAGGAGGTAGAGGCCAAATCTAGAAAGGTTGGGTCCCAAAGTAAGGATGCTGTTACCTCTCAGCTAAGCAAAAAAGAAGACCTTCCTCCTCCAACCAAAGCCTAGCTCCTAGGATTTTATTTCTTTCGTGGCCATTTTTCCCTTTCTTTTGTAAATTTATCTTTATACCTTTTCCTTGAGGATGACATTTTGCCCTCGTATGCAATGGGATTTTTTGTAAGCAAATTGCCCCTCCACGAGGCTTAAGTTAATGAGAATTGCAAGTTCTTTGTTCATGGTGTTTGTTTATGCTTGTATTCTTCCCTTGTGTAATTTTTGTTTTCCTAAGCATTCATTTAGTAGGATAATGAGACACGCCCCATTTTAATATCTACATAAACAATAACGCTAAAACAAACATCTCTAAATCCATAATTTTAGTAAAACACACTTTCAACTCAATGATCCATACATCATATTAGAGCTATCATCCACATCATTTCCTCTAAGCCTAAAGACTTTAAGGATGTAATCAAATATTGACCAGACAACGTATATACATATATAATGTGCTTACAAATGCATTAAGTGATGCTCATGAACTCCAGTTTACCCTAATCACTTTGGTCTGAGGAGCAAAATGTAACCAAAATCAATTTCCACACTTAGAAAAATAATAGAATATATCAATTTTTCCCAAGGGATATGGTTTAAGGATCCAGCAAAGCCAAAGTTCTGTTTGATTCTTAGAGATATAATAGAATATATCAATTTTCCCAAGGTATGTGGTTTGAGGAGTCAGGCATAGCCAAGGTTCTGTTTGATTCTTAGAGATATAATATAAGATATCAATTTTCCCAAGGTATGTGGTCTAAGGAGCCAGGCATAGCCAAGGTTCTGTTTGATTTTTAGAGATATAATAGAAGATATCAATTTTTCCAAAGTATGTGGTTCGAGGAGTCAGGCATAGCCAAGATTCTGTTTGATACTTATAGAAATAAAGGAAGATATCAATTTTTCCAAGACATGTGGTCCGAGGAGCCAGGCATAGCCAATGTTCTGTTTGATACTTAGAGAAATAATGGACGTAATGCGTAAAGTAATAGACTATATATAACTGGAAAAACTTTCATTAATAATAATACCTTCGTAGGTTATTTACATTCCAAGGATGTGGTACAATAGTTTCATCCAAATCTTTAAAATAATAAGTCCCTATTCCAGCTACTAAGGTGATACAATATGACCCTTCCCAGTTAGGCCCTAATTTTCCCCAAGCTGGATTTTTTGCAATACCCAGAACTTTCCTCAACACCATATCCCTTGGAACCAGTGGTCTTAATTTCACGTTCGAATAATAACCCTGTTTAAGCTTATGTTGATAGTATGCTAGTCGAACCATAGCACTTTCCTTTTGTTCTTCAACCAAGTCCAGACTCCTTTCGAACAATCCATCATTGTTGCTCGGACTAAAAGAGCTCGCCCTCAGCGTTAGGAAACCTGTCTCAAGAGGAATTACTACCTCGGCCCCATAAGGCATTGAAAAAGGGGTCTCTCTTGTGGACCTACGAGGTGTAGTCCTGTAAGTCCAAAGGACATGTGGTAGTTCTTCCACCCACCTCCCTTTAGCATAATCTGACCTCTTCTTAAGCCTATTAACTATTACTTTATTAACAGCCTTGGCCTGTCCATTTCCTTGCGAATAAGCCAGAGTGGAATATTTGTTTGTAATACCCAGATCACAACAATATCTTCTAAATGCCTTACTATTAAACTGAACGTCATTATCTGAGATAAGGGTATGAGGAATTTCAAACTAGGTGACAATATTTTTCCAAACAAATCTTCTTGCGTCCAGATTTCTGATATTTGATAGTGGTTTGGCTTTAACCCACTTGGTAAAGTAATCCGTACCAACCAGCAGAAATCTCCTATTCCCAGCTACCTTAAGGAAGGGCCCTACAATGTCCAAGCCCCATTGAGCGAAAGGCCAAGGATTAGATAGAGGATTGAGAACTCCTCCTGGTTGATGAATGTTAGGAGCAAACCTTTGACATTGGTCAGACTTTTTTACGTACTCTAGTGCTTCCTTCTGCATATTAGACCACTAATATCCTTGAGTAAAAGCTCTATGAGACAAGGATCTTCCCTTTGTATGACTTCTACAAATCCCATCATGCAATTATTCTAGAAGTAACTTTGTTGCTTCAGGGTGCATACACAGCAGATATGATCCAGAAAAAGAGCACTTGTACAACTTTTAATCTTCAAAAAGCCAAAACTAAGGAGCCTTCCTACATACCTTGTTAGCTTTAGATTTGTCCGCAGGTAAGATATTCTCATTAAGATACAGCACAACGGGGTCCATCCAACTAGCTCCCACTTTGTTAAGATAAACACAGATTATATCTACATTAATCTTAGTAGGCACGCACAAATCCTCCACTAAAATAACTCAAGGCCAACTCTGTGCCAAGGACGTTGCAAGGGTGGCTAGAGAATCAGCAAAAGTATTCATGTTCCTAGATATTAGCACTAAGGTAAAATATTCAAAATTTAATCTCAAACGTCTAACCTGATTTAAATACTCTTGCATCCTTGGATCTCTAGCTTCTAACTCCCCTTTCACCTGACTACAACCAATCTTGAATCTAAGAACATTTCCACAGTTTTCCCTCCCATCTTCAGAGCCATAGTCATTCATACCAAGAGAGCTTCATTAGGAATGGCAACGGGTCGGGTTTGGGCCGGGTTTTTACATACCCGGGCCCAACCTGCGGGTTAAGATTCGAAACCCGAACTCAGCCCGATTAGTAATCGGGTTTTCTCCCGGGGCCCAGACTCGCCTTGTCGGGCCCCGCGGGCCCCGTTTACCTTCTTAGCCCCAAATCTGGCCTAACCAAAAAAAAAAAATTTTAAAGCCCATTAAATTTTAGCAAATAAGAAATAAATGACAACCCTAATGAACAATTAAAACTAAAACTAAAACTAAAACTAAAGCATGAAGCGTGAGGGAGAACAATTAAATGACAGCCCTAGCGGCGAGAACAAAACTAAAACTAAAGCATCAAAAAAAATTTAGCAACACAAGGCAAAGGATAACAATCCAAATCAAATTTAGAAGTTCTGGACAGCTAGAATTTTTAAGAATTAGGGTTAGATTTTTGTAGAAAAAAAAGCTGGAAAAATTGTTCATCCGAGCAGTGAGCTTGGCCGAGGCGTGGCTCTGTGCTAAGGCGTGAGGGGCTGAGGTGTGCCACGTGAGGGGTTGAGGGAGTGATGAGGCGAGATGAGGGCGTGATGAGCCTTGAGGGGCTGAGGTGAAGGCGTGAGGGGTTGAGGTGAGGGTCTGAGGCGCTGTGAGGAGCTGAGGCATGAGGGGCTGAGGCGCTGTGAGGAGCTGAGGCATGAGGGGCTGAGGCGCTGTGAGGGGTTGAGGTGTAAGGGGTTGAAGCATGAAGCTAAGGGCGGTTGTGAAGCGTGAAGCTAAGGGCGCTGTGAGGGGCTAAGGCATGAGGACTGATGGGAAGTTGAGGACTGAAGCGTGAGGGGAGTGATTGAATGAGAGGGGCGGCTGGGCTGCGTAGTGAGGAGTGACTTAGGGAGTTAGGGTTTCAAAATCATATACATATATAAGGGAGTGTTTTAGTAATTTAATATACTGGGTATTTAATCGAGCTGGGTTTTGGGCCGGGTTTTGGATTTTTTTGATAAAACCCGGACCCGACCCGAACCCGCATCAGGCTTTTTTTTATTTTAAATCCATACCCGACCCTATTCTTTATTAGATAGGGTAAAATCCGGGCCATTAGGGCCGGGTTGGGTATTCGCGGGTCAGATCTAAATTGCCATCCCTAAGCTTCATACTCGGCTTCATTATTTGTGGCCGAGAAACCCATTCTCAAAGATTTCTCTATGACAATTTTTTCTGGAGATATTATAATCAGCCCCACTCCTGATCCTCTTTGATTTGCTGCACCATCCACGTATACCTTCCACGATAGAGATTCCTTCAGGGAGATCATGTCAACTAATTTTTCATCCATGTCCAAGTTCTTCATATTTTCTTCTAATGATGGTTCAGCGAACTCGGCCACTAAGTCAGCAAGGACTTGACCTTTCACAAAGGTGTGTGGCATATAATTTATATCAAAAGCCCCCTATAATTGTTCCCCACTTGGCAATCATTCTTATATAATCAACACTTCGACGTAGAGATCTGAGCAAGAGTTGGGTTAAAACCATAACTGTGTGAGACTGGAAGTAATGAGGAAGCTTCGTGTGGCATGTACCACTACCAAAATGGCTTTTTCTAGTGGTAAGTAGTGAATCTCGGCTTCATGCAATGACTTACACAATAAATCGGCCTCTAAACAAAGTTGTCAACCCTTATTAGTACCAAGTTGACAGCATGGGAAACCACAACGATATAAGCAAACAATACCTCATCTACCTTAGGCTTAGACATAATAGGTAGTCAAGAAAGATATTCTTTAAGCAGTTGAAAAGCCAAAGCACACTCCTCAGTCCATTCAAATCCCTTCCATTTATTCAGCAACTAGAAGAAAGGCCTATATCTGTCCGCGGACCAAGAAATAAATCGATTTAAGGTAGCCATCATTCTTGTCAATCTCTGAACTTCCTTAAGATTACGAGGTGGCTGTAAGCTATTAATTGCCTTAACTTAATCAGGGTTAACTTTGATTCCACGATGTGTGACCATAAAGCCTAGAAATTTACCGGATCCCACACCAAAAGAGCATTTGGAAGCATTTAGGCACAACTTATATTTCCTTAGTGTCTCGAAGACATTTTCAAGATTCCCAACATGCTCGAACACCACCTTACTCTTTACCATCATGTCATCCTCATAAACTTCAATGCTCTTCCCCAACTGTGATTCGAACATCCTGATCATCATCCTTTGGTAAGTAGCCCTTGCATTCTTCAAATTGAAAGGCATTACCTTATAATGATAATTTCCTGTAGGAGTGACGAAGGCTGTTTTCTCTTGATTGTCCAAAACCAAAGGTATTTGGTGTTAACCTTGAAAAGCATTTAGGAAACTCATCCAAGGATGTCCAGTCGTGGCATCCACCAACTGATCAATATGAGGCATAAGGAAAGGATCTTTGGGACATGCTTTATTTAAATTAGTAAAGTCTACGCATACCCGCCATTTGCCATTTTTTTTCTTAACCACCACTATATTGGCCATCCAATCAGGATAAAACAGCTCTTTGATGGCTCCTGCTTGCTTGAGCTTAGTTACCTCTTCTTTGACAGCTTTAAAATGCTCCTTAAATGATCGCCGGGGTGGTTGTTTCCTTGGTACCACAGTGGGGTTGACATTCAAATGATGACAAATGAAGCTCGGATCGACCTTAGAGGTCTCATAAGCATTCCAAGCAAAAATATCAAGATTTCCCTTAAGGAACTTCATCAATTCCTTCTTCTCCTAGCCAGGCAGCTGAGCGCCTACCTGAAAATACTTCTCTTTATCATCACCTATAGCAACTCGCTCTAAAGCTTTACATTCTGATTCCATTGATAGACTCCCTAATAACACTTGCTCCTTTAATTGTTACAAATCATGCTTGTCTGATGCCAAAGATCCACCTCTACACTGATGTCTAATTTCAGCCACCATACACTGCCTCGCCGTAGATTGGCTTCTGATCAATTCTTCAACCTGATCCCCAGATGGATATTTCACCTTTAAATGCAAAGTGGAAGAGACAGCCCCCATGGCATGAAGCCAGGGTCTCGCCATAATGGCTATGTATGGAGAATATGCATTCACCACTATGAAGTTGACCTCTATAACTTCTGACCCCGTTTGTATTGGTAACTTGACTTACCCCATTGGTATAACCATCTTCCCATCGAAACCTACCAGAGGTGAATCATAATTAGTCAAATCTTCTGGTTTTAATCCTAACCTTCTGTACAACTCGGGATACATAATTTTTGCCCCACTACCCTGATCCACCATCACACGCTTCACGTCATACCTCCCTATCTTGAGTGTGACCACTAGAGCATCATCATGTGATTGTATAGTTCCAAACTTATCCTTCTCTGAGAAACTCAATGCCAGTTGTAGTGCAACTTTAACCCTCTTCAGCTCATGATTAAAGTTCTCGAATAGTGGCCGAGCCACAGTCATTACTTGGGAGGGACACAAATTCATCCTTCCAAGAGTCATAAAAATGACATTAATGGTGACCAATAAAGGCCTTGAAGAGATGTTCCCTTGAGTACTTGAGCTTGTATGACCGACTTGCCCATTGGGCCTATATAGGAACTATTGCAACCTTTCATCTTTAGCCAATTACTCCAAATGATACCACAAGTTTCTGCAATTCTCTGTGGTGTGTCCTCGCTCCTGGTGATATTGACAATAAAGATTTTGGTTACATCTAGTAGGGTTTCCACTCATTCTGTTAGGCCATTTGAAGTATAACTCATTCTTGATCTTCTTGATCTTCTTCAAAATCTGATAAACTAGCTCTTGGAACATCGTGTTGACAGCCTGTGGCATGATACCAGCCCCAATCTGCCTAGTGAAATCTCACCGAGGACAATTGTCATTATATTTATCCGACCTGAAGTCTTTCCTATCCTGAGAGACCACCTTTGCCATTCCTTTACCTAATTGTTGGTCCTCTTCAACTCTCTTATACTTATCAATCTAGTCCATGAGTTGGCACACACTACTAACTAGTTTCCCAGTTAAGGACTTCCTCAAACCATGCTCGGCTGGTAAGCCGACCTTGAAAGTTTTAATGGCCATATCGTCAAAATCCCCATCAATCTCATTAAACATTTCCCAATATTTATTTGTGTACGTTTTTAAAGTTTCACCCTCTCACATAGCCATAGACAACAAAGAATCCAAAGGCCAAGGGACTCTACTGCATGTAATAAAGCAAGATCTACACGTCCAAGTGAGTTCCTTAAAGGAATCAATAGATCCTAATCCTAGGTCATCAAACCACCTCATCGCAACAGACCCTAAGCTGGATGGAAAAACCTTGCACATCAACGCATCATTCTTGGAGTGCACAGCCATCCTCTGGTTGAAATGGCTTACGTGTTCCATAAGGTCAGTTCAACCATTATATATGATGAATGTTGGCTTAGTAAAACGTCGAGGAAATTTTCCCCCTTCAATCCTACGTGTGAAAAGTGACTTAGAAATTTCATTTAACGCCCTACTCATAGCATCAGTTCTCAAGCCCCTGCTAGACGAATTCCTATTCTTGCGGTTATAGGGGCTACTCTCTTTATACGATTAAGACTCATTATGGAGAGTTATTGATATTGGCCTATAGCTATCCGCCTCATTCTTATTCTCACTAGAAGAAGAGTCAGAGATGGACTGAGTCTACCTCTGTCGTTCGTAACGTAACTTTCTCTTCAAACGGTCAATCTCCAACTGCATGGCCTTGACATTCTCCTTATGGGAGACTCTGCTTCCACCTCGTGACTAACTCTTGCTACTATGGGTGCTATGTATACTTCCCTCCTGGTCTCCACCTCGTTCAAGATTGAGGAAGTCATCTTGATGCTGAGACCCCCTAGACTTTACATAGTGTGGACTTGAATTTGCCATAACCAAACCTCAGACTCACTAAAAACCAAAGATTCCCATAGATGGCGTTAATTGTAAGGACGCAATTCGTGCCTAGGCCTAACAACAAGAAGGGTATATGCCCAAAGAGCCCAATATAATAAATTTATACACAGTGGGTCATAAATCTTGTTTCTAATAAGTTTAAACGATAATAACAATGACTCAATATTACAAAACAACAAGGATGAATGAGTTTATATGATGAAACGTATCCTCAGACTCTAGCCAAGGACCAAACATTTATCTTTCTCTTCCTTTAAAGATTAATTACAAATATCCAGTCCACAGTGTTTTCTCTTTCTATCTCTCAATCTCCTTTTCTCTGAAACCTCCCTCCTTCTTATACCTCTTCCCCTTCATTCTTGCTATCCACGTATAGGTCTAGGCGGCTAACATGGATACTTGTCCCATCGGCATCTTCATGAAATCTTTAGGTAATAGCTGTAAGGTTGAAAATCACTATTCAGATATCACTTCTTCATTAATGCAGCCAAAGATTTAGGTACATAGCATTCAATGAGGTGGTAATAGTTTTTTCTAAGATATTTCTCATCCGTTCTTCCTTTCTGTGCTCTTATGAAACATATCTTCATATACAAGGCCTTCTAAAATATCATTCTAGTCAACATAGTGTACCATCTGACCTTCACTTCACCCAGTTAAGGAGATACCCCTTCTCGGACTACTTCTATTAACCTCTTTCGCAACAGTTTGCTCGTGGGCCTTTAGGTTTGACATCCTTATTACCATTAATCCATTCTTGGACAGGTAAACATCCTCAAACACAGCCCATGGCCTAAAAACGCATCTTAGACCTTTTACCCCACACAAGTCCTAAGAAAAAAGATACCCTAACAATATTTTTATTTTACAGTACCGTTCCTTACTATATTGTTTTGTCACTTACCATATTCCATAGCGCTTTATATAAGTTAAAAGTTTTTTGTTTGTGTTTACTTTCCTTTATGGATTTTGGGGTTTTTTTTTTTTTTTTTGGTAGGCCTAAAAGTGCTATAGTAGTCTACCGACTTCTTCAAGTTGGTTTTGAGTTCAAGACTTGACACTTAAATACGAACTTGGGTATAACAAGATCAATCTCTCAACAGCTTAACCACATCAAATAAGAAAAAAAAAATAATTAACTTTTTTTTTTTGAGAATCAATTAACTGAAATTTCTTTAGGTAGACACACAATTAACATTTTTCTCATCCATTTTTTTTAATTTCTTAACTGTTTGTAGTTGAGTGCAGCCACGTATTGTACTGTTGTGGGTAGGTGTGGTGATTAGCATGAACCATGATGCAACCATGTGTTGTCATCGGGCTTTTAGTCAGCTCCAGGCGGGTGGCATCTAGTGGCTCTATTATATCTGACTGAGCCAATCACCACCCCACACACGTCACTACTTTGATGGCTAAAAGTGGATTATGGTCAAGCACTCATGTTCTCATTCATGAACCTATTTGGATTTTGGACCTAAAAAGCTAGTCTTAAGTCTGTGACTCACGAGCCCACTAGATGATTGAAACAGTAAAAGGTTATAGAGCTTTCAATAACCCAAAAAACTAAAAACAGAGAGGGGTTAGGATTTAGTTTTTTTTTTTTTAATGGCAAAGTTGTATTCAAATTCACTATAGCTTGAAGTAATCTACATGATATATACTTTGATTCTCATTTTCTTTTTTCTTTTTAATTCGATCATGTCTCTCACCTTTTTTGGCTTTCAATATTTGATAGAGTTGAAAGAGACCATTGATATCATTATCTTTGATTCTTTGTTGAATTGGCCTACAAATTGACAAATTAGCTGCAGATAAGTTTTAGATATCTATCTCTATAAAATTCAAGTCATTAGAATTCTATTAAACAAATTGAATTTTTAGTATAATGTTGCAAGCACGACATTAGAATTAAAGAAGACAGAAATAATATGTTTTTTTTGGTGAATAGAAATAAGTAGTGTTACACAATTAGAGGGCAAAACATATTCATGTAAAAGGTAATGACAGAGAGTAGAATGTTTTGGCATGGAGAGAGGCTAAATTCTATGTTAAAATTGCACATACCATTTTAGAGATTATATATTAAAGGGTAAACTCCTTATTTGGTCCATATTCTTTACATCAAATTTCAATTTAGTCTCTAACATTTCAATTGTGTCAATTTGGTCTCTAACCTTTCAATTGTGTTAATTTGATCCCTAACATTTTAGTGTTGTGTCAATTTAGGCTCTGTCGTTATTTTTTAAATGGAAACTATTTACATGACTAACAGTCAAAATAAAAATTAGTTTATGTTGATATGAACATAAACTAATTTTTATTTTGGCTGTTTACCACATCATCAATTTCCATCCAAAAGATAACAGCAAAAACTAAATTGACACTGCATTGAAAGGTTAGGAACCAAATTGACACAATTGAAAAGTTAGAAATCAAATTAAAATATGGTGTAAAGAATATGGGCCAAATACGTAGTTTACTCTATATTAAATCCATATGGATGTGATGCATTTCCTTATTTCTTATGTCATAAATGATGGACACATCCTAATGTTTCTAACAGAAATATTTATGGTTCAAATCCCTCAAGGGTAGCTCCATGTTAAAGACAGTGTGATTGTAGGACCAACTTGACTTGAAACAAAATAATAATTATATATAAATTTTTAAAATTTTATGATTTGTCTACCCTTAGAAAAAAATTATAACCACCCTAAATTTTATTAAGCCCAACAAAATTAAACTTCGGTCTTCGTAACAATATATTAGACTCTTAAAAAAAAACCCAAAAAAATGTCATTGAACTAAAATTTAAAAGAAATATAGCTTGCAACATTAATAATGAGATTATCATGCAATGATTTCAAAATATTAAATTGTAAAACTTTATATATTTATGTGTGTGCGTGTGTTTCTTTTTCTTTTTTTTTTTCAATATATAAAATTATAGTTCTATTAGATTTTGTATAATTTCAGTTTCTTAATGACCATCCTGGAAAACAATTTCTAGAGCCACCACTGAAATCACTCTCTCATTATTACTACTAATTTGTAACCCCATATATAGATAATGCATAATATAATTCCTATATATATAATTTAAATACTATTGATAGCCATTTTTATATTTTGTTAACTTTTAAAAATTTTTTGTAAGGATATTATTCAGTATAAAATGTAAATTGTCCATGTTTTTTTTTTTTTAATTATTATGAAGCACTTTTTCTTATTTTTACGATTCATTTATTCTAAACTCCTTAGTTTTTGTACTTAATAACTCACTTAGATGAATATTTATAATGTGGTCCCACATTTTATTCTAAAATTAAGAAATAAAACTCTTTAAGAATAAAAAATTTAGGACACATGGCGCAAAATTGGAACTCTAATTTGAGTTTCTTTCAGTTTCACCTATTATTATATATATATATAGATTAAATTATCATCATTTAAAAATAGTCATTCCCCTGCCATTTTTATTGTAAAAATTTTCTTAACATTTCCATTTCATGTCTCAAAAGTGAGCAAAGGAATAAATGTGGAATATCCCAATATCTTCCATCCAACTGATCTAACAATTTTAATGAATGCACTTAACATATATATATATATAATTTTTTTTCTTACCTTTTATTTTCTTTAATAAAATTTTATTGATATTTTTGAATTATCTGCCAAATTCTCAAAGCACTATCCATCTTTACTATATGACCATAATTGCTCTTTGTTGACATGAAGGGAAAACAAGACATTTGGACTTTCTACTGAAGTGGTACCTCTCTTGCTTCATAGAATTGGTAAGTTCAAGATTTCAATCATGTGTAATGGAAGGGATGAGTTTTAAGAGTATGGTAAGGCCTACCCTCATTGTAGAGTCATAGTTGACATTTGATTATTATTATTATTATTTTAATAAATTTTTTGAGAAGGAGATAAAAGGATAACACAACAAGAGCATGCTATCATTTCTGGACTTTTAGCTTGCATTATCTTCATTGCTTTCAAATTTATTCTCTACTTTCCTCTAAATTACTCTCTCACACACCAACCACTCAACTTTCTGCTTGCTATATTACCAAATAAACATCAAATTCCTTCCAAAACAGGAGGATTGTGCACAGCTACTGGAAGAAAATAAATGTGCTGATGGTTTTGTTAGAGCATTTACATTGGGACTGACATATGTCATATATAGGAAAAATTTAGAATAAAAGCCTAAAACTCCCCACATATTCGGACTTGTAAAAACTAACTATTGCAAATTGCAATAGTTTGCAATAGTGCTACAATGCAATTCTACCTTAGAATTGCACTGTAGCTCAATTCTAATACTTTATTAATTCCTCTATCTCTCTTATCGGATTTTTGGGTTTTGGGATATATTATTTTATTGTGTAAAAAATATTATTTTAATATGTTGTATTATAAAATAAAAATTGAGATGCTGAGAGTATCGGTATGGTATAATTAATAAAATAGTTTTTTGGGATGATAAAAAATAAGATGAGATAGAATTTTAAGATGTGAATGCTTTAAGCTTGCCTTCTACTTATCATGTATTTTTACTCTTTTTGATAACTTACCATCTGTGATGGAGATTTTATTAACTTACCACCTGCGATGGAGATTCTATTGTCATTGGATGTAGAAGGTAAGAAGTGTAACAGACTTATTTCTATTTAGTAATATGCAAATTCGTCTATGCAAATACCCAAAAAAAAAAAAAAAAAAACCCCTCAAATTCTGAGGGTGTTATGCTGAAAGAAAAATATCTTCTAATAAAAAAGAAACTGAAAAAAAGTTTTAAAAAAGTAAAAAAATGAGAGACATATAATGGCAAATTAAGAAATTACTTTTTACGGCCTTCCAATTTTTCTGTGAAAATATAGCCAATAATTTGTTGTATTAGGAATCTAATCCCATCACTCATGCGCGCACTAAACTTGTCTAAGCATTCCTTATCATATTATATAATTTTTTTTCTCTCTCTAATTTATTATTAATATGAAAATCAGAGTTTACTTAACAAGATAATACGAGAGAGAATGGAGACAATACCCATGACTCATTGATTCACAAGTCTATATATAATTATATTATATATAAATCTAATGTTTTACCTAAGAAGTAAAAATATTAAGTATATAAAGCCAAAAACAACTTACTAGATACATCTAACCACCTAATAGAGGACTTTCTTTACCCTCTACAATTTAGTATTAAACAAGAGATCCCCACCTACTGGTTTTCTACATTGGCTGATTTGGTGTTGTTATCTAAGTTCCATTACCTTAGATGTGCAACAATTATTATCTTCTTCTACAAATTTTATTATAAGATCACTTAAACATGATTCAGGTATAATTTAACCAACAATCTAAACCAATAAATTTGACACATAATTCCATCAAATGGATAGCTTACGATTTTTTACTATTTTTTTTTTTTTTGATAATTACAAACATATTATTAATTCTGCAGCTCAAACTCTTTCATCACAAGACCCCTAAGCATTTTATGCACAAGGAGGTATCAATTAAATTATAAGATTTTTGGCTGATCTTTCACTAACTTGTTGGTTGATCTGCTTGCTTGGTGACATATGGACCAAAACAAAGCCATGGTAGATTTGGGCAACCAAAAATCTCATTAGGGCAAAGTCTTAAAAATTAGTTTTTTGCATAATTAACACACATTCTAGTCTTAATGACAACACCATAAATAACACTAGTAATGTGGAGCTACGGGTGAGGGGATTATTCCAAAATTTAAGCTTTTTTATTTTTTATTTTTTTATGGGTCTATGAGAGGTCCATTGGACCTTTTTTTTTTTTTTTGCTCAATGAAAATTTTATTTATGAATATCAAAAAACAAAAGAAGAGAGGACGTGGAACCATTTCTTTCCACAGCCTCAGAAACTATGAGAGGGACCTTAGAAATGAGAACTTTAAATTATATAATGTGAGATAAGCCAATAACCATTTTTTTACCTTCTTTTAAACACTCTTTCCTAATATACATAGAATCCAAACTCTAGATTTTCTCTGCTATGAAAAAGATTTTTTTTACCACTAATTGAACTGATAGATTGCCATAAATTCCAATAAATTTCAGGGATGGGTATTTTGAGCACTTTATTATTTTTAGCATAGCTTATGGATATCCAATTCCTTAAAAAATTGAACTTGACCATTGGTTCACCGGAGATTAGGTCGATCTTCTGCCCTATTAAAGACGGCTTCTGTTTCGACTCTCAACTTTCATATTAAATTAATGACACAGAACTTCCTGTGACTATGCACATGACTACAACCATGCACCTTAATTCCTTAGCTGTCCACGTGTCAGCCACAATAAATCCTACTTCATGGACCCTATAATGATATTAGGGATCTAAAGGGTTTGACATTTTTGTAAAAACTCCCAAAATCCGAAATCACTTGAACTCATCATTTTCCATGTAATAACAAATTGTAATCTGTGTAACATGAATATATTATATATGGATGTTTCTTTTACTCTATACCACTTGTAAATATATTATGAAAAAGTTATAATTACTTTTTTCTATTAGAATTCTTTGAGGCATTCACAAAAATACCTAACTGATGAGATGATTGATTTAGAATGTGACATAAATTTAAATATCATTACATTTAATTTACCATATTATCAGTTCACGATACGTTTATAAATATATAGTGAAATAGTCTACCAAAAGATTGCGACATTACTTTTATATATATATATATATATATATTTAAGAAAAATACAAAGTATCCAATGAGTACTTACATGGAATATTTACACTCAAAAGGAAAACAATGAAGGGGAGGAAAGGGAGGAAAGCGAGGAACTCGATCAAGGGCCAGCAGTTATGAGCTCTGTCAAGGACCCACTAATGAGTCTGACTATATATTTAATTTTTTTTCAACCTTGATTTAGTGTTTTAAATTTTTAAATTTTGTTTTTCTTCTTATATATATATGAGGTAATGTATGGCAAATTTTTCAGCAATTGCGTGCTGACCATCAATCTGGCATGTTGAACTAATTTCCACCCTTGATCATAACCAACATTGCGTTTCTTGAAGGATTATCATAGCCAAATCTTCTTCTAATTTTTTATGTTATCACAAGCCAATTTTTATATACTTCTGTGTTTTTTTTTTTTTTTTGATAAGTTATATACTTCTGTGTTGATTCAGCTCAAAACAGAGATATATATACTATGTTAAAGACACATGGAGGATGTAACGACCATTTAAGAGAAGCTCATCAAGGCCAAATTGGAATATGGTAATTATTTTATCAAAGAAAATATAATAAATTGGGCCCACCTAAAACAAATAATTTGATTGAATGAATGGTCTCTGATGCTAAGATTGTAGTAAGTAAAAGGTATGACCAACACTATAACAAAGCAGGCAACAAAATTTAATCAATATAATAACTAGTCATGTTACTTTGCATGACGTTTGGGATATTGACCTATTTCTTGGCACTCAAAAAGTTTGATGTGATTATCATTTATCAGCCCTTGATTTTGGGGAAATTTTTTTTCATGAGCTGTATATCAATTAGGTTTTAGATGCGTAATCAAAAATATTTTTGATGAAAAGAAGCATCTATCTAATGGCTAGAATGTCCCTAGTCATACCTTTTTGGTGCAAAATTTAAGAGGTCGGAGAAGCCAACTTCTAAAACACATGGTAGGCAGACTTATAAATAAAAAAGAGAAAAAAACTACATGGCACCAAAGGAGTCAAATTCATGGGATGCCCACTATGTACTATTGTCACATTATTGTCCTCTTTAATTTTTTTATTTTTTATTTTTTATATGGGTATTCACAATATATATATTTTCATATTTATTGATGTAATAAAACTTGATTACAAGAACATTACTTTTAGATAGGTTTAGTGTTTACACTATTTTTATATTTGTGAAGTATATTTTTGCTTTTGAATTTTTATATTTATACTCAAAAGCCCTAAAATAAGTTGCTCAAAATCACCCTTATAACCTAAATTGAAACAATTCTCAAAAAAAGAAAAGAAAAGAAAAGAAAGAAATACCCATAAACCTAAATTGAAAGAAGAAGAGAGAAGCAATGTTAATCTGGTGGGGTATCTCTCAATGCTCTCATTGCAATTGTTAGGCAAATGAACGATGGCCAAGGCATTTGCAACATCCAATGGTCACAAGGGCGGTGACTTTAGGCTTTATTCTTTTCAGAAAGACCCACTAAATATTTATCAACATCATGTCATCGCACACCTAAGAATATATATATAAATAAATAATATTTTAGGTAAAAAGGAAATGAAGAGGAAGAAGTCTATGAAGGAAAATATATGAAGCCAAACAAACTCTCTTTGTTTCTTTCTCCTTTTCTTTCTTGTTCTCTAGCTATAGGTTTTTTTTTTTTTTTTTTTAATATCTTTATCAAAATTTCAGCACTTCTATAATACCATATATAAATTTTTAGGAGAAATTTTTAAACCAATAAAAATAACTCAAATTCCACTTTAATTCTGTGGTCTTATTATTCATGGGTTTTTTTTTTTTTTTTGTTTCTGACTAAAAAAGTTTTATAGGGTTTTGAAAATTTACAAACACTCAGCTAGAAAAGTCTATAGTCAACAGGATATAGGCAATAAATATTCTTCCGAGTTCTACTTCTACCCCTCACCCCCTTTTGTGGGTTAAAAAGAAAAAAAAAAAAACTTTTTTTTTTCTTGAAGTTTTACATTCTAATAAAAAAGAATTGAAATCTTTCAAAAAAATAAAAAATAAAAATAAAGTAAAAGAAGGCTGAACATTTACTTCATATACAATACAACAACAAGAGGTCACATACAACACACACACAGACCCTCTCTCTTTCCCTTTCTCTTTCTTCTCTCCCCCATTTCACCTTTCTTTTTTCACAACCATTTATGAGATTCCTCCAATGGTCTTTTCTTTTCCATTGGATTGTACAGATTCCTAGCTGAAATACCCATCTTAATCCCTATATTTCTTGTTCATTTTTAGCTGTTCTTTGTGATTTTTCTGAGACTGTAAAGACATTAAAACTCTTCTGGGTCTCTTTGGCTTTTGCTGTCTTATGCAAACTCTCTTTCTGGGTTGTTGCAGAAAAGCCTTTGTACCCAGTATTATTATTATGCCATACAAGGCTTGAAAAGAACAATTATATATTTTCACACTTTTTTTTTTTTGTAAAAAAAAAAAAATTAAACTTTTGTCTATAAATTGGTGCTTTTTTATTTGCTACTTTTTTATTATCTATTTCTGGGTGAATTTTCTTTGAATATCTTTTTCTTCACTTGAGGAAAAGAGAGAGACATGGGCAAGCAAGGGCCTTGCTGTCACTGTGGAGTTACAAGTGAGTTCTTGTTTCTCCAATTTTTTTTTTTATATATATAATTTGAACATAAAATAAAAACTGGTTCTTCATTGCTTTAATTTTCAACTAAATGTTATGCAAATGGTTTTATATAAATAATTCTTTCATGGAAATGAATAACTGTGTAGGAAAGGGAAGATATTACCTGGACAAAGGAAATGAATTTACAGTATGTACTGCTCTTTGTATTGTTCTGTTTGCATATTCCAGAACCACGAGTATTCTTGTTTTCAGTTTGAGTTTGTTCATGAATTTATTTTTTTTCATTTTTGATCGTTTCCTTAACTCTGTACTTTTTATCTCTTTGTTGGGGTTTCTCTCCTTTGACTGTCTTTCAAGTTTAAACTAAATCACCTGTTCAAAATTGATTTTTGAGTCTGTTGAATACTGGGTAGTTACAGAGTCTACACGTTACTTGTAGTGCTTTCCCATTTGCTCTCTAGGTGTTTGTGAACTAAAATACCAAGTCAAACTGTAGTTTCTGTTGGTGTTTTTGCTAACTTAAGGATTATGCTCGTAAAAATGTCCCCTTTTTGTGATACCCGTGTGTCATTACCTTTTTGCCTTGGACTATGTTAATGATAGGTTTCCTCCTAGTGTTCCTTCTAAACCATTTCTTGCTGTTTGTCATTGGAGTGTGTTTGTGCTACCATTCTCTCAAACTTTACTGGTCATGGTTACTCTAAAGGCTCATGGTTTTAATAAGAACTACTCCTAAACCATTTTCATTTTCATTGGGATGGAAATTGTTCTGAAGCTTAAACTGTTCCTTTATAATTGCTAAAGAGTTTGGTTTGTTATCAAAAAACTTAGTGTCAAGCACATCATTTTGGGTGCTCATTCAACATTGAAGATGTTCTTACCTATATTCCACAACTTCAATAGCTTAACGAAGTTCAATTTTAATCATTTGAGTTAGTACTACAAGTATTCCTTTTGCTTATGAGTCTGTTGAATAGAAGTAGAACAAAGAGGGTAAAAGCTTATTCACATTACCAGTCATTGTTACCTTCTAGTCTGCGCTTCAACCGTTTGAGCTTAATGTTAAAGTGACTCAAAGATTTAACAATGCTTAATTGGTTTTGGGAATTGCCAATGACCTCTAAGTCAAATGGCATTTCCTGGTGTTTCAAACAGAGTTATTAAGTGTTCCAATCCCCTTCCCCACTTACAATGTATCAAAAATTGGTTTTGGGAACTACTTCTGACAAATGGTGCTGTTGTGAGGAAAACCTCGAGAGCAATCCAATTCATTTTGATTTGTTTGTTACTTGGTTAGTGCCCCTTGTCTCAGTCATTTGTTAATGGGTTAGAGTTCACCTGTTGTATCAAAAAGGAAGTCCTATCTTCTTGTCTAGTCCATCTAGACTTATGCCTCGGATTCCATCCCGTATTTCTTCCTGCATTAAGAGAAGTCCATATAGACTTATGCCAGGGATTCCATTCCATGTTTCTTCCAGTATAAAGAGAATTATAGTAGTACCTCTCATCCTAGGCTACATTGGGAGAAGTGGCAACCTGGGTTTACATTTTTAAGTATGGATGGGAAACTATTGTTTTTTGAAAGGAAATGAAGCAATGAACTAACAATCTAAATCCGCCACATGCTAGAAAAAGGTACTTGCAAACCTGACAAATCATTAGTTGCAGGTAATGTCCATGTGAAACTGCTAACATCCATTTGTCCCATTCATCTAATTGTAAAAGTGATTTTTTGTTTCTATCTCTTCATAATTGCCATGCACTTTTTCCTTTTTAAAATTTTTAAAAATAAGTTGTGCTTGGCAACTCTTTGATTAAAGGTCAATGCTACTTTCATTCCTGGTCTGAGCTTATGCTCAAACACTATTATATGTTTGGCTGACCAGCTAGAGCTGAGCTATGTTCTAATTTGAGAGGTTTGGGCTTTTCCAATCCTCTTTTCCATGGTCCAGCTATTATTAGTTCCCTGGAACCACCTGCTCTTATATTGTTCTATTATGTGATAAGAGTCATAGTTAACCATAATGCTATTTAACAGGCATTGCCTCTGAGCATGCTGCTCTTTGCTTGTACAGCTGGTTAAAATGCTGGAACCGTTGTCTCATTCCAATCTCTCATTCAGCATGAAACTCTGTGGGTGAATACAAACTGTCATAAAATTGTTTAATCTTTGTCTTGCAGATACGCTAAGCTTTGTCCATATAATTTTGTCATGGCTTGTATGCACATTTTTCATCTTCTAGTCTTATCTCTTCTTGATACATTGATGAGATGACACATCAGTTTGTGGGGTTCTTTTCATGTTAACATGACAAATGAAATTGGATTACTTTGAAGTTTTTGATGAGGAATTGCTTAAAGTTCATCTGCTAATCTGTATTATATCTCTTTTGTGCTTAAAGTCATTTTAATGTACTGATTTCTGACAACTAAGCATTTTAACAGGCACTCCTCTTTGGCGCAATGGTCCTCCTGATAAGCCAGTCTTGTGCAATGCATGTGGATCTCGGTGGAGGACAAAGGGAACACTTGCAAATTATACCCCTCTACATGCACGGGCAGAACCTGACGATTATGAGGATCACAGGTATTCCAGGGTGAAAAGTATATCCGTAAATAAGAACAAAGAAGTGAAACTGCTCAAAAGAAAGCAAAATAGTGATAATATGATGGTTGGAGGGAGTGCCCCTGATTACAACCAGGGTTTTCGAAAGGTGATAGATGAAGATACAAGTAATAGATCAAGTTCTGGCTCGGCCATTTCTAACTCGGAGAGCTGTGCACAATTTGGCAGTGCAGATGCAAGTGATTTGACAGGTTGGACACTCGCTACAACTAGTAGTCTTGGGGCCTGTTCCTTTATTGCAAAAAGAGATTCTATTTTGTTTCATTAGAGCAAAGAGTGATGGAGTTTACCTTATTTTAAAGTCCATGGAAGAGTTGTTAATTCGTTTCCAAATGTCTAATTACCTGTTGCTATTATAAGTTTTATGTTTGGTATTAGGGAAGAGTGGATTCAGGGAAAAGGTTCCATAATAAAAGAGAAAAAACAGAGAAGAAGACACTATGATATGTAGTTTCCACCTTTGCGGCAAAATAAGATTGATGTCTTGTTAGATACAAGTCAAAATAAAAGAAGCGCCCTCCTCTCATTTTTCAGAATGCGAAACTCTGGAAGTTGGCTTCTATTAACATCATGTTCATCTCTTATTGGCGAGAAATTCATGGTTTTATGGTACTAAGAAAAATCATAATGATAAATGCCTAATTTGATTAGTATAATTAACTCCATCTACATGATTGTATTCCCCCTTTAATCTAATGGAGCCCAAAAGTAATTCAACACCATTGATTTTCCTTGATCAAAGTGCTAGTTGTGGCTGACAGTTCTAAGTGTATTTTTCCTGTATTCATGTATGGTATTCATTGTTATAATTTTTTTCTGCAGGTTTTTCCTTGGGAAGTAGATCTTTATCTGAATGAGTTTTGGTTATGGACTCATTTTTAATCTGTTTTATTTATTTTTTTCATCATCATTTGATTATTTTACTGTACCTGCATGATGAAGTTTTGTTCTTTTATAATAGCTTAGTAAATCTGACATTATGTGTCATCCAATTGGTGTCCTTCCAGGTCCAGCTCAGTCAATGGTGTGGGACTCAATGGTGCCTTCTAGAAAGAGGACCTGTGTGAGTCGTCCAAAGCAATCTCCAGTTGAGAAGCTTACAAAAGATCTTCATACAATTTTAAACGAACAACAGTCTTCATATTTCTCTGCATCTTCTGAAGATGATCTGCTTTTTGAGAGTGAAACACCAATGGTCTCTGTTGAGATAGGACATGGAAGTGTTCTCATTAGGCATCCGAGCTCAATAGCTCGAGAAGAGGAATCTGAAGCTAGCTCACTTTCAGTTGAAAACAAACAATTTCCCTCTAATGAGGCTTATTCCCACTATGCAATCACTTCTGTACATAATGGCAGCAAAGTTGTCAATTTCTCAAGTCCTGGGGTCGAAAAAATTAAGAATCATGCTGGACAAGGGATGCAACCAGAGCATCTCATAAGGTAACTTCTTCCTGCACTAGTTTCAGAGCTTGTGTGCGTAATTATGTATGAAGATACATATGCAGGTGTTGTCATTCAACTTAGAAAGGAAGTTTTATACTTGTTGACCTCCAAAAATTTTTAGTACAATAGAATTGTAATTGGTAAGCATAACTATAGTTTCGTGTCCCAACATCGATACAGAGCCTGCAACTTGTTTCAAAGCAATGATAGAAATGTCTTTGCTGTGTATTTTCCCTAGAACACTGATCATAAGTGTGACTGTGAGTCATGGACCATATGTGGAGAAACTGTTACTCCATGGGCAGGGAAACATATTGAAATCATCTCTCACCATAATTAATATTTCTTCTGTTTGCAATTACAGGGACAAGTCTCAGAATGAAAACCTACAAATCCTGGCCAGCCATAATTCACCACTGTGTAATATAGATTTGAATGTAAGTTTTGTTCCTATGCTTCTTCTTTGGTTGTGCCACTGAAGCTGTTTTTTTTTTTTTTTTTAAATTTGATGTTATTTAACTAATAGCAAATGCAAATAAGGCCTGTGATCAAGTTATCCATTTCTTTAGGAAGCAACCTAAACCGTACATAACTTTATGCTTAGCACCATATGTGGTGTTCACAAACTGCTGAATTTTTGTAATGGTTATGATCTCTTCAATTCTTGTCTTATCCCTATATCCTATTGCAGAGTGATCCTGGATCCAAATTAATTGATGTGTCGAGTGCTTATCATAATTGTAGTTCATGTTTTGTGTAGGATGTTCTAAACTTTGAGGAGTTAATGAGAAACTTGACAAATGAAGAGCAACAGCAATTACTGAAGTATTTATCTCCAGTTGACACCCTTAAAGTTCCTGATAGGTTGGCATCCTTTTTGTCATATAATCTTGACATTTATCACTGTTGACCACAAGATACTTTTTCCACAACATGTCATGTGCAACGATGAGCATTCATTTATTTTTAATTTTGCAAGATGAAACACATTGTATATGCTGTGTTTCATCAATATGTCCTTTGCAAGCATGAATATGTTAAATCCATGTTAGGTATGTTTAAAACCATTTCATACATACATTTGCAATAGAGTGGACAATCCAGTCTTTTGGAGTGGAGCAATATTGCTGCATGAGTTTAAGTTATAGCAACACAGATAGATGCACACACTGACACACACACTCCTGAGTCCTGATGCTTCAATTCTTTTTGAGAGTCACTTTTAGTATCCAAAGAGAAAGATTAAATAAGGTGAGCTATGGTCTATGGTGTTCACCTTGTTTGGTATTTACTGGGTAATGCCAAAGACTGTGGTGGAGCTTTTAGCATGTCGGCAAGAAAAGTTTGGCCTTTATCACAATGATGTTATTTGGATGGCTGTCCCTTATTGCTTGATGTGGTGCATTTGGTGGGAGAGAAACAACCGGCGCTTTGAGGGTTCCGAAAGGACAGTAGCTGATCTTAAACTTTTCTTCTTTAGAACGCTGACTAATTGGATGTCCATTGTTGGAAGCCATTCCATTTTTTCAATCTATGATGTGATGGATGCTTGTAACTTATGTACTTGATTGTTATGATCCCTAGCTGTATACGTCGTGTATAGATTTGAATAAATTTTAGCTTACTTATCCAAAATAAAGATCCTGCCCTCATGGTTGTTTAATTGTTGCATGCAGCCTCAAAAGCACTTTTGATAGCCCTCAATTCAAGGAGAACTTAATTTACTTTCAGCAACTGCTTGTGGAAGGGGTATTTGACAACTCCTTCTCAGGAGCAAAATCTGAAGACTGCAAGAATTTGAAAAGTCTTGCAATATGCAATTCGTCAAAATGCAAATGGGTTGAAAGCTATCATCTACTTAAGGTTTGAGCTGGCTTTTAAAATCTGAATGTCATTAGATGAAAATTTTAAAATTAATTGATTCTTCCGCCATTGTATGGCAACTTATTAACATCTTTCTATAGTTGCAGAAATATAAAAATAGTTCTGGAGGATCTGTTTTAGGACCCAATGCAACTGCCTCAAGTAATTTCATAAATATCAAGAGATTGCGTGACAGCCAAAGCCAAAATCTTCCAGGTTTGGTGAAGATTTTATTTTTGGCAGTAATTTGTTGAATGGCCTTGTTTTTTTTTTTGTCTGAATATATCTGGTGGACATGGAAACACTTCAAAGGGTTTAACTGAACTTTTTTTTTTGATAACTCAAAAGGGTTTAACTCAACTTGGATTTTCTTATGCTTGATTTTTCCTACAAGGAGGAAAATTTCTTGAGAAGCCTAAAAAGAGCTTCAAAAGTTGAGTCAATGTCTTTGCCTAATGACTAGGTGTTACTTGTACAACTGATGTGGTGAAAAGATAGTCTTCTTAACATCATCTGCAAGTTTTTCCATCCAGTTAGAAATTGCATACAAGCAACTTTTCAAAACTTACAATCTTCTGTTGTTTCTGTTCCATCTTGTTTAAGTTAAATTTATTGTAATTATAAATTATATTAGTAAGTTAAAGTTTACGAATCACACAGACACAAGTCAAATACAATAACAAGAAGCCTAAGCCCCCTTTCTCCTTGCACTTCTCAATTCCTCTTGACCTGTCCACCAATAAGTTGTATCCTTGTGGTTCTACGTTAATTTGGCAGTTGGCACTACCTGGAAATACACAATCCTCATAATCACCTTTGGACCGGACATGGGACACTGAGGGTTGTTCCTGTTAGGCATTTTATGTACATAAGCTAAGGCAATATACTCTCATATTTAAAATAATAATAGTAATTGTTAATTAATTATGGGGTTTTTAAAGTGCTCTTGGACTTGGAACCCCAAGAAGGCATACTCATAAGACAAAGAAAATATGAAGTTATTTTCACTTGAGAATGGTTAATTACTGGAACTTTACCTCACTCCAAACATTCAATTACAGTGGTTTTGAAGTATGAGATGATGACTAGATATGCTAAGCCCCATGGACAATTTTGTTTTGTAGATTGTAAAGTGAGCAGCATTATCACTTTAAAACTTCATAAAATGGTAATATTTGCAATAACATTAATATACACTGGAATGGTTCTTAAAGAGTATCCTGCATCTTGCAGAAGTGAAGACTACAATGAAGTGCCCAAAAAGGATGATTGTGAAGGCTAGCTATGAGAACAAGGAACTCATAGACAATGATAGTTCTTGCTTTAGTCCAAGAAGCCTATTTGCTTTGCCAACTGAAGGTAGCTCCCTCATGTTGGATTCTTTCCATTTTGTAGAAGAAAATTCTGATCAGGTACTGCTGCTGGATGTGCCATCCAATGGCTCTTTCCCACAGGCAGAGCTCCTTCACCCATCTTTAAGTTTTGATGGCCAACAGGCAAGCACTAGTAGTAGTTCAATATACCAACATCTTGTCCGTCGCTGACAATGTGAACGGTTTCTAATCACTAGGGCTATATTGTAGGTTTGCCTTTGAAACCTGTGACTTGGATTCACATATTTTGAATGGTAAACAGGAAGTCTGTGAATGAGGTTTGCTGGTTGCTCCTTATTTCTTTTGTCCTTTTTGAACTCGGAATAGTAAGGGATGAATTTTGTGGGCTTTTTGTATAGGGTTACAACAGATTGTAATATATAGCTCATAATACGGAACTGGTAATTCCAGAGTTTTGTATGCAATTTTTAGTTTGTCTTGCATAGTAACCTAAAGATACCCTATTGTAGGGTTGCTTTATTTGTACTCAATATTTTATCCAAGAAAAAATGAAAAGAAAATATATATGTACTTAAAAAAAGGGTGTGAAAACTTTGTGGGATGCATGTGAAGGAAGTGGACGTTTAGCCTGCCTTCATGGCGGGTGGTGGAGTCCTGCATTGTTCAATTGGCTGATTGCATCATAAGATTCATAACAATCTGTCTGCTATCCACCAAAGGCTAAAAAATACAGAAAAAAAGAAAGTGGTGCTTATATAATAAGCTTCAGATTTTGACCTTAGTTTTAAATTTAATCTATAAGTTTTAATGTACTTAGCGTTGATGTTATTGATTCAAATTTGTTGCTATCTGTATCTGTAATATTTTATTTTCATTGAAAGTAACCAAGTACCACACAACAACACTTTGGTTAGGAAAATCTTAGCTTCTAGAGGCTTGAATATTTCACCCTTCTGCCCTAGACTTGGCTCGAGTACAGAATTTATTGTGCATATGCTTTGTGGCATCAACATTGTTTTGGAACAATTCGGGTATTCTTGGTTTATGTATCTCCTCTTTTGGTTCACTCCTTTATGATTGGTTTCATGTCAATTGTAATTCTTTGATGATACTCCATGAACATATTGGTTTTCCACCCAAACAAGCAATTCTTTGGGCCTCGAGCAAACTTTTTGGAGAATTGCTTTCTTAGAGCCTTTGAATTTTTCTTGGTCTTGGGGGTAATTATTTGTTTTTTTTTTTTTTAATTTTTTTTCAGAGAAAAGTTTCAGGTTGCATTTATCAATAAAGGCTAAATTTGCCGTCTAGTGGTACATCTTCCATCCATGATAAAATTGCTTGTCTTATCTAGCTAAGGAATTGGCTATTGCGTTCCCTTACTGACAAACATGAGAAAGGCTAATACATTAAAACTAAGAGGCTAAGATCTTTGAATCTTGGATTAAGTGACCGAACATGGTAAGAGAGTTTCCTGATCTTTGGATTAAGTTCAATGAACTGATGGGCCTCTTCTTTAGTTGGAAAACTTCAAACCATAGCAATATGCAGTCCAACTAATATTTACTGATTCTATGAGTGATTTCAATTATGTAAGATTTTTTGTTTTTTCAACGGGTTTACTTTTATGAAGGAGGAACGAAATAAGTAAATTTGGAAGTTCATACTTCATGGCAATGTGAATGAATAAGAGGAAAATAGAAAAGAAATTTAGAGTTCTATTTTATAGACAAAATATAAGGGGAAAAAAGTGTAGTGATTTGATCATACTGTGTTTTCAATTTTGAAAAATTGTATGATAGATAGACATGTTTCATGTCTATTCTAGAATGTAAATATTGTTTTAAAGATAAATGAAATTAGTATTTATCTTTATCTATTTGGGAGTCTAATATGTATAAATTTAAATGTTGACAATGTATTAAAAATGGTAATGAATTTCTGAGTTACAAACTATTATCTAGCCTAACATGGAGATTTGGACTCTCTTGAAGTAGTCCATTTGTCAAATTATGAGGTATTGATTCTCTCAAAGCAACTAATAAAAAGTCAGGTTCTTAACACTCATTTAGTCGTCAAACGTGTTTTCATTGGCTAGTAAATGGTCGTATGTGTGCTAACTTGGTGCTGTGGGAAGATCATAGGCTACTAATTTTGTTTTGTTAAATTATCTTCTCATTACTTTTGATAACTTGGTGGACTTTAGTCTTTGGCTTGTTCTTATCATTTTTTTTATTAACTACTGGAATTAGCCTCTCCAATATATATATATATATATATATATATATTTGAGGGTAAAGTTATTTACCATAATCTCTCTCAAACTCTACAAAAATGAGAAAGTAGAAAACTGCCCCCAAAACATAGTATGGCCTTTTTTTTTTTCCTTAATTACCCCCGAAAATGACCTAAGGAAGTCCAAAATTATTTTGGAAGTGCTTTTGGATCAAGCCTAATTGATATATGGCAGATTGGCAGTAAAGGATTTACATCACTATCTAAGAAGTTTGCACGCAAACCCAAACCCTATACAAGGAGGAAAATCACAAAGAGAATAAATTCAAGTAAATAATGGTCATAAGCATAAACCAATACCCATATACATGTTTCTTTAAATACACAATGCATTTTCACCAAGCGGATGGTAATTCAGATCTTAATACAAGCAATTGCAAATAGTTTATAAGCGTTCAACCATTCAAAATTTCAACAACTGTTGAGTATTAAATCGAACCAAAATAGAAACCAACAAATAATAAATGGAACAATTAGAAAATTGTAATTTTTTTATTATTAAATAATTTCAATGAAGGGCAACAAAGGGTGCAAAAGTACATTAAAAGTATACAAGAGACTTTATAAGGTTTGTGTATGTCTATTTTGTGCTAAAAATACGTACTCTCTAGTAGAAATAAAAAATTTTCACAAATTTTTTTATATTAAATTAAATGAGAATTATTTAAGCGGGTTTGAATTGACTCAATTAATAAGTTTCTGTTATTGTATAAAATATTTATGTTCAAATTTTGTCTACATCAAAACAAATTAATGGTTTAACCTAATAATAAAAAATAATCATCATAGAGTGCACACTTTAAGTTCAAATTTTATTATATTTAAAAAAAGAAAAAAGAAAGCCAGAACCATTCAAAGATAATTGAAAGATTTGCCCTCTGGTGCAAGTAGCAAAAGCTATGTACATGTGTAATTCAAGTGGGCCAACCATTAGCTGTGTGCTTGTGCAATTCAAGGGGGAATATTTGCCGACATATTTGGAATCATCTTTTAGAGTTTGTAGAGCCTTTTTGGCGCAACTAAACCAGCACATACCTTGCCCATACCATGAAACAGATGAGGATTCTCGGAAGTAAAAACTATACAAGATGTGACTATCATGGTTCCTGGACCTGCTTTGAATGATTCCTTCACTGACCGCTACTGTCATAAGCTAATTTATCAGAGGCCATGAATTGTGAGCCATTAAGTTATAGCTCAAAAACAGTAGGCAAGTTGACTAACGAAAGACACAAAATAGAGTTGTAGACAGTACAAAATATAGTTCTAAACAAGTTTTTACTATACAAAATAGCAATTACATTGCATACTTACTACCTCTACCTCCCTAATTTGAAGACAAAACAAAGTTCCTATCCTCTCCATTTTGCTTTTTGAAACAGACTTGGTCCATTTGAAAAGCACCCTTTTTCCCATATTGGCTACCCCATCAAGAGCTCCCAACAATGACCCCAAAAGGCCAAAACAAACCCCCTTTTCCATTTAGCATCTAAAATTTACAACCCCTAAAATTAGTCGATGACCCACAAAACATACTACCACTTCTTCCACCATGGTAAGACCAAAACTTCTTTTTTTTTTTTTTCTCCAAACCTACTCATCTTCACCATCAAATGCTTCAACACGGACGCGGAAAAGTCACTCCACGCCGCATACAAATCTCTAAAACACTAACACTCTTAAGACCATCATCCTTTTCTTCATCATCACACCTCTGTTTTAACATTTTCAACACATCCAATATTGTAACCTCCTTCCCAATTCCGCAGCGATTATTCTTCACTCCCTCTGCTCTGTTCTCCTCTTGCGCCATTGAAGCCGGCAGCACGCGGTACCTCTTGCTACCATTCGCCTTTTCGCGCAACTTCTCCTGATTCTTCTCTTCACCTTCTTCCCAATCGTCTTCTTCCAATTCAGAATCAACAATTACGGTATCTCCATAAGGAAACTCCAGCTTTCTCTTTCTCGAGCCTTCCATGGAAATTTGGCCCTCTTCGTCTTTGTTCTCTTCCACCGCCATTTCTTCAATAATTTCAGTATCTTGATGAGTCAATTGAGCATCAGAATCCAAATTTTTCGAAAGCCCTAATTTCTTCGATTGCTCCGAAAACCCTAGATCAGAGTCCTTCCCCAAATCAACAGCTTCATCGCCGTCCGTACAATTGAGCTCGGGAGCGCGTGGTCCGTCGACCTCCGGATCATCGGCGGCTACCGGTGGCTGCTGTTCTTCCGAGCTGGCGAGTAGGGAACCCTCGGTTGGGGTCTGGAACAGGTCCTGAGGGGTACTATCGTCTTTTCTCTCCTCCTCCTCCTCGAGAGTCTCTGGCACAGACACCATGACGATCCCCGTGGACTCCACGTCCACTTCCATGGGCTGGGTCGAGTCGTCGGAGTCTTCGTTGGCACCGTGGTCGGAGCATCCGTCGGGTCCTGGGGCAAACCCGCAGTGGCGTAAGATCTCCTCTTGCGATGCCGACACGTGGCAGAGCTCCGTAATTGAGGCAAATGGGTCGTCCATTTTTAGGGTTTTGGGGTTAGAGCTCCGACATCGCAACCATACGAAGGTTTTACCGTTTTGTTTTGTTTTTCATATATATATATATATATATATATATATATATTGGTTTAAATTTGAACCTAACATGAAGATTACTTTTTTGCCCCAACAATAACAACTAGTAACCACCTGCCATATAGGATTTGTTGTAAAAATGTTGTGAAAATTTATAAATATATTATATTTATTTTAAAAAATTTTAAAAAATTGAACGGAAATTTAAAACGGTTATTAGTTTGAGTTTTAGGGATTTTTATTTAATTTTATTGGGTTTTTTTCCCGCCTTTTTTTTCTCTTTCGGTTGATAAATTTTTATGGACGGTTGGGCTTCGGCTGTCGCTTTCGCGGGTTTCACTTTTTAATAACTTTCTCGATGCGGCGTCGTTTATTGTGAACTTCTTGGGAGTCTTATCGTTGTTCAACATCAACCCTTTCCAAAAAATAAACGCGGATTATCCGCATAAATTGCAATGAATAAGGCCACCGCCACAACGATTTCATACCAAAGTATAAGTTTCAAACTATTAACTTTTTTATACAAGATAAAATTTCTACTCTAATACAATCTAAGTGAATATGTGTGTGAAAATTTGAAGTCCGACTCTTACTTCTCATATTCTACAAGCATTTATACTTATAGAGTGACTACTGCATCAAGGGAGAGCGGTGATAGTTGCAAATTTTTAATGGTAAATTTTCAACTAAACCAAAAAGTTTTTTTTGTTTTATTTAAGAGGGGCCATAAAAAAAGTTAAAAACTTTTCCATCCTCCCACTTTTCCATCCTTCCTCCATTTTCTATCATCTCACTTTTCCATCCTCCCAACCAAACGGTTAGTTCAGATAAGAATCAGTAACAGCTTTAATTGTTGTGTTTATAGTATTATTTAGTTATAATCGAGTCCATTTCTCACAATTATAAGAGTTTGGCGAAAATGCATTTTTGGTTCTTATATTTGGTGTCTATTCTAGTTTTGGTCCTTATGTTTTAGTCGTGCCTACCTGAGTCCTTGAAAACAAAAAACCATGTCCATTTTGGTCCCTGTTATCAATTGAAATGTACTGTTAGCATATTAAATATTGATATGGTTAATAAAATAATAATACAAAAATTTATTTGATTTTAAAAAAAATTCCACATCATCATATAAATAAATAAATAAATAATTAAAAAGCAAAATTCCAAAATTTATAATTTTTTTAAAAATTAGTTAAAAATATTATTTTCATTGGATTATGTGGAAGAACATGTTCTTCGCCCAATCTTTGGTAACATGTTTAGACTCTCTCACTCTCTTCCAATTCTATTTCCAATTACAATTCCTAACCAAAACCAAACAAATCCTCTTCTTATTCACAACCACGTTTTTTTCCCTGGTTGGCCTTTAGAAATAGAGGTGGTGTGGGTGAAAAGAGATCTACCACCCATAGGCTTGAAAGAATGAGAAAACCGGGGGAGATAGAGTAACTTAAAGAGAGTGGAAGGACACATTGGTAAGTACCATCGATGGTGATGGTAAAGGACATCCTCTTCGCTCATATCCAAGCCGACCTCCACTCCAACGCCCCCCTCAATGGTGGTGGGTTTTCTCTCTCTCTCTCTCTCTCTCTCTCTCTCTCTCTCTCTCTCGATTGTTTGATAAGTGGTGTGGTGGTGGGTTTGATTGATGGAGGGGTTTTCTGGGTTTCCGTGGGGGTGGGTTGTTTGTTGGATTTGTGTTTATGTTTATTTCATAAGAAAATTTATGGGTTTGGGTGGAAAGAAATTTGCCAAGAAAATGTTGTGTTGAAAATTTTAAGCATTGGTTTGTTAAATGTGAGTTATATAATGTGTTTGGTTTGAAAGAAAATATTGATTTTTTGGGGAAAATGTTGATGATTGCTCCAGGAAATTTTACGAGGTTGGTTGGGTTTGTTGTTATTGTGAGCCAAATTGGCTGGGTTTTGTGTGTGTGTGTTTGTTTCATAAGAAAAATTTTAGTTTTGGTTGGAAAGAAAATGTTGTGATGAAAATCTTAAGCATCGGCTTTTTAGATGTGAATTTTTTTAGTGCTTGGTTTGAAAGAAATTTTATGGGAAAGATGTTGAATGCCCATAACTTGAGTTCTAGTAATCTGGGTTTATGTTTTTGTATATTCATGTTCAAATCTGAATCAATGTATTTTTATGTTTTTAATTTTTTTTATAATTTTGTTAAATTTTATAAATTAATTTTTTTTTAAATCAAATGTTGATGTGGTATTTTTTATTATTATTTGATTAGCCACGTCAACATCTAACTAGGAATGGTAATGGGTCAAGTACGGGGTAGGTTTCTTTATGCTTGAACCCACCTCAGGGGCTTGCCTCCGAAACCTGAACTTGCCCCATTTAATAAACGGGTTTTTTAAACCCCCAAACTTGCCTTGTCGGGCCTCGCCCCGCCATCGCCCTTTGGGGCCCAATCTAAAGGCCCTAAACCTTGACCCAATTTATTAAAAATAAATCAATTTCCAAACTTCAAATCAGAAATCACAAAATCACAAATCACAACCAAGCCATTTTCATTAATGTGTGATAAGCAAGTAAAAAATCACAACTCCCATGCAAGTTGAGTCTAAGAGAGATTGAGAGTGAAATTAGGTTAAGGTTTGGAGTAGAAGAATAGAATAGTTAGGGTATATATATATATATATATATAGGATATTTTTGTAATTATAACATATATGCGGGTCGGGTTTAGGGCGAGTATGCATAATGCCCAACCTGAACCCATTTCGGGTTGAGTTTTTAAAACCCAAACCTGCCCCATTTACTTAGCGGGTCAAGTTTTACCCAACCTATTAGGGTTGGGTTGGGTACTCGCAGGTCGAGTAATTTTTGCTATTCCTACATCTAACATGCCAACAGTGTACTCCAATTGCCACGTATGAAATTTTTGTTCATGGGTTGCCGGCAGGGACCAAAATAGACATGATTTTTTGTTTTTAGGGACTAAGGTAGGCGCAACTAAAAAGTAAGAATCAAAATGAGAATCAACCCAATTTATAGGATCAAAAGTGCATTTTTATGTAAGATTTATCTTCTGCTCTAAACGTATGGAGAAGGATTGTTGATACAAACATTCTAAGATGACAATAATGTTTTGGGGAGAGGCCTAGTATATTAGTTACTTTTGCATAAAGAACAATGTTTTCTATTGTCATTTCTCATTATCTCTGGACTCATATGGATAATTAGGAATGTCGTAAGAATGAGTGAGAGTGTCTTAGATCATAGAATGATTATACAATGAGGATTAAATTTAAAACACCACCTTCTTATAGCTAAGTCATCATAGGACGGAACCAAACAGAAATACAATGGAACATAAAGCATCTCATTAACAATTCAAAACTTCTTCAATTTTATCCAAGAATTTCCAGATTGATCATCCATTCTTACCAAACGAAACTTGTAAACTCGAAAACCATTGGATCCAAGTTCTTGCCAGTACTCTCGCACCATGTACAATCCATCATAGATAAAATTTTCACCCATCACATTAGGTCTCACTGTATGAGATTTAACCATTCGAATTACTCGAACAGGGTTCTTGGCATAAATACTGTTCTTCAACGCAGCATTTCCTCGTGTAAGCTTTTGATCTTCCGATGGCTTCTTCTTATAAGCCACATTTCCTCCTTGACCCATATATATCAACTCCTTAGACCCCACCTGGTTTTCATACCCTCCTGAATCTACAATGCTTGTGGCTAGACTTTGCTCATTTACTTTCATGTAATCAATGCCATTTCGAGGTGGACGATGAAGACCTACTAATTTCAGTTCTATTCGGTACTTGAATCTATCACCAACATTCACCCCTGGGATATTACCAAATTGATGACATGAGAGATTGACAAAGTTTATATTTTTCTTGAGAATATTATATGCTTCCATATCGATCCTCCTTGTATATTTTTCATCTTGTATAAGCTTCCAACACGTAGCTCTAAATAATTTCAAAATCTCCTCCACCCTTTTGCGAGCATTACTACTTTCTTCAGCATCACCACTTTTACTATGCATCTTCACTTTTGAAATAGAATTTTTACCATGTGGAGGAAAATCCCGAGTGGCTGAAATTTTCCTACGTTTAAAATCTCTCTCTTCTTTGTCTTCCATAGTAAAGTCGCTCCCCGTAAGAAATCTAATGAAAAAAAAAAAAAAAAAAAAAAAAAATCAAAATGAGAATCTTAGTATCATTAGTATTATATGATTTCATTTTTAATAAATAGTTTAACCAGTGGTAAAAGGGGGAAAAAGTTTGTGACATTGCTAATTTCATTTTTTTTTTTCCATGTGTTAAATGTTTTAAACATGGGCAAATTATATGAAAAATATATGTATGGGCCAATTCGTTACTCCTAGAATCCTACCAACAATTACATTAAATTGTACTATTAGATAGTTGATGTATGACTCATTCTATGAGCCCATTTGAAATGTTTGTGTGTGTGTGCGTGCGCGCGCGCCCCTGCACGCTGTGTATTTTAACTAAAAAACATGAATCATTGAAGAACATTCTCCTCTTTAATTTGTCAATATCAATTAATATCAACCTTTTTTAAAAAAACAAGATAAAAATATATGTGTGTGAAACTCTTTCCTATAGACTTGAATTTCAACCTTTGCCTCCCACATCCCACAAATACTTATATTTATGGAGTGACTATCGTACCAAGGGTATACGGTGGTTTTAATATCAATTTTCAAATTATATGAAAAATATATGTATGGGCCAATTCTCTACTCCTAGAATCCTACCAACAAATACATTAAATTTTACTAATAAATAGTTGATGTATGACTCATTCTAGAAAGCCGATTTGAAATGCTTGTGTGTGTGTGTGTGTGCGCGCGTGCGCCCCCGCACGCTGTGTATTTTAACTAAAAAACATGAATCAATGAAGAACATTCTCTTCTTTAATCTGTCAATATCAATTAATATCAACCTTTTTTTAAAAAACAAGATAAAAATATATATGTGTGAAGCTTTTTACTATAGACTTGAATTTCAACCATTGCCCCCCACACTCCGCAAGTACTTATATTTATGAAGTGACTATCGCACCAAGAATATATAGTGATTTTAATATTAATTTTCTAATTAAGTGGCACGGCATACTCTCTTTTATTAAGAAAACTGGGGTTTGAATCCCCTTTTCATTGTAATTTTTGTTTGTTTTTGTGAACACCTTTCTCATTGTTGTAACTATCAAAAAAAAATTAATGACATCATTTTTCTAAAACTAATGTATTAAGAGGAAATTATCAACATGTAGATTCAATAAAATACAGTAACATCTTAAAAGAGTCATGAAAAGGTGTAATATTGACAAAACACAATATCATGGTTAATTGTAAAGCTATCACTTATATAATACGTCTCACAACAATAAAATATACTTTTAGAAAATTTCCCATTTAGACCAATTTCTAAAAAATTTCTATTGGTATATCTACATTAAAAAAAAAAAAAAAAAAAGTTTACATCAAAGACATCATTTAGAGCCTTCGATGCATTAAGCAAAACTACTCATCCCCATTATGACGTGGTGAGCTAGCCATCCCATCCACAAGATTTGATTAAGATCACTGTATCTATAATTTTTTTTCTAACAATACAACATCATAGAGACAATATATCACAATTTAATGATTTCATTATAAATGAAAGTATTCACAATTTGGTTGCTGAAAATCATCCAGATCCCAAATTTGATTATCTTATAAAGCTAAAAAATTTATTCGGAAAAAAGATTAAATAACAAGAAAATTACATGAAATAATAAGTAGATAAATGTACTAAAACAAAATTTACAACAGTTGCTCAAAAAATAAATTTACAACATTTTCCATTTTTATATTCATGAAAAATATAACAACTTGTTTTTGATAGAAAGATATTAGAAAATATTGCAAATTCATATACCATAAAATTTGCACAAATATATCACAAAAAGAGAATAATATATTATAATAGTGGTAAAGAAAAGAAGCACAGAATGTTGAGTCAAAAATGAAAAAAAAAAAAAAACATACACCTCATATATTAAACTAAGTAAACAACTATACTGTGATCAGCACCATAATATATTGCATGATAATTATAACACTACAAATAAATTGGATTAAAAATTTTAAAGATTAAATATGCATTCTTTTTCTTAGAGTTAATTTCTCAAAAACTAGAAAGCAAATAGTACATACATTTGAACACAATTGATTAATCAGAAGTCAAGAGTGTTGTAACTCAATTGGTTTTACACCTCCTAATTTATCATCCAAGATTTAAATCCTCCCTCCCCTGTTATAATTATCAAATCAAAAAGAAAATAGATTGATAAGAAACATACCATACAAAAAGAAAGGACCAACAAGAGCTATCTCACATCCATGTACATGTATATAAAATAAAAATAACATTGTCAAAACATACCAAAAGATCGAGTACTTTGAACAAGGTAGCATGCTCCTTGAGGTTTTTTTTGGGGTGAGTTCTCAATCGTTATTTTGCAAATGGGAGAGAGACAAAGACAATGCTAATATATAAAGAGAAATACTATGTTCATAACAGTTTCACAATATATTCATAACAAATCATAGGGGTCAAATTGTTACGGTTGTTATTGGTGGACAAAAAAGTAATTTTAGCGGTAAGTTTAAATTATTACTAATAATAACTTACCACCTATAATTTGTTGTAAAAATTTTGTGAATATATAATAGCGATAAAATTTACAAATATATATATATATATATATATATATATAAAAGCGATAAAAAAAAAAGTTGGATCTGAAAGTTGACATGGTCTTTTGGAGAATCCAATGGCTAGCATTGGTCTTAACACTTTTAAGGCATGCAAATATAGGTAACTGACCCTTTAAAATAGGTAACTATTGGGTAGTGATGGTCCAGGTTGCTCAAGACATAGTTCATTTACGATTTATCTAAACAGAATCCCACTATTAATTTTTGACGGAAATTTGTAATAAAAATAATAATTTGTGACAGGAAATAACATTGGTTTGGCTCTAACAACTTGTTATCACTTATATCATATTAATAGCCAAAAAAAAAAATTGTTATCAAATTGTTCATATGAAAAAATTTGGAGAGAGAAATAACTTGAAAATGTTTGTTGGCATGTTATAAAAAGTCTGTCAGTAGTGAATGGTATTAGGTTAGGACAGCCACTACTTATTAACTTCATTCACAATTAAAGTCAGTTTTAACTATTAATTTTTTTTATTATAATGTAGAAGTCAGTTTTAATTGAACAATAAAAATAACTAAATTAGTAATAATTGTACGGTTTAAATTTAATACAATGTCCATGGTAGGGTTTGTCTGTTCTGTCCGTGCATCCTATGGCACTACTTTCGGAAAGAGGGCATATTAATACAAAAAAAATAGATATTAATTTTTTGTTTGAGAAACATAAAATAGATATTAATGGTTGGAGTCTTGGAAAAAATAATTAAAAATTTTTTTAACAAAAAAAAGGGACCTGCACCAATAAAATTTTAATGTGATAATGGATTTTTTTTTTTATTTATTTTGGGTGGGAGTAGTTATTATGAGAAACGGGTTTGGTCACATGTGTGGAATTAATGTCTCAAAAGGTGAACTTATATCGGACAATGACAATAACTAAATTGTAATAATTGTATGGTTTAATGCGATCTCCTTAGCTCTTCTTTGTCTTCCTTGCATTCTATGGCACCACTTTTAGAAAGAGGGCATATTAATACAAATAAAATAGATTTTTTTTTTGAGAAGAAAATAAAAATAGATATTAATGGGTTGCGGGAAAGGATTCTAATTTTTTTTTTCTTTTTAAAAAGGTTGACTCATAATTATAAAATTTTAATGTAATGTTATGTCAAGAGAATTGTAGCTTAACTGTTTAGGAATTTTTGGTGTTTTCAAATGAGATATGTATTCAAGGTTCAAACTCTATTCCTCCAACTATCAAATTATTAACAACAAAAAATGTGATAATGATTAATGGATGGATTTTTTTTTTTTTTTTTTTGGAGAAAGTGATAATGGATGGATTTGGTTACATGTATGGAATTAAAGTGTCGAATGTGAACTGATGTAGACAATTTAATAAGTAAGAGAGAATCAAATTTTGGTATCATATTGGATATCTAAATTAGTGACAAGTACTACTTTAACTCTCTAAGGCTCTATTTGGTTGAGGAGATAGAAAAGTGAATGATGGAAAAAATTTTGTTTTCTCTCACTTGTGTAATTTGTTGGGAGGAGGATAGAATATAGTGAAAGGATGAAAAACTATTGATAAGAAAAACTCATTATGCCATTTACAAATTTCAATGTGATGGGTGGTTTTCAAAAATATAATAAATGAATGTTGACTTACTTTTTTGTGATTGGGGGATTTTCAAAATTTGTAATATTTTTTAAATCACTCTTTTTTTTTAATTTTTTTATTTGATAAAAAGTTTGTTTTTTATTTATTGGCTACTATTTGGGGATTAGACAGACTTTGTTGATTAAAATTTGAGGGTTTACTTTCACCTGAGGGTCTTAGGTGATCACCTAACTGGCTTAATGCTTGAATTGGCACTGCATTTTCCCTCCCAAACCAAATAACCAAAAACCTTATTTTTCCTCCTATTTTTCTCTCTACCTTTTCCATCATCTCTAAAATCACCCAAACCACAAATAAAGAATAGAGCTCTCTAGTAGTAGAAGAGGGCCTTATGGTGCTTCAATAACGAATTTTTAACATTCGATTGAAAATTTGAAAGGCTAAACAACCTAAATTTAATCCTTCGTCTAAATTGGTTAATACTATACTAGCTGTTGTCTCTTTGAGCACATATACTAGTCTTTTCACATGTATTATATTTTTGTTAAAAGATATTTTTAATAAAATATATAATATTAGTAAGTTATAATTACAAGCAATTATAAATTAGATGTAAAACATGTGTTCTAAGTTTATAGAATTTGAAATTTTAATCATACTTTTCTAACATTTTGATGGACAATTTTGAACATGAATTCAAATAGAATAAAATGATGAAAAAGAAGATATGTGACCGACTCTAATTAATCTATCGAGAATCCATAATCAATTCCAAAATTTTGAGACTAATAAGGTTTTGTTGTTGATGGGAAAATTTTCGTTTCTTAATTTACCATTATGTCCATTATTAGTCTTCTTGTTAAATAATTTTTTATTAGGTAATAAGACTATTTCTGGAAGTATAAACTCAAAAATTATTCCAATTATATATTTAGATATACTTTTCCAAATTGGCAAATTATTATGTAATTTCCTTAAAATTTTTAAATAGTATATATGTGTTGTGTTTAAATATAGATTTTTTTGAGTAAACAGTAATACTTATTAGAACACACACGAAAATAGTAATATTAGTGTTTTAAACTGGGTTTATAATACATTACATAACCAGAGTACAACTACAAAATAGCTTAATCTTTGTAGTTGTAGATTGATATTATAAACAGCAGACACTAGTACTAGACACACACAACCAATGTGAGATAAACATCATTTTTTTTTTTTTTAGTAAACGGTATTACTTATTAGAACACACATGAAAATAGTTTAAATATAGATTTAATTCAAGATAATTGCTCTTTACAAATTTTAGTAATTATAATTGATGGTTATATAACTTGGATAGAGGAAAATTTTACTATTATTGAGGATAAATGCTATGTCCTTAATAGTTTCATTACAAATCCTAAGTTGTAGATTGTTATGAGTGAGCAAAAAAAAAAATTTAAGTTGTGGATTCAAATTAGAACCAATAACAACTTATCACATATAATTTGTTGTGAAAGTATTAAAAATATTGTAGGTGTAGCATTTTTTATTATTGAGTCTGGTTTAATTTAAGATGTAATATTTTTATCTTCTCTTTAATAAAGTTACCAATCTTCTTATAAAAAAATTTATAATCTACAAGTCTACAACTTTTGAAGTGTTACTGTTCATGAATAGTATCATGAACAGTAGCTGATGTCCCCCCTGAGGCGTGCAGCAGCAGCAGCAGACGAATATAAAAAAAAAAAAAAAAGAGGAAACGTGGAACGCTGGACGCTGAACGCGTTATCCAAACCCAGCCTTAATATGTTATTTGCAAATGTCAGGAGGTGTGGGTCTCGCTGGAAATAAGCCATCGGGCATAAGCCGGGTTTACCTTAATATTAAATTTGTTCGATAAAAAAAATTATCTTATCTAGTTAAAGAGAGTTTTAGTGGGGGAAGAACAAAATATAAAAAGTTCCAAAAATGCCGAAAGTTTTGTAACATCCCTCAAAAAGGCTAAAAAATAAGATTAAGGCTTCTCGTGTTTGATAGCGCAAGTAGAGCTCTCTCTCCGCATTTTAATTTGTCCATGTTATGAATGGTTGCAATTATTGATCAGTTTTAGTATCTTTTTGCATCTGATCTATTTGATAAAATTTTAGTTTTTAACTTTTATATAAAATGTTTTTTTTTTTTTTAAATTGCACTTTTTAAATGTAAAAGAATACTTTAACACATTTTCAATAAAAAAAAATTAGCAAAAAGCTATAACCTAATACCAAAAAACACACTTATGCTCCGTTTGTTTTGAAGTAAAATATTTTACATGTAAAAAATTTTTAGTAAAATATTTTTAGATGTTTGGTATGAAAAGTAAAATTATTTCAAGTAAACCACAAAAATTGATAGCTCAGCACTGAAATCACTAGTGCCAAAGGTCCAATGGCTAGATTGTTGGAACCAACAGTCAGAGTAGTAACTCTGGCAACTAGACTATTGACGATCACCGCTGGAATGGTATTTGCGGTGACTGAATTGCCAACACAAGTAGACAAAACAACGTCTTTGGTTATTGGACCTTCGGCGCCGGTTGCATTGCAATATCTCTTTCCACTGAACTGTTAACACCAGTCGCCGGTGTGTGTCTCTAGCCATTGAAACATATCCAGTGAGGTGTCTCAGACCATTGAACTAATGCCATCGATCGTCGGTGTGGCGTCTCTTGCCATCAGACCATCGACACTAATTGTTGGAATGGAGTCTTTGAACACTAGACCGTCATCGATTGAGGAGTGGAGTCATCAGCCACTAGACCGTCAGCACTGGTCGCTAGTGTGGAGTCTCTGGCCACCAAACTGCCGACACCTATCGGCTATCACCAAAGCAATGTCTCTAGCCATCAGACTGGTGACCTAGTGACCAAATGGAGGAGGGGAAGCCATTGTGTGTTTTTGAAAAATATTTTACCAAATTTCAAAGGTAAAATATTTTACAACTTTTTATAAAAGATTTTACTGTCAATTGAAAATATTTAATAAGTTTGACTATATTTTACCTACAAACAAACGCCTGAAAAATAAGAAAAAATTTTCTGAAAAATATTATTTCAAAACAAATGAAGCATTAATGCTAGTTTCTTCATTTGTGAGTTTACCATCTTCATGTGGTTTTCCAATGCATTCCACTAGTTATCAACAGTAAAAAAAATGTTGATGTGAATAGTGGGCTTAGCTCTCCATCATATACCCCCAGTCTCGAGGTTCATCCACACATAAGACATGGCAAGACAATGAAAACAACCCCAACATCACTAGCATTGGGGGGTTGTAAAAACCATCAATTGCTATTTTACAACCCAAAAGCATAAAAAAAAAACCCCATTACATCCGGGTGGGCATACTCGGTTTTTTTTTGCAACCTTTCTACAATGGGTTCTAATAAATAAGAACCCACTGTTGCAAGTTGTAAAAAATTATTTAATATAAATAAATTCTCTCTCTTCCCTAATATTTGAGCTATATTTTATATTATATTAGATAAAGTAAGTTTTTAGATGGTAAAATACCAATTTTTATATTGTCCCCAATGCTAGTGCTTAAATATTCCCACTAATAATCCCATAAATACAAGAACATTAAAAAAAGTTATTTACTCGAAACAAGAGATTAAATAAAAGAGGAAAAAAAATCCAATTGAAAAAATCATATTCTATAAAATGAGTATTCATATTTTGTATTTTTTCCTTAAAAAGCCATGTTTGTATTTAAATTATAAATACTTTTGGTTAGAACTTAAAAATTTTATATCTTTTATTAAAAAAATTGAACATCCACATGTGAACAGGTTAGTACTATATGCAGTGGAAAAGCCAAAAAAAAAAATTATTTGAGATGTCACAATTAACCTTAATCATATAAATATGTGATATTCTATTATGTATATCTAATTACTCTACGCTATTAAAAAAAAGAGATATATACGATAGGATTTGAAAATAATACCGTCATTATAATTTATTTGTAGAATAATTTGAAAATTTCTTTTTATATTTTATGCTTATATTTTTTTCTTTTTTAAATTATTAAAAAATATTATATAATCTCAAGTCACGTGTTATTCACTATATGACTATGATTTATAAGCCATATGAATATTATATAAAACACTTTTTTCCCCTGCAATTTGTTGACAGTATGTTGGATAAATAATGTGAATAACTCAATTACGCAAAAAGAAAAATTTAAGATAAAACTATTTTTGTAAAGATACAAATAGAATAATTTAAATAATTCTTTTATATTTATGTTTCTATTTTGATTTTTTAAATAAATTATAAAGAATATATAGGCATAGATCCCATTGGCATACACCAAATACCTGCATATGAGGTTGGAACGGTGGCGGGGGTTTTGAAAAATTTTGAGGGCAAAATTGTCATTTGATTTGTGTTGGCAAAGTGAATTGCGTGGCTTTTGTTTTAACAGTTGTCAATCACCTATTCGATATCAAATACCAAATCAGGTGCTGACCACAGAGGTCAGGTTAAGGTATGAGAAATAAATCTAAAGAGATAGGGGTAAAATAGGGAACAAAAAATAATGTTATAGTTCCCAACTAGCCGTTATTTTTGAATGATACAAATACAAAATCCATCCCTTTGTTTTGGTCTCTCCGAATCAGAGTCGGAGACGGTGAGGAGTGACCGACTCTGCTTTTATTCTCCCACTCAGAGAAGGATAAATTTTACAATGTTTTTAATTAATATAAGTAAAAATACACTCATATTTCTATACCCAACAACAAACCCTCTCTTCCTCTCAAAAAAAGAAAAAAAGAACAAACCCCCCCTCTCTCTCTCTCTGTTTCTAGTTTTATCTCTGAAACTTACAGAGAAAACCCACTTTGTACCCCACAATTGCTTTCCTTTCCTGAGTGTAGAAACAGAAATCAAGATTCTTGGAGGCCAATTCAACTTAAGAATTGAATTTGGAGTCTCTTTCTTGTCTCTGTTTTTTGCTTTTGCTTTATCTCTCTGTAACTCACAGAGAATTCATCATCAAAGCCATGGTGACTCCCGGTTCACTTTGTGAGTGTGATTCCTTCAATGAACTCAAAAGGGAGTGCACCAGAGATGAACAAGTGGACTTGGACATGCTCACTCTTAGGGTTTTGAAGGACTTCATTCTATTCCTCTCTAAAAAACCCTCTCTGCCTCTGCCACTAACTTCAGAAGAGAAGCGAATTCAGTATTGTTTCAAACCCACCTGGGGCTCCTTCCGAAGAAAAAGATCGAACCTGGCTTCTTCCAAGCCTCGTACCCATTACCAATTGCCAAATTTGAACTTCAAAAGGAAGAGGTTTTCTCAACCTGGTATTGCAGATCCGGAATGGAAAGCCACCAAAGAAGACCCAATTAAAGAAAAGCCATCAAAGAAGCCCAAATTGAACCCAACCCTTTCACTCTCAAACCCAGCACCAAAACTGCCTCAAAATTTCCAGAATGTCATCGACACAATGGGTGGAACCCAACTGGTTTTGGTCATACAGAAACGTCTCACTAAGACTGACCTAAACCGACATAATGCTCGGTTGTCCATGCCTTTAAGTCAAATCAATGGCAGTTTCTTGAGGGAGGCAGAAAGAGAATATCTGGATCAACAGCAAGCAATGGAAGTCCCATTCATGGAGCCCTCCGGTAAGGTAAATCAAATTGTTTTGAGGCAATGGGACATGCCCAAGGAGTCAGGGAAGAAAAGCTCATGCTATGTGCTGATAAAATCTTGGAATGAGGTGGTGGAAAAGAATGATCTTGGCAGAAAGCTTAGCCTGGTGATCCAAATTTGGTCTTTTAGAGTTGGTAATGAAATTGAAGATCAACTCTGCCTGGCTTTTGTTGTGGTCAACACAGGGGGAGAACAATGAAGGAGCAAGTAGCAGCAGGCAAGGAAGAGATACGGATTGACACTAATTTTGGCCTTTTCAATTGACCAATTTTCTTGTAATTAGATATTTTGTTTAGAGTTTGTTAAAGAGAATATCAATATGTTATGACTCATGACATATTGTTTATTAGTAATTTTTTTTAATTTTTAATTTTTAGACAGGGGTCTATTGTCAATTAATGTAAAGAGTCTGTTCATTGATTTGATTAATGAAGTTCCTAGAAATTTTGATTAATGAGACTGAGCCACATTTTGATTTTGATACACAATGTATATGCGTAAGTGGGTTTGCGATTGATTTGGAATGCTAAAAGGAAGGAAATTTCATCAAATTGAATTGGGGTTTCGTTGTAAATTTATAAGACAATATTAATAGGCCCAGACGAGAGTTAATGAAGTTGAGAGTTATGTGTTTTTGGGTTAATGAAGTTAATGAAGTTCAGGAGTTTTTGATGCTTTTGTTAATGATAATTATGTAACATTTTCGCTATAAATTGTGACATGGATAGGATACTTGTATAGCTATGATAGGCAGTGCATTGGGTCTATTTGTTTTGTGTTTGGGGGTTTTTGTTGTCGTGGTTTAAATGCGCAGAGTTGAGTGAATAAAGCTCCTGCTTTTGTTAATGAAAATTATGGAAGATTTTGGATTTTAATTGTGACGTGGATACTTGTAGAGCTATGATCGAAACTGCATTGGGTTTATTTGTTTTGTGTTTTTGGGTTCATGTTGTTGTGGTTTAAATGTACAGAAGTGAGAAATAAAGTTCCTGTATTTTTTTCCTGCTTTTGTCAATGAAAATTATGTAAAATTTTGGCTTTTAATTGTGACATGGTTACCTATAGAGCTATGGTCAACACTGTATTGGGTTTATTTGTTTTGTGTTTTGGGGTTCATGTTGTTGTGGTTTTAATGGGCAGATGTGAGTAAATAAAGTTCTGCATTTTTTCTGCTTTTGTTAATGAAAACTAGGTAACATGTTGGCTCTAAATTGTGACATGGATAGTTATAGAACTAAGATTAATGCTGGGTTAGGTTTATTTGTTTTTTGTTTGGGGGTTCATGCTTGTGCCTAATTTCTATTGGTTTAAATGTGCAGATGTTACTTAATTGTTCATGTGTTTTTCTGCTTTTGTTAATGAAGATTATGTAATGTTTTGGCTACAAATTGTGACATGGATACTTATAGAGATATGAAAGACAATACATTGGGTTGATTTGTTTTGTGTTTGGGGGATCATGCTTTGTGCCTGATTTGTCTTCACTTAAATGTGCAGATGCGGCTTAATAAAGTTTCCGAACTCATCCACAATTCCACTAATTTCCAAAATTTGGATAGTGCAGGTGTCTCTGTACGCTTCCAGGGGATTGTTGACTTGGTAGGTAAAAATGTTCATCTTTCTTACATGGGTCATGTTGCTAATAAGTTGTTTTCTTTATCATTTGGTTGCTTGTCTGAAACAATGCTGATAAGATGAAAGGATACTAATATTAACCAACCCAATTGATTTTCTTTGTTTTAAAGGTGATATTTGTTTTGTGCGGTTAATAGAAAAGTATTTAAATTTGTTTATTCTATATATATGGTAGTCAAATGGAAAACTTTTAGTTATTTTTTCATCATTTCTCATGCCATTGTTAATGATTACAACATGATGGAACATATGAAGTTCCAGGGAGTGACTTTGTGATTACCCGAGTTGCTTTTCGGGATAACTCCTATAAATATTATATAAATGACCGTCCAAGTAATTTTACTGAAGTTACCCAGAAATTGAAAGGGAAAGGAGTTGACCTGGACAACAACCGTTTTTTTATTCTTCAGGTTGGATACTTAATATGAGCGGTTGTAGTTTGAATAAGAAGTTTGTTTCCATTTGTTGTTAACTTTGCTTCTTGGGTGTTGCCAGGGTGAAGTTGAGCATATTTCACTTATGAAGCCAAAAGCTCAGGGACCCCATGATGAAGGTTTTCTTGAATATCTTGAGGACATAATTGGTACCAACATATATGTCAAAAAAATTGAGGAAGCGTATAAGCAATGAGTACAATCTGCATGTTAACTTAGTTGAAAATTTACCCTCTTATTCCTGCTTGCTAAGTCAATTTCCTATTTTTAATGATGCACTATGTCTATTACTTGTGTTAGTGCTAATGCTAATTGGAGGCATAATTCTTGTTAGTTAGCTGAAAAATTGAAACTTGAGGCCGGAAGGTATAACTTGCAAATGGGCTTGTTTATAGGAGCCAGCCTTTGAAATGTATTAATTGAAAGAGCATTCTACGTGATAGCTTGATACACAGTGTTCTTCATTAAGATGAGAGCATGCATCCTTCTAGATGATACTGTCATTATCAATTTGGGGTTTTTATTTTTATTTATATAATCTGAATTTACTTTCCTGTTACATGCCAAAAAACTTGCTTTCCTATTGCTACATCTTTGATGCTTTCTGCAACTATCAAATATGTTGTCACTTTGTGCTCCACTTTATTGAAATAAATATTTTTTGTTCATTACCCAAAATAGCATTTTGTGACTCCTGTTAGTGTTCTTTTCACTGCATCTCAGCCTCAGGTTAGAATCTCTTAATGAGAGCAGGTCTGGAGTGGTGCAAATGTTAAGTTAGTAGAGAAAGAGAGAGATAGCTTGGAGGTATGTAAATGTTATTGCACTTTGCTATATCATCCTACGTTTGATTATGCTGTTCATATATTTTGTTGCAACATGATGTGAAGAATGAAGCTGAAGTATACATGCTGAAAGAATTATCTTTCTTGAAATGGCAAGAGAAAGCCACAAAATTGGCTCAGGAAGATACTGATACAAAACTCGTTGAACTACGAGCAAACGTTGCCAGTTTAGAAGAAAACCTGAAGACTGAAAGGTATATGTTATGGAATCTTTTGCAATATGTATGTTCAGTTGAAATATATATATGATGAAGAGTTTGACATCTTGTATCAGGGAGAACATATGAGAAAGTCATAAAACGTTGGAGGAGCTTGAAACTGTGCATCACAAGTACCTGAAGAGACAAGAGGTTTGCTGAAAATGGATCTTATATTGTCATAAACAAATGCCTACAAGAACCTATTAATATTGTTGGCATGGAATATGATTGTGTCATTTCAAGAACCCTTATTATATCGATTTTCAAACCATGCGGTAGCCACTATTTGAAATGACATGTCTGCATTGAATGTTTACTGAATTTACTTGGATCTTATTTAAAGGATCCACTATTTACCTTTTCTTTTGAATAATTAGGAACTTGATAATCAACTTAGAAACTGTAAGGAAGATTTTAAGAATTTCGAAAGGAGGGATGTGAAATATCGGGAAGATTTGAAGCTCATGAAGCAAAAGATCAAGAAACTTGAGGATGAACTGGAAAAGGTATGGGAAAGACATTGTTCACTTGAACTAAACACGGTTATCATTAATTTTGGCTTCCCATTTCAGGATTCAGCAAAGATTAATAACTTAGATAATGAGTGTGAAGACTCAAAAAATCTGATTCCAGAACTTGAGGAAAATATTCCAAAACTGCAAAAACTGTTGCTGGACGAGGAGAAAGTCGTAGAGGAAATTAAAGAGAATTCTAAAGGTGATTTAATTTTTTTTTTAATTTTATTATTATTATTATTATTTATCTTTTTGGTTATTAACAATAGAAATGTGTTAGCTGTCATGTTGCAAATCACACTTCAAAGAATTATGTGCAGCAGTATTAAGTTTTTAATTTATAGCTGTATGTTTCACACCATTGTAAAATATTATTGTTCATTTTCGGTTTTATCTTCTAAAAAATTATAGGGTTTTGTCATAAGCTATGCCTTCAATTAAAATTTTGGATTCTCATTACATTGCTTTGTGTTTCTTTAGGTCTATATACTAAGTATTCTCTAGTTGGATTTTTATTTTTATAAATATGGTGCCATACCCCATGGTCGGTACAATAACATTGTAAAGGATGCCCAAATAACATATCATGGAGTTCTGATATTCAGAGTTTGTTATATGATATACATGATTTATATGGCTCTAATATGTATGGCATAACTTGGTATTCCTCTACAACTGTTTGTGGAAAATTCTTAATTTATTTTCTAATTGATTTTGGACGTTTGATTTGGTCAATTTTAAAGAAATCCTCAATATCATTTTCAGATGGGATTAAGAACTTTACTAATAAAGGATTTTGAAATTAACTTGCTTGTGCCTGAACATGTGAAAAGGTTCTGCCCTAGACATTTTCAACACATTTCAAGTTGGTGTTATTCTGTATGCCTCCCCCCCCCCCCCCCCTCCCCGCGCCTAAAATCAATGTATTATCTATATTGAATTCTTCCAGGCTGTATACATATATATTAGGCCTTTAATTTCTTTTTTCCTTTGTTCATGCACGTAGTGGTCTTGGACCTATGTCCTCACCTTCCATCCCATTATTATGGGAAAAGGAAGTGCTAGTTGAGCTATAGGTCTTAGGCACCTTTGATTTTTTTTTTTTAATGCATAAACCGCTCCTTGTTCAAAAAAAAAAAAAAAACTGTAAAGAAAAATCACCCAATTCCATGGGGAGAACCAATGAGAAACCAAGAAGTTTCTTTTGTGACATTAGTGTGGATGCATGCTTATGTTTATTTTGTTTATTCTTGGTATTGTATGCAATCTTTTTGTTGGTTGGGAAATTGATACCATTTTGTTGAAGAATCCCCCTTGAAATAATTAGTGTAATACTGTCTCACCTCTAGCAGACATGGGCATGTGTAGCTAACTATTGGAAATGTTACTTAACCCTAATTGGTCACTAAGCAGTTGAAACTGAGATATCATGCTGAGCTTGCAAAAGTTCGTGCTGAACTAGAACCTTAGGAAAAGCAACTGATTGAACATAAGGGAAAACTTGAAGTTACATGTACCGAAAGCAAGCTTTTGAGTGAAAAAGGTGAAGTACTTTGATGGTATCTTTTTAATTATTACCGTCCAAACAGTTACTTTAATGTTTTGAGTATCTGAAAGACCTTGTTTACTTATAAGTTGGAATTTTGAGTACCTAAATGACCTTGTTTTCTTATAAGTTTGATCCTAGGAAACTTGACTGAAAATTTTCAGAACTTGTGACATATGCTTTGAATCTTCTAGGCCGAAAGTTGGTTGAATCTCTGTGCATGAGTTTGACATCTCCAGTTTGTAGATCACTCTAGTTTAAAATTATGACAATATAGATTGTTCCCATTGAATCTGCTAGCTGGTTTTGAAATAGTAAGAAGAGACAATGTAGAAAACAAAGTAAATCTTTACATATTGTAGGATCTATGGGATTGCTCATTTGGGTTCAGGTTGCAAAAATTTTTGGTTTACTTTTTGGTGATGTGCAACCAAAACTTGCAGCAATCAAAGGGGTTTTGAAATTTTAATATCACAACTGAACAGGATTCTGGAGTCAATAAATTTAGAAAATGATAACTCAGATTAGGTGGCCACTTAATAGTTAATGCCATACAGTTTGTGTTTGTATCTTTACCCTTCATATACGGTAAACTTCCATTGATTGAAGAGGACTTGTAAGACTATGACTACTTTATTTTTTATTTTATAATTTTGAATTCCTCTTGCAGGAAAAGCAAGTTGAATTTTTACCCAAGTTGAAGGAGAAGATAAGCACTCTAGAGGGAGTTCCACATCTTTTCGATTTAATTAAAGTTCTGGATGAAAGAATGAAACTTGCTTTCTTTGCAGCACTGGGAATCACTGTTGTAGCTAAGGATCTTGACCAGGTAGTTTCCAGCTTCTTTATAAATCATTGGATTATTCTTCTGTTTCAAAATTGTAAAAAATGCAGTGTTAGAGTATTGCTAACTTGTTTCTAAAAGCAAGCTGGTGTTTTGATAGTTTGGTATTGTGCCTAAAAAGTTTGTTTTAGCAGCTTGTGCTTGGTTTATCTGGAATAGTTGCCATGGAGTAACTAAAGTTGTCAGTTTATAAGCTTTTAATTTCTTTTTGCCTGTGTGTGTGTGTGCACACGCATGCACTTTCCTAAAGAAAATTTTGTGCAATCTACCTTGTGACAAATCTTTTTCGATTGGAATCCGAGACAAATGAGAAGGAAATTTTAGATGCTCTATTGCTGATAGAATCTTAAGTGGAATATCAGAATATGTCACAATGTAAGCAAACATATTCTAAGAGATAAGAAATCATTTTTTAAGGCATTGGGCATCTTAACCCTGCCATACATCGTATTAGAAATGTAAATCTGCTTATACCAGAAGGAATTATCATTAATGCCTAATTTGCATTGATCTCTTGATGAGGTTAAATCCTCAAGTTCCATCTATGCGTGGTTTTCATCTTATTGAGGGTAAAATAACCAATATTGGTGCAAGTAGAACTTGGAAGTTTTTATGGTTTATTGGAGATTTCACATTCATGTTGACTTGGGTCTGGCAAATTTTGAAATAGCTTCTATTTTCCAATTTTTAGGCAACACGTATTGCATACAATTTTCAGGCAACAAAGAATTCCGACATGTGGTAACACTTGACGGTGCTCTTTTTGAAACATCTGGTACAATGAGTGGTGGAGGAAGTAAGCCTCGTGGTGGCAAAATGGGGACATCTATTTGAGCTTCTAGTGTGTCGGGAAAAGCTGTTGCAAATGCTGAGAAGGAACTGTCTCTAATGGTTGAAAAATTGAATAGCATCTGCCAAAAAATTGTTGAGGCAGTGTGGTGTTCTTAAGTCACATGTCATTTATTTATGATTGTGATTTATAGGCCATATATATATATATATATATATATATATATATATGTGAGTGTGTATGTATTGTACAAGCATCAAGTCTAGGCCCAACCCATTAGTCCTCGTATGATTAAGAGGTCGGGACCTAGTGTCAAGTCTAGGTCCAACCCAAAATCCCTTGTATGGCTAACAAGTCGGGACCCATTATTAGGTCGGCAATAGCCCATCAGTCCTCAACTCGTCAAGACCAACTTCGACCTGAGCAATTAAGAACGATAGTGCCTTGAGGGAAATCGTTTGCTGAGCACCATTCGGCAACAATTGCAAATTTCAAGAAAGTCATGTTCATCATGAGTAGTGAGTCCCAGATGGTCAAGAATATATCTCAAAGGGACCTACCAATATGGAAAATTACCCTCTCATCATGATGACCCCACTAAAGGAAGTTTATAAATAAAGGCCGATGGTTTGAGGGGAGGGGGCTGACATTTTTGGGAGGGACACATGAGAGAAAAGTGAGGAAACACGAGAGAGAGAGAGAGAGAGAGAGGGAGAGAGAGAGAGAGAGAGAGAGAGAGAGAGAGAAGGTTTCAGCTTGACACAACTTAAGTCTTCTTAGTGAGCATACACATGAGTGAAGAGAATAGAGAGTGGGCCTTAAGCACCTTCCCATGGGCCGTTAGGTTGACTTAAGGAGGTTTTCCCATTATGGGAAATTCCATACCCATAAAAAACAAGTAAATTGAGAGTCTAACATAAAACTTATTAAGTGTCTTAGGCGCAGGCACCACATATATGTATATATATAATTTTTTCTTTTTTGAGAAACAATTTATAAGCGATATAAATGTTATATGAAATGCCTTTTTTCCCCTACAATATGTCAACAATATACTAGACAAGGATTGTGATTAAATCAATTATAAATTATAGACACATGATTAGAACAATTAAAAAAAATGTCACTATAAAAAACATATATTTGTTGATTAAAAGTAAAAAAAAAGAAACCATAGTTAGAAAGATATTATTACATTTTACACACAAAAAAAATATTATATTAAACATCTTATCACTTGAAGATAGGTTGGGATGGTTATTTAATTTTTTAGGATATTATCTATAGATATAGTTACACTAATTATAATTTTAAATAAAAATCTTGAGGAGACCAAATAGTACTTTTTTTCGAGGAGCTAATTTTAAATATAAGTACACAATATGAATAAATAAATAAATTTTAAAATTGTTTTACATATGGTTCTAAGGATTCCAATGTGATGGGATCTCAATTAGATGTCGAATTTGTGACGTCAAGATCTTCTCTATTTCATTTAAAATAAAGAAAATTTATTTTTATAATTAATATTTAATTTCATGGATAATTGGATATAACCATCTATAGAGTGTATTGCCATTAAATAGTGAGCACAACAAAAATGTATTATCCGTTTTTGATAAGACAAAAATTGTATTATCTTTTTTTATTTTTATAAACAAAATGGATCATCTTATTACATCAAAGAGTCTCCTATTTAATATTTTGGCCGCGAAGAGAAAATAAATTCCACTTCAAAAACTCTACTCTAAACTAACACTAAAATAGTTCATCGCATATCACCGTATTTACAGTCGCGCCATCAATTCACGATTAGCCGTTGATTCCTCCAAACCCAAATTCAACTCTGCTTTGTCTTCACTCCTCCTCCACTGTTCGTGCAGGAAGATTTTTGGTAATTCTTCGATTTCGAGCAACTTAGTTTGCCTAATGTGTGGGGTTTCTTCAAATTTGAGCTCTAATTTGAATTTCTCTGAGAATTGGCTTAGAAGTCTGTTTGGATGCTCAAAAATGAGAGGAAAATGAAGGAACCGTTAAGAGTTTATTAGGTTCTTTTGTTAAGACCTATGTTTATAATTGACTACATTTATTTCTTTATTTTTTTTTTTTGCATTTGCTTCTATTCTAATATTTGCTTTTAATTTAATTATTTTGAAGATTAAGTTTTGTATGCATTGGTTAGGTGTGGTGTCTCTAGCTATCGAAACATATCCAGTGAGGTGTCTCAGACCATCAAACTAACAGCATCAATCATCGGTGTGGCTTCTCCTGCCATCGGACCATCAACATTGATTGGCAGAGTGGAGTCTTTGAACACTAGACCATCATCGGTTGAGAAGCGGAGTCATCAGCCACTAGATTGCCAGCATGGGCCACGAGAAAGGAGTCACCGGCCACTAGACCCCCGACATTGGTCACTAGTGTGGAGTCTCTAGCCACCAAATTGCCGGCACCTATCGGCAAAGCAATGTCTCTAGCCATCGGACTGGTGACCTAGCGACCAAATGGAGGAGGGGAAGCCATTGTGTGTTTTTAAAAAATATTTTACCAAATTTTCAAAGGTAAAATATTTTACAACTTTTAATAAAAGATTTTATTGTCAATTGAAAATATTTAATAAGTTCGACTATATTTTACATGCAAACAAAAACCTGAAAATAAGAAAATAAGAAAAAAAATTTCAAAAAATATTATTTGAAAACAAATGAAGTGTTAATGTTAGTTTCTTCATTCGTGAGTTTACCATCTTCATGTGGTTTTCCAATGCATTCCACTAGTTATCAACAGTAGCAAATGTTGATGTGAATAGTGGGCCTAGCTCTCCATCCTATACCCCCAGTCTCGAGATTCATTCACACATGAGACATGGCAAGACAATGAAAACAACCCCAACATCACTAGCATTGGAGGTTGTAAAAACCCTCAATTGCCATTTTACAATCCAAAAGCATAAAAAAACCCACTACATCCGAGTGGGCGTACTCAAATTTTTTTGCAACCTTTATACGGTGGGTTTTAATAAATAAGAACCCACTGTAGCAAGTTGTAAAGAATTCTTTAATATAAAAAAATTCTCTCTCTTCCCCAATATTTGAGTTATATTTTATATTATATTAGATAAAGTAGGTTTTTAGATGGTAAAATACTAATTTTTATACCGTCCCCAATGCTAGTGCTTAAATATTCCCAATAATAACCCCACAAATACAAGCACATTAAAAAAAGTTATTTACTTGAAATAAGAGATTAAATAAAAGAGGAAAAAAATCCAATTGAAAAAAATCATATTTGGTAAAATTAGTATTCATATTTTGTATTTTCTTTTCCTTAAAAATTTCATGTTTGTATTTAAGTTATAAATAATTTTGGTTAGAACTTAAAAATTTTATATCTTTTTTTAAAAAAATTGAACATCCACATGTGAAGAGGTTAGTACTTTTTTTTTAGAGAGTTTCAACCTATGACGTTCGTTCTTGATAATAGCTCTTTATTATCAGACTAAAACACCAATCAATTTTTGGTGCAGGCAGGGATTGAACTTCAAATCTCTTATACAACTATCAGAGACTTACTAGTTGAGGTAACTGAAACTCACAAATAGGTCAGTACTTAGTAGTATATGCAGTGGAAAAGCCAAAAAAATTTGTTCGAGATGTCACAATTAACCTTAATCGTATAGATATATAACATTCTATTAAGTATATCTAATTACTCTACTCTATTTTTTTTTTTAAAAAAAAGATATATATGATAGGATTTGAAACTAATGCCATCATTATAATTTATTTGTAGAATAATTTAAAAAATTCTTTTCATATTTTATGCTTATATTTTTTTTTTTTTTAAATTATTAAGAAATATTATATAATCTCAAGTCACATGTTATTCACTCTATGACTATGATTTATAAGTCATATGAATATTATATAAAACTCTTTTTTCCCCTAAAATTTGTTGACGGTATATTTGATAAATAATGTGATTAACTCAATTATGCAAAAAGAATAATTTAAGATAAAACTATTTTTTTAAAGATACAAATAGAATAATTTAAATAATTATTTTATATTTCTGTTTCTATTTTGATTTTTTTAATAAATTATAAAGATTATATAGGCATAGATCCCATTGGCATGCGCCAAATACCTGCATATGAGGTTGGAAAGTGGTCGGCGGTGGCGGGGGCGGGGGTTTTGAAAAATTTGGAGGGCAAAACTGTCATTTGATTTGTGTTGGCAAAGTGAATTGCGGGGCTTTTTTGTTTTTTAACAGTTGTCAATCACCTATTGGATATCAAATACCAAATAAGGTGCTGACCAGAGAGGTCAGGGCAAGGTATGACTGTATGAGAAATAAATCTAAAAAGATAGGGGTAAAATAGGGAACAAAGAAAATAATGTTATAGTTCCCAACTAGCCGTTATTTTTGAATGATACAAATACAAAATCCATCCCTGTGTTTTGGTCTCTCCGAATCAGAGTCGGAGACGGTGAGGAGTGACCGACTCTGCTTTTATTCTCCCACTCAGAGAAGGATAAATTTTACAATGTTTTTAATTAATATAAGTACAAATACACTCATATTTCTATACCCAACAACAAACCCTCTCTTCCTCTCAAAAAAAGAAAAGAAGAACAAACCCCCCCTCTCTCTCTCTGTTTCTAGTTTTATCTCTGAAACTCACAGAGAAAACCCACTTTGCACCCCACAGTTGCTTTCCTTTCCTGAGTGTAGAAACAGAAATTAAGATTCTTGGAGGCCTTGGAGCCTATTTTTCGTCTCTGTTTTTTGCTTGTTGCTTTATCTCTCTGTAACTCACAGAGAATTCATCATCAAAGCCATGGTGACTCCCGGTTCACTTTGTGAGTGTGATTCCTTCAATGAACTCAAAAGGGAGTGCACCAGAGATGAACAATTGGACTTGGACTTGCTCACTCTGAGGGTTTTGAAGAACTTCATTCTATTCCTCTCTAAAGAACCCTCTCTGCCTCTGCCACTGACTTCAGAAGAGATGCAAATTCAATATTGTTTCAAACCCACCTGGGGTTCCTTCCGAAGAAAAAGATCGAACCTTGCTTCTTCCAAGCCTCGTACCCATTACCAATTGCCAAATTTGAACGTCAAAAGGAAGAGGTTTTCTCAACCTGGCATTGCAGATCCGGAATGGAAAGCCACCAAAGAAGACCCAATCGAAGAAAAGCCACCAAAGAAGCCCAAATTGAACCCAACCCTTTCACTCTCAAACCCAGCACCAAAACTGCCTCAAAATTTCCAGAATGTCATCGACACAATGGGTGGAACCCAACTGGTTTTGGTCATACAGAAAAGTCTCACTAAGACTGACCTAAACCGACATAACGCTAGGTTGTCCATGCCTTTAAGCCAAATCAACGGCAGTTTCTTAAGAGAGGCAGAAAGAGAATATCTGGATCAACAGCATGCAATGGAAGTCCCATTCATGGAGCCCTCCGGTAAGGTAAATCAAATTGTTTTGAGGCAATGGGACATGCCCAAGGAGTCAGGGAAGAAAAGCTCATGCTATGTGCTGATAAAATCTTGGAATGAGGTGGTGGAAAAGAATGATCTTGGCAGAAAGCTTAACCAGGTGATCCAAATTTGGTCTTTTAGAGTTGGTAATGAAATTGAAGATCAACTCTGCCTGGCTTTTGTTGTGGTCAAAACAGGGGGAGAACAATGAAGGAGCAAGTAGCAGCAGGCAAGGAAGAGATATGGATTGACACTAATTTTGGCCTTTTCAATTGACCAATTTTCTTGTAATTAGATATTTTGTTTAGAGTTTGTTAAATAGAATGTCAATATGTTATGACTCATGACATATTCTTTATTAGTATTTTTTTTTTTTTTTAATAAAATTTTTAGATAGGGGTCTATTGTCAATTAATGTAAAGAGTCTGTTCATTGAAATTTTGATTAATGAAGTTCCTAGAAATTTTGATTAATGAGACTGAGCCACATTTTGATTTTGATACACAATGTATATGCGTAAGTGGGTTTTTGATTGATTTGGAATGCTAAAAGGAAGGAAATTTCAACAAATTGAATTCGGGTTTCGTTGTAAATTTTATAAGACAAAATTTATTGGCCCAGACGAGACCTGATAAATTAAATGGTAAAAAATTCGAGCAGAGCAGATTATAAACTTTTAAAAAAGTGAAATGCCAAATATACCCTCTTTTCTGATTTCAAACCCTCAAAAACAACTTACATTTCTCGTGGAATCGGGGGGTCGGGCTCGGCGGAGCAAAGTTCCGGAGCCCCGAGATTGTTCAGAAAGAGATGGTGGTGATGCGAAACTTTGTATTCGGAAGCGAGCTAAGTCGGTAAGATCGTTTTTTTTTTTTGGTTAGCGAAGATTAGTAAATTTTTTGGGTCTAAAGAAAAAAGTGTGTGGTTGAGAGTTAATGAAGTTCAGGAGTTTTTGATGCTTTTGTTAATGATAATTATGTAACATTTTGGCTATAAATTGTGACATGGATAGGATTCTTGTTTAGCTATGATAGGCACTGCATTGGGTTAATTTGTTTTGTGTTTGGGGGTTTATGTTGTCGTGGTTTAAATGCACAGAGTTGAGTAAATGAAGCTCCAGCTTTTGTTAATGAAAATTATGGAAGATTTTGGATATTAATTGTGACTTGGATACTTATAGAGCTATGATCGAAACTGCATTGGGTTTATTTGTTTTGTGTTTTTGGGTTCATGTTGTTGTGGTTTAAATGCGCAGAAGTGAGAAAATAAAGTTCCCGTATTTTTTTCCTGCTTTTGTCAACGAAAATTATGTAAAATTTTGGCTTTTAGTTGTGACAGGGTTACCTATAGAGCTATGGTCAATACTGTATTGGGTTTATTTGTTTTGTGTTTGGGGGTTCATGTTGTTGTGGTTTTAATGCGCAGATGTGAGTAAATAAAGTTCCTGCATTTTTTCTGCTTTTGTTAATGAAAACTATGTAACATGTTGGCTCTAAATTGTGACATGGATAGTTATAGAACTATGATTAATGCTGGATTAGGTTTATTTGTTTTTTGTTCGGTGGTTCATGCTTGTGCCTAATTTGTTCTTGGTTTAAATGTGCAGATGTGACTTAATTGTTCATGTGTTTTTCTGCTTTTGTTAATGAAGATTATGTAATGTTTTGGCTATAAATTGTGACATGGATACTTATAGAGATAAGAAAGATGCTACATTGGGTTGATTTGTTTTGTGATTGGGAGATCATGCTTTGTGCCTTATTTGTCTTCACTTAAATGTGCAGCTGCGGCTTAATAAAGTTTCCAAACTCATCCACAATTCCACTAATTTCCAAAATTTGGATAGTGCAGGTGTCTCTGTACACTTCCAGGAGACTGTTGACTTGGTAGGTAAAAATGTTCATCTTTCTTACATGGGTCATGTTGCTAATAAGTAGTTTTCTTTATCTTTTGGTTGCTTGTCTGAAAAAAAGCTGATAAGATGAAAGGATACTAATAATATTAACAAACCCAATTGGTTTTCTTTGTTTGAAAGGTGATATTTGTTTTGTGTGGTTAATGGAAAAGTATTTAAATTTGTTTATTCTATCTATATGGTAGTCAAATGGAAAACTTTTAGTTATTTTTTCATCATTTCTCATGCTATTGTTAATGATTACAAAATGATGGAACATATGAAGTTCCAGGGAGTGACTTTGTGATTACCCGAGTTGCTTTTCGGGATAACTCCTATAAATATTATATAAATGACCGTCCAAGTAATTTTACTGAAGTTACCCAGAAATTGAAAGGGAAAGGAGTGACCTGGACAACAACCGTTTTTTGATTCTTCAGGTTCGATACTTAATATGTAGTGGTCGTAGTTTGAATAAGAAGTTTGTTTCCATTTGTTGTAAACTTTGCTTCTTGGGTGTTGCCAGGGTGAAGTTGAGCAAATTTCACTTATGAAGCCAAAAGCTCAGGGACCCCATGATGAAGGTTTTCTTGAATATCTTGAGGACATAATTGGTACCAACAAATATGTCAAAAAAATTGAGGAAGCGTATAAGCAATGAGTACAATCTGCATGTTAACTTAGTTGAAAATTTACCCTCTTATTCCTGCTTGCTACGTCAATTTCGTATTTTAATGATGCACTAGTTCTATTACTTGTGTTAGTGCTAATGCTAATTGGAGACATAATTCTTGTTAGTTGGCTGAAAAATTGAAACTTGAGGATGGAAGGTATAACTTGCAAATGGGCTGTCTATAGGTGCCAGCCTTTGAAATTTATTAATTGAAAGAGCATTCTATGTGATAGCTTGATACACAGTGTTCTTCATTAAGATGAGAGCATGCATCCTTCTAGATGATACTGTCATTATCAATTTGGGGTTTTTATTTTTATTTATATTATCTGAATTTACTTTCCTGTTACATGCCAAAAAACTTGCTTTCCTATTGCTACATCTTTTATGCTTTCTGTAACTATCAAATATGTTGTCACTTTGTGCTCCACTTTATTGAAATAAATATTTTTTGTTCATTACCCAAAATAGCATTTTGTCAATTTTTTGACTCCTGTTAGTGTTCTTTTCCCTGCATCTCAGCCTCAGGTTAGAATCTCTTAATGAGAGCAGGTCTGGAGTGGTGCAAATGGTTAAGTTAGTAGAGAAAGAGAGAGATAGCTTGGAGGTATGTAAATGTTATTGCACTTTGCTATATCATCCTACGTTTGATTATGCTGTTCATATATTTTGTTGCAACATGATGTGAAGAATGAAGCTGAAGTATACATGCTGAAAGAATTATCTTTCTTGAAATGGCAAGAGAAAGCCACAAAATTGGCTCAGGAAGATACTGATACAAAACTCGTTGAACTACGAGCAAACGTTGCCAGTTTAGAAGAAAACCTGAAGACTGAAAGGTATATGTTATGGAATCTTTTGCAATATGTATGTTCAGTTGAAATATATATATATGATGAAGAGTTTGACATCTTGTATCAGGGAGAACATACGAGAAAGTCATAAAACGTTGGAGGAGCTTGAAACTGTGCATAACAAGTACCTGAAGAGACAAGAGGTTTGCTGAAAATGGATCTTATATTGTCATAAACAAATGCCTACAAGAACCTATTAATATTGTTGGCATGGTATATGATTGTGTCATTGCAAGAACCCTCATTATATCGATTTTCAAACCATGTGGCAGCCACTATTTAATATGACATGTCTACATTGAATGTTTACTGAATTTACTTGGATCTTATTTAAAGGATCCATTATTTACCTTTTCTTTTGAATAATTAGGAACTTGATATTCAACTTTGAAACTGTAAGGAAGATTTTAAGAATTTCAAAAGGCAGGATGTGAAATATCGGGAAGATTTGAAGCTCATGAAGCAAAAGATCAAGAAACTTGAGGATAAACTGGAAAAGGTATGGGAAAGACATTGTTCACTTGAACTGAACACGGTTATGATTAATTTTTTGGCTTCCCATTTCAGGATTCAGCAAAGATTAATAACTTAGAAAATGAGTGTGAAGACTCAAAAAATCTGATTCCAGAACTTGAGGAAAATATTCCAGAACTGCAAAAACTGTTGCTGGATGAGGAGAAAGTCTTAGAGGAAATTAAAGAGAATTCTAAAGGTGATTTAATTTTTTTTTAAATTTTATTATTATTATTTTTTATCTTTTTGGTTATGAACAAAAGGAATGTGTTAGTCGTCATGTTGCAAATCACACTTCAAAGAATTATGTGCAGCAGTATTAAGTTTTTAATTTATAGCTGTATGTTTCACACCATTGTAAAATAATCTTGTTCATTTCCTGTTTTATCTTCTAAAAAATTATAGGGTTTTGTCATAAGCTATGCCTTCAATTAAAATTTTGGATTCTCATTACTTTGCTTTGTGTTTCTTTAGGTCTATATACTAAGTATTCTCTAGTTGGAATTTTATTTTTATAAATATGGTGCCATCCCCCATGGTAGATGCAATAACATTGTAAAAGATGCCCAAATAACATATCATGGAGTTCTGATATTCAGAGTTTGTTCTATGATATACATGATTTATATGGCTCTAATATGTATGGCATAACTTAGTATTCCTCTACAACTGTTTGTGGAAAATTCTTAATTTATTTTCTAATGGAATTTGGACATTTGATTTGGTCAATTTTAAAGAAATCCTCAATATTCAGATGGGATTAAGAACTTTACTAATAAAGGATTTTGAAATTAACTTTGCTCGTGCCTGAACATGTGAAAAGGTTCTGCCCTTGACATTTTCAACGCATTTCAAGTTGGTGTTATTCTGTATGCCTTCCCCCAACCCCCCCCCCCCCCCCCCCCCCCGCGCCTAAAATCAATGTATTATCTATATTGAATTCTTCCTGGCTGTATACATATATATTAGGCCTTTAATTTCTTTTTTCCTTTGTTCATTGTTAAGTTACGCATGCACCTAGTGATCTTGGACCTACGTCCTCACCTTCCATCCCATTATTATGGAAAAAGGAAGTGCTAGTTGAGCTATAGGTCTTAGGAACCTATGATTTTTTTTAATACATAAACCGCTCCTTGTTCAAAAAAAAAAAAAAAAAAAAAGTAAAGAAAAATCACCCAATTCCACGGGGAGAACCAATGAGAAACCAAGAAGTTTCTTTTGTGACATTAGTGTGGATGCATGCTTATGTTTATTTTGTTTATTCTTGGTATTGTATGTAATCTTTTTGTTGGTTGGGAAATTGATACCATTTTGTTGAAGAGGTAATCCCCCTTGCAATAATTTGTGTAATACTGTCTCACCTCTAGCAGACATGGGCATGTGTAGCTAATTATTGGAAATGTTACTTACCCCTGATTCGTCAATAAGCAGTTGAAACTGAGATATCGTACTGAGCTTGCAAACGTTCATGCTGAACTAGAACCTTGGGAAAAGCAACTGATTGAACATAAGGGAAAACTTGAAGTTACATGTACCAAAAGCAAGTTTTTGAGTGAAAAAGGTGAAGTACTTTGATAGTATCTTTTTAATTAATTCTAAGGGATGAGAGCATTAGCTACTTGTTAGTGTCCCCTTATTTTTCTTTCTCACATATAAATGGAAAAATTTGTATTAAGCACTTCATTATTTGTCTAGCAATTCATTTTTTGTGTTGATTGACATTGTGAGAAGAAAAAGGTCCTATAATATGAATTGTGTAGCAGAGATTAAAATATAGTTGGCTGAAAGTGATGGTTGTTGTTTCAGCATGAAGCTGGTCTTGCATTTGAAGTTGCTCAAAAGCAGGTGGATGTTATATTGGGAAAATTAAAAACAAAAACTGCAAGCATTGCAGATTTTCAAATTGATATAGAAAAGAAGAAGCTTGAAGTATTGGGAGCTCATAAAGTGGAACAAGTTTGTGTTTTCATCATACTAAATTTGAATTTCAAGTTCACTTGTTGCTTTGCCATTAGGAAATTTGATGATAATACTTGACCCTTATTGCAGGAATGCATTAAAGAACAAGAAGCACTGATTCCTATTGAACAAGCTACAAGACGGAAGGTTGTAGAACTTAAGTCTATTTTGGATACTGAGAAGAGTCAGGGATCAGTTCTGAAAGCAATCTTGCAGGTTAAGGAGTCCAACCGAATTGAGGGAATATATGGAAGAATGGGTGATCTTGGTGCTGTTGATGGTAAATCTTCTGCTTTGTTATTAGTTTATAATCTTTGTTTTCTAGCCATCTTTTCAAGATTAACAATGACATAAGTCCAATTTTTGTGATTTGTAATTGATGCCTTTTCTTATACCTGCTTTTCCACAAGACCACAACAGTTCTTGTCCTAGGTATACAGAACAATACATGTGATTTATATGAGTTCAGATTTGTGTTTGATGTTTGTGAAATTGTGTTCAGCTTTATTACTTTACCAGCCCTTTCCAATTATTGCCGTGTTTTATGCATCGATGAGCTCATCATTTTCTTTACCAAAAAGTATGATATATATCAAATCCCATATATAATTTTAATTTTCAAATAAAGATTTTCTATTAACTTTTGTGATTTTCTATCTGCGGCTAAATATGATGTTGCCATATCAACGGCTTGCCCTGGACTTGATTATATTGTAGTGGAAACAAAAGGTGCAGCACAAGCATGCATTGAGCTACTTCGGAGGGAGAATCTTGGTGTTGCAACTTTCATGATATTGGTACCAATTTCATATTACCGTCCAAACAGTTACTTTAATGTTTTGAGTATCTGAAAGACCTTGTTTACTTATAAGTTGGAAGGTCGATTGGTTTACTTGTTTGATCCTACAAAACTTGACTGAAAATTTTCAGAACTTGTGACACATTCTTTGAATCTTTTAGGCTGAAAGTTGGCTGAATCTCTGTGGATGAGCTTGATATCTCCAGTTTGCAGATCACTCTAGTTTAAAATTATGACAATATAGATTGAATCTGCTAGCTGGTTTTGAAATAGTCAGAAGAGACAATGTAGAAAACAAAGCAAATCTTTACATATTGTAGGATCTATGGGATTGCTCATTTGGGTTCAGGTTGCAAAAATTTTTGATTAACTTTTTGGTGATGTGCAATCAAAACTTGCAGCAGTCAAAGGGGTTTTGAAATTTTAATATCACAACTTACTTAACAGGGTTCTGGAGTCAATAAATTTAGAAAATGATAATTCAGATTTGGTGGCCACTTAATATTTAATGCCATACAGTAGTTTGTGTGCGTATATGTGTGTATCTTTTTCCTTCATATACGGTAGACTTCCATTAATTGAAGAGGACTTGTAAAACTATGACTATATTTTTTATTTTATAATTTTGAATTCCTCTTGCAGGAGTAGCAAGTTGAATTTTTACCCAAATTGAAGGAGAAGATAAGCACTCCAGAGGGAGTTCCTCGTCTTTTTGATTTAATTAAAGTTCAGGATAAAAGCATGAAACCTGCTTTCTTTGCAACACTGGGAAACACTATTGTAGCTAAGGATCTTGACCGGGTAGTTTCCAGTTTCTTTATAAATCATTGGATTATTCTTCTGTTTCAAAATTGTAAAAAATGCAGTGTTAAAGTCTTGCTAACTTGTTTCTAAAAGCAAGCTGGTGTTTTGATAGTTTGGTATTGTGCCTAAAAAGTTCGTTTTAGCAGCAAGTGCTTGGTTTATCTGGAATAGTTGCCATGGAGTAACTAAAGTTGTCAGTTTATAAGTTTTTAATTTCTTTTTGCCTGCGTGTGTGTGCGTGCATGCACTTTCCTAAAGAAAATTTTGTGCAATCTACCTTGTGATGGATCCTTTTCAACTGGAATCCAAGACAAATGAGAAGGAAATTTTAGATGCTTTACTGCTGATAGAATCTTAAGTGGAATATGTCACAATGTAAGCAAACATATTCTAAGAGATAAGAAATCATTTTTTAAGGCATTGGGCATCTTGACCCTGCCATACATTGTATTAGAAACGTAAATCTGTTTATACCAAAAGGAATCATCAGTAATGCCTAATTTGCGTTGATCCCTTGATGAGGTTAAATCCTCAAGTTCCATCTGTGCGTGGTTTCCATCTTATTGAGGGTAGAATAACCAATATTGGTGCAAGTAGAACTCGGGAAGTTTTTATGGTTTATTGGAGATTTCACATTCATGTTGACTTGGGTCTGGCAAATTTTGAAATAGCTTCTATTTTCCAATTTTCAGGCAACACGTATTGCATACAGTGGAAACAAAGAATTTCGACGTGTGGCAAAACTTTACGGTGCTTCTTTTGAAACATCTGGTACAATGAGTGGTGGAGGAAGTAAGCCTCGTGGTGGCAAAATGGGGACATCTATTCGAGCTTCTAGTGTGCCGGGAGAAGTTGTTGCAAATGCTGAGAAGGAACTGTCTCTAATGGTTGAAAAATTGAATAGCATCCGCCAAAGAATTGCTGAGGCAGTGTGGTGTGGTGTTCTTAAGTCACATGTCATATATTTATGATTGTGATTTATAGGCCTTATGTGTGTATATATATTATACGGGCATCAAGTCTAGGCCCAACCCATTAGTCCTCGTATGTTTAAGAAGTCAGGGCCAGTGTCAAGTCTAGGCCCAATCCAAAATCCCTCATATGGTTAACAGGTCGGGGCCCAGTATCAGGTTGACAACAGCCCATGAGTCCTTGACTCACCAAGACCAACTTCGGCCCAAGTAGATAAGAACGATGGTGCTTTGGGGAAAATCGTTTGCCAAGCACCATTTAGCGATAGTTGCAAGTTTCAAGAAAGTCATGTCAATAACGAGTAATTGGTCTCATATGGTCAGAAATATATCTCAAAGGGACCCACCAATATGGAAAATTACCTTCTTATCATGACGACCTCACTAAGGGAAGTCTATAAATAAAGGCCAATTGTTAGAGGGGAGAGGAGGTTCGCATTTTTGGGAGGGACACAGGAGAGAAAAGTGAGGAACAATCACAAAGAGAGAGAGAGAGAGAGAGAGAAGGTTTCAGCTTGACACAGCTTGAATCTTCTCGGGGAGCATACACATGGGTGATGAGAATAGAGGGTGGGCCTTAAGCACCTTCCCCTAAGCCATTAGGTTGACTCAAGGAGGTTTTCCCATTATAGGAAATTTCATACCCATAAAAAACAAGTAAATTGGGAGTCTTACCTAAAACTTATCAAGTATCTTGGGCTTAAATGTTATATGAAATGCCTTTTTTCCCTGCAATATGTCAACAACATACTGGACAAAGATTGTGATTAAATCAATTATGGGTCCGTTTGGATAGAGCTTATTTTTGCTGAACTGAAAATTGAAACTGAAAACACTGTAGCAAAATAATTTTTTAATGTGTGAATAGTACTGCAGGACCCATTTTTAATAAAAAATAACTAAAAAAGTACATGAACAGTGCGCGCACAGTGTCGCACAGTGCGCGCACAGTGCCACTGCCCCCCTTGTCCCCCGCGCCAGAACCGAAAAAAGAAAAAGAAAAAAAGAGGCCAAACGCTGAAACGTAAACGGCTGAAAAAAAGCTGTATCCAAACGTTACCTATATATTATAGAAACATGATTAGAACAATTCAAAACAAATGTCACTATAAAAAAACATATATTTGTTGATTAAAAGTAAAAAAAAAAAAACCGTAGTTGGATAGATATTATTACATTTTACACAAAAAATTTATATTAAATATATATTACATCTTATCACTTGAAGATAGTTTGGGATGGTTATTTAATTTTTTAGGATATTATCTATAAATATACTTATACACTAATTATAATTTTAAATAAAAAACTTGAGGAGACCAAAAGAAGACCAACTAGTTTTTTTTTTTTTCTAGGAGCTAGTTTTAAATATAAGTACACAATATGGATAAATAAATAGATTTTAAAATTGTTTTACATATGGTTCTAAGGATTCCAATGTGATGGGATCTCAATTAGATGTCGAATTTGGGACATCAAGATCTTTTCTATTTCATTTAATATAAAGAAAATTTATTTATATAATTATTATTTAATTTCATGGATAAATGGATATAACCATTTATAGAGTGTATTGCCATTATAAATAATGGGTACAAACAAAAATGTATTATCTTTTTTTGATAAGACAAAAATGTATTATTTTTTTTATTTTTATAAACAAAATATTAGTAAGTTATAATTACAAGCAATTATAAATTAGATGTAAAACATGTGTTATAAGTTTATAGAATTTGAAATTTTAATCATACTTTTCTAACAGTTTGATGGACCTATTTGAACATGAATTCAAATAGAATAAATGATGAAAAAGAATATATGTGACCAACTCTAATTAATCTATCGAAAATCCATAATCAATTCCAAAATTTTGAGACTAAAAAGGTTTTGTTGTTGATGGGAAATTTTTTTATTTCTTAATTTACCATTATATCCTTTATTAGTCTTATTGTTAAATCATTTTTTATTAGGTAATAAGACTATTTCTGGAAGTATAAACTCAAAAAATTATTCCAATTATATATTTAGATATACTTTTGCAAATTGGCAAATTATTATGTAATTTCCTTAAAATTTTAAAATAGTATATATGTGTTGTGTTTAAATATAGATTTTTTTTTAGTAAACAATAACCTTATTAGAATACACACGAAAATAGTAATATTAGTATTTTAAACTAGATTTATAACACATTACATAATTGCTCTTTACTAATTGTAGTAATTATAATTGATGGTTATGTAACTTAGATTAAGAAAAATCTTACTATTATTGAGGATATATGCTATATCCTCAATAGTTTCATAACAAATCTTATGTGGTAGATTGTTATGAGTAAGAAAAAAAAAATTAAGTTGTGAATTCAAATTAGAACCAATAACAACTTACCACATGTTGTAGGCATAGCATTTCTTATTATTGAGTCAGGTTTAATTTAAAATGTAATATTTTTATCTTCACTTTAATAAAGTTACCAATCTTCTTATAAAAAAATTTATAACCTACAAGTCTCCAACTTTTGAAGTGATTCTTAATATGTTATTTACAAATGTCAAGAGGTGTGGGTCTCGCTGGAAATCAGCCATCGGGCCATCAGCCGGGTTTAAATTATAATATATAAAACTTGTTTGATAAAAATAAATAAATTATCTTATCTAGTTAAAGAGAGTTTTAGGGTCCGTTTGGATAGAGCATTTTGCTGAAAATTGAAAACTGAAAATACTGTAGCAAAATAATTTTTAAATGTGTGAATAGTACTATGAGACCAATTTTTAATAAAAAAAAATTCTGAAAAGTGAAATTTGTGGGTCCCGTGAACAGTAAATGGGACCCACAAATATAATAAAAAAAAACTAAAAAGTCAACAAAATCGGCTACTGTTCATGTTACTGTTCATGAACAGTATCATAAACAGTAACCGATGTCCCCCTTGATGCGTGCAACGCAGGAGAAAAAAAAAAAAAAAAAAAACAGAAAACATGAAACGCGTTCAACTAAACGCTGAACGCGTTATCCAAACCCCCCCTTAGTGGGGGAAGAACAAAATATAAAAAAGTTCCAAAAATGTCGAAAGTTTTGTATCATCCCTCAAAAAGGCTAAAAAATAAGATTAAGGCTTCTCGTGTTTGGTAGCACAAGTAGAGCTCTCTCTCTCTACACATTATAATTTGTCTATGTTATGAATGGTTGCAATTATTGATCAGTTTTAGTATCTTTTTGCAACTATCTATTTGATAAAATTTTAGTTTTTAACTTTTATATACAATGTTTTTTTTTTTTAAATTGCACTTTTTAAAAATAAAAGAATATTTTAACACATTTTTAATAAAAAATAGCAAAAAGCTATAACCTAATACCAAAAAACATACTTACACTCTGTTTGTTTTGAAGTAAAATATTTTACATGTAAAAAATTTTCAATAAAATATTTTTAGATGTTTGGTATGAAAAGTAAAATTATTTCAAGTAAACCACAAAAACTGATAGCTCAACACTGAAATCACTAGTGGCGAAGGTCCCGTGGCTAGATCCTTGGAACCAATAATCAGAGTAGTAACTCTAGCAACTGGATTGCTGACAATCACTGCTGAAATCGTATTTGCAGTGACCGAATTGCCAACACTAGTAGACAAAACAACGTCTTTGGTTATCGGACCTTCGGCACCGGTTGCAATGCAATATCTCTTTCCATCAAACCCCTGACACCAGTCGTCGGTGTGGTGTCTTTAGCCATCGAAACATATCCAATGAGGTTTCTTGGACCATTGAACTAACAACATCGATCATCGGTGTGACATCTCTTGCCATCGGACCATCGACATTGATTGGCAGATTGGAGTCTTTGAACACTAGACCGTCATCAATTAAGAAGCGGAGTCATCGGCCACTAAACCGGCATCACAAGTCAGCGGAGAAGAGTCATCGGCCACCAGACGGCCGACACTAGTCACTAGTGTGGAGTCTCTGGCCACCAAATTGCTGGCACCTATCGCCAAAGCAATGTCTCTAGCCATTGGATTGGTGACCTAGCGACCAAATGGAGGAGGGGAAGCCATTGTGTGTTTTTGAAAAATATCTTACCAAATTTTCAAAGGTAAAATATTTTACAACTTTTTATAAAAGATTTTATTGTCAATTGAAACTATTTAATAAGTTTGACTATATTTTACCTGCAAACAAATGCCTGAAAAATAAGAAAAAAAATTTCCGAAAAATATTATTTCAAAACAAACAAAGCATTAATGTTAGTTTCTTCATTCATGAGTTTACCATCTTCATGTGGTTCTCCAATGTATTCCACTAGTTATCAACAGTAACAAATGTTGATGTGTTTAGTGGGCTTAGCTCTCCATCCTATACCCCCAATCCGGAGGTTCATTCACACAGACATGGCTAGACAACGAAAGCAACCCCAACATCACTAGCATTGGGGGTTGTAAAAACCCTCAATTGCTATTTTACAACCCAAAAGCATAAAAAAACCCACTACATCTGAGTCGGGGTACTCAAATTTTTTTGCAACCTTTCTACGGTGGCTTCTAATAGATAAGAACCCACTGTAGCAAGTTGTAAAGAATTCTTTAATATATAAAAAATTCTCTCTCTTCCCGAATATTTGAGTTGTATTTTATAATATATTAGATAAAGTAGGTTTTTAGATAGTAAAATACCAATTTTTATACCGTCCCTAATGCTAGCGCTTAAATATTCCCACTAATAACCCCACAAATACAAGCACATTAAAAAAATTTATTTACTCGAAATAAGAGATTAAATAACAGAGGAAAAACAATTCAATTGAAATAATCATATTTAGTAAAATTAGTATTCATATTTTGTATTTTTTTTTCCTTAAAAAGGTCATGTTTGTATTTAAATTATAAATAATTTTGGTTAGAACTTAAAATTTTTATATCTTTTATTAAAAAAATTGAACATCCACATGTGAAGAGGTTAGTACTTAGTAGTATATGCAGTGGAAAAGCCAAAAAAATTTGTTCGAGATGTCACAATTAACCTTAATTGTATAGATATGTAACATTCTATTAAGTATATCTAATTACTCTACGCTATTTTAAACAAAAAAGATATATACAAAAGGATTTGAAACTAATGCAGTCATTATAATTTATTTGTAGAATAATTTGAAAAATTCTTTTTATATTTTATGCTTATATTTTTTCTTTTTTAAATTATTAAAAAATATTATATAATCTCAAGTCACATGTTATTCACTCTATGGCAATGATTTATAAGCCATATGACTATTACATAAAACACTTTTTTCCCCTAAAATTTGTTATCAGTATATTGGATAAATAATGTGATTAACTCAATTATGCAAAAAGAAAAATTTAAGATAAAACTATTTTTGCAAAGATACAAATAGAATAATTTAAATAATTATTTTATATTTATGTTTCTATTTTGATTTTTTAAATAAATTATAAAGAATATATAGGCATAGATCCCATTGGCATGCACCAAATACCTGCATATGAGGTTGGAAAGTGGCTGGCGGTGGCGGGGGTTTTGAAAAATTATAAGGGCAAAATTGTCATTTGTTTTGTATTGGTAAAGTGAATTGCGTGGCTTTGTTTTTTTAACAGTTGTCAATCACCTATTGGATATCAAATACCGAATAAGGTGCTGACCAGAGAGGTCAGGGTAAGGTATGAGAAATAAATCTAAAAAAATAGGGGTAAAATAGGGAACAAAGAAAATAATGTTATAGTTCCCAACTAGCCGTTATTTTTGAATGATACAAATACAAAATCCATCCCTCTGTTTTGGTCTCTCTGAGTCAGAATCAGAGTCGGAGACGGTGAGGAGTGACCGACTCTGCTTTCATTCTCACACTCAGAGAAGGATAAATATTACAATTTTTTTAATTAATATAAATACAAATACACTCATATTTCCATACCCAACAACAAACCCTCTCTTCGTCTCAAAAAAAGAAAAAAAGAACAAACCCTCTCTCGCTCTCTCTCTCTCTTTTTGTTGGTTGGGAAATTGATACCATTTTGTTGAAGAGGTAATCCCCCTTGAAATAATTAGTGTAATACTGACTCACCTCTAGCAGACATGGGCATGTGTAGCTAATTATTGGAAATTTTACTTACCCCTGATTGGTCAATAAGCAGTTGAAACTCAGATATCGTGCTGAGCTTGCAAAAGTTCTTGCTGAACTAGAACCTTGGGAAAAGCAACTAATTGAACATAAGGGAAAACTTGAAGTAACATATACCGAAAGCAAGCTTTTGAGTGAAAAAGGTGAGTTTTGGTACTTTGATAGTATCTTTTTAATTAATTCTAAGGGATGAGAGCATTAGCTACTTGTTAGTGTCCCCTTATTTTTCTTTCTCACATATAAATGGAAAAATTTGTATTAAGCACTTCATTATTTGTCTAGCAATATGTCGACAACATACTGGACAGAGATTGTGATTAAATCAATTATATATTATAGAAACATGATTAGAACAATTCAAAACAAAATGTCACTATAAAAAAACATATATATGTTGATTAAAAGTTAAAAAAAAAAAAAAAAAAACCAAAGTTGGATAGATATTATTACATTTTACACAAAAGAATTATATTAAATATATATTACATCTTATCACTTGAAGATAGTTTGGGATGGTTATTTAATTTTTTAGGATATTATCTATAAATATACTTATACACTAATTATAATTTTAAATAGAAAACTTGAGGAGACCAAAAGAAGACCAAATAGTATTTTTTTTTTCTTTTTCTAGGAGCTAGTTTTAAATATAAGTACACAATATGGATAAATAAATAGATTTTAAAATTGTTTTACATATGGTTCTAAGGATTCCAATGTGATGGGATCTCAATTAGATGTCAAATTTGGGACATAAAGATCTTCTCTATTTCATTTAATATAAAGAAAATTTATTTATATATTTAATATTTAATTTCAGGGATAAATGGATATAACCATTTATAGAGTGTATTGCCATTATAAATAATGGGCATAACAAAAATGTATTATCCGTTTTTGATAAGACAAAAATTGTATTATCTCTTTTTATTTTTATAAACAAAATGTATCATCTTATTACATCAAAAAGTCTCCTATTTAATATTTTGGCCGTGAAGAGAAACTAAATTCCACTTCAAAAACTCTACTCTAAACTAACACTAAAATAGTTCATTGCATATCACCGTATTTACAGTTGCGCCATCAATTCACGATTAGCCCGTTGATTCCTCTGAAAACCCAAATTCAACTCTACTTCATCTTTGCTCGTCCTCCGTTGTTCATGCATGAAGATTTTCTAGTAATTTTTCAATTTCGAGCAACTTAGTTTGCCTAATGTGTGGGGTTTCTTCAAATTTGAGCTCTAATTTGAATTTCTCTAAGAATTGGCTTAAAAGTATGTTTGGATGCTCAAAAATGAGAGGAAAATGAAAGAACCGTTAAGAGTTTATTAGGTTCTTTTGTTAAGGCCTATGTTTATAATTGATTACATTTATTTCTATATTTTTTTGCATTTGCTTCTATTTTGACATTTGCTTTTAATTTAATTATTCTGAGGATTAAGCTTTGTATGCATTGGTTAGATGCGGTGTCTCTAGCCATCGAAACATATCTAGTGAGGTGTCTCAGACCATCAAACTAACAACATCGATCATCGGTGTGGTGTCTCCTGCCATCAGACCATCAACATTGATTGACGGAGTAGAGTCTTTGAACACTAGACCATCATTGGTTGAGGAGCGGAGTCATCGGCCACTAGACTGCTAGCACAGGTTAGCGGAAAGGAGTCACCGGCCACCAGACCGTTGACACTGGTCACTAGTGTGGAGCCTCTGGCCACCAAATTGCCTGCACCTATCGGCAAAGCAATGTCTCTAGCCATCGGACTGGTGACCTAGCGACCAAATGGAGGAAGGGAAGCCATTGTGTGTTTTTGAAAAATATTTTACCAAGTTTTCAAAGGTAAAATATTTTACAACTTTTTATAAAAGATTTTACTGTCAATTGAAAATATTTAATAAGTTTGACTATATTTTACATGCAAACAAACACCTAAAAATAAGAAAAAAAATTTCGAAAAATATTATTTCAAAACAAATGAAGCATTAATGTTAGTTTCTTCATTTGCGAGTTTACCATCTTCATGTAGTTTTCCAATGCATTCCACTAGTTATCAACAGTAGCAAATGTTGATGTGAACAGTGGGCTTAGCTTTCCATCCTGTACTCCCAGTCTCGAGGTTCATTCACACATGAGACATGGCAAGACAATGAAAACAACCCCAACATCACTAGCATTGGGGGTTGTAAAAACCCTCAATTGCTATTTCACAACCCAAAAGCATAAAAAAACCCACTACATCCGGGTGGGGGTACTAAAATTTTTTTGCAACCTTTCTACGGTGGGTTCTAATAAATAAGAACCCACTGTAGCAAGTTCTAAAGAATTCTTTAATATAAAAAATTTTTTTCTCTTCCCGAATATTTGAGTTATATTTTATATTATATTAGATAAAGTAGGTTTTTAAATAGTAAAATACCAATTTTTATACCGTCCCCAATGCTAGCGCTTAAATATTCCCACTAATAACCCCACAAATACAAGCACATTAAAAAAAGTTATTTACTCGAAAAAAGAGATTAAATAAAAGAGGAAAAAAAATTCAATTGAAACAATCATATTCGGTAAAGTTAGTGGTCATATTTTGTATTTTTTTTTCCTTAAAAAGGTCATGTTTGTATTTAAATTATAAATAATTTTGGTTAGAACTTAAAATTTTTATATCTTTTATTAAAAAAATTGAACATCCACATGTGAAGAGGTTAGTACTTAGTAGTATATGCCATGGAAAAGCCAAAAATATTTGTTTGAGATGTCACAATTAACCTTAATGGTATAGATATGTAACATTCTATTAAGTATATCTAATTACTCTATGCTATTTAAAAAAAAAAAAAGATATATATGATAGGATTTGAAACTAATGCCGTCATTATAATTTATTTGTAGAATAATTTGAATTTTTTTTTTATACTTTATGCTTATATTTTTTAAAATTATTAAAAAATATTATATAATCTCAAGTCACATATTATTCACTCTATAACTATGATTTATAAGCCATATGAATATCATATAAAACACTTTTTTGCCCTAAAACTTGTTGACGGTATATTTGATAAATAATGTGATTAACTCAATTATGCAAAAAGAATAATTTAAGATAAAACTATTTTTTTAAAGATACAAAAAGAGTAATTTAAATAATTATTTTATATTTCTGTTTCTATTTTGATTTTTTTAATAAATTATAAAGAATATATAGGCATAGATCCCATTGGCATGCGCCAAATACCAGCATATGAGGTTGGAAAGTGGCTGGCGGTGGCGGGGGTTTTGAAAAATTTTGATGGCAAAATTGTCATTTGATATGGGTTTGTGAAGTGCATTGCGTGGCTTTTTTTTTTTTTTTTAATAACAGTTGTCAATCACCTATTGGATATCAAATAGCAAATAAGGTGCTGACCAGAGAGGTCAGGCTAAGGTATGAGAAATAAATCTAAAAAGATAGGGGTAAAATAGGGAACAAAGAAATCCCAACTAGCCGTTATTTTCGAATGATACAAATACAAAATCCATCCCTCTGTTTTGGTCTCTCCGAATCAGAGTCGGAGACGGTGAGGAGTGACCGACTCTGCTTTTATTCTCCCACTCAGACAAGGATAAATATTACAATGTTTTTAATTAATATAAATAAAAATACACTCATATTTCCATACCCAACAACAAACCGTCTCTTCCTCTCAAAAAAAGAAAAAAAGAACAAACCCTCTCTCTCTCTCTGTTTCTAGTTTTATCTCTGAAACTTACAGAGAAAACCCACTTTGTACCCCACAATTGCTTTCCTTTCCTGAGTGTAGAAACAGAAATCAAGATTCTTGGAGGCCAATTCAACTTAAGAATTGAATTTGGAGTCTCTTTCTTGTCTCTGTTTTTTGCTTTTGCTTTATCTCTCTGTAACTCACAGAGAATTCATCATCAAAGCCATGGTGACTCCCGGTTCACTTTGTGAGTGTGATTCCTTCAATGAACTCAAAAGGGAGTGCACCAGAGATGAACAAGTGGACTTGGACTTGCTCACTCTTAGGGTTTTGAAGGACTTCATTCTATTCCTCTCTAAAAAACCCTCTCTGCCTCTGCCACTGACTTCAGAAGAGAAGCAACTTCAATATTGTTTCAAACCCACCTGGGGCTCCTTCCAAAGAAAAAGATCGAACCTTGCTTCTTCCAAGCCTCGTACCCATTACCAATTGCCAAATTTGAACGTCAAAAGGAAGAGGTTTTCTCAACCTGGCATTGCAGATCCAGAATGGAAAGCCACCAAAGAAGACCCAATTGAAGAAAAGCCACCAAAGAAGCCCAAATTGAACCCAACCCTTTCACTCTCAAACCTATCACCAAAACTGCCTCAAAATTTCCAGAATGTCATCGACACAATGGGTGGAACCCAACTGGTTTTGGTCATACAGAAACGTCTCACTAAGACTGACCTAAACCGACATAATGCTAGGTTGTCCATGCCTTTAAGCCAAATCAACGGCAGTTTCTTGAGAGAGGCAGAAAGAGAATATCTGGATCAACAGCATGCAATGGAAGTCCCATTCATGGAGCCCTCCGGAAAGGTAAATCAAATTGTTTTGAGGCAATGGGACATGCCCAAGGAGTCAGGGAAGAAAAGCTCATGCTATATGCTGATAAAATCTTGGAATGAGGCGGTGGAAAAGAATGATCTTGGCAGAAAGCTTAACCAAGTGATCCAAATTTGGTCTTTTAGAGTTGGTAATGAAATTGAAGATCAACTCTGCCTGGCTTTTGTTGTGGTCAACACAGGGGGAGAACAATGAAGGAGCAAGTAGCAGCAGGCAAGGAAGAGATATGGATTGACACTAATTTTGGCCTTTTCAATTGAACAATTTTCTTGTAATTAGATATTTTGTTTAGAGTTTGTTAAAGAGAATGTCAATATGTTATGACTCATGACATATTGTTTATTAGTATTTTTTTTTTTTTTTTTAATAAAATTTTTAGATAGGGGTCTATTGTCAATTAATGTAAAGAGTCTGTTCATTGAAATTTTGATTAATGAGACTGAGCCACATTTTGATTTTGATACACAATGTGTATGCGTAAGTGGGTTTTTGATTGATTTGGAATGCTAAAAGGAAGGAAATTTCAACCAATTGAATTGGGGTTTCGTTGTAAATTTTGTAAGGCAAAATTTATAGGCCCAGATGAGACCTGATAAATTAAATGGTATCGATTCCGGTAAAAAATTCGAGCAGAGCAAATTATAAACTTTTAAAAGTGTGAAATGCCAAATATACCCTCTTATCTGTTTGATTTCAAACCCACAAAAACAACTTCAAACTTCCATTTCTCGTGGAATTGGGGTACGAGTTGACGGCGGACGGGTCGGGCTCGGCGAAGCCAAGTTCCGGAGCCCCGAGACCGGCTAAGTAGGTAAGATAGGTTTTTTTTTTGGTTAGCGAAGATTAGTAAATTTTTTGGGTCTAAAGAAAAAAATGTGTAGTTGAGAGTTAATGAAGTTCAGGAATTTTTTATGCTTTTGTTAATGATAATTATGTAACATTTTGGCTATAAATTGTGACATGGATAGGATACTTGTATAGCTATGATAGGCACTGCGTTGGGTTTATTTGTTTTGAATTTGGGGGTTTTTGTTGTCGTGGTTTAAATGCGCAGAGTTGAGTAAATTAAGCTCCTGCTTTTGTTAATGAAATTATATAAGATTTTGGCTTTTATTTGTGACATGGGTACTTATAGAGCTATGATCGAAACTGCATTGGGTTTATTTGTTTTGTGTTTTTGGGTTCATGTGTGTTGTGGTTTAAATGCGCAGAAGTGAGAAAATAAAGTTCCTGCATTTTTTTTCCATCTTTTGTCAATGAAAATTATGTAAAATTTTGGCTTTTAGTTGTGACATGGTTACCTATAGAGCTATGGTCAATACTGTATTTGGTTTATTTGTTTTGTTTTGTTTTGTGTTTTGGGGTTCATGTTGTTGTGGTTTTAATGTGCAGATGCTAGTAAATAAAGTTCCTGCATTTTTTCTGCTTTTGTTAATGAAAACTATGTAACATTTTGGCTCTAAACTGTGACATGGATAGTTATATTGTCGTGGATAGTTAAGGGAAAGCCACAAAATTGGCTCATGAAGATACTGATACAAAACTCGTTGAACTACGAGCAAACGTTGCCAGTTTTAGAAGAAAACCTGAAGACTGAAAGGTATATGTTATGGAATCTTTTGCAATATGTATGTTTAGTTGAAATATATATACGATGAAGACTTTGACATCTTGTATCAGGAAGAACATACGAGAAAGTCATAAAACGTTGGAGGAGCTTGAAACTGTGCATAACAAGTACCTAAAGAGACGAGGTTTGCTGAAAATGGATCTTATATTGTCTTAAACAAATGCCTACAATAACCTATTAATATTGTTGGCATGGTATATGATTGTGTCATTGCGAGAACCCTTATTATATCGATTTTCAAACCATGTGCTAGCCACTATTTGAAATGACATGTCTGCATTGAATGTTTACTGAATTCACTTTGATCTTATTTAAAGGATCCTCTATTTACCTTTTCTTTTGAATAATTAGGAACTTGATAATCAACTCAGAAACTGTAAGGAAGATTTTAAGAATTTTGAAAGGCAGGATGTGAAATATCGGGAAGATTTGAAGCACAAGAAGCAAAAGATCAAGAAACTTGAGGATAAACTGGAAAAGGTATGGGAAAGACATTGTTCACTTGAACTGAACACGGTTATCTTTAACTTTTTGGCTTCCCATTTCAGGATTCAGCAAAGATTAATAACTTAGAAAATGAGTGTGAAGACTCAAAAAATCTGATTCTGGAACTTGAGGAAAATATTCCAAAACTGCAAAAGCTGGTGCTGGACGAGGAGAAAGTCTTAAGAGGAAATTAAAGAGAATTCTAAAGGTGATTTAAATTTTTTTAATTTTATTATTATTATTTTAATCTTTTTGGTTATGAACAATAGGAATATGTTAGTCATCGTGTTGCAAATCACACTTCAGAGAATTATGTGCAGCAGTATTAAGTTTTTAATTTATAGCTGTTTGTGTATGTTTCACACCATTGTAAAATATTATTAGTCATTTTCTGTTTTATCTTCTAAAAAATAATCGGGTTTTGTCATAAGCTATGCCTTCAATTTAAATTTTGGATTCTCATTACATTGCTTTTTGTTTCTTTAGGTCTATATACTAAGTATTCTCTAGTTGGATTTTTATTTTTATAAATATGGTGCCATGCCCCATGGTGGATGTAATAACATTGTAAAGGATGCCCAAATAACATATCATGGAGTTCTGATAATCAGAGTTTGTGCTATGATATACATGATTTATATGGCTCTAATATGTGTGGCATGACTCAGTACTCCTCTTCAACTGTTTTTGGAAAATTCTTAATTTATTTTCTAATTGAATTTGGACGATTGATTTGGTCAATTTTAAAGAAATCCTCAATATCATTTTCATATGAGATTAAGAACTTTACTATTAAAGGATTTTGAAATTAACTTTGCTCATGCCTAACGTGTGAAAAGGATCTGCCCTTGACATTTTCAACAGATTTCAAGTTGGTGTTATTCTGTATGCCTTCCCCCCCCCCTAAAATCAATGTATTATCTATATTGAATTCTTCCTGGCAGTATAGATATATATTAGGCCTTTAATTTCTTTTTTCTTTTGTTCATTGTTAAGTAACGCATGCACCTAGTGGTCTTGGAGGACCTACATCCTCACCTTCCATCCCATTATTATGGGAAAAGGAAGTGCTAGTTGAGCTATAGGTCTTAGGCACCGTTGATTTTTTTTTTTTTTTTTAATGCATAAATCGCTTCTTGCTCAAAAAAAAAAAAAAAAAAAAAAAAAAAAAAAAAACTGTAAAGAAAAATCATCCAATTCCATGGGGAGAACCAATGAGAAACCAAGAAGTTTCTTTTGTGACATTGGTGTGGATGCATGCTTATGTTTATTTTGTTTATTCTTGGTATTGTATGTAATCTTTTTGTAGGTTGGGAAATTGATACCATTTTGTTGAGAAGGTAAACCCCCTTGAATTAATTAGTGTAATACTGTCTCACCTCTAGCAGACATGGGCATTGGTAGCTAATTATTGGAAATGTTACTTACCCCTGATTGGTCAATATGCAGTTGAAACTCAGATATCGTGCTGAGCTTGCAAAAGTTTGTGCTGAACTAGAACCTTGGGAAAAGAAACTAATTGTACATAAGGGAAAACTTGAAGTTACATGTACCGAAAGCAAGCTTTTGGTGAAAAGGTGAGTTTTGGTACTCTGATAGTATCTTTTTAATTAATTCTAAGGGATGAGAGCATTGGCTACTTGTTAGTGTCCCCTTATTTTTATTTCTCACATATAAATGGAAAATTTTGTATTAAGGACTTCATTATTTGTAAGCAATTCATTTCTTGTGTTGATTGACATTGTGAGAAGGAAAAGGTCCTATAATATGAATTGTGTAGCAGAGATTAAAATATAGTTGGCTGAAAGTGATGGTTGCTGTTTCAGCATGAAGCTGGTCTTGCAGCGTTTGAAGATGCTCAAAAGAAGGTGGATGTTATATAGGGAAAGTTAAAAACAAAAACTGCAAGCATTGCAGATATTTAAACTGATATAAAAAAGAAGAAGCTTGAAGTATTGGGAGCTCGTAAAGTGGAACAAGTTTGTGTTTTCATCATAATTAATTTAAATTTCAAGTTCACTGTTGCTTTGCCATTAGGAAATATGATGATAGTACTTGACCCTTATTGCAGGAATGCATCAAAGAAGAAGATGCACTGATTCCTATTGAACAAGCTGCAAGACAGAAGGTTGCAGAACTTAAGTCTATTTTAGATACTGAGAAGGGTTAGGGATCAGTTCTGAAAGCATTCTTGCTGGCCAAGGAGTCCAACCGAATTGAGGGAATATATGGAAGAATGGGTGATCTTGGTGCTATTGATGGTAAGTCTTCTGCTTTGTTATTAGTTTATAATCTTTGTTTTCTAGCCATCTTTTCACGATTAACAATGACATAAGTCCAATTTTTGTGTCTTGTAATTGATGCCTTTTCTTATACCTGCTTTTCCACAACAGTTCTTGTCCTAGGTATACAGAACAATACTTGTGATTTATATGAGTTGAGATTTGTGTTTGATGTTTGTTTAATTGTGTTCAGCTTTATTACTTTACCAGCCCTTTCCAATTATTGCTGTGTTTAATGCATCGATGAGCTCGTCATTTTCTTTCCCAAATAGTATGATATCAAATCCCATATATATTATTAATTTTCAAATAAAGTTTGTCTATTAATTTTTGTGATTTTCAACGGCTTGCCTTGGACTTGATTATATTGTAGTGGAAACAACAGAGCACAAGCATGTGTTGAGCTACCTTGGAGGGAGAATCTTGGTGTTGCAACTTTCATGATATTGGTACCAATTTCATATTACTGTCCAAACAGTTACTTTAATGTTTTGAGTATCTGAAAGATCTTGTTTACTTATAAGTTGTTTGATACTTGGAAACTTGACTGAAAATTTTCAGAACTTGTGACACAATCTTTGAATCTTTTAGGCTGAAAGTTGGCTGAATCTCTGTGCATGAGCTTGATATCTCCAGTTTGTAGATCACTCTAGTTTAAAATTATGACAATATAGATTGTTCCCATTGAATCTGCTAGCTGGTTATGAAATAGTAAGAAGAGACAATGTAGAAAACAAAGCAAGTCTTTACAAATTGTAGGATCTATGGGATTGCTCATTTGGGTTCAGGTTGCAAAAATTTTTGGTTAACTTTTTGGTGATGTTCAACCAAAACTTGCAGCAGTCAAAGGGGTTTTGAAATTTTAATATCACGACTTACTTAATAGGATTCTGGAGTCAATAAATTTAGAAAATGATAATTCAGATTTGGTGGCCACTTAGTATTGAATGCCATACAGTAGTGTGTGTATCTTTTTCCTTCATATACGGTAGACTTCCATTAATTGAAGAGGACTCGTAAAACTATAACTACTTTATTTTTTATTTTATAATTTTGCTGGAGAAGCAAGTTGAATTGTTACCCAAGTTGAAGGAGAAGATAAGCACTCCAGAGGGAGTTCCTCGTCTTTTCGATTTAATTAAAGTTCAAGATGAAAGAATGAAGCCTGCTTTCTTTGCAGCACTGGGAAGCACTGTTGTAGCTAAGGATCTTGACCAGGTAGTTTCCAGTTTCTTTATAAATCATTGGATTATTCTTCTGTTTCAAAATTGTAAAAAATGCAGTGTTAAAGTATTGCTAACTTGTTTCTAAAAGCAAGCTGGTGTTTTGATAGTTTGGTATTGAGCCTAAAAAGTTCGTTTTAGCAGCTTGAGCTTGGTTTATCTGGAATAGTTGCCATGGAGTAACTAAAGTTGTCAGTTTATAAGCTTTTAATTTCTGGAATAGTTGGTTTATCTGGAATAGTTGCCTGTGTGTGTGTGTGCACACGCACTTTCGTAAAGATAATTTTGTGCAATCTACCCTGTCACAGATCCTTTTCAATTGGAATCCAAGACAAATGAGAGGGAAATTTTAGATGCTTTACTGCTGATAGAATCTTAAGTGGAATATGTCACAATGTAAGCAAACATATTCTAAGAGATAAGAAATTATTTTTTAAGGCATTGGGCATCTTAACCCTGCCATACATTGTATTAGAAACGTAAATCTGCTTACATCAAAAGGAATTATCATTAATGCCTAATTTGCATCGATCTCTTGATGAGGTTAAATCCTCAAGTTCCATCTGTGCGTGGTTTTCATCTTATTGAGGGTAAAATAACCAATATTGGTGCAAGTAGAACTTTGAAGTTTTTATGGTTTATTGGAGATTTCACATTCATGTGACTTGGGTCTGGCAAATTTTGAAATAGCTTCTATTTTCCAATTTTCAGGCAACACGTATTGCATACAATTTTCAAGCAACAAAGAATTTCGACGTGTGGTAACACTTGACGGTGCTCTTTTTGAAACATCTGGTACAATGAGTGGTGGAGGAAGTAAGCCTCGTGGTGGCAAAATGGGGACATCTATTTGAGCTTCTAGTGTGTCGGGAGAAGCAGTAGCAAATGCTGAGAAGGAACTGTCTCTAATGGTTGAAAAATTGAATAGTATCCGCCAAAGAATTGCTGAGGCAGTGTGGTGTTCTTAAGTCACATGTCATTTATTTATGAGGTAGGGTGTGTACCATCAGTGTCTAGGCCCAAACCATTAGTCCTCGTATGATTAAGAGGTCGGGGACCCAGTGTCAAGTCTAGGCCCAACCTATGGTTAATAGGTCGGGGCCCAGTATCATGTTAGCAATAGCCCATTGGTCCTTGACTCGCTGAGACCAACTTCGGCCTGAGCAAATAAGAACGATAGTGCCTTGGAGGAAATTGCTTGTTGAGCACCATTTGACGACAATTGCAAGTTTCAAGAAAGTCATGTCAGTCACGAGTAGTGGGTCTCATCTGGTCAGCAATATATCTTAGAGGGACCCACCAATATGGAAAATTACCCTCTCATCATGATGACCCAGTAAAGGAAGTTTATAAATAAAGGTCGATGGTTAGAGGGGAGGGGGTTGACATTTTTCGGAGCGACACATGAGAGAGAGAGAGAGAGAGAGAGAGAGAGAAGGTTTCAACTCAACACAACTTAAGTCTTCTCAATGAGCATACACACGAGGGAAGAGAATAGAGTGGGCCTTAAGCACTTTCCCCTAGGCCGTTAGGTTGGCTCAAGGAGGTTTTCCTATTATGAGAAGTTCCATACCCATGAAAAACAAGTAAATTGAGAGTCTGACATAAAACTTATCAAGTGTCTTGGGCGCAGGCACCACACACACACACATATATATAAAATTGTATTTTGAGAAATGATTTATAGGCCATATAAATGTTATATGAAATGCCTTTTTTCCCCTACAACATGTCAACAATATACTAGACAAAGATTGTGATTAAATCAATTATAAATTATAGACACATGATTAGAACAATTAAAAACAAAATGTCACTATAAAAAAACATATATTTGTTGATTAAAAGTAAAAAAAAAAAAACCATATTTGGAAAGATGTTATTACATTTTACACAAAAAAAAAATTATATTAAATATATATTACATCTTATCACTTGAAGATAGTTTGGGATGGTTATTTAATTTTTTAGGATATTATCTATAGATATACTTACACTAATTATAATTTTAAATAAAAATCTTGAGGAGACCAAATAGTAATTTTTTTTCGAGGAGCTAATTTTAAATATAAGTACACAATATGGATAAACAAATAAATTATAAAATTGTTTTACATATGGTTCTAAGGATTCGAACGTCATGAGATCTCAATTAGATGTCGAATTTGGGACATCAAGATCTTCTCTATTTCTTTAAAAATAAAGAAAATTTATTTTTACAATTAATATTTAATTTCAAGGATAATTGGATATAACCGTCTGTAGAGTGCATTGCCATTAAATAATGGGCACAACAAAAATGTATTATCCATTTTTGATAAGACAAATAGTGTACTATCTGCAGCAAAAAAAAAAAAAAAAAAAAAAAATAGTGTACTATCTTTCTTTTCTTTTACTTTTTTCTTTTTTTATAAACAAAATGTATCATTATTACATAAAAAAGTCTCATATTTAATATTTTTGCCGTGAAGGGAAAATAAATTCCCCTTCACAAAACTCTAGTCCTCTAAACTAACACTACAATGGTTCATTGCATTTCACCGTGTTTACAATCGCGCCATCAATTCACGATTAGCCGTTGATTCCTCCGAAAACCCAAATTCAACTCTGCTTCGTCTTCGCTCCTCTTCTGCTGTTCGTGCATGAAGATTTTCTGGTAACTTTTCGATTCCGAGCAACTCAATTTGCCTAAAGTTTTGATGCATGTGTGGGGTTTCTTCAAATTTGAGCTCTAATTTCATTTTCTCTGAGAATTGGCTTAAAAGTCTGTTTGGTTGCTCAGAAATGAGAGGAAAATGAAGGAACCGTTAAGAGTTTATTAGGTTCTTTCGTTAATACATATGTTTATAATTGATTACATTTATTTCTATATTTTTTTGCATTTGCTTCTATCCTGATATTTGCTTTTAATTTAATTTTCTCTGAGGATTAATTTTTGTATACATTGGTTAGGTTGATACAGAGTTCTAAAGTTTGAATTTTTATTTTTTTATTTTTATTTTTGCTTATTGAGAAAATTTTGGTATAGAGAATGATTAAATTTCTTAATGTTAGTAGAGTTTGCATTTTTTGGGATCTAGGGTTTTGTTGTTGTTTGGTATGTCACTATGTCAGTGTGACCAAGAATCTGAGGTCTTATTATAGATTGTAATTCATACATTTGTTGAATTTTGCTTTTTCTGGTTGTCTTAGTTTACTGATACTTATTTGGGGTTTTTTTTTTTTTTTTTTTTTTTTGGAGGGGGTTGTTTTAGAGTGGTGTTTTGATTTGTTTTAGGAGTTGGAATGGGGGTTATGGAGAATATGCTGCATTCAGATTCTCTTAGAACGGTTACGTCGGTAAATGGTAGTTATTCTGAAGGGAGGTTGGGAAAATTGGCAATGAATACTGGTCCATATAAACCTAAGAGGCGTTCAGTTTCTGCTGTTCGTGATTTTCCATCAGGATGTGGACCACTTGGTAATCGAATTCAGTCTCCAGAGGTTTCTGAAACTTTGGTTTCTGCAAAGACACTGGAGCAAGAAAACGTTTTGACATCAGAAGATAAAGTGGTTGTCTCATCTGACCAGGGGAATGAACTTGAATCCGTGAAAATTGAACCTGTGCAAATACACTCACCAGTGTCAGAAGCTTTGAATAATGCAGTGCTGAGTGAGCCTGTGAAAGTACACTCACCGGTGTCAGAAGCTTCAAATAATGCAGTGCTGAGTGAACCTTTAAAAGATTTAGAAGATGCAGCCTTTGATTTGTCGAAGATACATGTGGTAGATGCTTCTGCTTCTGCTTCTGCTTCTGCTTCTGCTTCAAAGGAAGAGATGGTTTCACCAAGTAGTTTTAAATCATGCTCACCATTTTATGGTCCCAATGATGTTCCCACTGGCAGTGGTTTGAAGAAGACCATGGCTAAAAATTATGCTTCACGAAGAACAGTTTCAGCCATCAGAGACTTCCCGCTCTTGTGCGGTAGAGATGCTCCGCGTCTTAGTAAGGAAGAAAGCCTGGAAGAGCTTGCTTCTCTGAAGAACAAGAGTTTGTGTCAAGATAAGTCTGATATGGATGACAGGCCTTTGGAAGAGATGAGAAAAGCTGATGTAAAGCGGATGGGAGAGGATGTTCAAGCTGGGGATGCAGAGAAGAGTGAATTACAGGGGAATGTTGCTTCTCTGAAGAACAAGAGCTTGTGTGAAGATAAGTTTGATATGAATGACAGGCCTGCAGAGGAGACTAGAATAGCTGATGTAAAGCAAATGGAAGAGGATGTTCAAGATGGGGATGAGCAGAAGAGCGAATTACAGGAGAATGTTTCTAGAATAACTGGAGACAAAATCGGAGCTGAATCTGATGGATGTGCTACTGAAGAAATCTGGAAGCAGGATGAATTTGGAATGGCTTCTGAGATGACGGTGCGACGGGATGATACAAGAGAAAAGTGCACTGCACCTTCTTCTAAAACTGAAAGTAATCAACATCAGTCTGACCGCAAGTCCAAGACAACAGTTAAAAAAGAATCTAGGGACATTGGAGGATTGGAGGAAACAAAGGGGAAGGAGATTGTGGTTTATGGAAAGGACTCAAGTCTAAAGAGAAAGCATTCCGATATATCTGATTATCAGATCCCATTGCAGGAGGATTTTGGCAGTTTGGAACCTGAGTCGGAGAGGGCTGTGGTGCAAGGTCTGATGGCTCAGCCACATTGTCCTTGGGGGCAGGGGAAAGGGGCCTACAAACCATATACAGCTGGTGTTACTGGTCAAAGCAAAGGAAAGACACATAATTCTCTGCATCTTGTAAAATATAAATCAGCTGTCAAGACAAAGGATAAAGCCGGAGGTTCTGGAGTGAAGTTAAAAAAGAAGAAGTCATCTTTCACAGGAAACACTGCTAATCATGGTATATGTCAAATGGTTAGTAGAGATAAGGAGGACTCTCTTGAGGAAGATGATGAATGTAAAAGCTTTCATATTGCTCCAAGACCTCGTAGTTTTGATGTAAACCTTCCTCCCTTTGAACAGAGTAAAAGTGTTAAACATCATGAAAGTGATGCAATTACCCGAAGCAAAGTGAGGGAGACACTGCGTCTGTTCCAAGCCATCTGTAGGAAGCTCTTGCAGGAAGATGAAGCAAATCCGAAGGCACGAGGAAATGGCAATAAGAGGATCGATTTACAAGCATCACAGATTCTTAAGAAGAACAACAAATATGTTAATACTGGCAAACAAATCTTGGGACCTGTCCCAGGTGTTGAAGTTGGTGATGAGTTCCATTACAGGATTGAGCTTAATATTATTGGCCTTCATCGCCAGATCCAAGGTGGCATTGATTATGTGAAGCATGATGGGTTAATCCTTGCAACTAGCATTGTAGCATCTGGGGGCTATGCTGATGATTTGGATAATTCAGATTCCTTGATTTATACAGGTCAGGGAGGAAATGTAATGAATGCAGGTAAAGAACCTGAGGACCAGAAGCTTGAAAGGGGAAACCTTGCTTTAAAGAATAGCATGCAGGAAAGGAATCCTGTTAGGGTGATTCGTGGATATGATTCCTCAGATGGAAAAATGTATTTCTATGATGGGCTATATGTGGTGGTGAAATGTTGGCAGGATTTGGGGCCACATGGTAAGCTGGTTTTCAAGTTTCAGTTGGACAGAAATCCTAATCAACCAGAGCTTGCTTGGAAAGAAGTCAAGAAATCCAAAAAGTTTAAAGTAAGGGAGGGTCTCTGCGTAGATGATATCTCACAAGGGAAGGAGCTAATTCCCATTTGTGCTGTGAACACCATAGATGATGAGAAACCTCCTCCATTTAAATACATAACTAGAGTGATATACCCTGATTGGTGCCGCCCTCTCCCTCCTAAGGGTTGTGACTGTACCAAGGGATGCTCAGATTCTGAGAAGTGTTATTGTGCAGTCAAGAATGGAGGAGAAATCCCATTTAATCATAATGGGGCCATTGTTGAAGCTAAGCCCCTGGTCTATGAGTGTGGTCCTTCTTGCAAGTGCTCTTCTTCTTGCCACAACAGAGTTTCTCAGCATGGTATCAAATTTCAGCTTGAAATTTTTAAAACAAAATCTAGGGGATGGGGGGTGAGATCCCTTAATTCCATCCCTTCAGGAAGTTTTATATGTGAGTATATAGGAGAACTCCTTGAAGAGAAGGAAGCCGATCAAAGAGCCGGTAATGATGAGTATCTGTTTGACATTGGGGATAACTACAATGACAGCTCTCTTTGGGATGGACTCTCGTCCCTTATGCCTGATGCGCAGGCAAGTTCCTGTGAAGTTGTGGTGGGGGATAGTGGATTCACTATTGATGCAGCGCAGTATGGCAATGTGGGGAGATTCATCAACCACAGCTGTTCTCCCAATTTGTATGCTCAAAATCTCCTTTATGATCATGCAGACAAAAGAATTCCTCATATAATGTTCTTTGCTGCTGAGAATATTCCTCCCTTGCAAGAGCTGACATACCATTACAATTACATGATAGATCAGGTTTATGATTCAGATGGCAATATTAAGAAGAAGAGTTGCTTCTGTGGTTCCATAGAATGCTCTGGTAGGATGTATTGATGTAGCGTCACAGGAGAAGGTTGGATTTATGTTTGAAATAATTTTTTTGTCTTGCACTTGTAGATACCTCGGCGTTGTTTACATTGGCTCAAAATTTTCACTTGTAGACTCGAAAACAAACAGTTTTCAGTCATCAGACACTCATCTCTTGACTCATTTGACAATTAAGGTCAAAATTAGGTCTCATAGCCAAAAAGGCTTTCCTCTCTCTCTCTCTCTCTCTCTCTCTCTCTCTCTCCTGTTTGACAATGAGAACATTGTTTTGCCACTTTTACCAACGAAAAAAAGGGGACATTGTTGTGTCATTGTTGCCACCTATGGGTGGTATCCTTTTGCACTCGTAGTATTTGAATGTTAATTAAGTAGTATTTAAATGTTAATTACACAGGGCACATTAATAGGGTTAACAGTGTTTTAGTATGTATGGTCATACAGAACTGCACAATCACTTATATATATATATATATATATATTTGTGTGTGTGTGTGTGTGTGTGTGTGTGTGTGTGTGTGTGGGGGGGGGGGGGAGATAATTCAAATTGCAAGTGGAGGAGGAGGGGTTGAACCCTAATTCTTTTTATAAAAGAGATCTCTTTTTTTTTTTTGGTTAAACTTAATAGGAAAAGTTAACTAATGTTTGGTATTGGCTTAGAAACTATTTTTATAAATACTTTATAAAAAAATAATAAAGTAGTTAATTTTGTTAACAACTTTGAGTCACGTTAAGTTGTTAACGAAAAAGTATTTTATATCAAATGATACTATAAATAAAAGATATGTGTGCAAAAATAATTACCCACTAACACGTCTTTCATTTGTTAGTGGATTAGTTTTTTTTATTTTTTTGACATATCTCGCACTAATTGGATTTTAATATCATTGACATGGTATCATTTGATACCAAATACCTTCTCTTTTATGCAAAAAAAAAAGTCTCATAGGTGTGGTCAATGTCCTTGCCCCACTTAATCCCATATAGCACTATGACATGGGATCACTTGGGCACTAATGGAGCTTTCCACTACTCGAGCTCACAACTCTCAGCTGATGTGATGAGTCACAAGGATTTTTTACCACTAGGTCACCTCCTTAGCTGCATGGTTAACAATTTGGATATTAATTAGTGGGCATTTTTTTTGTGCTAAATATTCAGTTTCTGTAAAATATATTATTGAAAAGCTTTTGCCCCAAGTTATTTTATATAGTAGTCTGTAAGACTCAAGTTTAGCAAACTCGAGTTCTAATTAAAAATTTAGTTTAGTGAAATTGAGTGTTAATAGGTGCTCACCTGGATAATTTGATGCGGTATTTAAAAAAAAAATATCCCACACGAAACTCAAGTTGATTAAACTTGAGTTTCATATCTTTAACTCAAGTCTACTAAACTTCAATTTTGTTTCTTTAGTTCTTCTTAAAGATCCATGTGAGTGCCAATTTGCTTGTTTAGCAAACTTGAATTCTAAAATGGATTATATAACTAAATAACTTTGGGTAGAGGCATTTCGATAATATATATATATATATATATATATATTTTTTGTGTGTGCAAAAACTGAATATTTGTAGAAAAAGTTCCATTTTTAATCTTGTACGGTTTTACCACTCGGAAATTAATTTAGGCCGTTAACAAGGTAATCCCAACTCCCAATCCAACCCAACCCAAAAATCTAGACTCAACTTACACAGCCCATACGGCCCACTCAAAATTCCAATAAAATCCCCACAAACCCTAGCACATTTATCTCTCTCTCAGTGTGCCTACCTTCCCTTCTCCCATTTGCAAAAGCCACAGACACAGAGAGAGAAAAAAAAAAAGCTTTCGAAGCTGTGAAAGATGAAGTACAACCCAAGAGTCACGAGCTCTCGCCGCAAGAACAGGAAGGCTCACTTCACCGCCCCATCAAGCGTGAGGCGAGTCCTCATGAGCGCACCCGTCTCCACCGAGCTCAGATCCAAATACAACGTCCGATCCATGCCGGTGCGTAAGGACGATGAGGTCCAGGTCGTGCGCGGCACCTTCAAGGGTCGCGAGGGCAAGGTTGTCCAGGTGTACCGTCGCAAGTGGGTCATCCACATCGAGCGGATCACCCGAGAGAAAGTGAACGGCTCCACCGTCAACGTCGGTGTCAACCCTTCCAAGGTCGTCATCACCAAGCTCCGCCTCGACAAGGACCGCAAGTCGCTTCTCGACCGCAAGGCCAAGGGTCGCGCTGCTGCTGATAAGGAAAAGGGGACCAAGTTCACTGCCGAGGATATCATCCAGAACGTCGATTAAAATCGGTTCGAACTGATAACTTTTGTCCTACATTTCTTCTCTGCCATTTCTACTTTTTTGCTTTCGGTTTCCGAGTTCAACATTTTACATTCGGATAATATATTTTTGTGCCTTTTGAGAATCTATCTATCTATCTTTTTGAAATGACAAAGCAGAAATGATAAATGACTATCGTTTTTGTTTTCATTACTGTGTCCTATAGTTTGCTTAAATTCATAGTTTTGTTTGGAGTGTTGTAGTGGATATTGCTTGATTTATCATCAGTGGCATTGATTCCGAATTGGGTGTGCTATATCATTGGTTAAGGAGTACCATTACAACCTGAGACCTTGTTTGTGAAACTATGAGGAAGTAGTATAGGGACGCAAATTTTGTGCCGTAACTTGTACCACGATGTACAATTCTGATGCAGTTGATTGTGAGTGGTAAAATTATCAATGCATGCTTTCGTTCTTGAAGTCTAGTTTGGATACCACCTGAGAGAATGTGTTTTTTGGATGAATTTGTATATTATTCAACCTAACACAAATGCTATCAAAACCATGTTCAATCTAAAACAACGAACTACATATTCATCCCCTAAGAAAAAAAAAGTAAGAAAAGAATCCAGTTCGGGATGTTTTACCTCGATCCTTACTCTACCTATGTATCCCATCTTCAACAATATGGGTTTGATCTTGTAGATTCTAGCTTTTGTTTCATACCATATATGATGTATAATGCTAGCCTAAGCTAGCTTTAGAATGTCTTCAACTCTTTGCCTTTGAGATTAGCATTTACCCAATTAAGCTCAACGTTTCAATCATGAATTGGTCTTCTTATCATGCATTTATCAGGCAGTCTATAACCTTTTATTGAACATACAAGTAAAACCTAAATGATTATGACTCTTCATTATGCTTCTAAAGAGAGAGAAACACGCACTCTCACAGAATGTCTCTAACCTTGCAAGCCATTCTTGTTAGCTTGATTGGGAACAGGATATTTAGGCACAACCATAGAGAACCATTTCCATTTCTACGATTTTACTTCAAACTCTTATGGTTAGAGTTTTTCTTTCAACTCCATGAGCACTATGCTGGTATTGAAATGGTCAATAGGCTTCTATTCTTTTATTACACACTGCCTGTGCGCTTTGGTTCCCTGTATTGATTTCCTTATTCAATGAGCTTATATTACTTATCAAAAAATAAGCTTCTTTTCCTTTTAACAAACAGAACTCAGCAAGCCATCCGTCTTGAGTCTGGCCAAGTAAAAATGTTCCACATATATCTTATAATAGAAGCCATATTCCACTTTTCAATTCTTTAGGCCTAACCTCATTTCTTGTAGGAACATGTAGAGCATGCAAAAGCTGCTTTAGCTGTATCCATGCACCCCTTACAGATATTTGCATTAGATCTATGCTCAATTTGCCCCAACCATTTATACTGAACAATTGAAGCCTACCAACGTAGAATAGATCCACTGCACTCTATTTTGGCAGAAATCTTTGAAAGGTTGAAAATCCTAAAGCTTCTTAATGCTGAAAGCTTCTCAATGGCATACACTTTAAAGTATAGAAAATAAAATAGGTCAATGGAATCATACGAGCTAGTAGCGGACCTCGCAGAAGACCCTTCTCTATGGAATAATACTCGTGAAAGTTGCTTGAGTAGAAGTGCAGGACAAATGAAATCATTAAAGTGAGAGACTATCCACATAAGGTTCTAGATATGCAAGATACATGAAGATATTGGTTAGGCCTTTTGTCTAACCAAGATTTTGGGCTCAATAGCGATGGTTGTGGGCCTTGCCCATCTCCAATCGATAAATTGACCTTTTTTTCAGGAGGGCTTTATGCATTTCCTGTGGATACATAAGTACCGCCAAAGTTTTCTTTGCTTTTCGATATGGACATTAGGGCCAAAGCGGAGCCATGATTTTATTTTTAAGGGAGTCAAATTAAAAATATGATGATAAAAAAAAAAAAAACTTTTTGCATATAATGTATTTTGTTATATATAAAAATATATTATAAGAATGTCAAAGTTTGGTTACGAATTTGGTTGTAGTCACTGACTATAGCTTTCACTAATAAACAACTATAATTTTTACTAAAAAAAATGGTTACGTATATTCTGAAAATCTAATCATTGGAGTGTGTGTTCTCTATGTCCTTAACAAGAATGGCAATTTTTGTGCCAATAAAATGTTATATATTATTTGATTCATAAATTTATATATTTTTTAATGCTTAATTTTAGACTACAAAAACTTGAAATTTAAATATTTAATTAATGATGTAGTTATTAATATTTGATATTTTGGAAATTTCACAAGCATGAAGGGTCTAAGAAGAAAATGTAATTTAATGGTAGAAGATTTGTTAAAATTCACATCTAATAGAAAAATATCGAGTAAAGTTGTAACTATTTTCTACAATTAAATTTGTAATTAAACGTTGTCCTTTAATAATTATTTGAGATACAAATAAAAGTATTTTCTAATTCCGTAAGTCTAAATCAAACTGGACAATTGTGTGCTGAGATTAACCAAAAGATTGGGTAAGTAAAAAAGAAACTCATTCATTTTGTTGTGAAGCATATGACTTAATTATTTTAGTCATATATTTTCACAATTGGGGGTTTGTGGTGGTTGTTGCAAAAAGCAAAGGAGCCAAAGAAACTCGTTATTCGTAATTTTTTGTAAGATTTATATAAACCCTAGACTTCAAAATTTTAAATGGGTTTGGGTTAGCACTCCTAGGTATTGAAAGAGATATAAATATTGGACCTTGTTAAGTTGCATATCTGTAGATACCGATGCCGATACCTTATTTTGCAATCATTGGAAAAATTTAAAGGGCAAGGCTAAAAATCTTCATTTACATGTGCGTAAATTTAATCTAAAGTAAAAATTCATATCATAATGGGTCATCATGGATTCATTGATCAAGTTGTCATAAAATCTTAAGTTTTGACCAAGTCACATAAAAATATGATTTTCAATGGTTAAAATGATTTTAAAGTGAGCTTAAATGTGTGGAATTAAAATTGATTGATTTTGATGGGTTCTTAAGAGGAGTAATGGCCAAGAGCCTTGTAACTTAAATGGTTAGTACTTCTTAGTGTTTTCAATATAGACATCTAATGTTTAAATCCTTTAACTCCCAAACATTGTAAAACACACACATGCGCGCGCACATATACACAAAGAGGAATAATGAAATTCAAATAAAATCTTAATTCTCATTAGTTTAATTGAAGGGTTAATTATCGTCATGCATCATCCATTAGAAGATAACACAAGTTAGGGCCTGTTTGGTTAAAGGATGGAAAAGTGAGAGTATAGAAATGGAGGAGGGATAGAAAAGTGGGGGGGGGGGGGGAGGAGAATAGAAGAGATTTTAGTTTTCTCTCAAAGTGTTTGATTGGAGGTGAAAAAGTGGATGGATGAATAATTTTTTTCTTTAATTGAGCAGAAAAATGAGAGGACGGAAAATGTAGTTTGTATACATTTAGTCTTATGCCCCTATTAAATAAAAAAAAGGCAACAAATTAGCACAAAAAAATGATGAACCAAAAATAAAACCCTAAACATTTGGGAAAAAAAGGGATGAGAATTACCTGAAAAAGGCAAAAACTTAAAAAGAAAACCAAAGAAAAAGAAAAAAGAAAAGAAGAAGAAAAAAAAACATATTGGTAAAGGAAAAGGACAGAGAGAGAGAGAGAGAGGGAGAGAGAGAGAGAGAAGAAAATGATAAAATCTATGTGAACATTGCACATGGGCTTTTCAATCTACACGAGCAAAAAATTTCGTTCAATGTTCTCTTTAGTTTTCTTCTCGATATGGGAAGAAAACACTCCAATTTCACCAGTTTTCTCTTCTAAAATCACTCCAACCAAACACTCAAAAAATTATTTTCTCTATTTTTATCTCCCCTTTTTTATCCCCCTAAAATCATTCCAACCAAACAGGGCCTTAATTGAGGAATTTCTTATGATAACAAATTATTTATTCATTTTTCAAAAATAAATAATTAGATTAATAATTTGGAGGGGGAAATCCAATTAGAATCATTTCATTCAAAAAAGAGTTCATTTTTATTAAAAAAGGACTTATCCTTTAAGTAGTAAAAAAATTAGAATAAATTTGTATTGGGTGCATAAAAATAAAAAATTTTGAAAACTAGGGTTAAATTGTTGATTGACACGTTGACCGAGCTTCGAAGTACTAACTAGACCCTTCTATCTCTTGAATGGCAATTTGAAAAGTCAAATCAGCACTTCCATTTCACACCTCCAAAAGGGGTGCATGGGCTAGAGGCAGAGATTTGTTAAGTCGAGCCCATAAGAGAATTAGTTTAAGATTTCTTAATTTAACTTGATTAATTATTTAAGTTTTCTTTGTGTAGAAGAATAGTTTATTCCTTGTCAAAAGAAAGGTATTCCTTGTCCAACCTAAGGTAAATTTCATTCATTGTCTTACTAAGAAAGGTGTTTATTGTCTATCAAGAAAAGAAATGTGTTCCTTATCCGTTAAGGAATATGTGTTGAAGCTTTATATAGACATGAACAACACAAGGAGTAACTATATTTTGTGGAAGAGTTAAGAGTACAATGATTTGTCTAGTGAGAGAGACTAAGCCTTGTTTGGTGTGTTAATGAGAGAGTACCTTTGGGTGTCTTCCATTAAATGATTAAATTCTTAAGTCTCTAATAACTTAAGTTTTTAAGATAACCGCATATGTAGAAAAAGAGGGAAGGAAGAACAACCGTTTGACTTTGGCACATGAGGTGGGGGCTTTGGCTAGGTAACATAATGGAAATGTATTGGACTGCAAATCCTGGAATGACGGTTCGACCCCGTCCTTGGCCTCGGGGAATGGCGAGCAGCGCGGAACTTTAATGAATCAAATGGCATAAGCATAAGGGGGCTTTCCTTTGTTAGAAATCCACAGACAACATTCTGGAACTTCCAAACCAAAAAAATGCAACATGAGAAGGAGCTTTTTACGTTACGCCTCAATAGTATTGGTGTAAGATATACATGTAGGCTATCTATCGGGGACGTAGATGTGAAGCTCTTAAATCTCTAATGTGAAGCTCTTTGTTGTCTGAATTATTTGTAGGCTATCCATCGGGGAGGCTAGACAAAATGGTTTATGGGAAATTTGATAGACATTTCCGGAATGCAAACATTGTCAATGGAATTTTGATGTTGATAGGGTTCAAACGTGGTGTTGAATTGTGATATAGATTCGTATAGTTTTAGGCTATTATTAGAACTATTGACCTTGAAGATTTTGGATATCATGCTAACATTGATGTTGGAATGTTCAGACTTGAAAAGGAATTATGAAATGATTTCTAATTAGGAAAATCTACCTTCTAAACATTTAAAGAGCGTTGATTTGGGGCCAAATAATTGGCCAAATGGTATATGCATGTATCAGAGAAATTGTAGAAGTCACATTTTAATATTAATTAAAATTAATGAGTCATTACGATGTATGAATGCAGTCACACTTTTCTCTAACAAGTTTCATAATTATTAATTTGTTTTTGTTTTGTAGTTTTTTTTTTTTTACTAAATAAAAAAAGTGAAATTTTGAGAGCAAGTTACTTTGTACCACGACAAGTTAATTAAACTCCTACACTATATGGCCTCGCCAACCTTGATACTAAGTCATTTATCATAACTCAAACTCAAGCGTTAAGGTAAAGTGGGCGAGGTGCTTGACCACTAAATTCCCATCATGAGGTCATAATTATTAATATGTGGTTCTACTCTTGATTTGTAAATTAAAAGGGATGGACAAAGTGAAACTTTGGTTTTGTTTGTTTTGAGATTAATATTTTCTAGAAAATGAATCTTTTTCTAAAAAGTATTTTCTAGAAAACTATCTTATTTTCCAATTTTTGTTAGTGAACTTAAAATGAGTTGGAAAACTATTTTTTGACTTTCCCTATTTAGCTTGGTGTGAGATAGTATTGTTTTTCAGAAAATTTTAGTAGAAACCAACTGTATTTCATGCTAAGCTAAATAAGGAAAGTTAAGAGATACTTTTCTTTGACTCAATTTTTTTTTCTTGATACTATCAACACAAGAAAATAGATAAAATTATCCTACATAAGGTTTTCCATATATAAATAAAAAAACAATTTTTTTTTCAATTACAATCCTTAGCAATAAAAAGAGCACTTGCACTGACAACATACAATATTTTTTTTGAGAAATAATTACAACATGTTGCTAATCCCGCAGCTCGAACCCTTTCCCCCCTAGACTCCCAAGCACTTTGTACACGGAGAGGTGCCAATTCAGCTACAAGGCCTTTGGCGACAGCATACAATTCAATCTTTAGACTAGTAGTAACTAATATAGAGCCTGCGGTCCAGTGTCCGGTATCGATGGTTTGGTTATTGCAACCTTAATTTGATTGTACCACTTGGCGGGTTAGCCATGTCCCACACTGCCACATAGGCCCTACACATAAGCCCTCCATTGCTGACCATCCTGGGCACCATAAAACAACAAAATCCATCCATCATTTTAATAATTCCATATGTAATCCCATTTTTTTGTTTTTGTTTTGCTGAATAAAAAAAGGTAGGATCATGGAGGTAAATCACATCCTACCAGACAAGATATACCATGAGATTCCCTCATTAGTTTGTGGTCTTGGTGCTAATGAGTCCCGTGCTACTTGAACCCAAGCGTTATGGCGAGGTAGATTAGATGCTTGACCACTAGGATTTTCAACCGGGTTCATATCATCATATGTACATAGTATACCATTTCATAGCTCCAATTACTACCTTTTGAATACTATTAACCCAAAAAAGAAGGCATACTAATATCCAAAATAATACCTAGTAGTATCACTTAAATGGGATTAATGTATAGCTAATATGTTAAAACCCCAAGGATTAGTTTAGCCGTTTTTAGTCTCGTGTGATTTATGAAGTTATTGGTTTAAGTGTGAGTTGGATTAATTTTTTAGTTTATTTACATTTGTATAGTTTTTTAAAGCTTCATATTATCTTTAGATAAAACTGTACATTTATCAATTTTCAAACAAATAAACAAATAAACTGTTAAACTTAAAAAGAAGTTAATTAACCCTCCTTTTCTAGAAACAAACACACACATATAAATGACAGAGAATGAGATTCAAACACAAAGGCACAAGATGTTAACTAATCAAAACACAAGTGAGCTAATTATATATAGGCATATAAAACCATAGAAGGTGTTAGAGTGACTATAAAATGATTAATTGGCAGACTTTGTCAAAGTTTGGATAAATGCACAGTTAAGAACAAGAAAAAGAAGGCAGATGCAAGCATTGAAGTGAAGAATGTTTGAAGAATTAGCTCAGGCAGAGAGGCAGAGCAATGGAACAGAGTATTGGAAGAATATACATGAAGCTTGCTAAACGACTGAGATACCTGAATTCTAGTATACGACTTGTAGTTTAGCTTTAAGTTAATTAGAACATGTAAAGATGGACACGTGTAATATTGGAATTGGTTGGATTGGTTGTTTAGAGTGGATCCGTATGGTGTGGAGTTAGTTATTTTGCATCCTTGTATGAGTTCTAGTATATATACATTGTACAATGAGTTCTAGCTTATCTTCTCTCTTTCCTAGCTCTTTGTTTTTCTTATATGGTGTCAAAGCTTTGTGTTTTTGTCATGGAGAAATACTACAGGTTAATTGGTTTTCCACCAGGATATAAGCAAAAGGGCAAGGTGTCCATGGCTAATCAAGTGAGTCTTGATGGTGATTCTGGTTAGTCTGAGGCTGCATCATAGTCTGGGTCTTTTCCTTTCACATCTGAACAATGCCAGCAGCTGCTATCTTTGTTGAGTTCTCATGCATCATCCTCTATCACTCCTGATGCCATTCACTTAGCAAATTCAACACTTTCAAGTATTTCTTGTGCTTCTTTCTAGGATTCTACTTGCCTTAGTTTGACGAATTCAATCTTTACTGAAAATCCTTCAAACAAAACAGCTTACAATGGAGAAACTTGGGTTCTTGATACAGGGGCTACTGACCACATTATTCATTCAATTTCATTGTTTACTAAGATCACTAGTTCAACTCTTCTTTTATGCATTTACCTAATGGTGAAAAAGTCTTTGCCACACACATAGGCACAGTCCAGGTCATTGCATCCTTGATTCTTGAGGATGTCATTTGTGTTCCAGCATTTTCCTTTAATCTGATTTCAGTAAGCAAATTAACCAAGTCTTTGTCATGTTGCTTGGTTTTCCTTTCCAATTATTGTTTCATACAGGACCTTACTTGCTGGAAAATGATTGGATTGGGTAAGCTACATAATAATCTGTACCTGCTGCAAGCTTTAGACAATTGCAAGTCCATTTCAGAAGCTTCTATTATCCTAGAGTCAGTTTTGAAGTCTTTTGTTAATTCTGTCTCTCATGTTCCCATTGTAACTAAGCATTACTTGTGGCATCTTAGACTAGGACATGCTTCTGATGATAAACTTCAACATTGTGTATCTGATATGTCTCCCTTTCATTCAAATAAAGATTGTGTTGTTTGTCCAATTGCAAAGAATAAACGCTTACCTTTTCCCAACTCTAACCACTTATCTAATCATGCCTTTGATTTGATTCACTGTGATGTATGGGGACCTTTTGCCAAAGCAACTCATGATGGTTTTAAATATTTTCTTACCATTGTGGATGATGCTACAAGGTCCACATGGGTTTACCTTATGAAATCTAAATCAGAAACTAGGCCTTTGCTGATTTCATTTTACAAAATGATACATACTTAATTTCAAACTAATATCAAAGTGTTTAGAATTGATAAGAGTTTTTCCTCAAGGAATTTTATGCTCAATATGGGATTGTTTATCAACATCCCTGTGTTGCTACTCCACAACAAAATTCAATAGTGGAAAGAAAGCATCAACATATCCTTAACATTGCAAGAGCATTCAAATTTCAGTCTAACATACCACTTTGTTATTATAGAGATTGTATTTGGACTGCAATTTACATCATAAATAGGCTACCTAGTGTTGTTTTGGATCATAAAACCCCTTTAGAGAAGCTTTATGACAAGGTTCCCTTTTATCATCACTTAAGAGTTTTTGGCTGATTGTGCTTTGCTTCCACATTGACTCACAATAGGTCTAAGTTATCCCCTAGGTCAATTCCTTGTGTTTTTCTTGGTTACCCTTTTGGTGTTAAGGGTTACAAGTTGTTAAACTTGATCACCAAACAAATTTTCATTTCAAGGGATGTTTCTTTTCATGAAACTGTTTTTCCTTTCATTTCTTCAGCCTATTCACTACATACTTCCATTTCTTTTCCTCATATCTGTCCTAATGTGGCTATACCACACAATCCCATATTTTCAAAACCTCTTACATCTTCTTTAAATGTTCCAGCTTCTGATTTTGGTCCTTATCAGGTGTCTGATCCATTTTTAGACTCTTCTGTTCATGTTATATTAGATTATGTCATGCCAGAACCCATCATACCGACTTCTAGTTCTTCTGATCTTGTCTTACTAGGTTCTATAGCACCTAGTTCTTTACCCCTTCCTCAAGGGCCATAACTTGCTACTCTTCCTTCCCTAAGAAGGTCATCTAGGCCTTCCAAACCTCCTTCCTACTTGCAATACTACAAATGCAGCAGCATCATGTCTACTGAACTTTCCTAGTCCAACCCACTCAGTAAGTCAGGTACTTCCTTAGTCCCTACCAAATATCCTCTTTTTGATTATATTGACACTTCACAACTCTCTCCTTCATATGCCAATTTTTGTTCTATCATTACCTCTATTTCTGAACCAAGATTCTATCATGAGGCTGTTAAGGATCCTAAATGGTAAGAAGCCATGAATGCTGAAATTGATGCTTTGGTTTCTAATAATACCTGGAGCCTTACTCCCTTGCCTTCCAATAAAAAGGCAATTGGATGTAAATGGGTTTATAGGGTAAAATACAAGGCTGATGGCTCTACGGAAGGATATAAAGCAAGGCTAGTTGCTAAGGGATTCACTCAACAAGAGGGGTTGGATTTTATTGATACCTTCTCACCAGTTGCCAAGTTGACTTCTATCAAGACCTTTCTTGCCATATCTACTGTGAAAGGTTGGCATTTGGTTCAATTAGATGTCAATAATGCTTTTTTGAATGGTGATCTTCATGAAAAGGTGTACATGCAACTCCCTCAAGGCTTTCACAGCAAAGGGGGGAATGTTGTTTGCAAATTGAACAAGTCTTTATATGGGCTTAAACAGGCTTCAAGGCAGTGGAATGCAAAGTTTTGTCCTATCATGAAGTGTCTTGGTTTTAAACAGTCCAAAGCTGACTACTCTTTATTTACAAAGAAGTTAAATGATTCCTTCATAGCTTTGGTGGTTTATGTTAATGATATTCTCATAGCTAGCAACAATATTCAAGCAGTTGAGAAGCTTAAGACTTCTTTAGATCAACACTTCAAACTTAAAGATCTTGGAGGTTTAAAGTATTTTCTTGGACTTGAGATAGCAAGATCAGACAAGGCTATCACTTTATGTCAACGAAAGTATGCTTTGGAGGTCTTGAAGGATGCTGGAATGTCAGCTTGTAAGCCTAGCAAGGTGCCTATGGAGCAGAATTTGAAATTAAGCAAGTTTCAAGGAACAGAAGGTTGGTGGGCAGATTGCTTTATCTAACTATCACTAGGCCAGCTATTGCATATCCTGTTCACAAACTAAGTTAGTTCATGTCAAAACCCAAGAAACCTCACTTAGATGCTGCATATAAAGTGCTACAATACATCAAGAGTTGTCCTGGTTAAGGTATTTTTCTATCAACTGCATCAGATTTCCATTTGAAGTCCTACATAGATGCTGATTAGGCCTCTTGCATTGATACCGGGAGGTCAACCACTGGATATTGCTTCTTTTTGGGTGATTCTCTCATATCATGGAAGTCCAAGAAATAGTCTATTGTGTCTAGATCTTCTGCTGAAGTAGAATATAGGGCAATGACTGTTACTGTGTGTGAAATGACTTGGTTATTAACATTTTTGAAGGATTTAGAGATCTATCATCCTCAACCTACTCTATTGTTTTGTGATAATCAAACTGCTATTTATATTGGGGAAAATCCAGTGTTTCACGAAAGGACCAAGCATATAGAAGTGTACTGTCATGTAGTAAGAGATAAGGTGCAAGATAATATTGTTAGGCTGCTTTTTACTCCTACATATTCACAATTGGCTGATTTGCTTACAAAAACTCTTATCTGTCAACAATTAAGATACTTATTAGGCAAGATGAGTGTGGTGAACATACATGGTTCAGCTTCTCATCTTGAGGGGGAATGTCAAAGTTTGGATAAATGCACAATTAAGAACAAGAAGAAGAAGACAGATGCAAGCATTGAAGTGAAGAATGTTTGAAGAATTAGCTCAGGCAAAGAGGAAGAGCAATGGAACAAAGTATTGGAAGAATATCCATGAAGCTTGCTAAACGATTGAGATACCTAAATTTTAGTATACGACTTGTAGTTTAGCTTTAAGTTAATTAGAACATGTAAAGATGGACACATGTAATACTGGAATTGGTTGGATTGGTTGTTTAGAGTGGATCCGTATAGTGTGGAGATAGTTAGTTATTTTGCATCCTTGTGTGAGTTCTAGTATATATACATTGTACAATTAGTTTTTGATCAATTAATGCAATTTACAGAAATTCATTCTTCAATCTTTTCTCTCTAGCTTATCTTCTCTCTTTCCTAGCTCTAAGTTTTTCTTATAGATTTTAACAACTTAATAAATGAATGTCTAAAATACTTTTTTTTTTCCTAATTGGTGACATATTTATAAGATTTATGTAATAAAATTAGTAAAATTCCTAGTATTACTACTGTGATGTCGTTTTGTCCGGCAATATATATAACCACTATATATAGCTAGGTAGTGAGGATAATTGCAATTCTCATGGACCTTAAAAGTTAAAACAGTAGGTAAGGTTATAGGTTATAAGGTTCTTCGGTGGTGGTGATGGAATGAGAGAAAAGTTTCAAAATCCGTACCTGTTGGTTGGTGTAAGAGATGAAGTGAAACAAATGACGGAGCAAAGACAAAAAGAAGTCTCTGGTTAGAACACAACAAATGAAAGGTAATTATGAGTAAAAGAAAGTTACATTTGTAGAGAATGTCACTTACAAGATTGTGGAGCTAATTTCGAGTAAGAAGTTCAAGCATTGCTTGAATTCCATTATTGAGCCTATGTTTTGTTGAGGACAAGGTGTGGGAGACCTTTACAGCTCTACCCACTAAGTCGGCGAAGACAACCCAAAGAGGCACAAGTGAAGAAACCTCATGAGCTGGAGGTGGAGAATTTTATGTTGTGTTAATTTTTGTCTGTGAGATTTTTTTTGGAGGGTTTGTTTGTGAGAAAATTAGTGATAATTGTAAGCGTGGTTGAAATCAGTATTATTAGATAATAGTGGATTTTGGTTAATGGTGCAGCAAATACAATTCTTTGCAACTCATGTAATGACAGTTAATGGTTATTCTAGAAACTCCAACAAGGAACTAAAAGCTCCTTGATCTTCATGAAATCTACCATTTTCACTTGAATTTAAACAATACAGAAATTGACTATCTTCATTCTACGAACCATATCCTTTAATTCCTTATGCTTGGAGAGGTATTGGGCCACTTACATTACATTTAATAAAGGTAGATTCATACTCATCACTTATGTACACACTACATGCATGACCCGCTTTAACAGAATCCCATAGAGGTTGCAATATCTAAGAACTTTGCTACTTTGGTTATTGGAATATCTGAAGTTTTTTTGTTGTCTGAGTGATTTGTAGCCTATTTATCAGGGAAGCAAGCCAAAATGGTTTATGGGAAATTTGATAGTCATTTCCTGAATGCAAACATTGTCATGGGAAATTTGATGTTGATAGGGTTAAAACTTGTTTATGTACTTGAGAGAATATGTTTAGACCCCTTTGACAGATTGTTTAACCTAATTTATTAACCAAGTGATTACTTAGATTAATTTCCATATCTAAGTTAAACACAAATAAATCATATTATGCAAAAATGCGGAAAAGTAAATAACACCATGATATGATTATCTGGGAAAACCAATGAAACCAAATGTTTCAAGGTAAAAACTTGGAAAAGATTTGACCTAACTATCCTCAAGGTAAACCAAATCCACTATAAGAGAATTGAAGGTTTTACAAAAGATTTAACCCTAAATCTAATGCTACCTCAAGTAGTAACTAATTGACACGATCACGTGCAAGCTCTAAAACACAGACTCCTTCTATTTTTGGATTTACATCGACACAAGCACACCCTTGCTTGTAACTTTGAGATCTCACTCAAAGGTTTTAGATCACATTTTCTTGTTGATCTTAATGCAACAATTAGTTTTACCAATCCTTGATTGTAGTTTAAGCTCCGGTTGATGAGAATCAACAAGCATTCAAAGATCCGTTACATGTTTTAGTTGAGCCTATTACTAGAGCAAGATCCAAGAAGATCAAAGAAGCACTTAATGGACTGATTCAAGAGATTTGGGTTGATTCTAATGCAGGACATTCCAAGCTTGGCCCAAAGGAAGATAAAGGCGTAATAAATTTAATCCAAGCTATTGAAGATTGACTTTCTAGCTCCATATCAGTTAATAGATATTTTTCCTATTTTGGAGCTGCTAATTTTAGACCAAATCTACCTTAATTTTAGGCTTTTATTATTTAGAATGTTTTTTTTAGCTACTTTCCTATTTTGGATCTGCTAATTTTAGACCAAATCAACTTTGATTTAGGGTTTTATTATTTAGTACATTTTTTATATCTTCTATTTTTAGTCATGTCTTATAAATAGCATGCACTCATTGTAATAGAAGGATTATTGAATAAAAAGTAGAAAAAGGTGGGGCTTTGCTCTTCTTTTGGTTCTTCAAGAACTGTGAACTTATCAGAGATTCTTCCTTGTGACATTCAAACTTTATACCTTCGATTTGTGATTCAATTATAATCATTGGGTCAAAGTCTGTTACTTATACTTTTGGTTTGTGTTTCACTTATAGACGTTGGGTCAAAGTTCTATCAAAATACGAATTTTAGCTTTCTTGGGCAAATATTCCAATATTATTTGTTGGGTTTCAAAGCACGTCGATTGAGGTTTGCATCACCAGTAGAATCTTGTGTAGTTAGAAGGTACAAAACCTCTCAGATCTCACAAAGAGTAACACATAAGTCTTCCAAAAATCTTCAAAACGTGGTTAGAATTTCCCTTTTATATGTAAAGAAGTTTAAGTGAAACCCTAAATGTCTTCGTAGAGATTGGACTGAAATAAACTTCTACAGAAAACAGTGTCTGCGATTTTCGATCGGTCGGGTCTAATCCTCGATCAGTCGAGAAAGATAGAACTTGACTTCTCCTTTTCTGCAATCAGCTGGACTTCAAATCTTGAAACACACTTATTTAAGCATTGCCTAAACTCTTAGATTAGACATGTTTTGCGCTTAGTTTGCCAACACAATACAATCATGATTCTAAAAATTAATCTAAATTTTTAGAAACTAATAACACTGTTGACCTTGGAAGTTTTTGGAAGCATCATGTTAACATTGGTGTTGGAATGTTTAGACTTTTTTATTTTTATTTTTATTTTATACAAGACAGTTCTATTCTAGCCTAATTTAAGTGTATATGTGTGTAAAACTCCCACTTAGAGACTTGAACTCCTGCCCTTGCCCCCTACACCCTACAAGCACTTATACTTGTAAACCATTATACCAAGGGTGTGCAGTGGTCATATTGGAATGTTTAGACTTGAAAAGGAATCATTGAATGATTTCTGAACAGGAAAATCTACCCTGGCTGGAAAGCATTCAAAGAGTGTTGATTGACCAAATAATTGATCGAATGGTATATACATCAGAGAAATTATAGAAGTCACGTTTTAATATTAATGAGTCACTATGACAAATGAATGCAGTCTCACTCTTCTCTAACAAGTTTCATAATTATTAATTTGTTTTATTTTGTAGTTTTTTATCAGGGATTCTTCCTTGTGGCATTCAAACTTTATTCCTTCGGTTTGTGATTTAATTATAATCATTGGGTCAAGGTCTATTCCTTATAATTTTGGTTCGCATTTCACTTATAAACATTGGGTCAGAGTTCTATCAAAATTTGAATTTTAGCTTTCTTGGGCAAATATTCCAATATTATTTGTTGTGTCTCAAAGCATGTCGATTGAGGTCTGCATCACCGGTAGAATCTTGTGTAGTTAGAAGGTACAGAATCTCTCAGATCTCACAAAGAGTAACACTCAAGTCTTCCAAAAATCTTCAAAACGTGGTTAGAATTTCCCTTTTATATGTAGAGAAGTTTAAGTGAAACCCTAAATGTTTTTGTAGAGATTCGACTGAAATAAACTTCTGCAAAAAACTGTGTTTGCGATTTTCGATCGGTCGAGTCTAATCCTCGATCGGTCGAGAAAGACAGAACTTGACTTCTCCTTTTCTGCAATTAGCTGGACTTCAAATCTTGAAACACACTTATTTAAGCATTGCCTATACTCTTAGACTATACATGCTTTGCGCTTAGTTTGCCAACACAATACAATTATGATTCTAAAAATTTAATCTAAATTTTTAGAACCTAATAGCACTGTTGACCTTGGAAGGTTTTGGAAGCATCATATTAACATTGGTGTTGGAATGTTTAGACTTTTTTATTTCTATTTTTATTTTATACAAGACAGTTCTATTCTAGCTTAATTTAAGTGTATATGTGTGTGAAACTCCCATTTGGAGACTTAAACCCCAGCCTTTGCCCCCCACACCCCACAAGCACTTATACTTGTGGAGTAACCATTACACCAAGGGTGTGCAGTGGTCATGTTGGAATGTTCAGACTTGAAAAGGAATCATTGAATGATTTCTAAACAGGAAAATCTACCCTGGCTGGAAAGCATTCAAAGAGTGTTGATTGACCAAATAATTGATCAAATGGTAAATACATCAGAGAAATTATAGAAGTCACATTTTCATATCAATGAGTCACTATGACAAATTAATGTAGTCACACTCTTCTCTAACAAGTTTCATAATTATTAATTTGTTTTATTTTGTAGTTTTTTTTGGATAAACAAAAAAAGGTGAAATTTTGGGAGCAAGTTACTTTTTACCATGACGAGTTAAACTTCTACGTTAGATGGCTTCACCAACCTTGGTACTACCTCACAACTCAAACTCAAGTGCTAAGGTGAGGTGAATGAGGTGTTTGACCACCAAACTCCCACCTAAGGTCATAATTATTAATTTGCGGTTCCACTCCTAATTTGTAAATCAAAAGGAATGGCCAAAGTGAAACTTTCACTCCATTAATTTGTTTTGACATTAATATTTTCTAGATTATAAATCATTTTCTAAAATGTATTTTCTAGAAAGCTATTTTATTTTCCAATATTTGGTAGTAACCTTAAAATGAGTTGGAAAACTATTTCTTGACTTTTCTTATTAAGCTTGGTGTGAGATAATGTTGTTTTCCAGAAAATTTTAGCAGAAAACAACTATATTTCATGCTAAGCTAAATAAGGAAAGTTAAGAGATAATTTTCCTATGATTCAAATTTTTTCCTGATACTACCAAACACAAAAAAATACATAAAATTATCTTTACGTAATATTTTCCATTAAAACAAACAAACAATATATATATATATATATATATTTTTTTTTTTTTTCTTTCTAAAATTACTAATCCACAGCAATACATAGAGCACTTGTGTTGACAAAGCATATAATACATTCTCTAGACTAGTAGTAACTAATATAGAGTCAGTAGTCCAATGCCCGGCATATCAATGATCTGGTTACTTAAACGTCAAGTAATTTGATTGTACCATTTGGTGGGTTAGCCATGTCCCACACTGCCACGTAGGCCTTACGCATGGCCCTCCATTGCTGACAATCCTTCCGCACCATAAAACAAAAAGATCCATCTATCATTTTATTAATTTCATATGTATACCAATTTATTCTTTTGCTGAATAAAAAAAAGAGGGTAGGACCATGGAGGTAAATCAAATTCTACGGTTGATACCTTATTTTGCGACCCGCATTTAACCTCACATATAGGGTAAAAGGGTAATTTCACCTTAGAAATATGCATCTTGATTCTAGTTATTGGATCTTTAATTTCATTTAATCAAAATGATCTTGAAGTTGTAATGATCAAATCGACTAGTCATAAACCTTAATCAGACCATCAGATTGAAAGTTATTATCAAATCAAATTTTAATGGCCTAGATGCATTATCACAAATTGAGTCCGACTATATGTGATTATGAACAATTAATATCAATTGGTTATGATTATAATCAATTTGAGATTAATGACGTGTCATAATTCGATTAGCTAGAACTACATTTTATGGTAAGGTTGCACACATTTAATCAATTAAATAGTCAAGCATTAATTATTCAATGAGTAATTTGTGCAATTATATTTTAATTAGGGTAGATTTGAAACTAATTAAGTCTGAAATGAGCAGAGACGGACCCATGTTAGGGCAGAGGGGGACCATGGCCCCCCCCCCCCCCCCATTTTTTAAAAAAATATAGCACTATATGATGTCTGTCCTCTTTGTCTCTATTTTGCCACTGTGATAGACTAATAGTGCAATATGTTTTGTGTGTGTGAGTTTACTGCGTACTTTTTAAGAAGCCATCCTTTGTAATAATGATTGAGTCTTGACTCTTGAGTTTGAAAAAAGAGATGGTCAGATAAGGACAAATGTGATAAAAAAATAAAAATAAAAAAGAATAGAAAAACTAGAAACTGGCAATCAAAGAGTGAAGCCTGTGAGAACTATATGAATCAAATTTATGCAGTGGTTAGTAATAAATATTATTAATTGATAACGCTTGTTTGTTAGTTTATTTTATGAATTATTAACATTAATGATGTTGTAGCTTGTGGGGTATGTTTGTTTGGTTTATTTTTTGGACTAAATTTTGAATTTATAGAGCTATATAATATGGAAATAATGAAACTTTTATTTGAATATGATGAGAAAATTATCTATAATATTTGATTTTTTTAAAGAGAAAAAATTACAAATAATTTCAAATTGATAATGCAGCACTGCCTCTAGTGTTGATGTCCCAATTCGTGAAAATTTTCAAACAAAATTTCAAAAAATTGCCACCGATTAAATCAGTATCAATCCAAATTGTGAAAATATGAGATTATAATGTTAATAAATAGGATGAATTTCGACAAAGCTTGAGTAGATGTTAGTTTTTATTTTCATCAACTTTTTTGTGTTTATACTTTGGCCCCTCCCATCTTCGAATCCTGGTTCCGTCCCTGGAAATGAGAGTGATTGGAGTCTATTAATGTTAATTGGAAACTAATTTGGGACCTATTAATGTTAATTGTGCTGAAGTTATTTTCTAACAAATGACCTCGGCTTACTATTTCATTGATATTTCTCAGAATATTTTGAATCTATGAATCAGATTAATTTTCCCAGAAACTAGACTCCGGGGCTTCAATTTGAGCACAAGAACAAGACAATTCCAATCAGAATTGAGTAAAAAATGATTTTTTGAAGTTGGCTCTACAAGCTATTACAGTAGTTACGGGAAAACCAAATTTTTCTTGCTCCTTACTCCTACCAATCTTTACATTTAATGCATCAGATTTCCCCAATGGCTAAAATAAGGTCTAAATTCATGATTCTTTGTCAACCCTTATTAAATTAGCTTCCATTCATATTTTCTCCACCACTACTATATAAACCCCTCCTCTCTTCCATTCCAAGACAAAAAAAAAAAAAAAAACCCTCTCTTCTTCTCTTTTGAGTTTTAGTAAAGTAGAGTAGTCTTATCATATCTTGGTTTTCTTAAAACTCAAGGTATTAACTGAGACTCACTCTCCCTCTCCTAGATCTTCTTTTCCTCCACCTTTAGGACCTCCATCAAGAGTTTTCTCTTCTACTGTATGGATCTTGCATGAAGGTATAATCCATTTCCCTAACTTGTTTTCTATGTTGCCATGATGAGAATTTAATATTAAAACATGATAGTAATTATTTAAATTCCCTTGAATGTTTGAATGTTCTTAAATGTTTTTATGTGTTCTTCACATGTTCTTGATTGGTCATCACATGTTCATACATAACATTAGTTTTGGTCTTAAATCCACATGAAAAACATGAAAAAAATGTTTGTTTAATAATTTTTTCAAATCCTTAAATTTAGAATATCACCATCCACACATATTCACTAGAATTTATTTTTCGATTCAAATGAAATGCTTAATCAATTGAATTAGGGTTTATCACATGCACACACATTAAATTCAACATACAAATTGATTGATAACATATTGGATGATGTGATATGAATGCTGGCCACCATGTCTAGAAGACCAGTTTCACCGGGTAAGTGGGTGTCTAACACCTTCACACCTTGTAACATAGCCTCCGAGCTTAGATCAAGGGTTGATAGATCAATACTTATCCTTGTAATTTTCAATTTCTAAATTGTAACTAGGAAACAAAGCCATATACTTTATCTTAGATTGTATCTAGGACCAAAGCCATTTAATTTACTATGATCAATGTAAATTCAATTTCAAATTAATAAAATGAGGAATTTTCAATTTTGGTTTTCTTATTTATTCCAATAATTAAATAAGTGGCAACTCCATTATAAAACCCTTAATCTAAAGGTAAAAATATAATCAGTCGAACCTCTATTTTGAGAGGCAATAACACGACTCCACCCATTCATGTGGGTTTGGCCCAATATCCAAAAAAAGGGCCAGGGGCGCGGTCTCTCACACCTACTAGATAGGATATATCAAGAGATTTCCTCATTGGCTTACGACCTTGGTGCTAATGAGTCCCACACTACTCGAACCCAAGTGTTATGGCGAGGTGGATTAGGTGCTTGACTACTAGACCTCCATACTGAGGTTCAAATGTACACAGTACACCATTTTGGCTAGCATTTCATAGCTCCAATTACTACCTTTTGAATACTATTAACAAGAAAAAGAGAGAACAAAAAGAAAAAGAATACTAGTATCCAAAATAATACCTTGTAGTATCACTTAAAAGGGAATAATATATAACTGATATGTTAAAATCCCAAAGGATTAGTTTAGTAGTTTATAGTCTTGGTGATTCATGAAGTTATTGGTTTAAATGTGAGTTGGATTAATTTTTTAGTTTATTTACATGTGTATAGATTTTTAAAGGCTCACTTTTTCTTAAGATAAAACTATACATTTATCAATTTTTGAACAAATAAATAGTTAAAACTTAAAAAAGAAGTTAACCCCATTTTTAGCAACAAACACACACACAAACAAGTGAGAAAGAATGAGGTTCAAACTCAAAAGCACAAGAAGTTGACTAATCAAAACACAAGTGAGCTAATTACATATGGGCCAGCCATATAAAATCATAAAAGGTGCGAGAGTGACTATAAAATGATTAATTGGCGGACTTTAACTCCTAATAAATGATCTTTGAAATACAACTTTTTTTTTTTTGTAATTAGTGGGGATAATTGCTAATCTCATGGACCTTGTACAGTAGGTTAGGTTATAAGTTATAAAGCATTCTCATTAAAAATGTTAAATGCTATAAATGCTAAATTTTAACATCAAGTTTGTAAAAAGTACCAAAAAATAAGTTACAACAAACATGCTAAACTTAAAAAAAATACAATCTGAGCTACAGTGAGCTTTCATCTTAATATTATTTAAAGCTCACTGTAGCTCCAATTTTTTAAAAAATATTATTATCTTAATGCTTGTAGTGGAAAAGGTGGTTTGTATAGTTGTTTTTTATTATATTAATGAGTAATTTATATTATTTTAAATAAGATGGTAAAAAAATAAAATTTTTGATGTTAAGTGTATTATAAAATGAGTTATTAAAACTGATAAATTGACTTTTTAAGACGTTAAATGTTAAAATTTTTAAAAGTTTTGATTGGAATGCTTTAACCGGAGTATTTGCATGCAATCCTTCTATATTCAACATCAATCACACCGTAAGGAAACAATTGCAAAGCCACGTTGGGACGCGTGCCAACCCTAGTTTTGTCTCCGTCACCATATTCAGTCACCACTTCATCAACGCATGCAATAATGTGCTGCTGTGCACTTAACCTGTTGACTCATTAACAAGGATTCAGATCAGGTGCAATACCTAGGGTAAAAAAAGAAGTGAAAAAGCAACTTTCAATTTCAACCATTAAATAAAATATATTAAAAAAGAGTTAAAGAGTTAAAGTTAAGAAGTAAAAAAAAATGTGAGGGGGAATGGGTGGATTGCACCAGGTGCAATGCCTTAGGTATTGCACCTGATCCAAATCCCATTAACAATTATGAATTTGGAAGAAATTCGATTTCATTAGCCTGATTGGATTCTTTGGTATATACATTGTGGATATTTTACAGAAGGCAAAATTATGAAATTAAAATTGTTTAAGGTTCTTCGGTGGTGGTGATGGAATGATAGAAAAGTTTCACAATCCGCACTAGTTGGTTGGTGTGAGTGTTGGAGTGGAACAAATGATAGAGCAGAGACAAAAATTAGTCTCTGGTTAGAGCACCACAAATGAAAGGTAATTATGAGTCAAAGAAAAGTTACATTTGTGGAAAATGTCACAAGATTGTGGAGCTAAGTTTGAGTAAGAAGTTCAAGCTAGCATTGCATGAATTCCATAATAGGTTGAAAGATAATAGGTTAGAGCACCACAAATGAAAGGTAATTATGAGTCAAAGAAAGTTACATTTGTGGAAAATGTCACAAGATTGTGGAGCTAAGTTTGAGTAAGAAGTTTAAGCTAGCATTGCATGAACTCCATAGTAGGTTGAAAGATAATAGGTTAGAGCAAGATAGCTTCAAATATGTTAGGAGACTAATTTATTCCTCTTAATTTTGGATCATTCATGTTTTTGAAAATTTCATTAGTTCAATTGAAAGATTTTATACTTACTTTAGTATAAAATTTGATAATTTGTATTTAAAATGAAATTTTCTAAGAATTTCACTATGAAAATGGAAACAATAAATTTTTATTTTATGAAAGATCACTATCAAACATAATTTTGATTGAAAATATTAAGTTTTTTTTTTTTTGGTTGGGTGTGTGTATATATATAACTTATCAACTAAAAAAGTGTGTATATATAATAAAAAAACGTGTGTGTGTGTGTGTGTGTGTGTGTATATATATGTATATGAGGGTTGTCTTGATAAATATGTTAGTGCCGCAACTTAGCCTCCCCAAACAAAAATTCCTAGCTCCGCCCCTGACTCCAATCTTGAGCTTATGTTTTGTTGAGGATGAGGTGTGGGGGGACCTCTACTGCTCTACCCACAAAGTCGGCAAAGAGAAAATCTAAAGAGGCACAAGTGAAGAAACCTCATGAGCTGCATGTGGAGAATTGTTAAGTCCAGCTCATGAATAGTTTAGAATTAATTTAACTTGATTAGTTATTGGAGTTTTCTATATGTATAAGAAGAGTTTATTCCTTGCCAAAAGAAAGGTGTTCCTTCTCTATATATATAGAAAAAAATAAAAAAAGAAATGCGTTCCCTAATCACCAAAGGTTAAGCTTTGAAGCCATATATATTGGCATGTACAACATGAGAAGTAACCTTGTTTTGTTTAAGAGTTGGAAGATAAAACTTTTGTCTAGTGAGAGAGTGATGTAGGACAGAATATGAAATTTAGTTTTTGTTATTTATTAAATTTGAATTTGAATTGTAATTTTTGGAATTTTTGGTTTAGGATTTTATTTACTTGATTTTAGGTGTTTTAATACTTTTTAGGTCAAATTAGGTTCCCATTATGATTAAGTATTAATTAAGATTTATTTTATAATTTTTTAAATTCTATGGAACCTTTGAATAGGTCTCCAAGTTTATAAACGTTTTTTCACTTTTAGATTCAGTTTAATAAAAGTGATTTTTTGGTGGATTCCAGACTCATTTTTCTTTGTGGATTCAAAGACTCTTGTGGATTCAAGGTTATCTCTTAGAAACAAACATGTTTTGTTTCTTACATCTTGAAATAGATGTGTTCTATTTCTCATAGGTATTTCGTTGCATTAGTTGGTATTAGAGCTATGATGACTTTCTCATGGTCTGATGGCTACTAAATGTGATGGTAGTAGTTCTAGTAACTGAAAGGTTAAAGCATAAGTTCTTAGGAAGGAACTCCTTCAACTTTAGTAAGATGTCCAACAAGTATTATGCAAACTATAGCCGACAGTCACTATCCCTCTTACTAGGAAATTTTCCCATCACAACACTGATTAATATACTCAAAGACTCACTCCTAAATACAAGAACATTCCATTTTTTGATGGGATGATGAGTAAGTTGGAATTTATTGATTGACTTTTTGATTTGAAAGGGTATTTTAATTTTTGGAAGATTTGTAATGAAGAAAGAGTATGACTTGCATTTAACAAACTAGACGGTGAAGTAGATGAATGGTGGAAAGACATTCAAATTGATACAAAGCGTTGAGGTAAGCTTCCAATTCACTCTTAGCAAAGAATGAAAAAATGTTAGCTAATTTATGGTTTTTGCAATATTATTATGATATACTAGATTATACAAGTGTGAATTATAGATTTGTATATTCATATGAAGAGGAATATGTTCAAAACATGAAAGGCCAAATGCAAAACACAAATTATCACATTAAAGTTCATGTGTCAAGAAAAGAAAAGGATTTGAGGGTTGACAAGATGCAGCCAATTTCTAAATAAAATATAGAAGTTTAAGAGGAAGCTTGTGAAGATCTCATTATAGAAAAAGATAATGAAATTGAGATTGTCGAGGAGATTAATGAATATCCTACTATAAAGAAATTTCTTGAAGTCGAGATGGTATAGATCGCTAAGGAAGAAATTGAAGATAAAATTGTTAAAGATCTCAATGTAGTCAATATAGTTGATTGAATGCCTTTGAGCTTCTATTATTTTGGTGGGAGGCAGCGGACCAAAATTTATTGATTTTTTGGGGTTTGAAAGGTTTGAAGCAATCATTGACTCTTATATAGTGAATTATGTCAATTATATGAAGTCCAAGTAACAAGAAGTTCAAGTTGCTTAATTGATGACTTTCCGGTTTTGCAAGAAGACTAAGAAGATGAAGTACTCAAAGTATTTATTTGCTTGGCATGAAAGATTTTAGATCTCAACTATTAACTCAAGGACATTTTTTTTCTTCTTCAAGTGGAGGGGCTAGATGTAAGACAAAATCCGCAATTTAATTTTTGTTATTCATTAATTTTGATTTTTAATTTTTGGAATTTTAGGTTATGATTTTTATTTGCTTGATTTTAGGTGCTCTTAATGCATTTTAGGTCAGATTATGGTTAGATATTAATTATGATTTATGTTAGAATATATTTTTTTGTATGTCAAGTTTTACGAAGCCTTTTAATGGGATTCTAAGTGTATAAATGTTTTTTCAATTGCAAATTTAGTTAATAAAAATATGAGTTTTTCTCTATTATTTTGTGCGAGGTTTTAGACCCATTTTTCCTTGTGAATTCAAAGACCCTCATGGATTCAAAGTTATCTCTCAAATAAAGCAAACACATTTTATTTCTTGCATATTGAAATAGTCTTGTTTTATTTCTGTAAAGTTGTGATTTACAACTATATTTTATGTTGGCGTTATTCCATGACAAAATGTGTTGTATTTACTTTAATTTGTTCCTTGTATTTTGTGGGATTTCATTGTATTGGGTTTAGTATTAAGTTGGTGAAGAATCGAGCATAAAATGAAGAATCAGTGGATTTTGCGAGTGTCTCGTTAGAAGCTAACTCGCGAAAGAGCTACGTGAGAAGCACATGCTGGAAGTTGAAGAGTCATGCTAACCTGGAGGATTTCATGAGTGTCTCGTGGGTAAGGCCATCCCGCGAGATACCTAGGAAATTCTCTGCCTGGAGGACTTTTAAGTATGATTTTCTTACCTTTCACCCATATTATATATACTTTCATTACCCACAAAAGTAAACGAGGCTATTCAGAGAGAAAAACCCTAGATAAGTTTTCGACAACACACACACCCATCTTTTAGATAGAGAGCTACTAATCGTTAAGGAGAAATCATTTTAGCCTCTTTTCTTTGTCTCTCTTATTGTTATACCTTAAGAGGAGATTTGTACCCAAACACAATCCACACCTTTTCAGAGTGTAGAGAGTGCTTTGGAACTTGGCAAGTTTTGGGGATTTGCCAAAAGAAGTCGGTGAGGCTTGGCAGATGCAATCAGATGCATTGCGGGATCTAGAAAACTAGACAAAACACGATTCCGAGAAGTTTTGTTGGAGTAGGAGCTTGGAGTGCTTAGGTACATTGGGAAGATTATGCTTGGAGGGTCACTTGCTATTCGTGTATCTCAACTTATTGTCAAGTGGATTGATTTACCACTTGGAGGGCAGCAGATAGATTTTTCACTGAGTTCTTCAGTTTCTTCTTCGATAACACATCACCGTATTATCTTTTCTTTGCATTTCTCTTCCCTTACTCTTGTGCTTTACTTTTATTGTTTGTTGATCATGTTTATGCACTAGAGTAGTATCAGTTGATTGCGCTTCATTTACTCCTATTTTCGTACTTAGATAAGTTAGAATAAAATTAACCAAGCCGTAATATTTTAAATTTGAGTTCTAAACAAGCTTTTGTGTTTTAACACAAATCCGAGCTTTCAATTTCTCCTAGATATTCCGCTACATTAGAGAGAGACTAAGCCTCTAGTGTGATAATGAGAGGGCAACTTTGTCTATATTAGATTGTGTTCATTTTTGTTTGAGAGAGTGGTTGTAATATTTATTATAGATGGTGGATTATGGTTAACGGTACATGTCACAGATATAAGTATAGAGCTTGCCAACCACGTTAAGCTTTGTGTGCTATTGTTCTGGATATTTTATCATTTTACGTGTCACCGCTAGCAAACCCAAATTCTTTCTAATGGCAATAATATTTATTCTAGAAACTCAAACAAGGAACGAAAAACTCCTTGGTCTTCATGAAATCTACCATTTTCACTTTAATTTCAACAATACAGAAATTGACTACCTTCATTCTACGAACTATGTCCTTTATTTCCTTCTGCTTGGAGTCTTGGAGAGGCATCAGCCTATCAGGCCACTTACATTTTATACAGATATGCTTATGTACACACCACCCCTTATATTAACAAGATCCCATACAGGTTGCAATATCTGTGAACTTTGCCAAAATGGATAACATTATCATGGTAAATTTGATGTTGATAGGTTTAGAACTCGTCTATGTGGTTTCCAATTGTGATGTAGTGTTAGGCTAATTAGAACTGTTGACCTTGAAGGTTTTGGAAGTATCACGCATTCATGCAAAGCATTGATGTAATTGGAATGTTTGGACTCGAAAAGGAATTGTATATGAATGATTTCGGATAAGGAAAATCTGACCTGGCTGCAAAGCATTTAAAGAGTGTTGATTGGCCAAATAATTGACCAAAGCATTAAAAGTCATTCTTGATGGCAGCATCAAATGGTATATATAGTAGAGAAATCGTAGAAGTCAAATTTTAGTGCTAATGAGTCACTACGACGTATGAATGAAATCACTCTTCTCCATCATGATACATAATTTATTAATTTGTAGTTCCACTCCTGATTTGTACATATAAGGGAATAGCCAAAGTATTTCCAAAGTGCAACTTTATTTATATTTTTATCACTGGTCCATAGCAATACATAGAGCACTTGTGCCGACAAAGCATACAGTACAATCCCTAGACTAGTAACTAAATGATTGACAAACTGTTCCAATCATATTCTAGTACTAATATTGGAATCTAATGAACGACAATCCTCTTATTTATTGAGCAACGCAAATTAAGAGCTAGCACAACTGAGAAAGCATACAATACCGTACCCTAGTTACCGAAAAGAAACCATTATCAAACTGTTCCAATATTAATCACACTAAAATATTATTGGAATCTAAAAAAGAGAGCTTCAAGTGAGCTGAATGTGTGAGTCATAAGCAACCCCAGCCTTCCAATCACCAGGCAGCTGAGCATTTTTTGACTCAACCCACTTTAAACCCCATCTGTCACTCACTTGGAACCTCAATTTGATTGGACCACTTGGCGGGCTAGCCAAGTCCCACACTGCCCCGTAGGCCCTACGCATGGCCCTCCATTCTTGACAATCCTCCTGCACCATAAAGCAACAAAATTCATTATTTTGATAAGAGTAGTTTTATTACCTATAGGGTACATAAGTGTATATATTGTTAAAAATAATTTAAATCGCAATTTAAAGTCACGATTCTAGTTATTTCAAGCCATGTGTATTGTGTGCACAACAAGTATTATTAATTTTATATATGTATACCATTTTGGCTATTATTTCACAGTTCCAATTATTACCTTTTGAATGCTACTAACAAAATACTACTATAGTAATATCACTTAAAAGGGATTAGTATATAACTAATTTATTAAAATCTTGAAAGATTCGTTTAGTTTTTTTTTGTCTTGCGTGATTCATGAAGATATTAGTTTAAGTGTGAGTTGGATTAGATCTTAGTTCGCTTACATGTGTATAGTTTTTTAAAAAGTTCACTTTTTTTATTTTAGATAAAACTTTACTTTTTCAATTTTTAACTAAGAAACAAATAAACTGTTACAAAAAGTTAACTAATTGAATAAATAAATAAAACTTGTAATACTTTTAATATCATTCTTTTTAAAGTGCACATACCTGCCACAATTCAACGGCAATGATGTCGTTTTGTCCAGTAACATATAATAATACTATAGCGAGGTAGCTAGGATAATTGCTATTCTCATGGACCTTAAACATGAGGTTGTAACCAGAGTATCTGCATGAGATCCTTCGGTATTCTATATCAACCACACCGTAAGAAAACAACTGCGAAACTACGTTGGGACGTGCCAACTTTGCATAGGCTCTTGGGCTGAGGATGAAGTCAGTTTTGTCTCCTTCACCATAGTCAGTCACCACTATGTTCACCCCTTCATCAGCGCAATATTGTGGTGTTGTGCACCTAACCTGATGATTCATTCACAAACAATTACGTGTATGATTATTGATACTACAGCAAAGGAGTCACTTTTTTTTAGTGCCTAACACAATTATTGCCCATGAACTTCATATAATATTCATATGAGTAGGGTTATGTAGTTCAATTATCTACTGTATCATTAAATAATAAATAAAAAATAATTATATCTTCATAAGTTGAAATTCTATCGTATCTATAAAGTATTATTTTAACTACATTTTGTAAGGTAGTTAAGTGGCTTCAATTTTACCTGATAGCATGCACCGCAACCAGTTCCATTCCTATACAGCCTAGACACTCCAGCCACGCTGCCATCATTGACAGTTCTTCCAAACTCGCTAAAGCCACAAGCTCCACCTATCACCATATATATATTGAGTTCAACTATAACATGATAAGCTAAAATTCTACGAACTGCTTGATTAGCAATTGTTAATTTCTTGCTCTCTCTAGCAAAAATCAATACAAATCTGTTGAGAAAAAGACTAGAAGTCCAACACACACATTTGCATAATATCTTAAATGTAACAAATTAATGCACGTACTTGGAGTCCCATAGCAATCAGGGCTACCATAATAGGTTGCTCTTGAGCGGGTAAAAGTGTCGTCAGAGTAACACAGTACTGCAAGCAAGAGTACCATGACACAAAGAAGAAAGACTTGGTTTTTAAGTGCAAATCCCATGTCTTAAGAGACCAAGTTTCCTAACACTAGGAAGATACTATATATGAAAATGGGACTTCAGTAATAAGAAGCAGAAGAATTTAAATGAGAATGAGGTAGGCTATGAGATGGGAAGCCAAGAAATAACATCCCATATTTATAGTTGGAGTCTCGAGGGAATGTGTTGAGATAAGAGGCAGCTATAGCTACTTTCTTCCACTTGGGATTAGGGAATGTGAAGTGGGGCTCAATATTTAGATTAAGAATTTTACATGTACACGGTACACCCTCTTATTGACCCCTTAAGACCATCCTATAATGACTTGTATCTATTGCTCTAAGAAAACGATTTAGAAGAAATCTGACCAACTTTTTCCTTGTTTTGCTTTTTGGCAAGGCTGCCTGCACCTGCGGTTTCCTTAATTCTGTGTCTAAAACCTTAATTATTGCTTTTGGAACTAAATCACTTTCTTTCGATTCTAATTAGTCAACCATATTTGCTAAGTATTATTGTTCAGTAACATTTTCCATTTTCTCCGATGAAGAAAACGTGGATTCAAATTTCTCTCTTTCATTTGTTACATGTATCGGGGTGAAAAAAAAAGTTCATCCAGATTAAATGGTTCTGACCAAAACTACTTAAGCAAATCCAATTAAGTGTAAACACAGTGAGATCAAACAAGAGATTGCTCTGCACGTTTTTTGCAGGATGTGGAAGAAGCTAACGAGAAGTTTCGGGCATGTGCAGGAATCTACTCCTACCCCATTATTTGACAATAGGTTTGGCCGTTTGGCAACATTCTTGTCCTTACTAATTTTTTAAGGATATCTATAATTCAGCGTGAAAGAGTTGAAAGTTGTAATATCGTGTCCGTTTGGAATTTGTAAATAGTACTAAAAAGTACAGACCCATAAATAGTAGCAAAAATAAACTGAATAATAAAATAAACTGGCAAAATTAAGCCATGCCAAACACACACATCATCAAATTGAGAGAAAACTCAAACCCTGCTTGAGAGGACTGAAGTGGTGACAAAAGCAAAGTTATCTGATTCACAGCCTAAGACGCACATGTACGAGTATGGGACCACGGGTAGGTACAAGATACGATGTTATGACAATTTTTGAAAAAATAGAATACAATGTAGTGGAAATATGTATATTAATTATTTATTGAATATGTTTTATTACGTATATATTTTTCATATATATATATATTGTTAACTATATAACAATTAGGAGTAGTTATAGATAACAAAATGAATCCATGAAATTAAATAATGTTTAGAATATAAATCAAACCCAAAAGAGTAAATAAAAAAGAACTAAATAAGTGTTCAATATTAAAACTAATATATAAAAAATATAAATAAATTCTTGCAAGTTTAAGCTATCTCTTACTATCAAGGGGTTGAATTACAACTGTATTTTAGTCATATCACGAGTGTATACAGGACGTATCGACACTTTTTTTCGAAAAAAAAAAATAGAAAAGAAAAGGATTGGAACACACATGTAGAGGTAGCATGTACAATCATATTGAATACGGATAGTTCAGCAAAAAGGAGTATTTGTGCACCCTATATATTCACAACTCACAACCATATAAATATTTATTCTTTGTATGTTGTTTCAAATGATTGAATCTAATCAAACATATCATTACATAGATATTTTGAATTTTTTTTTTTTTTTATTAAGAAATCAAGAAAATCAGTTTTTTTATTCTTCTTTTCCATTGGGATGCACTTTTGATATCATTTTAAGTCAAATCTACAAAGACATGAGGTAATTACAATTGAGTACCCTTTGAAAAAGACAATTCCATGCATAGTTTACGCATGAATAATTGTTAAGAATATTACAAATTTTGTTACATAATTTTTACAAATAAATGTCTCAATCACAAGAAATTAATTCCGACAATAATTTATGATATTATAGATATCTAAAAATCTCGTATTTATTTGTCAAACTTTTTTTTTTTTTTTTTTTAAAATCTTTTATTTGTCAAACTAAAATGCAAAAACATTTGGCTTTAAACAACTGGATTAACCCACAGCCACCAAAGCCATCATTAGGTTTAGTTGTAACGCACTAAAAGGTTCTGCTATACCTATAAGTAATATAACTATATAACTCAAAGATATGTTTCCTCGTGTCAAAGTTCGGGTTAGTGGATTTGGGGTATTAGCACTCATTATAAGTCATAACTCCATTACTGGGATTTCGAAAACAACTTGGTCAGTAACTTTTGGGGTACAATGTGAATGTGGCTCAATTTTACTTTATCATAGATCACCCTTGGAAAATTGTCTCCTTGCCTCAAAAGATGCTTTTATGAAAGGGCTAGCAAGTTATCTTACGCTAAGAGATTTTTCTTCTACTCCATGAGCACTATGTTGGCATTGAAATGGTCAATAAGCTTCTACTCCTTTAGTACACTGCCTGTGTGCTTTGGTTACCTGTATTGATTTCCTTACTCTATTAAGTTATATTATTTATCAAAAAATAAGCTTCTATTCCTTTAACAAACAGAACTCAGGAAAGCCATCTGTCTCGAGCCAGGCTAAGTAAAAATGTTCCACATATATCTTATGATAGAAAGCCACATTCCACTTTTCATTTCTTCAGTCCTAACCTCATTTCTTTTTAGGGGCACGAAGAGTATGCCAAAGCTGCTTTAGCTACTATAGTTGTATTCATGGACCATTACAGATAAATGCATTAAATTCATAGATATTAAACCCAAACTGTTGGATCAGAAATTCGGTGACCCGGCAACTAGACTAGTCCGGCTGTTTAAATGGATTGTTTATGCATATGACCCAGTCAAACCCATCGGGTTAATATTGACTCGAGTAACCTGGATAGGTTTATATAACCCGGTTGGGTTTCTAAAGTTTGTAAAATTACATTTATAGGTTCACTTTATTGACTTTTTTGTTGTTTAATGTGTTATAATATGGTAATTTAAAGAGGAGAAAACCTTAAATAAAAAAAATAAAAAAAAAAAAAACTTCTTTGTCTGTCTTCTACCTCCAAGACTCACGTCTTATCAAAAGACTACTTTGTTATAGTGAAATCTTGATTTTGAATTACAATTGCAAATTTAATTTAAGCATATGCCTATTTTTTTAATTTGCATATTTATGTTATAATTTATCAAACTTATATATATATATATATATATATATATATATATATATAGAAAGCAGAAGTCCATAATGATTTCTATAAGAGTCAAACCATTCCACAAGCATTGCTATAACTGTGGAAAAGAAGGACATTTCAAGAAGGATTGTAGGGCCAAAGCAAAGTCTTATTTATTTGACCTTGTGGTTTGATCAGTGACCCACTAGTTGAACTGATGACCCAATAACTTGACTCATAGATTAGGTCAATGTTTGGCCAAGTTTAATAACTATGATTAAGTCTTTGCTCAATTTTCTTGAAACTTTATGCTATTTACAGCTTGAACAATAGAAGCCTACCAACATAGAATAGATCGATCCACTGCACTCTTAGAAGATATTTCGGAAGAAATCTTATCAAAGGTTGAAAATCCTGAACCTTCTTAATGCTGAAAGCTTCCCAATACATAGTCTGGATTGGAGCATGTCTTCCTTAAAATTCAGAACGGGGAGGACTTTATTTTTCAGTATTCAAGACCTCAACAAAGAATCGAAAGAAAATTAGATTTTGCTTTCATTTGCCCTTGAAGCAAAATGGTGTCTAAAACTCATTCAAAACTATTAGAGTCTGTATCTGTATATTTGTGTATGTGACTGTGCTATAGGTCGTTTATGTACATATTAGGATAAGCAAGGATAAGCTACAAGTAGTTTAGCTAGTTAGTTAGTTGCTGAATATAGCTGTGAGGTTGTTAGGTTAGTTACAGTTTTCTCGCCCAAGTCTGTGTATATAAAAGGGGCTGAGCTATATTATTGTATATACCTTTTCATTCAATAGATAATTCATTCATTCAATCTCTCCCTCTCTTCCTCTCTCTCTCTCTAAACTACAACTTCATTCCACCATTGTTGAAGCTGTGTGATCTGTATTCTAACATGGTATCAGAGCTGAGCTAATTCAGAGAAGCTTCAATTTGGTATTCTCTGAGATTCTTAGCTCAATTAGTACTCAAAACTTATGATTTTATGACTTCTTTGTCATTGAATTCCATAATGACCCATTATGATAAGAATTTTTATTCTAGATTAAATTTACGCACGTGTAGATGAAGATTTTTTGCCTTGGATGCATAAAATGACCATTTTGGCCCTTTAAAATTTTCCTATGATTGCAAATGAAGGTATCCGTATCTACAGATATGCAACTTAACAAGGTCCAATATTTATATCTCTTTCAATACCTATGGGTGCTAACCTAAACCCATTTAAAATTTTGAAGTCTAGGGTTCTTTTTTTCTTGAATGAAAAAATGTGTCTCCATTGTGGGCTTATCGACCCCACATCACGTGATGGTAATGGGTAATATCACGTGTACCACACAGGGCCTTATTAGGACTAACGCTTGAACCGCTTTTCTCCGAGTGCCGAGGCAAGAACTCCTACCATCAAGCTACACCCCATGTGATAAGTCTAAGGTTCATTTAAATCTTATAAAAAAAAATTACGAATAATGAGCTTCTTTGCCTCCCTGCTTTTTCCAACAACCACATACTACTTGTGAAAATAATTAAGTTACATGCTTCACAATAAAATGAATTAGAAAATGAATGAGTTTCTTTTTTACTTATCTTTTTCTTAATCTTAGTACACAATTGTCTAGTTTGATTTACACTTATAGAATTAGAAAATACTTTTATTTGTATCTCAAATTGTTGTAAAGGACAAAGTTTAGCTCCAATTTTGATTATTGACAATGGTTACAATTTCACTCAGTATATTTTTATTAGATGTAAATTTTGATGAATCACCATAAGATTATATTTTCTTCATATACTTTTCATATTTGCAAAATTTCTAAAAGATCAAATATCAATAGCTATATCATTAATTAAATGTTTAAATTTCAAATTTTTATAGTCTAAAATTATGTTTAAAAAATATATTTATGGATCAAATAGTATATAACATCTAATTGATACAAAAATTGACATACCTATTAAGGACATAAAGAATATGCACTCTAATGGTTAAATTTTCAAAATATATGTAGCCAAGGCTGTCAAAATCGAGATTCTACATAGGATCGTAGGAGGCAGGTGGAATCGTAAATCGTAAGATCCTACACTATTTAAAAAAAAAAAATACATATTGGTATGTTAAATAATCATATAAATTATACATTCATTGATATAATTACCATACATCACTACATCCATTTATAAGCATCATTTAAAGAGGCCAAAAACTTCAAAATGTGACACTCTATGGGGATATTTTTTATTTGGGTCCAACTCACACCTCTTTACATTGGAGTGAAAAAACTCGGTTTATTAGGATTTTATTTTTCATTTAGGTCTAAATGAGCCTTCTATCAAGTTAAAGAAGATTACAAGAAACCAATGTCATTTAGGATCATTAGAATCATACGATCCTACTGATCTTGAACGATCAAAAGATCCTTGAAAGATCCGGATCGTTTTGGGCATGTGAGATTATAAAATCGTAGGATCCAAATCAAGATTTTGACAACCTTGTATGTAGCTATATTGATTTCTTTAGTGGGAGTTATTGTCAACAGCTACAACCAATTTCATAGCCAAAGTTTGTCATTCCTATAAAATATTTTTATACACAACAAAATACATAATATGCAAAAAGGTTTTTTTTTTTATTATTATTATTATCTATATATATATATATAACCGAAGCTCTGCTTGCTCCACAATTTTCCACGTCAGCATAATAAAAAATAAAATTAAAAACACTTTTTCAAAAACAAAACCGGATACTTACCTAAAAAAAAAAAAAAACCAACAAAACCAGATACTTATCTTAAAAAAAAAAAAAAAAAAAAAGAACTTAAGAGACACGTTTAGGACTCTTTTCCTATTTCAAACTCTAATTAGTTTAAAACCCTACACACCGAGTTCAGACGTTGCCTCTTCAACAACCAAGTCTTCTTAAGGAATTTTTATCACAAAATGCCAACCTCTATCCTCGATTGAGTCGCAGAGATCCCAGCCTTTGACTAATTTGAATGCAACCTGATCAGATTCTCAAACTAAACCCTCTCAGATTCAACCCATCCTAACCCTAAGGGCCAGGAACGACTTTTATCTGTATTTTACGGGTAATTTTGAAAGTCAGGTGAGTTTGTCTTTTTCATTTTTTTCCTATCGCTATCTATTGCTAGATTTCCTCCAGTTTTTCTCCCATTGACACCGATTTGTGAGTACTGATAGAGAAACACGCATGGAAGAAGAAACAGAGAGGAGAAAGAGAGGAGAAGAAGAAGAAAAGAGGGATACTGGCAGCAGAAATTTTAGGGATTGTTATCTGCTCCATCACAAATCGCAGAGAAAGGGGCATGGGAGGGATCCTTCTCACAAATCCCAGACACTCAGGATTTAATGTTGTAAGTGGGGCATTAGATCTTTCATGATTTTCAATTAATCACAAAATGATTTGTTGATTGATGGATTACAATATGCCTCCATGCTTAGGAACTTGGAGGAAAGAAAGGAGGGAGAAAGGGAAAGGAAGGTTGCAAGTGACAATGAATTGAATTTCAGGTACTTTAATGGATGCATTTGAAGTGTTTTTGGGTGTGTTTTTGTTATTTGTTTGTTAGCTTAATTAATGGTATAAGCTAGATGAAAGATGTGGCCATAAAACATGATGTCATTTTTAGTATGAAGTGTTTGTCTCGAGGGCAGAACCTTAAGTAACTCTAACTGAGTGTACAAAGATGGATGGCCGCATATTGTTTGTGTATAAGGAACGCAACCTGAGTGCATATGTACAACTATATTTTAGATTGCTTTTGTTTCTTTTCTGATTTTGTATTATGTATAATGGTTGTGAAGCGAAATTTCTTACCTTTCTCTCAAAAAAAAAAAAATAATAATAATAATTGGTGATTGTGAAGCGATGTGTATTTGTTATTGTATCCATGTCAGAGGTAGCCCCATCAACGTCCTTGGTTAATTGTAGATGTGGGTTCAGATGTGAAAACAAAAGAAATCTCCATTAATTGTAAGTGTTTTCCTTATTTCCAGTGGATCATCTGGAGTTTTATTATCTTGGGAAGTTTGTATGTACCTCTCAAGGTCAAGGTTGTTCTTTGTATCTTTATTTTGTTAGACAAGAAGCGGAAAGACTTATACATTTATACCAAGGGTCCAGCCAATGCCTTTGTAGTTGTTGTAGAAAAAACTTATCCAATGATCAACAAGGCTTAACCTCCTATGTTTTTGAGAGATTATGTGCCCACATAAAAAATTTTTCCAATTATCAAGCTGATTCTCTTATTTGTAGCTCATTGAAGTGGTTTTTTTTTTTTTTCTTTTTTCTTTTCTTCTTCAGTTAAATTGGACTACTAATTTCTCTTTTGGTTTTTCTGTATGCTTTTCATCTGCTTCTCTACCCAAGGACAACTGATTGAAAGTGAGGAGAATTATACACCTCCTCCAAACCGTTTTACTATTGTTTTTTAGAAGATAAAATGCCTCTTAGATTGGTATTTTTGAATGAATTCTAAAGTAATATTCATCAAATCCCTAAAGAAGGGGAAGCAATATGGAAATTAGGATTGGTGAGAACCACAAAGAGGCTCTACCTAGAGATGAATGTTTGGAAGCTCACTATATGCATTCAACTGAGTATCTACTATTGTAGTTTACTTTTAATTCTTTTTTCTTCAATCCTTTTATGATGGTTGTTGTTGAAAGGTAGAGATAGAGTTATTTTTTGTTGTTTTTTTTGGTTATTTGTTGGCTTATAAATTCTATTCAGTTCTTTTATGTGTTTCTATATAGTTTTATAGGCTCTATTCAATACTGTTAGGGGAAGCAATTGGACTTGCTTGGTGATTTTGTTGAAGGAGCTTATAGGTATTGATAAATATTATTATTATTTAAAAATTTTCATCAATTATTAATATACAATGAATCATTTGATGCTATTAAAAGAGAATTGGATGTCAAATTGTAGAATAAATTGGGGTGGGGTTATTATGAATTTTATTGACATTAAGAGTGTTTGGTTTTACATTGTAAATCTTTGATGAATTGGTATAATTTGGTGTTATACTTGATACTAATTTGGCAAAAAATTAAGTAGCTTGAAGAAGTTGAGAAAAGAGAAGAGCCTAAGAAAGGGAGGAAATACATTCTTGAAAAGTATTGGATAAAGCTTGAAGATGTAAGCACAATTGTATATTTATTATATTTATTGATTCTTTTGTAATACTTATTAGACCAAATGTAAGAGCACATTATGATTATTGTAATATATTACTTCATAATATTTGTATTTATCTCATTTTTAATATTACTTCATAATATTACATTTTTCATCTTATATTAGAGCCAATTTAGCTTTCAATAATTGAAATTTAAGAAATGTTTAAACCTGAACATGTTAACATTTGATTTAAAACAATCCCGTGCATTGCACGGGTTAGCGACTAATTATTATTATTATCATCATAGTTTTAATTTGACTCCCTTAAAAATAAAACCATGGCTCCGTTTTGGCCATAATGTCCATATCGAAAAGCAGAGAGAACTTCGGCTTACTTATGTATCGATATCCACAGGAACTGCATAACTCCTAAAACAAATGGCCTAGAATTTCTTGTTTGGTGATGGTGCCACAAGGCCCACAACCATCGCTCTTGAACCCAATATGTTGGTTAAACAAAAGGTCTAACCAATATCTTCTTGTAACACCATCTTGCATATCAAGAACCTTATGCGTATAGTCTCTCACTTAAATGATGTCATTAGTCCTACTCAAACAGCTTTCATGAGTAACTGAACGTGCAATGCTTGGTCAGGAGCTTGCGAAGAATCGTCATAGAGAAGGGTCTTCTGCGAGGTATTCTGCGAGGTCTACTACTAGGATGTATGATTCCATTTATTTTCTATACTTTAGAGATGATTGGTTTGCCTTTACAGATTCAAAAATAGGGTCAAGCTTTGTATTAGTTTTCAAAAAAAAAAAAAAAGTTCCTATTAATGGTAGTTTGGAAGCTTATTTTGATGGTAGGAAAGGTCTACTCCAGGGTGATCCACTATCAGTCTATCACAGTAACTGCTTATCAATGGTACAGAGGTATTTTCTAAGCTTTATCTAGCATCTGATTAAACTTTAAACATAACTTAGTTTTTTATCTAAAATGTCAATGGCTTAAACTTTCCTAATTGTGTTTTTCTGTTCATAGTGCTTCAACTTATACCATTCAATTAGTTTTTGTTAGAATATAGATCACACAGCTTCAACATTGGTGAAATGAAGTTGTAGTTTAAAGTAGAGAGAGAGAGAGAGAGAGAGAGAGAGAGAGAGAGAGAGATTGAATGAATGAATTCTGTATTGAATGAAAAGGTATATACAATAATATAGTTCAGCCCCTTTTTATATACACAGACTTGGGCGGGAAAACTGTAACTAACCTAACAACCTAACAGCTGTATTCAACAACTAACTAACTAACTAGCTAAACTACTTGCAGCTTATCCTTGCTTATCCTAATATGTACATAAACGACCTGTAGCACAGTCACATACACAGATATACAGATACAGACTCTAACACTCCCCATCAAGAGGAATGGTAGATGTTAATCAAGTTCATCTTGGACGAGAAAGAGAAGTTACTTTTGGCTGAGGGGCTTTGTGAACAAATCTGCTAATTGATGCCTTGTGGGCACATGAAAAGTCTTGATTACTCCAGCTTCTATCTTTTTCCTTATAAAGTGACAATCAAGTTCAATATGTTTGGTCCTTTCATGAAACACAGGGTTAGCAGCAATGTACAATTCAACTTTACTATCACAGTATGGAGAAACTGGATGTTTGTGTGTGTGACCAAAGGTTTTGAGTAAAGCAATTAATCATACTATCTTACTGGTCACAGTAGCCATAACCCTATATTCAGATTTTGCAAAAGACCTTGAAACCACCTGCAGCTTCTTGCACTTCCAGGAATTAAGGAGTCTCCCAAGAACACACAAAATCCAGAAATGGACCTTCTAGTATCCACACAAGCAGCCCAATCTGCAACACAATAGCTCTTTGTTGGGGTTTGTGGAGCCTAGTTGTGTTTGATCTAGATGATGACCCGACTTAACTCGAAATGATGTTGCGTGGCTTTTAATGGGAGATTTTCTAAGGCTTGTCCATGAGCGGCCCCTTGGAAAATTTTTTGGCCAAATTTGTAGCCCATTGTGAATCCTGTATGCAGGATATAGAAACCGTTTTTTTGGTGATTAAGGTTTCTCGATGTGTTTTTGAGAGAGAAAAAAAATGGTACTGCCGTACTTTGTATTTTTTCCTGATAATAGTGAAATCCCTGCAACTCTGTGGATATAGGCAAATTTTCGAACCATGTAAATACTGTCTTGTACGTGTGATTATTTTTCTTTTGGCTTGTGTTTTCTCTATTTTTGTTTCTCACAGGTTTGAGAATTTCGTGTTATTTCCCTACACTTTTCAGCTGTAGCTCAAATTGTGCAGACAATAATAATCCTTATCCAGGTGTTTTCTTTAAGTATTTGAACACCTTGTAAACTGCTTGAAGATGAGGCATTTTAGGTGCTTTCATAAATTGACTGAGCTTGTGGATAGCATAGCTAATATCAGGCCTTGTTAATGTTAAATACAGGAGTTTCCTTACCATTCTCCTATGCAGAGCAACATCTGGAACATCATCTCCATTTGCACTACTCAATTTGACAAATTGGTCCATGGGAACAATTGAGGGTTTGCAGGCTAGCATACCTGTATCTGAGAGTAGGTCTAAGATGAACCTTCTTTGACATAAAGACAAGCCTTCAGTGGTTCTAGCTACTTCCAATCCCAAGAAGTATTTTAAAGTGCCAAGGTCTTTCAACTTAAACTTGTTATCTAGAAATAGTTTGAACTCATTCACAGCATCCACATTATTACTAGCAATTAAAATGTCATCAACATAGACTAAAAGAATGATGATAGAACCTTTCTTGACTCTAGTGAACACTGAGTAGTTTGATTTGGATTGAATGAACCCATGCTCAATGATAGTGGATGAGAGTTTGGCAAACCATTGCCTACTAGCCTGCTTGAGTCCATATAAGAACTTTGTAAGCTTGCACACCTCCCCCTTGCTGCCAAAACCATGAGAAGGAACCATGTAGACCTCCTCATTCAAGTCTCCATGTAAGAAGGCATTGTTCACATCGAACTGAGTGAGATGCAGCCAAAGCAAGAAGGGTCCTAATAGTAGTGAACTTCACAATAGGTGAGAAAGTTTCATAAACGTCAACACCCTCAGTTTGGATGTACCCTTTGGCCACCAATCTGGCCTTATATCTCTCAACAGACCCATCTGGCTTCAGTTTGACTTTGAAAACCCACTTGCAGCCAATTGGGACATTGCCAAGAGGAAGAGGTGTCATAACCTAAGTGTGATTTGCTTGCAATGCATCAATTTTATCTTGCATAGCATCTTTCCATCTAGGATCTAAACAAGCTTAAGCATAAGTATCAGGTTCTTTATGAATTGTGAGAGCAATGGAAAAAGCTTGATTCTGAGTAGAAAGTTTGTCATAGGAAAGACAAGAGGAAAGAGGATAGAGAATACCTAGACTAGATGCAAAGGAATCATCTGATGAAGAGAGTGAATTTGAGACCAACACTGGTGTAATAACAAGATTGTAATGATAGTCTCTAAGATAAGTGGGTGGCTTATGCACTCGAGAGGATTTTCTAATAGGAACAACATCAGAAACAGGAAAAGATAAGGACTCAGATTGGATAGGATCACTAAACAAAGGATTCATATTTGAACTAACATTAGGATGAACAAGCTTGGGAAATTAATTAGGTGGAACAGCTGTATCAGATAGAGTGAAAGGTGGAGAAAATTCTGTAGAAACATTGGTTTAAGGTGGATCAGGAACACAGGACTGAGGTGGACATGGAATGATTCACTGGAGTGGAGTTAACAAACATGGAAACCCAAGATTTGAAAGGAAAAATGTTTTCTTTGAAAACAACACCCTAGACAGAAAATAGGTCTTAGAGCTCAAATCATACAATTTGTACCCTTTAATACCATGTGGATAACCAAGAAAGATACAAGCCTTAGTCCTAGGATCAAAATTAGTTCTATTCCTAGAAAAAGTAGAAGCATAGCACAAGCACCCAAACACTTTTAGGTGTGAATGGACAATGGAATGACCAAGCAATTTTTCATAAGGTATAAGATCATTCAATAAAGGACTAGGTATTCTGTTAATTAGGTAAGTAGAAGTTAGAACACAATCCCCCCAAAATTTAAGAGGTAAATTGGCCTGAAATCTCAAAGCCCTAGCCACACTTAAAAGATGTCGATGCTTCCTTTCAACAATGGAGTTTTGTTGAGGAGTTTCAACACAAGATAACTAGTGAAAGGATGGCCTTAGATGCATAAAAGGAAGGTAAAGCAAATTCTGGTCCATTATCAATCCTAATTACCTTGATGCTGGTATGGAATTGATTAACAACCATATTGTAAAAGGACTGAAGTAAACCAGAAGCATCAGACTTGTGAGACATCAAGAAGACCCAGGTACATCTACTAAAGTCATCCACAATTGACAAAAAAAATATCTTGAACCATTTAAGGAAGGAGTGGAATAAGGTCCCCAAATGTCAATATGAATTAAATCAAGAGATGTGATTAGAACAATCAAAAGGCAATCTCTTTTGTTTAACAAGAGGACAGACAATACAATCAAAAGCCTTATTTTTATTGCATGAAACAATACCAAGTGCAATAGATTGTAACAAAGACATTTTTTTAATAGAAGGATGTCCTAACCTGCTATGCCAAAGACTAGTATTACTCAAAACTGAATTAGTATTACAAAAAGCAACAAAATTCACAAAACTAAGAGAAGGAAGCTTGGAGAGGATATATGAAATAGATCTAGGCAAACTTGTAAATGCAAACTACAATGTGTAGAGACCTCCTTACTTCTTACCCAACCCAATCATCCTCCAAGGCAGTAGGTCTTGAATGAAACAGTAATATGAAAGAAAAATGCAACAACAAGATGGAGATTTGGTTAGTTTGCTAATAGAAACAAGACTGAAAGAAAAGGAAGGAATAAGTACATTCTCCAGAATCAAAGTAGAAGTCATTTTGACAATGCCAATATGAGTAACCTTAGCCATATCCCCATTAGGAAGTCTAACGGAAATTTGGACAACTGAAGTAATGGAAGTAAAATAATGAATTAAATGTACCATATGATCAGTAGCTCCACTATCAAGAATCCAATCAGTGGAGCTAAGGTGTGAAGTATCAATTTGTGAAGAGAAAATAGAATATTCTAATGAATGATAAGGTAGTTTTTGAAGATTAGTTGAAGACTTGATACCTGACATCTCATGCCCTTGAAAATCCATAGAAGGTTGAGTGATGATAGTGGCAATCTGATGAGCATCAAAAACAAAATCATGTGGTGCTTGAGTACCAAAGTGACTTTGAGAATTGAGCAAACCAAGAAGTTGCTGGTATTTTGCTTTAGTGAGACTAACTACTTCCTCAGAACAAGTATCGGTAACAGCAACATTGTTGGCATATGGAAGACTTCCACCTTGTTAACCTTTATTCTTAAACTTGTATCCAGGTGGATAACCATGTAGCTTATAACATTTGCTAGCTACATGACCCAAAAGTTCACAATGAGTGCATTGAGGTCTACCAAACTTTCCTTTGGAAAAACCTTTAGCAGAAGATCCACCATTCTTAACTACCAAGGCTGAAGATTCAGCATTAAACTTCTTCCCAACTTTTCTTTGCTTCTCATCTTGAAGCAAAAGAGAAAAGACTTTGCTTAATATGAGAATTGGATCCATAAGTAAGATCTGACTTCTCACAGTTGCATAGGTATCATTAAGACCCATCAAGAAAGACATGGTGCAACCTTCTACCTAATGACCACAAGAACAGGTCCTATAGTTGGAAAGTTCATCCCATAGCCCCTTAAACTTGGTGTAATAGGCATTAATGGTTAATGCATCTTGAGAAAGAGAACAAACCTCCTATTTTTGCTCAAAAATTTAAGGACCATTGCCTTGAGAATACCTATATTGCAAATCAACCCAAACTTCTCTAGCTGTCTTGAAATATACAACATTAGGTTGTAAATCTTTAGAGATTGAATTGAACAACCAATCCAAAACTATACTATTGTATTTACACCAAGCTGCATAGCATGGATGATCAACTGATTATGGTTTTGGTATGAAACCTGTTAGAACATATGTGATTCATGTTAGGAACATATGTTAACATTTTATGTAATTAGCTAATCCTTTGACAAAACACACTTTACTCGTAATTAGGTAGATCTAGGATGTGTTTAATACTTCAAGAAATAAAGTTTCAAGTTTAAGTGTTAAAGCCATGCAATTTTGTCCAAGAATCAAGTGAAGAAGTGTTTTTCATTAAAACTCGACAGCTAGTTCAACAGCTAGTATCTATCGAGATTTAAAAGAGTTGTTTCAGCCTAAGACTTAACAGCTGCTCGATAGATAGGGTATTTGTCGAGATTTATGAAGTTCAGTTTTTCAAAACTGATTTTCATCAAATCCGTGAATGTATGTTTGAGCTTTCTTTTCTCACAACCCTAAACATATATAAGGATTATTTGAAGGGCCGTCAAAGGTTGCATGAGTATTGAGAAAAGTCTTGTTCATGCAAATTGTGACCAGAGACAGAATTTGCCATAGTTCTTTTTTCTCTTGAAGAAGCTGCTGTGTTTGTATACCGTAGGGTTTTGTAACCAAGTAACTTCGTGATCTTCATCGTTTGGATGAACTGAAGGACTTTGTAGTCAACATCCTTTTTAAGTTGGCGATCAAGCTACGTGTTAGGATCCACGCATTGATTGGTTAGTCAAGTACTAGGAACCATGCATTGAAAATGAGAGCTTGTCATTACAAAACAAGTCCAATTGGGTATTGGGGTAAAGGTTCAACTGTAAGTTGGTATAACGTACTGGGATTCATTTACTTATAACCGCTTGTTGTGATAATAGTAAATTCTTGGGAGTGGTGACATTAAAATCACCTGGTGGGATTTTTACTTTGGAGGTTTTCCCTATTTGTAAACAAATCACCATGTCGATTTATTTTTCGCTGCATATTTAATTAGTTAGTGATTTGTTTGTGCTGCCACATACATTGCATATTAATTTGATTGATTAATTAAATTTGGCTAATTAATCAATTAATCCATTACAAGGGGTCAATACATTTTTGGCCTTTCAAGTGGTATCAAAGTAGGCACACTCTGATTAGGATTTAATCTTTGTTGTGTAATCCATTGACTCCTGTTGTCATGGCTGCCGTTGGCAAGAAAAGATCTCTCATTTCAAATACATCTTGCTTTTCTAATCTCTATTTAATTAAGTGTTTTAGAAAATGCAAGTCTAAAATTTATTTGAAAGCCATCATGATGATGATTGAAAAAAGATCTTAACATGACAAAGAAGAAACTAGACTGCCTCAGAATGAAAATATGCAGAGGAGTTCATTTGAGAAGGGCGAAGGCCTTAGTTGTAAATGGCAGATGAAAGAGAACACAATTCCTACAGATTTGTCATCAAAGCATGAAGTGTGCTTTATGATGAAGTCTGCGTTCAAAGTAATGGATACATGCTTGTGGTACCTTAATAGTGGATGCTCATGACACATGACTAGAGATCGCTCTCTCTTTAAGATCTTCGAGTCTAAGAAATGTGGTAATGTCACTTTCTGTGATGGGAGAAAATCACAGATTAAAGGAAAAGGAATCATCTCTTTACCTGGACTGCTGGATATTGCAAATGTGCTATACATAGAAGGTTTGAGAGTGAACCTGTTGAGCATAAGTCAAATATATGATCAAGACTTTATGGTGCTGTTCTTTAAAGAAAAATGTCTTGTGCTAGATGAATCTGAAAAGAAACTCATAAGTGGTATTCGCACTTTAGACAATTGTTATGGTCTAGTACCTGATGCTGATATTGTGTGCAATAGTATTCATTTTCCAAATGAAGACCTATGGCACAAAAGGATGGGACATGCTAGTTACAAACATCTCTTAATTGTATCTAAGCATGAATCAGTGTTGGGGATGCCAAAACTCAGTAGAGTGGACAATGTTGTGTGTGGACAATGCCAGCTTGGGAAACAAACAAAAGGTAAACATCCAAGTACTCAGACGTCTGCTACATCTAAACCATTGGAGCTACTACATATGAATCTCATGGGTCCAACTCAAACTAAGTCTCTTGGGGGGAAGAGATATATCATGGTTGTGGTAGATGACTTCACTAGGTACTCGTGGGTTATTTTTCTAAGATCCAAATCAGATGCTCCTGAGCACATAGAAGCCTTGTGCACAAGATTTCAAAATGAGAAGAGTTTAAAGATTGATCGAATTCAAAGTGATCATGGTAAAGAATTCAAAAACTCATACATGGATTCCTTTTGCACTAGATCAAATATATCTCAAGAATTCTCTGCTCTTATTACTCCTCAACAGAATGGTGTAATAGAAAGAAATAACAGGGTTATTTAGGAGATGGCTAAAGCCATGTTGCACAACAAACATGTGACTAGAAATTTGTGGGGAGAAGCTATCAACACTGCATGTCATACGGTTAACAGGGTCTATTTCAAGTACCAAGAAGACTCCCTATGAATTATGGAAGGGAAGGAAGCCGAATGTCAAGTATTTTAGAATCTTTAGAAGTACCTATTTCATTCTCAAGGATAGAGAGAATGTGGGAAATTTGACTCCCGAAGCGATGAAAGAATATTTTTGGGATACTCCTCCACAAGCAAGGCTTATCGAGTATACAACAAGAGAACTAAGAAGGTGATGGAAACTGTAAATGTTGTTATCGATGAAGCTTCGGAGTCCTATTCTGAGAACGTCTGTGAGGAAATCCCTAAAGAAATTCTTCCTCTTGAGTCCAAAGACATTTAAGAACTTGTTGATCAAGAGCCTGCCTCTCCAAGTACTCCCAGTACTCCAAGTGTTGCAGAAGGTTCAGTAAACAGATCTGCCTCACTTGACTTTGAATCTTATAAAGAGAAAGGATCTTTTTCTAGAATTCAGCTGAATCATCCTCCTGAAGTCATTGTAGGAAATATGAATGAAATTAAACTGAGGAAACACACCGTTGATAAATGTGTTGCTAATTTTGTGTCTTATTCTTGCTATTTGTCGCAAGTTGAACCTACCAAGGTTGAGGAAGCACTTCAAGATGAAAGTTGGGTGGAGGCTATGCATGATGAACTACTTCAGTTTCAAAGAAATGATGTCTAGACTCTAGTACCTAGACCGGAGGGTGAGCACATCATTGGCACAAAGTAGATTTTCTGCAATAAGATTGATGAGGAGGGCAATGTGATCTGCAACAAGGCTTGTCTTGTGGCTCAAGGATACTCACAAATGGAAGGAGTGGACTATGATGAGACATTTGCTCCAGTAGCCCGCATGGAGTCTATTAGGATTCTCCTAGCCCTAGCATGCTATTTGAAGTTTAAGCTTTACCAAATAGATGTCAAGACTACCTTCTTAAATGGATTCCTTAAAGAAGATGTCTATATGGCTCAACCAAAAGGATTCATTGATCCCTATTTTTTGGATCATGTGTTGTATCCTACTTGGTGTTAAAGCATGGTATGATCAGTTCACACAATACTTGGTGTTACATGGGTTCACAAGAGGAAATGCTGATCAAACTCTCTTCATTAAAATGGAAGATGGCAAGTTGATTGTTGCTCAAGTCTATGTTGATATTATCATCTTTGGGTTAACAAAGAATAAACTTGCTCATGGTTTCTCCAAACTCGTGCAAGTTGAGTTTGAGATGAGCATGATTGGAGAGTTAAATCACTTCCTTGGATTGCAGATTCGTCAACAAGAGACAAGTATATTCATATCTCAATCTAAATATGCTAGAAATCTCATGAAAAAGTTTGGTTTGGAATCTGCTATTCTATTAGAACCCCTATGAGTCCAAATGTTAAACTTACTATTGATATCTTGGGAAAAAGTGCGGATCCATCTCTCTATAGAAGCATGATAGTTAGTTTTCTTTACCTTACTGCTAGTAGATTTGACATTAGTTACAGTGTGGGAGTATATGCTAGATATCAGGCTAATCCCAAAAACTCTCATATGACTGCTTTGAAAAGAATCATAAAGTATGTCAAAACCACTGCTGGCTTTGGTGTGTGATACAGCAAGGACACAAATGATGTCTTGGTCGAGTATTCGGATGCTGATTGGGCTAGAAATGTCGATGATAGGAAGGGTACTTCGAGGAATTGTTTTTATGTGGGTAATAATCTTGTCTCCTAGATAAGCAAAAAGCAAAATTCTATCTCATTATCCACTACAGAGGTTGAATACATTGTTACCGGTAGCTATTGCACCCAACTTCTATAGATGCAAAAACTCCTCCATGACTATGGTATTTGTCAAGATTGCCTCACTATCTACTATGACAATATCAGTGCCATCAATATCTCCAAGAATTCGGTTCAATATTCTTGAACCAAATATATAGAGATTCGACATCACTTCATTCGTGAGCTTGTAGAAGATGATACTCTTTCTCTTGAGTTTATTCACACTGATGATTAGAAGGCTGATTTGTTTACCAAACTTCTTGATAGCAAACGGTTTGAATTCCTTCGTTAAAACAACGGTGTTATCTCCATGGCTTGATCTCCTCTTCTCCTACCCCTTTCCTTATGCATTTGCATATAGTTTTTATGCATTGCTTTATTTCACATGTTTTTGTTTGGTTGTTTTTCAATTTTGTTTTTATTTTGTTTGTCATTCATAAAAAAAAAAATTTGAAAAATAATAAAAATACAAAAATAGTATGGGTTTGTGTACATTGGTACTTGTGTACCTTAAATGGCCAATGAAACAAAGTTTTCTAAACTTTGTATCTCTTTTAGCTTAGATGAGCATCTCTATGCACAACTAAGCAAGTGAGCTTTGAAGCTCTTTGTTTGTGATGCGTAAGATTAAGTTATCTCTTGTATTTAACACTCATGTCACTCTTTTTGACAGGAATGGCTAAAAAATCCTAAGAAAAAGGCATAAATAACCATCCCATCACAGGTGCCTACCAATCATGAAATGACATCTATATGCTTCGATATAGTAAAAGTGCAATGTCAAAAAACTTAACATCATTGGATATTTCTTTTCTCTCTCTTGTATGCTTATGCATGATATGCTTCATAAAAGAAAAATATGCAAAGAAAAATTAAAGCAAAAGAAGCAAAATGCTTTAAATATGATTACAAGCGTGTATTCTAGGAGATGTGAGAGTTATAGAATGTACCTCGAAGGTGATAGTCCCTATCAAGTAGTTATGATCGTGTGTAAGTTAAATTGATTTGCTTTTATCTCAAATCGTCATAACATAGAAACACTTATGTAATCTTGCAATCTTTTTTACACACAACATGCAATATTCTTTGCTACTTTTGATACATATGCACGTACAATGTGATTTGGTCATCACAAGGTTTACATATGTTAATAGAAACCCATTAAACTGTCTTAACTTTTTTTTGAAATATAAAATCAGTTAGACTTGTTGTGTGTATGTGTGTGTGTGTGTGTGTGTGTGTGTGTGTGTGTTTTTGGATCTATGTGCGTGTTTTTGGATCTATGTGCTTAAATTTTTCTTAATTGAGAGATTAAAATGTTGTTTGGATCCTTGATTGAGTTTCATGTTTGATTGCATTCATGTCTGTATTTTTCTTTTCTTGAAAAACTGTTTTTAAAGCAATCTCAACAGCTCCTCAACACCTCTCGACAGCTAGGCTATCTATCAAGCTCTTCAGCTTCTTTTTATCGCAATCTCGATAGCTTCTCAATAGCTCCTCTATCCATCGAGCCCCTTTTTGCTGTGGACACCTTTGGACAACTGCTCGATAGCTGGATCTCTCCAAGCCTTTAAAACTCGACACCTCTCGATCTGTCGAAAATTAAGAGGTTCTATAAATAGGATTCGTCCGATTTTTTTTCATTTCTTCTCGATCTCTCTCGATTGTTTTCAGTCTTTTCATCTCCCAAACACTCTCTTCTTACTCCAAACTTCATCCTCAAGGTTTTTCAGCCTAGATCAAGTATTTCTTCACTGGTAAGGGTCCTTAATCCTTCATTCTTCATGCATTTCACCTAACTTTTTGGGGTTTTTCAACATTAATGAAGTTTTGTGCAATTTTGGGATGGGCTTTGTGAAAATGGCTTTAAATCATCATGCATTACATCACATTTGTATTCTAACAATGTTTCATGCACCTTAGATGTGTGTTTACCTTGTTGCAGTGATCGTGTGCTGGTAGGTTTAGATTGAGCTGAGCCCATGATGTATTCACTATTGCATATCACATGCTCATGCATTTTCATGCATACGTACCTTATATTCTCTATATTCTTGTATATTGATTGTGTTTAGTGCTTTTCTGCGTCTCTCTCTCTCTCTCTCTCTCTCTTAGTTAGTAGCTCTATGGCACCTAAAGGTAAATCCACTCCGTCCCAGAAGCCTCTTCATTCCGGGGCATCCTTTTCTTCTGATCCTACTCCCTCTCATATTCAGTTCCGTGATGATAAAGCCCACAAGGACTTTTCAGAGAACTGTTATAGACGAGGCATTCATTCAGAACGCCAAGTCATTTTTTTCAGACTCATCTAACACTAACCTACCCACTGTCATTTACAGTAGGGGTTGGGAGTCACTATGTGACGTCCTGGTTACATGTCCATCCGTGCTTATACAAGACTTATACTCCAACATGCATGGATTTGATTATTAAGTACCTTTCTTTGTCACTTGTGTTCGAGGTATGCGCATCGTGGTTACTCTAGATATTGTATCCGACGTGCTCCATGTCCCTAGGGTAGCGCATCCTGAATACCTTGGTTGTAATTGTCTAAAGACGAGCTTATGTCATCTTTTTGTGAACGTCCCTCTGATTGGGGTGATCATCAGTTCACTCCTTGCTCGACCTTTGCTAAAGGTCTAAGATTCCTTAACATGGTGATGACATTTGTTCTCCATCCATTGTCTCACTATAACTCCCTTACAGAGCCCCGTACTCGGTTTTTGTTGTCCCTCATTGAGGATCTTTTCATAAACTTCCCCTCTTATTTCATTCTTTCACTCACAGATGTGTATAGGGATACAGCGACCCGTGATAAGCTCATCTACCCTTTGGCTATCACGAGGGTTCTACGCCACTTTTCTATTCCCTTTCCCATTTTTTACCACTTCCATGTTATGTGTGTCATAGGCGCCGCTACCGTTAAACGGAGTGAGGCGCAGCTACGTTTGAGGCAATCTGAGACGACAATTCCTCCAGCCTCTACAGCTTCATCCACATCCGCTCCCTCTTGTTCTACGGGCAGTGTGACTCTCGAAAAAAATCATGGTGTTGGAAAATATGGTTTTGTATCTCATACAAAACACACAACAGAAGTAACAAAAATGGATATATTTCATTCATGATTTATAACATGCACTATGTAAATTTCAGAATTTAAGAACAAGATAGCGTACCTTGGTGTGGTAAAATTCAAAACAAAATATTAGAAGTACTTGGGAACATTTTTAATCTTCACTCTAATTCCACTTTACGCTCAAGAAGTGTGATATCTCAATCAGTTTCCTAGAGAGAATAATTAAGTAGCTTTACTCACACATACACACTATTTGATAATGATGTCTCTTTTTTTCTCTTATAAAAAATTCTGTATGTTTCTCCCTTTATAACTAACTGATTATCTAATTGGGCTGGTTTATTGGGCCTTTCCAATTAGGCTTTAGTGTGTGGCTTGAAGTGAGACCAAAAATGATCAATAAGACAGTAGCTCTAATAGGCCTTGGGCTTTTCTGTCAACTCTTGACAAGTCCAAAGTTACCATTAATTATATTTTATACCATTATATAAATATAATTGCACTATAAGCCTTATTAATAAATTATACCCTAAGACTTTATTATGCATGCAACCCCTTCATAAAATATTCGTAATAATACAAAGTCATGAATATAGACTGACACTTTGAAAATTACTACATCTTAATCCTTGAGTACCCGATTTAATCATTTAAGTTATTCATCATATATTTATGAAATCCAATTTCATAAATATATACTTTAGTATCTCCTTACTAAAGTGGTTAGGCCTAACACTCTGAATAACCAAATTCATTAAACTTATCGCAAGGAAATATTGTATATCTCCATTAAGAGATTATGAATTTCATCTTAAGAATATATGTTTAACACTAAATGTGGCTGCCCAACATACCGAGATTTTGACAGTTACTTTAGATCTTACTTCGAATATATCAAAGCAACTTACACCTCATAATTAGGTCCATTATTCTCTCAGGATTAAGAGTTTATGCAAATAGAAGTCGTGAGATTTATTATTCATTTAACAGTCATTAGGAGAATAATAAATCTCACAGTAGTCCAGTTCAATATGTCTTAACTCTTATAACATATCAACATATCAACTAGAAGTCTCCACTTCCATGATCAAGACAAATCATCTTAGTTGATACATTATAATCTTCGCAGATGAAATGCCCAATTTCATCACCGACTACAAACTATAATTCTGAATTTACGAAGAACTTGTGACTTATATCTTCTGTGACTAAATCACATATTATGCATCTCATAAACTATATGATAATGTCCAAATATTCATGTTACCATTATTTTAGATAATAATAAAACAACTTTATTTATCATAACATTAAGTCATACATAATGTCATACATAGCATCATGCAATAGGATTTAAAGGCACACACATCCTAACACATGGCACAGCTTGTGCGCATGCATGCTCACCTTGACACTCTCAGTGATGAGTTGTGTCAGGTGAACACCCATGTTGGTCGTATTGCATGACGACAGGCTGTCATGGGTGGCTTCATTGCTTCTCCTCCTCCTACTTTAGAGGCTTCTGTGAATGACGATGATGGTGATGTTGCTGCTTCTGATGCTGATGAGGATGATGATGCTAACTCTTTCAGTGCTGATGAGATGTCTACTTGATGTACTTATCCTTTATCACTCGTGATAAAAAGGGGAAGTAATTTTGGATATGAGAGTAGTTATACTCATAGGGGCAGGGTTAGTATAGAAGATTTTAGGGAGTGTTTATAGCTTAAGGGATGTAGTAAGGATTTTTATATAACTTTTTCTTTTCTTTCTATTTTAGATATATTGTTCATGTACCTTAGATCTTGTGATCATTTTGTGATAGCAAACCTTACAGTTGTTAATGATATATATATATATACATTGAGGTTGCTATTGAAGTTCCTTCACCTATCCTCTTCTTCTTCTTTTTTTTGTATGCAACCTTTTATTTCTGTTTTACACTAAGATACCTTGATGAATTTTGTTTAAGTGTTTCAGAAATACAGGTTGTCAAAGTCTTCTTGCCATGAATTTTCTTATTGTAAAGTTTTTCAAAAGTTTGTAGAAGGATAGACTTTATTGTATTCAACAAGTGAGTCTGAGTTCAGTGATTTAGGACTTATCTCATACATTCATTTGTTTGTTGTGATTTTGTCACAAATTATCAAAGGGGGAGATTGTTAGGATATGTGATTCATGTTAGGAATATATGTCAACATTTTATGTCATTGACTAATCCTTTGACAAAACGCACTTTACTTGTAATTGGATAGATCTAAGATATTTTTTAATACTTCAAGAAACAAGATTTCAAGTTCAAGTGTAAAAGCCATGCAAATCTATCCAAAAATCAAGTGAAGAACTGTTGTTCACTAAAGCTCGATAGCTAGTATCTATCGAGGTTTAAAAGAGCTGCTTTAGCCAAGGCTTGACAACTACTCGATAGATAGGGTATCTGTCGAGCACCATAGAGAAAACAAAATTTAGTTGATGTAGAATATTAAAATCATCTAAAATTTTAAACTCTTAATTTTGATAAATTCAAATAAATAAAATAATCTTCTTTTATGTAAATCACAAAATCATTTTGATGAAACCAAATTACGTTTATTGTTTATGAATTGCATAACTACCATTGATAGGGCCAAGCAATATCTGTCGAAATTTATGAAGTTTGGTTTTTCAGAGCTGATTTTCATCCAATCTATGAATGTATGTAAGGGCCGTCAAAGGTTGCGCGAGTATTGAGAAAAGTCTTGTTCATGCAAATTATGACCGGAGATAGAATTTACCCTAGTTCTTCTTTCTCTTGAAGAAGCTATTGTGTTTGTATACTGTAGGATTTTGTAACCAAGCAACTTCATGATCTTCATCGTCTAGATGAACTGAAGAACTTTTCAGCCAACATCTTTCTTAAGTTAGTGATCAAGCCGGGTGCTGGAATCCGTGCATTAATTGGTTAGCCACGTACTAGGAGTCTTTCATTGAAAATGAGAGATTGTCACTACAGAACAAGTCCAATTGGGTATTGGAGTAAGGGTTCAATTGTAGGTTGGTATAAAGTACTGAGATCCCTTTACTTGTAACTGCTTGTTGAGATAATAGTGAATTCTCGGAAGTGGTGACCTTAAAATCACCCGGTGGAGTTTTTGCCTCAGAGGTTTTCCCCATTCGTAAACAAATCACCATGTCAATTTATTTTTCGCTGCATATTTAATTAGTTGGTGATTTGTTTGTGCTGCCATGTACACTGCATGTTAATTTGATTGATTAATTAAACTTGTCTAATCAATCAATTAATCCAACACAAAAAGTCAATACGTTTTTGACCTTTCAGAACCACCAACAAAGCCTATCTTGGTTTTAGCATCCAAAGAGATGACAACTGCTCTACTCCAAGTCCTATAGTTTTCCTCAGTAAGGTGTTGAACCATGAGTGACATCCCAGGGTTATCACTACTAGATTGATAATAAGGACTGAAGCATTCTCCCATGGTTGAAGTGTTGGAACAGAGGCACTCGAAGTACTCTCTGCCATGTTCTATTGCAATCAAGCAAGTGTAGATAGAATTGAAGCCAAGATCCAATCAAGGACAGAGACAATTGAAAGCAAGATACACAAATCAATGAGTAAACAATCACGAATTGTTTTTCAGAAACCAAACTACTTGATTACGAAGAATCAACTTAGAAAATTATTCATCAACCAAAAAACCAGAACCAATCCAAGATCTTGGCAATTGATGATACAATTGCACAATCATCAAACTGCTGAAAGAAAACCCTAAATCGAGAATTCAATTGCTATTGTATGCAAACAGAAATCAAGATTTAGAATTGAAAACTTGGTGCAGAAACAAGAGAAATACAATTGAGAATTTCTACTTGATTCACGGAAAAGCACTAAGCAAAGAAAGAAACAGAGTAATTGTCTTTTGACCAAGTCACATAAAAATATGATTTTCAATGGTTAAAATGATTTTAAAGTGAGCTTAAATGCATGGAATTAAAATTGATTGATTTTGATTGGTTCTTAAGAGGAGTAATGGCCAAGAGCCTCGTAGTTCAAATGGTTGACACTTTTTAGTGTTTCTAATAAAGATATCCAATATTTAAATTCCCTAATTCCCAAACATTGTAATATATATATACACACCCACATAATGAGGAATAATGAAAGTCAAATAAAATCTTAGTTTTCTCTCAAAGTGTTTGGTTGGGGTTGGAAAAATGAATGGATAAAAAATTTACTCTTATGCCCCTATTAAATAATAAAAAAGCAACAAATTAGCAATAAAAAAGAAAGATGAACCAAAAATTAAACCCAAAACAGATGGAAAAAAGGGATGAGAATTACCAGGAAAAGGAAAAACTAAAGAAGAAAACCAAAGAAAAAGAAAAGAAACGAAAAAAATCAATGTGAGCATTGCATATGGGCTTTTCGGTCTACATGGGCAAGAACTTTTGTTTAGTGTTCTCTCTAGTTTTCTCCCCGATTTGGGAAGAAAACATTTTTCTAGGCACAAGAAGAAAATACTCAAGCCCCGCTAATTTTCTCTTCTAAAATCACTCTAATCAAACACTCGAAAATTTATTCTCTCTATTTTTCTCTCCCCTTTTTTATCTCCCAAAATCACCCCAACCAAATGGGGCCTTAATTGTGAAATTTCTTATGATAAAAATTATTTATTCATTTTTCAAAAATATTAATTAGATTTATAATTTGGAAGGGCCAATCCAATTGGAATCACTTCATTCAAAGAGTCCATTTTGATTTTTTTTTTTTTTTAAGGACTTATCCTTTAAATATTAAAAAAATAGAATAAATTCGTATTGGGTACAAAAAAAAAAAATAAAAATTTTGGAAAACTAGGATTAAAGTGTTAATTAACACTTTGACCAAGCTTCGGAGTACCAACTAGGCCATTCTTTTTCTTGAATGGAAATTTGAGAAGTCAAATCAGCATTTTGATTTCACACCTCCAAAAGGGGAGCATGGGCTAGAGGCAAAGATTTGTTAAGTCTAGCCCATAAAAGGAATAGTTTAAGAATTCCTAATTTAAATTATTTAATTATTTGAGTTTTCTTTGTATATAAGAATACTTTATTTCTTGCAAAAGAAAGGTATTCCTTGTCCAATTCATGGTAAATTACGTTCCTTGTCTTACTAAGAAAAGTGTGCATTGTCTATCAAGAAAATAAATGTGCTACTTATCCATTAAATAATGTGTATTGAAGCCTTATATAGACATGTACAACACAAGGAGTAACTTTGTTTTTTGGAAGAGTTAGAGAACAATGATTTGTCTAGTGAGAGAGACCAAGCCTTGTTTGGTGTGTTAATGAGAGGGCACATTTGGGTGTCTTACATTAAATGATTAAATTCTTAATTTCCTAATAACTTAAACTTTTTAGATAATTGATAATTTATCATCGTATTAGAATAAGATATCACGTGAAGGGAGAGTATTAGATTAAACAATTAAATTCATACAATAGACAATTTATCAGAATGCAGTGGGGTTTTGTGTTAATTTTTGTTTGTGAGATTTTTTTTTGGAGGATTTGTTTGTGACAATTAGTGAGACTTGTGAGTGTGGTTGTAATAAGTATTATTAGTTAATAGTGGATTTTGGTTAATGTTACCCATGGATATAAGCAGCAAATAGAATTCTTTCTAACTCATGGCAAGTATGGTTATTCTGGGAACTCCAACAAGGAACTAAAAACTGCTTGATCTTCATGAAATCTACTATTTTCACTTGAATTTCAACAATACAGAAATTGACTACATTCTACGAAACATATCCTTTAATTCCTTATTCTTGGAGAGTTATCGGGCCACTTACATTTCATACAGGTTGCAATATCTGAGAACTTTGGTTGTTAGAATATCTGAAGTTCTTTGTTGTCTGAGTGATTTGTAGGCCATCTATTGGGGAAGCTAGACAAATGGTTTATGGGAAATTTGATAGACATTTCTTGAATGCAAACATTGTCATGGAAAATTTGATGTTGATAGGGTTAAAACTCATCTATGTGGTGTCAAATTGTGATTTAGATTCGTATAGCATTTAAAGAGTGTTGATTGGCCAAGTAATTGACCAAATGGAGTGTGTGTGTGTGTGTATATATATATATATATATATTGTTAGAAGTCACATTTTAATATTACTGAGTCATAATGACATATGGATGATGTGATACTCTTCTTTAACAAGTTTCATAATTATTATTATTATTATTATTATTATTATTATTATTTGGCTGAATGAAAAAAATGTGAAATTTTGAGAGCAAGTTACTTTTACCCATGATGAGTTAAACTCCTACGTTAGATGGTCTCGCTAACCCCGGTACTAAGGCATTCCTCACAACTCAAACTCAAGCACTAAGACAAGGTGAATGAGGTGTTTAACCACTAAACTCTCACCCCAAGGTCATAATTATTAATTTGCAATTCCACTCTTGATTTGTAAATTAAAAGGAATGGCCAATGTGAAACTTTTGCTATGTTTGTTTTGACATTAATATTTTTTAGAAAATGAACAATTTTTTAGAAAATGATCTTATTTTTCAATGTTTGGTAGTGACATTAAAATGAGTTGGAAAACTATTTCTTGAGTTTCTTTATTTAGCTTGGTGTGAGATAATGTTGTTTTTTATAAAAATTTAACCGAAAACAACTTTATTTCATACTAAGCTAAATACGAAAAATTAAGAAATAATTTTCCTTTTATTCCATTTTTTTTCCTGATAATACCAACTACGAAAAAACATATAAAATTATCTTTACATAAGGTTTTTCATCAAAACGAACCATTTTTTTTTAATTAATCCATGGCAGTACATAGAGCACTTGTGCTGATAAAGCATACAAAACAATCTCTAGACTAGTAGTAACTAATATAGAGCCGGATGCCCGGTATAGATAGCCAGATTACTGAAACCTCAATTTGATTGAATCACTTGGCTGGTTAGCCATGTCCCACACTTCCACGTAGGCCCTACGCATGGCCCTCCATTGCTGGCAATTCTTCGGTACCATAAAACAACAAGTTCCATCTATCATTTTAATAAGTCCATGTGTACACCAATTTTCTTTTCTATTTTTGAATAAAAAAAAAGGTAGGATCATAGAGGTAAATCACATTCTAGCAGAATATACCATGAGATGCCATTATTAGCATGCAGCACTGGTGCTAATGAGTTCCACACTACTCGAACCCAAACGTTATAGCAGGGTGAATTAGGTGTTTGACCACTAGACCTTCACACGGGGTTCATATGTACATAGTACACGATTTTGGCTAGGGTTTCATAGCTCCAATTACTACCTTTTGAATACTATTATCCAGACAAGAAAAAACGAAAAAGAGTACTACTATCCAAAATAATACCTAGTAGTATCACTTGAAAGGATATATAGCTAATATGTTAAAATCCCAAAGGAATAGTTGAATAGTTTTTAGTCTCGTGTGATTCATGAAGTTATTGGTTTAAGTGTGAGTGGGAATAATTTTTTAGTTCATTTACATGTGTATAATTTTTTAAATGTTTATTTTTTCTTTACATAAAACTGTACATTTATCAATTTTCAAACAAATAAATAAATAAACTGTTAAAATTTATAAGAATTTAACCCCCTTTTTTTAATTAGAAACAAACACACACATGTACAAATGAGAGAGAATGAGGTTTAAACACAAAAGCACAAAAAGTTAACTAATCAGAACACAAGTGAGCTAATTGCATATACGACAGCCATATAAAATCATAGAGAGTGTTAGAGGCTTAGAGCAACTATAAAATGATTAATTTGCAGACTTTAATAACCTAATAAATAAATGTTTGAAATATATTTTTTTGTGATTGGTGACATGTTTATAAGAGTTATGTAATAAAATTAGTAGATTTCTTGTATTACTGCTGTGACGTTGTTTTGTCCAGCAACATATATATAACCACTATAAATAGCTAGGTAGTGAGGATAATTGCTATTCACATGGACTTGGACGGTAGGTTAGGTTCTAAGTTATAATTAAAGTATCTGCGTGCAATCCTTCTGCATTCAACATCAATCACACCGTAAGGAAAAAAACTCCAAAGCCACATTGTGACGTGCCAACCTTGCATAGGCACTAGGGCTGAGGATGACTCCTGTTTTGTCACCGTCACCATAGTCAGTCACTACTTCATCAGCGCATGCAATATTGTGCTGTAGGTGGTGATGGAATGAGAGAAAAGTTTCAAAATCCGTACTAGTTGGTTGGTGCATGTGAGAGCTGAAGTGAAACAAATGATGGAGCAAAGACAAAAAAATGGAGCAAAGACAAAAGGAAGTCTCTGGTTAGAACACCACAAATGACAAATGAAAGGTAATCATGAGTAAAAGAAAGTTACATTTTTGGAGCTAAGTTCGATAGTGTAAGAAGTTCAAGCATTGCTTGAACTCCATTATTGAGCCTATGTTTTGTTGAGGACTAGGTGTGGGGGACCTCTACGGCTCTACCCACAAAGTCGGCAAAGAGAATATCTAAAGAGGCACAAGTGAAGAAACCTCATGAGCTGGAGGTGGAGAATTGTTAAGTCCAACTCCTGAATAATTTAGAATTTAATTTAACTTGATTAATTATTTGAATTTTCTATGTGTTTAAGAAGAGTTTATTCCTAGTCAAAAGAAAGGTGTTTCTTCTCTCTATATATAAAGAAGCCATATATATTGGCATGTACAACGCAAGGAGTAACTTTGTTTTGTTTAAGGGATGGAAGACAAAACTTAATTTGTCTAGAGAGAGAGTGATGTAGGTCAGAATGTGCAATTTAGTTTTTGTTATTTATTAAATTTGATTTTTAATTGTAAATTTTGGAATTTTAGGTTAAAGCATAAGTTCTTAGAAATGAATTCCTTCAACTTTAGTAAGATGTCCAACAAGTATTACGTGAACTATAGCCACTAGTCACTACCCCTCTTACTAGAAAATCCTCCCATGACAACACCGATCAATATACTCAGAGACACACTCCTAAATACAAGAACATTCTATTTTTTGATGGGATGATGAGTAAGTAGGAATTTATTGATTGACTTTTTGATTTGGAAGGGTATTTTAATTTTTGGAAGATTTGTGATGAAGAAAGATCACGACTTGCATTTAATAATTAGACGATGAAGTAGAGGAATAGTGGAAAGACATTAAAATTGATATAAATCGTTGAGGTAAACAACCAATTCACTCTTAGCAAAGAATGAAGAAGTGTTAATTGATTTATGGTTTTCACAATATATTATTATGATATACTAGATAACACAAGTGTGAATTATAGATCTATATATATTCATATGAAGAAGAATATGTTCAAAACATGAAAGGCCAACCATAAAACCAAAATTATGACATCCAATTCCATTTGTCCAAAAAAGAAAAGGGTTTGAGGCTTGACAAGATGCATGCAATTTCTAAAGAAAATATATAAGTTTATGAGGAAGCTCATGAAGATCTCATTATAAAAAAAGATAAGGAAATTGAGATTGTGGAGGAGATTAATGAAGATCCCATTATAAAGAAATATCTTGAAGTTAAGAAGGTAGAGAATATTAAGGAAGAAATTAAAGTTAAAATTGTTATAGATCTTAATGTAGTCAAACTAGTTGATTGCATGAGTTGAGCTTCTATTATTTTGGTGGAAGGTATCGAACCAAAGTTTATTGATATTATTGAGTTTGAAAGGTTTGATGCAATCGTTAACTCTTTATTGGGTTTGCAATTCAAGTTGATCAATTGATGACTTTTAGGTTTTAAAGAAGACTAAGAAGATGAAGTACTCAAAAGTATTTCTTCGCTTGGTATAAAAGATTTTATATCTCAACAATTAACTCGAGGATTTTTTTTTTCAAGTGGAGGGGTCTGATGTAGGACAAAATTTGTAATTTGGTTTTTGCTATTTATTAATTTTGATTTTTAATTGTAATTTTTGGAATTTTATGTTTTGGGCTTTTATTTGCTTGATTTTAGGTGTACATTTGGTGAAGAAACTATTTCACCGTTGAATAATGTATTTACTGAGGATAACATTAGGTGACGAAATAATTTTGTCATCAAAAGTTTTTTTTCTAAAAATGGTTGGACCTTTTGGTGATGAAATTTTTCGTAGCCAGGACTTTTGGTTATGTGGTATATGCAACAAAACCAATTTCATAGCCAAAAGTCATTGGCAACGAAAATTAGGACTTTTGATGATGAAACCAAGGGAGTCCATTTCGTACCATACTGGCCGATACAGCTGATATATATCATACCAGAGACTAGGCCAGCACAAAAATGAGCGTATTTCGTACCAATTTAAATACTAGACATACCAGAGTCGTTTCAGCCGTATTGGCGTGTATACTGGATTTCGGCCGGAAAACAAATACCAGATCAGTCCAAACTTATACACACAGACGCTTCTCTCTACTTCTCATCACGTTTATTTATACTTTCTACCTTCTTCGTATGTTCTTCCCTTAACACTGATGGTGAGGGGCAACGCCAACGAGTAGCTAGTTAGCTGTGCCTCCTTGAGAAAGGAGATGAAACTAGAGAGAGAGGTGAGGTGAAACTTAAAGGAGACAGATCAAAAGTGAAAATAAATAAATAAATGAAATTTGAAAACTAAATTTTTTTTTTTTTGGTATACGACGCTTGGAATTAACTAAAGAGCAATAAGTCTATTACAACAAATGAGGCCAGCTTTATCTCTAGCTAGCATATCAGCCACCACATCCGGTGGGTTAAACAAACAAAAAAAAAAAAAAAAAAATCTATTACATCAAGTTCAACTCCCATCCTTGCTAGTCGGTCAGCACAGCCATTTGCCTCCATGAACACGTGCGCCACCGAGGAGTTAGGGAATGTCTGAATCAGGTTCCTACATTCAGTTAAGAGAGGTTCAAGCATTAGATTGACCACTGAAGGACTTGAGAACATTTGTATTGAAATGGATGCTAAGTTTATTGGAAAAATAAAAGGTTAAGTTTAACTTCTGAAGATAAAGCGTTCTTGGAAATTGGAGGTAGGTGACAGGTGACTAGGCTAGGCTTGTGATGTGGAGGAGAAAAAATAAAACAAAATGGGAAGAGCTATCAATATATTAGGCCTGCTTGTGGAGCATTAAAAAAAAAAAGGTGTGAAAGAAAATTAACTCAAGGAGATCAAAATGAGGGAAGAAGCAATTAGATATAAGTAATGTTATATGCACGAACTATTTTATAATATTTTTACAAAATATTGATGTGGTCAACTTATTATTAGTTTTCATCTAGGTCCACAATTAAGATCACTTTTTTTCATTTTAGATATACACTACTGTTAGTTTCTTTAAAACCTTTCTATTTCCTTATGCATGTGTGCATGTGTTAAAATATTTAGTGTTTTCAAAAATAAAATAAAAAAAAAAATCACTCACCACATGAGTAATTTGTAATATAATTTGTATCTCTAATATTATAATTAGATATAGGAATACACACACATATATATATATATATATATATATATATATTTTAAAGCAAAGAATGTTGGGTTCATTGCCTAGTGTATTAGCCAATGGTTTTAAAAAAATAAAATGAAACTATATTAATTGATTTAATAAATACTAAAAGATTAAGATTGGTATTGTAAAAGTTTGTTTTGTAAAGAAGTATACTATAAATATATATATATATATATATATTTGAAATTATTTGTTTAAATATCAATGAAAAAAATTATTATTATATTTAACAGTAACCCGAAACGGTACACTAGTATTGACCGGTAGCAAAATATATCGTTCCACTAACCAAACCGAAACGATCTCTGATACAAAATTGACTCCCTTGAATGAAACTTTCCTTACCAAAAATACATTTTTTTTTAATGCGTTTTAGGTCAAATTATGGCTAGATATTAATTAGGATTTATTTTAAAACATATTTTCTTGCATGTTAAGTTTCACAAAGCCTTTTAATATGTCTCTAAGTCTATAAACGGTTTTTCAATTTCACTTTCAGTTTAATGAAAATAAGTGTTTTTCTCTATTATTTAATGGTGGATTCTAGGATCCTCTTTCTCTTTGTTAATTCAAAAACTCTTGTGGATTGAAAGTTATCTCTTAAAAGTAAATGTTATTTATTCTTGCATCTTGAAATATTTGTGTTCTATTTCTCATAGGTATTCCGCTACATTAAAAAGAGACTAAGGCTCTAGTGTGTTAATGAGAGGGCAACTTTGGCTATATTAGATTTTGTATTTGATTTTTGTTTGTGAGAGTGGTTGTAATATTTATTATAAATGGTGGATTTTGGTTAACGGCACGTATCATAGATATAGGTATAGAGTTTGCTGAACACATTAAGTTTTGTGTGTTATGGTTCTAGCTATTTTATCATTTTACGTGTCACCGCTAGCAAACCCAAATTCTTTCTAACTCATGGCAATAATGTTTATTCTAGACACTCAAACAAGGTACAAAAAACTCCTTAATCTTCATGAAATCTACCATATTCACTTTAATTTCAACAACACAGAAATTGACTACCTTCATTCTACTAACATTGTCCTTTATTTCCTTCTGCTTTGAGTCTTATCAGCCTATCAGGCCCCTTACATTTCATACAGATATACTTATATATGCACACACCACCCCTTATTAACCGGATTCCATACAGGTTGCAATATCTGAGAACTTTGCCAAAATGGTTAACATTGTCATGGTAAGTTTGATGTTGATAGGTTTAGGACTAGTCTATATGGTGTCGAATTGTGATGTAGCTAGTGTTGGACTAATTAAAACTTTTGACCTTGAAGGTTTTTGGATGTATCATGCATTCATGCAAGCATTGATGTTGGAATATTTGGACTTGGAAAAGCAATTGTATATGATTGTGGCCAAAGCATTTAAAGAGTGTTGACCAAAAGCATGTTCTTTGAAAGTTGAAACGAAATGTCATTCTTGATGGCAGCACCAAATGGTATATATAGTAGAGAAATCGTAGGAGTCACATTTTAGTACTAATGAGTCACTACGACGTAGTATGAATGAAATCACACACCTCCATCAAGTTGCATAATTTATTAATTTGTAGTTCCACTCCTGATTTGTACATATAAGGAATAGCCAAAGTATTTCCATAGTGAAGTTTTATTTATATTTTATAACTAGTCCATAGCAATACATAGAGCACTTGTGCTGACTTATAAAATACAATCCCCAGACTAGTAGCTAAAAGGAAATGATTAACAAACTGTTCCAAACATATATTAATGTTGGAATCTAATGAACAACCATCCTATTATTTATTGAGCAACGCAAATTAAGAGCTAGCACTTGTGCTGAGAAAGCATACAATGTACCGTACCATAGTTACTAAAAAGAAGTCATTATCAAACTGCTCATTATTTATCACGCTTTGGAATTTAAAAAAGAGAGCTTCAAATGAGCTGAATGAACGAGTCATAAGCAACCCCAGCCTTCCAATCACTAGGCAGAACATTTTTCGACTGAACCCACGTTATACCCGAGTTGCCACACACTTGGAACCTCAATTTGGTTGAACCTCTTGGCATGTTAACCATATCCCACACTGCCCCGTAGGCCCTGCGCATGGCCCTCCACTGCTGCCAATCATCCTGCACAATACACCAACAAGATCCATCATTTTAATAATGGCAGTATTTATTACATATAATGTGTGCGTACAAATACTATCCAAAATAACTGAAATCACGACTTAAGGTCATTATTTCAGTTATTTCAAGTCGTGTGTCCTATTTGCACAAGAAGTATTAGCCTTTTAATAATTCTATATATGTACACCATTTTAGCTGTATTTCATAGTTTCATTGTTACCTTTTGAATGCTAATAACCAAAGAATACTATATTAATAGCACTGAGAAAGGATTAATATAAAACTAATTTATTAAAATCTCAAAGGATTAGATTTTTAGTTTACTTACATGTGTATAGTTTTTGAAAAGGTTCATTTTTTATTTTAGATAAACCTAAATTTTTATCGACTTTTAACAAATAACCCAATAAACTGTTACATGAAGTTGATTAATCGAATAAACAAATAAAATTTCCAATATTCTTAACATCACTCTTTTTGAAGTACACGTACCTGCCACAATTCAACGGCAGTGTTGTCGTTTTGTCCACCAACGTATAGTAATACTATAGCTAGGTAGTGAGGATATTTGCTATTCTCATGGACCTTAAACATGAGGTTGTAACCAGAGTATTTGCATGAGATTCTTCGGTATTCTATTTCAACCACACCATAAGAAAACAACTTCGAAACATCGTTGGGACGTGCCAACTTTGAATAGGCTCTTGGGCTGAGGATGAAGTCAGTTCTGTCTCCTTCACCATGGTCAGTCACCACTATGTTCACCCCTTCATCAGCGCAAATTTCTGGTGTTTTGCACCTAACCTGATGATTCATTCACAAACAATTACGAGTATGATTATGGATACTACAGCAAAGAATTCACTTTATTATTAGTGCCTAACACAATTATTGCCCTTGAACTTCATATAATATTCATACGGGGAATGTTAGATAGTTTAGTTCTCTACTGTCTTTTGTAGTTAAATAATAAACAAAAAATAATTATATCTTCATAAGTTGAAATTATATCCTATTTATAAATAATTATTCTGAGAGTATTTTATAAGGTAATTAAGCCGCTTCAATTTTACCTGATAGCATGTACCACAACCAGTTCCATTCCTAAACAGCTTAGACACTCCAGCCACGTTGCCATCATTGATAGTCCTTCCAAACTCTTGAAAGCCACAAGCTCCACCTATATCACCATATATATTATGAGTTCAACAATAACATGATAAGCTAAATTTCTACGCATTGCTTGGTTAGCAGTTTTTAATTTCTTGCTCTCTCTCTCACGAACAAAAATCAATAGAAATCTGTTTAGAAATAGGGTAGAAGTCCAACACACACATTTACATAATATCTAGACTTAACAAATTAATGCACGTACTTGCAGTCCCATAGCAATCAGGGCTACCATAATAGGTTGCTCTTGAGTGGGTAAAAGTGTCTTGGGAGTAACACAGTACTGCACGCAAGAGTACCATGACACAAAGAAGAAAGACCTGGTTTTTTAGTGTAAATCCCATGTCTTAAGGGACCAAGTTTCCTAAAACTAGCTAGGCAGATACTATGAAAATGGGACTTCGGTAATAAGAAGCCGAAGAATATATATGAGAATGAGGTAGGCTGTGAGATGGGAAGCCAAGAAATAACAATCCCATATTTATAGTCGGGGTCCTGAGTGAATGTGTTGAGAAAAGAGGCAGCGATAGCTACTTTCTTCCACTTGGGAATGGGGAATGTCAGGGCGGCCATAGGCTTAGGCCATCGCCTAAGGCCCTATATTAGAGAAACGCTCCAAATTTTGGGGGTAAAAATTGAAATATATTTTAGAGTTTTTTTTTTTTTTTTGAGAGATATAGGAAAAAAATTAGTTTTACATTTAAGAAGTTCCAAAAAATTTAGTAATGTTAAAGATAATACAATTTTAAATACATAGGACTAACAAATATGGGAAACTAATCACAAGAAATAATTCAGATGAGAAAATGCTAAAAATACTATAAATTTTAGTTCAAAACCTTTATAAATTGATGTCACTAATCACATTTATTGATACATCATTTGTAAGTTTTTCGTAGTCAAATTTATTATAGCTTTAGCATTTCTTCAACAAAAAAAAAAAAAAAAAAGCATATTACAAGATAAAAATGATGGATTTTTGTTATAAAAAAAATTATGACATTAAAAATTAGTTAAATATTATTTAGGTAATAACAAAAAAATCTCATTTAAATATATTGCTTTAAGCTTCAAAGTTTGTTGGGCAGCCATGGAGAATATGAGGTGGGGCTCAAGATTATATTTTAAAGATTTTACATGTACACGGTACACCCTCTTAAGACCGTTCTATAAAGGACTTAATTGTATCTAAAATGATTTAGAAGAAATTAATCTTATACCGACGTTTTTACTGTTTTACTTTTTGGCTAGGCTGCCTACACCTGCAGTTTCCTTTGTATCTAAAACCTTAATTATTAATTGTTTGCTAATTCTTATTGTTCAGTAACATTTTCCGTTCTCTCCAATGAAGAGAACTTGAATTCCAAGTTCTCTCTTTCATTTGTTACATGTATGGGTGTGAAAAAAAAGTTCATCCAAATTAAGGGTCGTTTGGATAAGCTGTTTAAAAAAGTAAGTTTTCAAAAATAATATTTTTAAAATAAACATTTTAAAAACTAAAATAACATGTTTGGCGAACTTTGTGGATAGTATTAATTTAAAATTGTTGCTTCGGTGCAATTTATCAAAAAGGACTTAGCATTTGGTTTGTCCACTATTTTTTTTTTTTTAACAAGATAAAATTTTTATTCTAATTTAATCTAAGTGTATATGTGTGTGAAATTTTTTCTTAAAAACTTAAACTCTGGTCCTCACCACTACACCTACAAGCACTTCTATTATTTAGTTTGTCTACTAAAGAGTAGGCAAACTATTATCCAAATTTCAATATATAAAAACATATAATTAAATACAACCAACTACATGATATATTGTTGTATATTGTTGTTAGGTATAATAATAGTTTGCTATGTCCATTTAACAAATAAAGATAAAAAAGAAAAGTCATAAAAGAGTTTATGAGCCATACCATTACCTGACAGCTTAGGGACTCTAAAATTTGAGACTTCTAGTTTCAACCATACACGTGGTGGAGGTATGATGGGTAATTGATAAATGTTGCTTGGTAAAATCAAGAAGTCACTCTCTCAGTCTCTCTACTCCATAACAATGACGGAAGAAAACAAGAAGTAAAGAAAGAAGAACCGGAAGAAAAAAGATAGAAGAATTAGGATGCTGGAGATTTAAAGGAGATGAGCTAAGAAAAGTGTGAAGGCAGCTTATTTAGCAAGTTCCTTGCCAGATGCATCTGCCAGCGAAAGCTAATGCTGCCTGCAACTATATGGTGGTGCAAATTAGGTAAGTTGCTAAAATGACATTAAGCTTGAAGGTTTTTTTGGGGGAGCAGGGTAGGTAATGGTCCCTTCGGCCTCAACGTGGCTCTGCCACTGGACAAAGAGCAAGCTTGAGGGTGACCAGTGAGGTTATTTGCTAGTTGGTGTTTTTGTATTTAGCAAAAACTTGAGGGTGTTTTTGGTATTCTAACTTCAAAATGCATAGAGTGATTTGCGTTTTTAATGAAATTTTTCAAAAAGCTATCCCGTACCTCAGTTTCAAAACGCAATTTTTCACGTTTGAAATAACACAATTTCTAGTAAAATCGTAATACCAAACACACGCTAAATGGTTCTTACCTAAACTAATTAAGAAAATCCAATTAAGTGCAAACAGTGAGATCAAACCAGAGATTGCTCTGCACCTTTTTTGCAGGATGTGGAAGAAGCTAATGAGAAGTTTCGGGCATGTGGAGGAATCTACTCCTACCCCATTAATTACTTGGGAATAGGTTGGGCCGTACGTTTGGCAACATTCTTGTCCTTTGGATTTGTTTGAATAGAGCTTAATGCTGAAAATTAAAAACACTGTAACAAAATTATTTTTAAATGTACGAATCGTACTGCAATGCTCATTTTTAATAAAAAATTATTAAAAAAGTACGTAAACAATGCACATATAATATGTGCACGGTATATGTACAGTATATACACAGTGTGTGCTGCCTCCTGTCCTCTAGCAGAACCAAAAAAAAAAAAAAAAAAAAAAGAAAAGAAAAGAAAAGAGAAGAGGCAAAATGTGAACGTGAAAGCTGGATCCAAACCCAGCCTTTATTAATTTTTGAAGGATACATATTTTTCAGCGTAAAAGAGTCGAAACATCTTCAAATTGAGAGAAAACTCAAGCAACCGCTTGTGAGGACTGAAGACTGAAGTAGTGACAAAAGCAAGTTATCCGATTCACAACCTATTATGCAGAAGTATGGGTACGGGTAGGATACGATATGGGATATGGCGATATGGTAGTTTATGAAAAAAATAGGATACTATACTGCGGGAATATGTGCACTAATTTACTTATTCCATATATGTTTTTGTATATTGTTAAGTATATATCAATTTAATATATTGTTAAGTATATATCAATTTAAGAGTAACAGTGAATAATAAAGTTAATTAATGGCCATAACGCTTGGAATATAAAGATTTATAAGAGTATTTAAAATGACAACTACATTAGTGTTCAAGTTTAACATTAAAAACAATATATAAAAAATATAAATAAAAATTCATACAAGTTTGGGCTATTTTTCACTATTAAGGTGTTGGGTTACAACCGCATCCAAGTCATATTACATGCATATCCTAGACATATCGTCATTTCTTTTATTAAAAAAAAAAACCGAATGGGACATATATGCAAGGTATTTGGTACAATACATATCAGATAAGGGTATTAAAGCAAAAATAAAGTATATGTGCACCTTAGTTACAACCATACAAATATTTATTAACAAATGTTTATCATTTACAAATGACAAAAATGAAGAATACTCTTTATTTTTGTCATTTGTAAATGATAGGATCTTATCAAACATGTCACTTCATAGATATTTTGAATTCTTCCTTAAAAAAAATCAATAAAATCTGTTGTTTTACTATCATTTTCCATTAGGATGTACTTTTGATATATTTTAGGTGAAAACACTATTTTGGTCCCTACATTTTAGAATTACAATCAATTTAATCTATACATTTTGAAAGTAATCAATTTAGTTCTTGTTATTTTTTACTCGTAGTCAATTTGGTTTCTATCATTACTTCACTAACGAAAAATATATACATGAGAAACTGTTTGTAGTTGACATGTCTAATATTAAAAAATTAAATAAAATGATGACTTGTAAAAATGAGAGTATGGCAAAATAAGTTACATCAACTTTTAATTAAAAATACCTTTCTTTTCTTTAACAATTTTTTCCCTTTCTTTATTTTTTCTTTTAATTTTCTTACCATTCCTTTAACGTTTCAGAATTTTTACGGTTCTTACTCCCAAACCCAGAATTAGCAAGAGGATAACTATGATTTCAAACCCCAATCCATCAACCCTTACCACCGGCCTCTCCACTGCAACCATTGTCTTCGAGTTCATTGCAGATTAAACACCAACGAAGTTACAAAAATAGGCTTCACCTGAAGATAAATCAGCATGATCATTTACAATAAGTTAGAGAATCAAACTTTTGAATTAACTATTTTGAACATCTGAACCTTTTGCAAAACAATTGTTTAATAAGCTCACAATCATCTACTTCTCTATATACACTTGAACCCACCTACTGATACCTAGAGATCCACTATGGCACAACCTAAAATCACTAAACAATTTAACATTATCAAATTTAAGTAGATGGTCTATTAACCAAAGAAAGAAAGGGATTGAGATTGAGCCCCAAGTCTCAATCCCACCCACGTTTCATACATCAATATAGTTTCTCAATCTCTCTCCATAGTTAAAAAGAGATTTTGGAAGTGTTGTATTCTTTGACATGTTATAGATATCTGAAAATTTTGTATTTATTTGTGAAACTAAAATGCAAAAGCTATTGGCTTTAAACAACTGGATCAACCCACATCCACCGGAGCCATCATTAGGTTTATTTGCAACGCACTAAGATGGTCTGGTTATACCTATATATAAAATTATATATATATACCTCATAGGTACGTTTCCTCGTGTCACAGTTTTTTTTTTTTTAATAGGACTCGTGCTCGTGTCACAGTTTGGGTTAGTGGATTAATTTAGGGTAGTAGCACTCATAATAATAAGTCATAGCTCCGTTACTAGGATTTCGAAAACAACTTAGACAATAACTTTTGGAGCTTCAATTGGATTTGAACTTTTGACGCACCCAATCCCATCCAAAGATTCCAAACACACCTATTAGAATTTTTTTTAAAAATTTTTTGACTCATTTGGTGTCGGCATTCGTGGAGGATAAATACAAGCCAAGTGTAAATTACGAACAGGAGAGGAAGTGCACAAAACCAAAGTTATGTAGTCTCACAACTGCGGTAGTAGGTGAATCTTGATCACAAACGTCCATTTTGATCCACTGACCTTGATAAACTACACAGAATTCTAATGACCTTTATTCATAAATTTCGGTATTTGATGATGCATAAAAAAAATAAATTAAAAAAAAAAAAAATCAATCGTCGGTAAGCCGATGGTCCAAACGGATAGCATCAGAAGGCCTGCAAAGATAAACACATTCTCAAAGAGTATCTATGTGGTGTTGACTTATTGGCCGACAATCCTTTGATGATTAAATCAGTACTGCACAAAATTTCTAAGATCTCTAGAAGTATTAAAGATTGAGAATTGTGATTTTTACATACCCTTTTAGAAGAAGGGGGCATAACTTTTTATATAGTAGCTTAGAGCTTATCTCTTTGTCGAGAATGTAGGCACTTTTTTAGTGATCAATGTAGCGGAGAGATAAGGGTGTAGCAAAACCACCTTCCCTAAATTATAGCAGATGCGGGCTATCTCTCAGTAGAATTATGAGAAATATTATATTCAGAATATTTTTACAATATTTTCATAACAAATCCTAAATGGTAGGTTGTTATTGGTTGTTGAGGATAGATAAAAAAAGTAATTTAAGTTTTAAATTCAAATTAGAACCAATAACAACTTTACACATATGATTTGTTATGAAAATATTGTGGACATAGCACCTCTTGTAGAATTATAAGAGATGAGAGTTATCCCTTTGCTTGTGGTTGCGAGAATTTTAGAGGATCTGGTGTAATGGCTTTTATGCACTCACTAGGGTAATTGGCTTCAAACGATGGTCTTCACCCATCAATCTTGAAAGGTGATGGACGAGTGTCTAAGTTGGACTTGTATGTGTCTCACTTGTCCGTTGTCAAAGGTGACGGACAGACATCAAGCTTAATGGATAGCACATTCGTTTGAGGAAAGCCGCAGTGGGAGTGAAGGACAAGTCCTACATAGAACAAACGAGTCTAACCATTTTGGGATGAGTCAATCTATTCAGAAGGGTTGGTCTTCACATAAGTATCTTCTCTCATCCGTCTTTTAAGTGTGAGACATCGCAAAACGGGCTGAAATTTGTTGGCTTGACTCGAACCTACCCGTTTTCAACCTGCTCAAACTCGCCCATTTTGTTTCGAATTAAATATGGACCAACCCGTGGATCGCCCTTTTTTTTGACCAACCCAACCCGACCCGACCCACAACCCGCCCATTTTTTTAACTTTTTTTCCCCCTAAAAAATATTTAAAAACTATATGGCATTATAGCAAGATGTGCTAGACTACTCCTAAGTACATAACATCAATATATATATAAAAGCAGAGACCTCGTGTGAGAGTGCATGAGGTTCTGCCACGTGGCACTCTAATATTACATTTAACATTTTTTTACCTTTTTTCATTAAATTTTTTTAACCATTACCCAATAGATCATAATAACTTATTTTTACCATTATATAAATTTAACATTTTTTACCTCTTTTTATTAAGTTTTTTTTTTTACTGTTAGCCAATAGATCATAATAACTTCTTTTTACTCTCTAATATTGCATTTAAGCTTTTTATACTTTTTTTTTTTTTTCATTAAGTTTTTTTAGCTATTACCCGACATTTCATAGTAACTTATTTTTACCATTATATAAATTTAGCATTTTTTACCTCTTTTTATTAAGTTTTTTTAACTGTTACCTAATAGATCATAATAACTTCTTTTTACTATTATATAAAATATGGCTTGTTCTTGACAATTAGACCCATTAGACCAAAATTTATTCACTATAAAATGGACTACCTTTTAAAAGTAGACCAAACCTTTTGAAAAACTCAAGCACAGTTCTTACCTTACATATTATGACTCAAGTTTGACCCTTCCCACATGTAAATAAAAGCAAAAACTCTTACCCACTTACAAACTCTCTTCTTCCTCCCTCATGTATAGATGATACTTCTAGAAAATCTCATTCTCATGAAATCATGTCTTCATTTTTCCCCAATTTCAATTCAATATGCTTTTGTCTATTAATAATGTTCTATGCAATTTATGCAGACAAATTTTTGTCATTGACCAGTGCAACAAAAAAATATATATAAATCTTAAGATCCCTGAAGTTGCTGAAATAATTGACAAGTGCATGTTTCTAAAATTTATAATAACAAAAAAATCTAATTAATATCATATACTATCTCACAAAATGCCATTAACTTAATATTTTCTTTAAAAAAATTCAATAATAGGAATGGTAAAAAAGATTATCCTATGCAAGAAAAACCAAAAATACATGCAAAACAATTTTCATAGGAGGATTTATCTTTAAATAATATGAAGACAATAGTAAAGATAAAATGCATTAAATGAGATCCTAAGAAACAGGTTTGTTAATCATTTCAAATTATACTCATCATTTACGTAAAAAAATAATAATACATCATTTTATTTACATTAAAAAATAATGCATATTAATTTCAAAATTTTTTGCAAGATGTGAACTGCTAAGGTATTGTAATAATAAGTAACATTGATACAACAATAGGTTGGTATTATATTTTGTGCGTACTTTATGAAAGGAATGTCAAATCACAAGAAAAATCATTTTGATGTGCAAAATGTAAAACAAAAATAAATTTTTCTATCCCAAAGTTAGAGGCACTCACATTAACTACATACTCTCCAAATATTTATTATATATTTATCTCACTATAACTACTATATATATACAATTGCAAACTACTTTAGATACATGATTCAAATTGAAGTTTTTGATGCAACTAACAAAACAAATTTTGTGATATTTGATCGAGATGCCGAGAAAATCCTAAATGAATCTACAAGAGATTTTGCTAAAAAATAAACTGAGGTATTACTTATTTAAATTATTGTAAAAATATTGATATTGAAGAACGAATCGCATGTGATTTGAAAAAAAAAAAAGTAAAAAATGGATTTCTGTACTTCATTTGAATGAATTCAATTTAAAGGATAGTTTTGAAAATTATATAGTTGCTAAGATTTTTTATGCACCTTCAAATGATAAAAAGGTATGGAAGAAAAAAAAAATACACAATTCAATATGTTATATTAATTCTTTTTGTTGCACTATTCCAAAATTAACAAAAATAAAAAATAAAAATATTTACAAAAAACTGTAACATCATTGAAATTTAATATAAAAGCAAATACTATGAAAAATCTTAGCGACAAAGTCCAAATTTTGTAAGATCCAATCAAGAGTCTCTCGATGCCAATTCATTAGTGATTAACACAAATGATGCAACAAAAGGAAAAATAAATTATGAAAGCTCAAAATTGAACAAATATGGATAAATTAAACTTCAAACGTTGAAGATGAAGAAATTGATGATGATAACAAGCATCACCATACTGCAATAACAAAGATTGAAGATCGTAATGAAGCTTTTTATTACATCATATAATAAAAATCAATAATATAGAATGAATTAATATACTTTTATCAACTTTTATTATACAATATTACTCCAAGTTGTTTTAATTATTGCTCATTACTTAATCAAAATAATTATAATAGATATATGTGTGCAATTTATAATTGTTAATTTTTATGATGAACTCATTACTAACAAAATTTTATAATAAATATGCTATAATATATATATACATATATATAATATTTTCTAAAAACAAATTTATATAAAACATTTCAACAGTATCCGTGCATTGCACGGGAAACTTACTAGTTATTATAAAATGCACAATAAACTTATGTGTTCTAGCAGTTCTACCTCCTATTTACTATAAAAAATAAAAAGTTAAATGAAAGGGAAAAAAATATACGAAAGGAATAGTGATATACTAATATCTATCTAAGTATCTAACATGTCCAAGTTTTTTTTATTATCCAAGTTTGTCTATTTAATTTTAATATAGTATTAATAGTAATAATGTAATACACTAATATCTATCTAATTTAAGTATATAACTAGCACAAAGCCACAAATCCGGCCACAGTAAGCCAGTGACAATTGACAAAGTGACAAATATTAAACAAAACAAAATAATTCAATAGTGACTCAAACAAAATAATTTCAATTTTTTTTTAATGATTAAGAATTTGAACATTATGAAAGTTGTCGTAATGACACCAAAAAAAAGAAAAAATCAATTGGACTTGTATTTAAAAGAGCCTAGACTTAGTAAAAAGCAAAATCCACAGTTGGAAATTCTCCCTTGGTGGAAAGAACATTACAACCGGTTTCCAAAGCTCTCTTTAATGGCACGAGATCTCATGTGCACAGGAAAAAAAAAAATGCATTTGAATCAAGTTTTAGCATAGGAAAGAAATTCTTACTCCCCATCGATCACGTCTTATGCCTAAGAATGTGGAAGTTATGTTATCCACTAAAAGTTGGTTATATGGATTTTGAAGGTATTTTAATTTATTAATAGAGTCAAATAAATTATACATTTTTAACTCTTTATTGATAAGCTTTGATTTACTTTCATGATATTGTTACGTTATATTAAAATATTGTATTGTAGATAAAAATATTGATGAAATTTGCCAACTTGAGCTACAATTCACAAGTATGAATATTTGTAGTGCTAAATCTACTACCAATGTTGAGTAGATTGAGGTATAATTCTTATAAAATATTTACTTTTATTCTTTACTTAAATTCTCATATTCAATTGTAAAGGTTTTATTTTATATTTAGTTTATCTTTCTATATAATCTAACGTTATTATTATTTTAAGTGCAATAAGGATTTGTGCACTTAAAAAGGCTGATAACTTGACATAATTTATAACATTTAGTTTTTGTAATTATTATTTATTTATTTTGGTTCTTTTGTGAGAATGATATATAATTAGTGAACTTTGAATTTAATATATGTAAAGAATTTCAATCATGCTCAAAAGTCAAAACTATTTGAATTGCAAGGATATGGAAATCTTTATGTTTTTTTATTTGTCTGTTTTTTCCCTTAACATCACATGTCATGTATAACAATAAATTGTAACAAATAGTCTAACTATTTAATTTGATTCATTCTCTCTAAAAAATTGGCATTTATTTCTTTATTTATTTTAAATGTAAAAATATGGGTCAATCCAACCCAATTCACAACCTGAATAATCTGACCCAAACCCAACTCGACCCAGGCCATTTCCCATGTAATGACAAATGAGTCCTATCAATTCAAACGAGTGGGTCTTCTTCGGACGAGTAGCTCTTGTAGTTTAAGTTAGCTAAAAAAGTTATCTATCACAAATAAATGCCTTTACTCTTCCGTTTTAAGGGATGACAGAAGAGTATTGAAGTAAGGCTACTCAATTAGATGGATTTAACTAAAGTAGACCAAGCGGACGACTTAACCAATTCGGAAGGGATAATCTCGCCTAATGGGTCTAGCTTGTGGCTTCAGTTCCAAAAAGTTGACTAGTGAAGGCTGATTAGTGAAAGCTGACTGGTGAAAATACCCCCCATAGGTACAAATGAGCATGCAAGTGTCGAGTACTCGTAGAAATATTCCTCATCCGTATTTATTCTTTCTTACACAATATATCGTGTTGGATTCTATGATTCATTTAAAATATTGAGGATGTTTAGAATGCAATTCCATGTGTCAATAATCTTTGGCACAATTTAGATTCAAATTCTATATTGCATGAATAAATTTACTTGAGAGAGAGAGAGAGAGAGAGAGGGTGTTTCACATCAATGAGTCTAATACATGAACTGACACAAGTCGCACAACATTTAGACTTTGTTTTTACACACACTTGAACGAGACATCAACAAGGATATCATCATACCAGAAAACCATTGGTAATCCTTTGGGGTTGAAATAGATGCAGTCTATCAATCGTTTATGAGTTCCTCAACTGTGATTAGATTCTGATTGGCGATACTGTTACCAATTACCACTAAACACTTGATACCCGAATTTGGTGCAGCTCTTGTTCCAGCTCTCTAGAAGATAATCTTGGTATAATCTTCAATCTATTTAAAGTAGGAAGAGAAAATAAATGTGGCAAGTATAATGGAGTACAACTAACTGATGTATACATCCAATTTACCAACTCGTATAACTTGCACACGCATTGTACACTAATAAGAATTGGGATTTCTGCCTCAACAAAGGAGGCTACGGTGCTGATGTGAACTCATCAAAAGCACAATTTGTGCGCTTAGTCTTTAGATCCTCCATTCATTTTGATTTACATTGCTATAGCAATCAACGAATTCACAAAGCAAGAAAGATTAACCTATGAAAGATGACCATTAAAAACAAATTATTAATCTGTTCAGACTACAACATGATTGTATCAACAGACAGAGAGAAAGAGAGCCTCAAGTTCAAATAAAAGAAAGTGAATCACAATAATGGGGCTTGGACAATGACAACTCTCTCCATAAACGGGTCATACCAATAAATAATGAAAGAGACAACGTTGAGACTGCAGACCAGACTGCGTGTACGGTTCACATCTCCAGATCTGTAATTCCTCTCATCCCTTTCCTACACTTGTGATTTGGAACGAGAAGGTAGGGAGAAAAGGTCATTTGGTGCGAAATGAAACTAAAACTACAAAGCAACTAGGCATACCGCCAACTACCAACCACCAACCACCAATGCCTCTCCAGAGTCACTTTCAATCTCAATTTTTAATTCTAAAGTACTTTCAGTCTCAATTTGAGCAATCATAACAAAACAATCAAGAAACAAATGAAAGGTGTCAAGCAAGAGTTAACCAACAGTCACAATGAGAAACTTTAGCTAATACCCACTGCCAGGTGTCACATTACTCCAAGTTTTGGTGGAGATGACATGGTAATGAAAAGAACAAGCAATTACTTTACAATTCCAGAACCAACTTATCCGCCACACTAAAGCAACAGATTGCTTCAGGATAGAAACTGGTGAGATCCTAGGCGCCAAAATTCAGAGGCACGTGATTTGAGACCAGACTCTAGTGGGTGCAAAGTTCATAAAAGCGTTTCCAAATGATGCTTGATTTGTTCTGTAATAGGCTCTTCATTCATTTACCAATAACAGCGTTGGCATCAATGCATATGAAGTAGGGAAATCCTTTTTTTTTTCTTCTTAATAATAATTATAAAGTGGTGAAACATTACATTTAAGAAAGCTGAGAAACCATCCTATCTATGTCTTGATATGTTAAGATACTCGTTACATCTTGAGGTCCAATATGACCATCAAACTACCAGAGTTTATGTTAAAATTGTTAAACAGCACAAACAGAAGTGCATAACAAATCACAAGCGCCATAAAGGATAAGAAGAACAATCTTTGACAGCGTGACAGTGAAAAGAGAGAGAGACATATTGTTATCCCTGAGCTATTATATAACACAAAATTTATTGAAAGCATTTTAATCATTACAGAATTTAAAATGGGGCAATGACTTGTGGTCACACTTTACCTGAATATTCCTTACAATAATCAATCCATGTATTCCTACAGTCAAATAAGTTTTGCTTTTTTCAGGTCAGAGACAACTCCCCGGTCTTCAGGACTTCTTTCATTGTATAGTACCTGAGAAAATTATGGAAATGATAGTTTAGTGTTGTATAGAATTAGACCAAAAACTAAATCAACTCCATCTACTGGAGGCACCTTGTCAATGATGCCATATTCAACAGCTTCACTGGGACTAAAATATTTTGGGCGCCTGATGTCTGCATCAACCTGCTCGGGTGATTTTCCAACATGCTTTGCAAGGAGATTAACCTTGAACGTAAATTAAATAACCATGTCAAGCAGTGTATCAGGTCATGCTTAAGTGCACATCTAAATGCAGATCTAAATCAACAATCTTCAATATTGGCTATTGCTTTTCTTCTCTTTCTTCTTTCCCAGATTTGTTAACAGGTAGATAAAATTTTTTGATACCATTGTTTTTCTTTAATTCTTCTTGATGCAGGGAACATTTTCATTTAAGATTTTAATTCAAAATTTGAAATTTGAAATTAGTTTTTAATTTTAGGGTTTTAAGGGATTTGACTAGACATTTTCCATATCAACGTACTCCCTAAACCCTATTAAAATAGTGCTCTTGTAATCCTGAAAAAGACAGAAGAATTTGAGTAAGATTAATTACTATGAGTTGAGAATATGTCTCCTCCTTTGTTTTCTCTGTTTGGTGGTGATGCCAAACGCCCCTAGGTGGTGCTGCCTAGGGTTTGCAAGCAGATTCTAGGTGGTGAATCCTAGGGTTTGTTCTGTTGTTACTTTTGTTCCTCTTTTTATCTCTATTTCCTACTGTGCTCGGCATCATTTCTTCCTTTTTAAATTATTTCTATATAGTGCCGCCAAACCATGAAACATTCAAGGGGAGAATATTTGTAATATAACTAGCCAATATCCTGTGATGCATATTTAAATAAGTTTATTTTAAAAAATTTAATAAGAAATTATTTCTATGACTTACTTATAATACTCATAATATGTCATAATGTTTGGGGAATCAATTTTAATTATATTACAAGTCATTGAAAATAAAGGATACATGTGATTTTGAATACATTTAAGTTTTTTGCATTTTAAATCATAAATAAAATATAAATTTTATATATCAAATAGTAAATAGCATCCAATTAACACAAAATTAGTCATAGAATTCTTTGATTTTTTCTTTTTCTCGGTTATCATGGGAGGTTCCATTTTCTTTTTCGTCGAGTCCAAAACATTTGAATTTTCGGTTGAGGAGGGAGGTGCTTATTACATGTTACGCATATATGAAAGAAATAGGGATTCTCTCCGGTCAGTTTTCATGAGTAAAGAAAGTGCTAAACGTTTGCTAACTAATGTGGAGAATCTCATGTCAAATATGCCTCCTGGAAAATTCGCAAGAACCTTCAGGGATGGTAATAAGGTTTTTATTTTGCAACTGGGTTCCAATGCACATGTAAGCTTTCTTATGATCTCTGAACTTGTTCATGGCCATCAAAAGGGTTTCATCATTGTGCCAGAAGGAAAGCTGGGTAGTGGGTGGAGCGGGTTTGGATTTCATCTACGTAAGGTTATTTCTCCCGACACACTTGCCGTCAAACCGCCATCTGAATCTGTCTTGAACCCAACAGAGGAAAAGTTCAAACAACAAAAATCCTTTTTGTCGGCAACGGTGGATGGTGATTGGAAAGACAATGGTGGAAGCAAAAAAGGAAAGCAATTAATGCCCCATATTCAAAATTCAAACAAAAAAAGCTTGAGCAATCAGAACCATGATTCGTGCGATAGGGGTGCTGGTAAGGAAAGAGCGACACCGGGGGCTGAAATCATAGGAAAGCACCGGTGCGGCTACAAGGGTGCCGTGCCGGTGTCCGACACGGCCCGATGCAGGGTGCGGTGGGTGACGCCACTGCCCGCGCATCGATGCCACATCGGCGCTTTTTTTTTTTTAAATTTCTGGATTCGACCGACTCAGGCCAATTTGCACTAATTTGGGTCAAATCGGTTCGTATCAGCCGGCCGCAACCGACTGATTCAGTCCGATACCGGCCGATACTGGCTTTGAATCAGGCCGAAATTCAAGTAAGAATTATTAAAAAAAAAAAAAAAAAAGAGTGCAAAAACATCTTTAAACCAAAAAAAAAAACCCTAAAACCATCACTGCCTCCTACTTCTCTGCCTCCCTCCCTGTATTCTAATTTCAATGTTTTAGCTTCAAACTTGTGGATTGTATTTATTTTATGAACATTATGTTTTAGTTATCATCTATTATTGCTCTTAAATTTGGTATATGTTTATATAATGTAAAAAAATATGATTAGAAATATTTTTAATAATTTTTTAATTGCCGAACCAACACCCTACTTTTTCAAAAATTGTCAAGTCCCGCACCCACACCCAAATCCGGAAACACACCCATGCTTTATAGTGAAATCATACTTGAGATTAAAGACAACGCTCTTAATGGCACTAAAGCTCCTTTATCGCTAGAAGTCTCTTTAAGTTTGGAGCGTGGGCTAAATGGTAAGTGGGAAGTTAAGTGCTCCAACATTCAGGAAGTGGGTCGAAGTCCATCTGGTGTTGAGCCCACACAAGTTGTCTATAGGCCCACTGCACTCTCTAAAGCTAAACCACTCAACCCATCTCATTTAAATAATTTTAAACCCAAGCCCACTTTGGTCTGGCGGCCCAAAACAAAAGAGATGACCTCCTTGTCTTTCTCGATTTGGGCAAGTCAGAAATGGTTCCAGTTGGAGTTTGCCCTTAGGGAAAAGGAAGATAAGACTTTTCAATAAAGCTTTATTTGGGAAATGGCTATGGAGATTTGAGATTGAGAAGGATGCCCTTTGGAGACAAGTGATAGAGATGAAATATGGATGTGTATTTTGTGTATTTTTTTTTTTGGGGGGGGGGGCGCTGGTGTACCAAATCTGTTAATGGTCCTTATGGTGTTGGTTTATGGAAAAGTATCAGTCAAAGATGGCCTTCTTTCTCACGCCATATTCTGTATGATATTGGTGATGGGTCTAGGATGAAGTTTTGGCAAGACCGTTGGTGTGGAGAGACATCTCTTGCTGTTAGCTATCCTCACTTGTTCAGATTTTGCAGGAAAAAGGAGGCTAGTGTGGCTAAACTTATGAAGTCCTCCAATGGAATCCTCTTTTGGGATGTGATCTTCTTTAGGGGTGTGCATGCTCGGAAATTGAAGGCTATGTCAGGCTTCATGGAAACCATATATGGTTCTTCAATAAGGGGGTTTGGTGAGGATAAGATGTGTTGGACACCTAGCAAAGATAAGGGGTTCATGGTTAATGATTATTATAGAATTTTAGTTGGCCCTACTATCTACGGTTTTCCTTGGAGAAGTATCTGGAAGCAAAAGATTCCCTCTTGAGTAGCTTTTTTTGTTTGGACTGCTGCCTTAGGGAAATGCTTGACAATTGATAAATCTCTTGCTGTTAGCTATCCTCACTTGTTCAGATTTTGCAGGAATAAGGAGGCTAGTGTGGCTAAACTTATGAAGTCCTCCAATGGAATCCTCTTTTGGGATGTGATCTTCTTTAGGGGTGTGCATGCTCGGAAATTGAAGGCTATGTCAGGCTTCATGGAAACCATATATGGTTCTTCAATAAGGGGGTTTGGTGAGGATAAGATGTGTTGGACACCTAGCAAAGATAAGGTGTTCATGGTTAATGATTATTATAGAATTTTAGTTGGCCCTACTATCTACGGTTTTCCTTGGAGAAGTATCTGGAAGCAAAAGATTCCCTCTTGAGTAGCTTTTTTTGTTTGGACTGCTGCCTTAGGGAAATGCTTGACAATTGATAATTTACAAAAAAGGAAGGTGTGGATTTTGGATTGGTGCTACATGTGTAAGAGTAATGGTGAATCGGTTGACCATCTCTTCCTTCACTATCCCGTTGCTATGGATTTATGGTCTATGGTTTTGGGTTTATTTGGAGTAAATTGGGTTATGCAGCATACTATTTTGGGGCTGTTAGGATGTTAGCATGGCAGGTTTGGTCGTCATTGAAATGGTTATATATGGTCCATCGTCCTTAATGTGGTGTCTTTGGAAGGAGATAAATAGTAGGTGTTTTGAAGATATTGAGAGATTTATTTCAGACCTCAAGCTATTCTTTTTTAGAACTTTATTGAATTGGTTGTTTTCTTCGCAAAAACAATCATTCCCTTCTATTATTGATTTCCTAGATTCTTGCAATTTTTGTATTTAATTTGTTGACCCCTTGTAAACTCCCTGTGTACTAGGGTGTTCCTTTTTTATATCAATAAAACTTATTACTTATAAAAAAAAAACAAAATTCGGTGTGTTAGAACAATGAAAATGTGTGATTCAAGAATGCTAGACCAGTTAAAAGTTATTTAAGGTCCGTTTGGATACAACTGAAAACTGAAAACACTATAACAAAATAATTTTTAAATATGTAAATAGTGCCGTGGGACCCATTTTAATAAAAAAGTTGCTGAAAAGTAAAGTTTGTGGGTCCTGTGAACAGTGCACGGGACCCACTGATGTGCACTATACACGGAAGAAAAGTCAACAACTGTGGCTAAAAATAAAAAAAAGGTGGAAACGCAGCCGTGGGAAGCGCAAAACGCGCTTCCCAAACGGACGCTTAGTAGTATTAATATTAACAAAAAGCTACAACATGTGTAACTTGAGAGAGAGAGAGAGAGAGAGAGAGAGAGAACCACATAAATTCCTTGTACATTGTTAAACTTATGGTTAAGTGATTAAATTCATCATTTCCTAATAATTTAAGCTTTTGGGACAGTTAGTAATTTAATATGGTATCAGAGCAGGAAATCCTGAGTTCAATCCATGACTTTACTCTACCTCTCATTTAAAAAGTTAAATTCTCATTTGTTGGGCCCCCAAGGGAAAGTTTAGGCCCACAAGTAAGGAGGAGTGTTAGACTTATGATTAAGTGATTAAATTCACCATTTCCTAATAACTTAAGCTTTTGGGACAGTTAGTAGTTTAACATACATAAATAATTAGTGTATCACCTATTGATTCCTACAATATAGATAGATTTATAGATAGATAGTCTATAGATAATTAATAATAAATGTCATGTCCAGTGCATAAAGTTTCCACTTTTGCAGGGTTTGGGAGAGGTTATGGGAGGTAGCCTGACCCCCAATTTGTTTTGAAAGGGTTGATTCCACTCGTAACCTATCGATTTTGGTGGAAGGCACTTGCCATTGTACTAAGACCCAACCTCCAATAATTAATACATAGAAATAAATGTATCTATTCATTAACACATGATAATAATTAATACTTTAACATAAATGCAAAGATTTGATGAGGTGGAATGATAAATGAAGAAAATTCTATTTCCTTCTCAAAAAATGCGCCACATGGCAGCATCTTGGTTCTAGCTTTTATATATATATATATATAGATTGACCACTAAACTTACCAACTCCGCCTTCACATTCTTTATTTCTTTTCTTGCTAGCTCAATATCACTTGCCTGACCTTGAAACCTGGCAATTGGCTGCAGATTCATTGAGAAATAAGACCACAAGTTTGTAAGAGTTTAATTAATGTATATGCACCATTAAATTAAATAATTATTGACATCCCCAGCATGCAAAGGCTAAACAAGACAGACACAGAAGGCAAAGACATTGGGAAAGAACAAACATGTTAAAGTATTAGATATCCTATACTTCCCGTCTATCAGGGTGGCATACCTTTTTTTCCCTTCTTTGACAAAATCTATTACTTTAAAATAAAAAATTAAAAAAAATAAAATAAAATAAAACCCCTTAAAGAGTATTAGATATCACTGGTCACAAATAACCTGCTTTATCATTATTGTGGATGATGGCAAGGCTGAACGGTTTCCCTTTGCACCAGCAGCCAAAAGTAAGGCTGCTTCTCCCCAAGCATTACCAACACAGAGAGTGAATATAGGTGGCTTGACGTACCTGCAGTGGAAGAAAATACCTCAGCCATACACGTAACAACCGGCCCGTAAACTCATCTAGTTGTATAGACAAATAAAGGACCGAAACCAGATTTACAAACATAAAATTTTTTGCAAAGCTTATTTTATGCCATTTAGAAGAAGTTAACCTTTAAAACTGAAGATACGAATTCCACCAAATACGAAAAAAATTAGCAAATGAGATAAGGATCTGTGAAAATATGTTTATGGCTAAAACTAAGTACACTGATAAGCCAGGGTTGTTACAGTGCAAGAACATTGTATAAATAAAATCAAGGGCAAAGTTGAAACATTTATGATACATTTTACGCTAGGATGCAATGACATTCTCAGTGGCAGTACTTTTGTCTAACATCTGTCTTTCCCTGGCCAACCAGATTTGGGATATATCTGATTTTATTTTTGATATGTAATATAAATTTTATTGATAAAGAAAAAGTTCTATGTTCATGATGATGAACACAAAGTACTTAAAGCAATTACAAGAAAATCAAATAGAAATTATAAATGTAAGAATGTTTAAAAGTCATGATTCATCATTTAGTGCAGAATCAGCTTTGTTTCCAAAGATGCATGCAACAAAGCTCATATTTAAAAATAAATAAATAAATAAAACATTGGAACATGAAACTTGGGGAGATTTCATCACATCAGCCAGATCTTGTGGCATAATTAAAGGCAAAGTAACATTTATCGCATAGAAAACTCTGCAAGTTACTATAAGGCCTCAGCATGATTCACAAAGTACATAATAGTGCCATCTGAATTGGTTGAAACATTCTTGATAATAAGTCTAAACTCAAAATTTGCATGAGAGAGCCAACGAGCTCCAGCTGAAGTGGAATTTCCTCCCACAATTACGGGATGAAGGGTGAGGTTGGGTCACTGGTTGCAAATGTACCTTACCAATCAAAATGTTGACAACAGAGTGTTGAGAAGAAAGTAAATACAAAAATAATCGCTAAAATTCACAAACGAAAATATAGTGCACAACATATCTAAACAGTTCAAAATAAATTACACAGCTTTATTTTTTATTGGTAAGTCACACACACCAAGTGGGTCTTGAACTCAAAACCTCACCCTCTGCCTAGCAATTGCAAGGGGAGTAAGTGACATAACTATGTGATTTTTAATGAAAAAAAAAAAAAAGAGACAAATATGAAAAAAAAAAATGATGACCTCATAACATCATAAATTGCAAAAGCCTCAGTCTCGTAACTCAACTTCTCGCCACCCTGAAAAAAAGTGGAAAATTTTTATCAAAGTATGATTCATTATACGAAAATACCTTCATACCATCATATTAGAATTTTGGTTGCTTGTCTAAGATCTCCCCCACCCCTTTTTTTTTCAAACAAATGGGGGAAAAACAAAAGGATAAAAGCCAAATAATTTATATTTGGTAAAAAACTTAGATATGCTAGAAAAAAAGCCAAGCAATTTTTTTTTTAATTTTTTTTAAAAAGAGGCAAAGCAAATATAGGGGCAGCAGCCCCCCGCCGGGGGGGCGCTTATTATTTGAAGAAGAAGACTATTCTCATGCAAGCAAAATCTTCTCTACTTTTCACACCAATGACATTAATATGACACAATACAGGCAATAATATGGGATTGCCATGAACTCAACCTCTACATTTTATTTAAAGTAGAGACGCCATTGTATCCATAGAACATTGTTACAACCATATGATGGAGTAATTCTTATTGTTGGAAATATCCAATTTGGATGCATAAGGCTAAAGCTATGGGCCCTCATAATCTAAAAGTTCAGGCTTCATGTATGAGTGCCTAGGATTATTCACCGAGTTATTAATATATGTGTGGCACTTAGCATGCATTTTTTTCCTTCTTTTTCCCCCTTTTTTGCCACCTACAAGGTGAGGAGGTAATTTGGCTTGGAAGTGTTTCATTCTTGTTTTATGCTGAGCATCTACAAGTAACAAGAGAGAGGAGAGAGGCGGGGGGTTGGGGGGGGAGATTCTCTCAAAGTGAAGGAACAATGCATTGGAAGGAGAGGAACAATTGAATTTTAATGGGATGGAGGTTTCATTTATAAATATATACCCGAAATCCAACCCAACCCATGCTCACCCTATGTATCTCCTCATGGCTCCTTTCTCTTTCCTTTTGGTAAATCCTTTAGTTTTTCTACCTTAAACTTTATTGCCACAAATTTCGAATTTGATTCTATATATCTACCTTCTCTTTAAAGTGGAGTCCTAAGTTTTGATTAATGATAAATTTGATTGTTTTGATCAATGATTCAAGCGGGCCCCCTTTTTCAGTAGATGAGATTAGGATGAAAGTATATTTCTCAACGCTTCTTTTCTCTGGCTTGCTCTTCCAAATCCAATTTTGGCCTGCGGTATTAATGATAAATTGATTTTTTTGTTTTTTTGAAAGGTGTTTAGTTTCCACTTCTGCTCTCTAATTTTCTGCTCACAAAGCAATAGCACTCTGTTAGCTGTTTTGAGAGAAGCCGCTCGTCACAACACCCTATTCTACAAATTTCCCATCAGCTTAAAGCAATCTACAGCCATCCTGCTGTCTTTCCCTCACAAGAATCAAGATTGCCTTTAATTGTTAATTTTTCAAGGCTGTCTGATGTCATTGTCCCTAAAATGCAACCAACAACAACAATAACAAAAACTTAGTCCCAATTTTTTTGAGTGGGCAGTAGATCCTTGACAAGATTAGCCAGGTCAGCCATGTATATTTTCTTTTGATAGTTACAATGGGTAGGGAGAATTTGAACCCTAGACATCTTTGTTGAAAACACTAGGAGGTACCAGTTGAGCTACAAGCGTTGGTCGCATGTATTCTTTTTCTTCATTCTATTCTATCCAAAGTCATAGCCTCTGTTACTTCTTTGACATGTCCTTTTTAACTACTTATAGTCTTCCTCTACTTTTTTTCTTTCCCTCAACTTGAATCAACTCATTCTTTCTCACTAAAGTACAACCACTACAATTAATCTCACTACCTTCAAGGGCAAAGCCACTTGCCAATAAACGCAATCACATCAGCCTTTGCCAATGAGCATATACATTTTTCTTCATCATACCTTGCACTTTATGTTGCTTGGTGTATGTACATAAATTAAGCTCTAAGTTTAACTATAATCATTTCTTTTTTAAAGTAGGGAACCTTTCTAAAGAAGTGCCATTTGAACTCGCCTCTAGCTAGTAAAACCTAGTGTGGGTAAAAGCGCATTTACACGCAAAGTGCAAAGGCTCCAGCACTTTTCGCCTCTAAAGCAAGGCGCATTCAAAGAAGCCTTAAGTGCTTTTTCAATAAGCATGAAGTGCACTATTTTATATTTTCACCCAAAAAAAAAAACTGAGTTGTAGCCATAGGATTTTAACACTATTGATATAAACCAAAGATTTGGCATATAAAATTTAATGTTATGGTACACTGCTATGCACTTAAACCCAACCCCTCCAACTTTGCAAATTCTAAAAAACACATTTGGGATTGCAGTCCACCACAGTTCTCATGTTCTCACCAGGAAGAATTGACAAATCTCTTCTTTTGTCTTTACCAGGTATGTTTCTCTCTCTTTATCTGCTTCCATTGTAACTTTTCCTCATTCCAAAACCCACAAACCTGAAACTTTTTGAATATCTTACTACTATTACCTCTTCTTCACTCCCTTCTCTCTCTCTCAATGTTTTACTGTGCAACCTGGAACCATTAACAACCCCTCCCTTTCTTCTCTTGTACAAACCTACGCGCTCTTCTCTTCTCTTTTATTTTGAGGTGGGGGGTTTATTGTATCTTGTCCTGAAACCCACAAACCCCTAATCCTTAATCCTTTTCCTAGTTTTTAGGGTTTTTTATGGGTACAATTAACTAGTGCCCTTAGGCATTTGTTAATGGACTACTTTAAGAAAGTTTTGATATAACTTTTATGGGAAATATAAAAAACTAACAAAAAAATAAGTTACTTTTTTATTTTTCCATAAAAAGTTTCTAAAAATGTTTCTTAAATCAATGCCCTTAGGGCATCTGTTAACTTTTCCTTTTCTTTATTTCTTGGTTTTTTTCTCCCCAAAACAGTAAGCTACCCATGTTCATTTTCTACCTATTTTATTTTTTCCCTCGGATTTTCTACTTGGTACTAATTATCAAATTGCTATGTCCTGAAATTCTTAGTTCATTCATGAAGAAGAAAAAGTATGGTATCATTTAATTGTGATAATTTTTTTAATTACTTTAGTAGTTGATGTTGAAAATAGCACTTAAATTATTAAGTAATAATATCCATTGGTCATAAGGCATTATGGCTACATGAGATTCAATAAAGTATATTGCATTGACATACTCATATCTAGCTAATCCAAAAAAAAAAAAAAGACTTGACTTGACTTGCAATTTTAATATAAGTGTGATATGAATTATATAAAATGTTTTATTTCAATTTATATGATTACTTGATCACTTTATTGTTGTATTGACCATTAATAATTATTCTCAAAATTTTTTAATTAATTTTTAAAAATGTGTTTCACTTTAATCAGGGGCGCACTTGTGCATTGTACCTAGGCTCCAAGAGGCCGTTGCGCTTAAGTGCAGCCTTGGCTTTTTCTAACACTGGTAAAACCCATAGCAATTAACTCCACCAACTAGAACTAGTTGTTTAGTATTCCATGGGCATTCAACCTTAATGGGCTAAGCAATTTATGCTCATGCTTTGGAGCAATTTATAATCATCTTAACATCAATGCGTCGCATATTTCAAATATTTTCATAATGTTCTATAATCTTTTTTATTTGAATAAATTGTTTTGACTACATTTGGAGAAGGGGGTAGGGGGAGAGGGAAGCCTGATACTAAAGAGTAACCATGTGTTTGGATTGAGAAAAGTGAAGAAGATAAAATTTTAATAACTTCTCATGTTTGGATTTTATTGACGAGTGTTGAGAGATGAAAGGAAATTGGCACCCATAATATTCTCAGCAAATAATGGATGGATTTGGTGAGAAGTCAAGGGAAGTGTTCATGTACAACATACAAAGCATATTTTGCAACCTCAATGGACACTTTTTTTTCTTTTTCTCTATTACCAAACAAAAGAATGTGCTACAAACTTAACTCTCTTCTCATCAGTCCTTTTATAGCCACCTACCTTTCTCTACATGTAAATGTTTCCAAGGTTGAGTCTATATGATTGTTGAGCTAGGGAAAAAAAAAAAAAATTTGTCAACCTCTACATCAAGAGCTGTCTAAACAAAACCAGCAGCGGATTTATCTTTAACAAAATTAAGAACCCTCTGAACCACAGACCTTGTTATAATTTATTTATATAAGATAGAGCAAACATTTAATTAGCAAAAACACAATGTCAATGAAACCACCAAGGAACTTGTCAAACAAAAACACACTCCTGTATTTCTATAATAGACATGCACAAAGAATATAAAGAGGGTTTCAGAAGCAAGCTGAAGAGAATAAGGAAAGGTCTTAACCTTGGTTGTTCCAGTGGAGTTTATATATAGGTAGATAGGCTTCTCTTCATCTTCATATTGGAGGTACAGAAATTCCGCTAGTATCAACTCCGTGACAGAAGGAACAAGAGACATGCCCAAGTAAACAATTCGGTTTTTGTACAAGTACGATGCTAAGTCTGGAGGAGGCTGCTCCCTTGCACTTCCCCTTACAAATGGAATGACCTGTTCACAAATAAATAAGACGACTGCATTCATAGAATTTGGCAACACAGATGACATATTAGTGTGAAATATAGAGAACTACATTGGTAAAGGCTACTAGAAGCTCCTGGAAAAGGCAAGCTTAAAGGCAAACCATTCAAGATTACAGTATAATTTTGATCTGGGGCCTATGTGATGCCCTCCATAGGCTATATTTCCTTTTTGATTGGTAAGTTACCCACACCCATTGGATCTTGACCCCAATACCTCACCCTCCACCTAGTACTAATAAGGGGAGGAGGTGTTGAGCTAAAGCTCATTGGCAACCTCCATAGGCTCGATTACCTGCTATTGATTCAAATTCTAGGTTCCTTTATGTTAGGAAGCTTTTGGCTTAGTATTGTTTTATTCTCTTCAGTTTTAAGTGCTAGGGGCATGTCTGCAATTTCAATATTTTCAGGCACAAGTTTTATTTGACTATTTGTAGTCCATGGGTCATACTATGGGTTTTATGTTACTAGACTTTTATATGTAGGTTTTTTTTAAGTCCAAACTTGAGATGAAGTCCAATAAGGGTTATGGCGCAGACAAAATGATATTTTATGAGTTTTTTTTTTTTTTTGGACAACCAAGACCTGCCCAACACGTGCCCTTTGGACTCATGGTGGCCAGAGAAAACTTAGGATGTGGGTCCCCCCTTAAGCTTGCACATCAGGTAATTGCAACTCAAATGCAACAGCTAAGGATCAAACTTGTCTGGGCTTACAGCTTAGGATCTCACCCTTACAGCTTAGGATCTCATAATATTTTATGACATTATTTCAGATTTATCATTATCATTTTTAGTTAGGGAGTACTTCAAATTCTTCAGGATAATTCTGTTGAGGATTTTATGGGATTCATCAAAAGTATCCCTAGAAGCCCTATAAAAGGCTCCATGAGGTATTATAATTATATTATCATTGAAATAATAATTTATTCTAGTGAGAAGTCCAATTATTTGCTTGGTGATGATTCCAAGCACCCTTAGATGGTGAAGCCTAAGGTTTCAGGCTACTCTGGGTGGTGAAGCTTGGGGTTGTCCTACATTAGGTTAGCTTTGGTTTTCTATAAATACTAATTTTAAAATTCAAGGGGAACAAGTCATATGAGATTTCCCAACAATTATGCTGTTGATGTTGTGTGATGTAATCCTTCTCCAAGATGTATACTAACATAAATAACTGTGATACCAAGAATATCCTAAATATAAAGCTTAAGGAAACTAAATGCAAGTCATAGATCTATCTTCTTTCTCTCTCTAATTTCCAGAAATTTATCCAGGCTTCAAAAACTACAATCCAACCTTGATTTCTCAACCTTATAACTCTAAAATCCCTACAATAGAAACCCAACAGAAGTTACATACTATTAGCCTCCAAACCCACAAAACCGGATCTGCTACAATTCCAATTCACAGCTACAAACCTGATCTGAATTTGTTTCTTCCTTTTTTCGTTTGTTTTGAGCTCCAAACATACCAATCGTTTTAACAACCATAACCAAACCTTAACGCAGCTTCTTTTTCCAGCCCCTTCCACCCCAAACCCAAACAACCCCAATTCCCCTCAAATACCTGCGGCCAGGGACGATTCCTGCAAAGAAAACTACCATCACCAGTTACTCTTCATGATTCATTCATTGACTCATTTCAAGCCTATATCAATCTTTGCAGCCATAAGACCCAGCACTGCATATATTGCTATTGGTCATTCAAGGCCTTTCAAGGAAATATCTGTAAAGCCCACAAATGACTAATGTACGTGATTCGTATTAGAGCCCATTTTTCCTATGTCATATGTGAAATAAAACAACTTAATACTTCTCACAAGAAATCAGATTAAGGGAATCAAGACTGTTTTATTTTATTGAAAGACCACATATTTTACTTGTAGAGAGAGAGAGAGAGAGAGAGACCACATATTTCTTAAATAAAACCCAATCAACAACAACTACCATTACAAGTGCATTTTAGCTAGGATATATTCAAAGAAGTGATGGCAATTAAGTTTCTGTTTATATAATTACAAGGAATGTCACACAGATCCCTGTTTAAAGCAGTTAGGTGGGTGCAGTGTGATAGGGTCTAGAAATTATGTAACTCCAATGATTCTCACTAGGTAGAGGCAACCTTTGTTTTTCCATCTCAAAAGGAAATAATTAAACTCTGCCTTCTCATTTATAAACTATGCAATCTGAATAAATTTCAAAATTATGACCTGTCCATGTACCTTTTTTTTTTTTTTTGATAAGTAATAAAGAAGTATATTCAAAAACACTACCTTATGCAGAAAAACATAAGGCAAAGAGAAAATTTCATAGAGATAAGAAACACAAGAGAGGAAAAGAGAAGGAAAAGAAAATAATTACAAAGGAGAGCTAAGGAACATGGGGAGAGAATCACTAGAGGTGAGTCCCCAAGCCCTAGACCAGTCAAACAGAGAGCCACTGAAAGAAGCCAACAACTGGTCATCTGAACTTTCCATGTTCTCAAACATCCTCCTATTTCGCTCCTCCAAAGACACCACATTAAGCACAACGGAGCTAAATTCCAAATGTTAGACGAATGCTTTCCAAGCCAATTCCGTCAGCCAAAGTACATATCCGCAACCGATCTTGGCAAGACCCAAGAAATCCCAAACAATCTAAAGACCAAACTCCACAACCGATAAGCCTTACCACAATGAAGTAGCAAATTATCTACCGTCTCCCCATTACAACAACACATAATGCACCAATCAACAAAATCCATCCCTCTACCCCTCAAATTGTCACCTGTAAAGATCTTATCCTATTCAACAGTCCATACAATGAAGGAGACATGCCGAGGAGCCTTCACCTTCCAGACTCCTTTCCAAGGAAAAATTATGGGTAAGGGACTTCATAACTTATTATAGAATGATCGGACATCAAAATCCCCATTCTTTGTCAACTTCCGTCACAAACGATCACCATTCTCATTGGGAGGTAAATTTGAAGCCAATGTACGGAGAAATTCCTCCACTCCACCCATTTTCCAATCATTTGGTCTCCGAATAAACCGAACACCCCAGCTTCTCCGTTCCTCTATTCCCGACCGATCAAGAGAAGAGGCCACCGATGCCTCTTTATTGGAAGTAATCCCATACACACTCAGAAAAATCAAATATAGTGGAGAAACCCCACACCATTGATCTGTCCAAAGCTTAACTCTATCTCCCGCCCCTAGCTCAAACCGAATATTTTTGCTAAATTCCTCTCAACCCATACGTATACTTCTCCACAAACCACACCCACCCCTCTATCTAGCTTGGAGGTCCATCCCCCTCATTCTACCCCAAACTTTCTTCTCCAAAGCCTTGTCTCCTCAATCCCAAACCACCATAACCACTTCCCTAGTAGGACTTTATTAAAAGTAGTTAATTTCCTTACTCCTAACCCACCATTTTCCAAAGGTGCACATACCTTGTTCCATCCCACCAAATGTGTCTTGGAATCGCCCCACAAAAAATCCCTTTGCAGCCTCTCAATTTTATTGGTCACATGTGTAGAGATGATAAAAAAAGATAAAAAATAAGTAGGAAGACTTGCAAATGTACTTTTAAGCAACGTCAGTCTTCCGTCTTTTGACAAATACATCTTCGTCTATCTAGCCAACTTACACTCAATTTTCTCCAAAATAGGATTCCAAATAATAGGAGACTTGTGGGATGCCCCCAATGGCATACCAAGATAGGTCATAGGCAAAGACCCAATCCGGTAGCCCAAGATTTCTACCAAGACATGGACATTAGGAACCTCTCCAATGGGAACCATCTCACTCTTCAACACATTAACCTTTAAACCTGTCACTGCCTGGAAACAAAGAAGAAGCATCCGAACATGTAGAATTTGTTCCTCATCTGCATCGCAGTACAGAATCGTGTCATCTGCAAACAACAAATGCGAGACGCATACCCCTACACCCCGTCTACCATTAGCCCTGAAACCTCAAATCAAACCAGCCCCTTCAACTCTTTTCATCATCCTACTAAAAACCTCGATCAGTACCAGAAACAGCATGGGAGATAGCAGGTCCCCTTGTCTCAATTCCCTCGAACTCCCAAAAAAATCAGCTGGAGACCCATTAAACAAAACAGAAAATTGGACTGTAGATATGCAAGTGCGGATCCACCTACACCACCTCTCCCCGAATCCCATTCTCTTCAACAAATCTAGAAGTCTCCCAATTCACATGATCATACGCTTTCTCAATATCTAATTTACAAATAACCCCCGGAATATTACTCTTCATCCTTCTATCAATACACTCATTAGCAATAAGAACTGAATCAAGTATCTGTCTACCACCCACAAAGTTGTTCTGAGACTCAGATATCAATTGATCTAAAACCTCTTTCAGGCGGTTAGCCAACACCTTAGCCAAAATCTTATAAACACTCTCCACCAAACTAATAAGTCTAAAGCCTCAAATATTGGAAGCATCATTCTTCTTCGGGATTAAGGCAATGAAAGTTGCATTAAGAGAGTTTTCAAACTTACTGTGTTAATAAAACTCTTCAAACACAGCTAAGACATCTCTTTCCACAACTCCCCAATAGTGGTGGTAGAAGGCCATAGAGAAACCATCAGGACTTGGAGCTTTATCTCCTTCCAACTCTTTGACAACTCTAAGAACCTCCTCCTTTTCAAACCTCCATTCAAGCCAGTCTCTCTCCAACCCCTTTATCTGATCAAATTCTAAGCCTTCCACAAAAGGCCTCCAGTCCTCCATCTCCTTGTACAAGTTTTTGTAAAACTATACAGTTTGGTTTTCCATCTCGGATTCATCCTTATAAATAACCCCATTTACCTTCAACATACTAATATGACTATACCTTCTCTGAGAATTGGCCACCTTGTGGAAGAATTTGGTATTGTTATCTCCTTCCTTAATGAAAAGCATCCTCGATTTCTGTCTCCACGAGACTTCTTCCAAAGAGAGAAGGTTCTGTATTTGAGATCTTAACATAGCACTCTCGCCTCTTCTTGTCCCCCATTTTTTAATGTGGGTTCTTTGGAGGGAAAGAAATAGTAAGTGTTATGAAAATAACAAGAGATACATACCAGAACTCAAGTTTTCTTTAGAACTTTATTGGATTGGTCGTCTACTTAACGAAACCAATCATTCTCTTCTTTTCTTAATTTTCTTGATTCTTGTAATTTTTGTACTTGATTTGTTGACCCCTCTTTACACACCCTGTGTACTAAGGTGTCCTCTATTTGATATCAATAAAACTTATTAATTATAAAAATAAATAAATAAATCTGCTGCTCTGGATGTTTATGTTGGCTGTGAGTCTAGCTCTTAAGTACCTTAGTCTCCTTTTAGTGACAGCAGTTGGCCATTGAGTTTCTGGCACCTAACAATGAAATCACTTCGCAGCGAGGAAAAAACAAAGTTTTATAAATCCTACTTTGTGTGGCTGGTGCGATTATAACCTTGCAAGTAACTTTTTCTTTCATCAAAGAGGAAAAGTGGGAGAGGAAAAATCATTCTGGTGTTGGTCTCTGCATTCCATCAAAAGGAAGCCTTTTGGGGAGTAATCTAATCTCAAGGAGTGAATCTTCACACTCAAGTCCTTTTTCAAACTCATTCATTCGCCATAAGAGAGCAAGTCCCAAGATAATATCAAAGGACTAAAGGGACTTGAAATATGTCCTCAGGCTTTCATCATTTAACTATATCACACTCATTTTGGGGCAATGAATCAAACTCTAGGTATTGATATGACCCTCGGTTGAATATTTAGCCCTTTCCACTTCATCTTCACACAGATTTCATTTCAACACCAACCATTTTGAATTTTTTCGGTTTTTCCAACTGTTTCCCTCAGGCATCAATGCTAAAAATCCAAAATTGTTCATGCCCCAAGCAAACAACCGTGACATTTACCATACAGTGCACATGAATTCCTCCATTGCTACTTGCTGTTTTCTAAAAGTTTATTAATACACTAGAATTTTCTTTCTTCTTTTCAGCTTGCGACTTCGAAGTATAAGCTCTCTCTCTCTCTCTCTCTCTCTCTCTCACACACACATACATTTTGAAAATAGATAAATCTTACAAATTCCTAAGATCGTTGATAATAAAATCACAAGTATTTCCCCTAATTGCAAGATGGAAAAGTTGGCAAAGAATATGAAAGTTGAAGAGAGAGAGAGAGAGAGAGAGAGAGAGTTATACCATGGTGACGACGCCTCGCTTGGGCTTGGAGCTAGGGAACGACGCCGGATTGAGAGAGGAGGGACGGAGCTTGTGGCCTGAGAAGTCGGAGGAGACGCTGCCTCCGACGAAGGGAGCGACGAAGTTGGTGGAGAGAGAGGCTCTAGGAGAGAAGCTGCGGTTAAGATTTACATTTCGCGAAGTTCTGGGCGGTGCTATTAACGTGTGCCGGTGGAGCGCTAAGCTCGAAGCTGCGGTGGCCACCTCCATAGCTTGCAGTGTAAGAGAGAGAGAGAGAGAGAGAGGGAGAGTAGTGAGAGTGGAACGAATCGGAGAAGATTAGAGAAATGATGAACCAAGTGGGCTGGCTTTAAGTTCTAATTTTAGGGGAACCGAACCCAAATTGTTAAGTGAGGTCACTTTGAACTTCGGCCTCATCTACTCACTTGCTGTGGGCTGATGAATAGGGGTTGTGACTTGCGGAGCAATTGTAGGAGTATATCCTTTATCACGCGTTAGAGTGTGGCTGATTGTCCGTGGCACCTTACATGGATCTACTACTTTTCCTCTCCTAATTATAAATTGATAGATTAGAGTTGTAACACAAAAGATTGTGATTCTTTAATTTCATAGAATTGCATTCTTAATAATTATCTTATTCATTTAACATTTTACAACGTGAAAGTTTTGTTATCTATTTATACTACTATTTAAGGAGCTTCTTTTATCTGGACTAAATTTTTTTTGTTCCAAAATACCCTTACAATCTACGTTTAAGTAGGGGCAAAATTTGGTAAAAATGCTCATTTAACTCCCATGTAAATATTGTCTACAAAACAGAAGCACTCTCCTCATGATTTTCAAATTACTTTATCTATTTAAAAAAAAAATAGAATAAACTACATATTTGGTCCTTAACCTTTATGTTGTTTGTCAATTTGGTCTCTAACCTTTCGAATGTATTAATTTAGTTCTTAACCTTTTAATATTATGTCAAAAAGATCCTTACCCGCTAAGTGGTGGATGGAAAAATATGATGTGGTCAATGGTCTTATTAAAATATGATGTGGCCTGGGAGGGTTGTAACTTGTCGAGCAATTGTAGGACTATATTCACATGTTTGATTGTGACTAATTGACCATAGTGCCTTATATGGATCCAGTACTTTTTTCTCTTCTAATTACAAATATTGATCGTTTTTATTTTTTTGAGAATAATAAGTGTGCGTGCCCCGTGAACGGTCGTTGGGCCTGACGTGTATTTGGGCTCACAATTTACTTGTATGGTGGGTCTTTGCGTTTCCTACAATGGGCAGTCCTGCACTTGATAAGCCCAATTCCCTAGCTCTCTCAAGTGCCTCACTCTATCTTACACTTCTCCCAATTGTCTACCCTCTGAAACTCGTCTCTTCTCTATTACCTCCCTCTCTTCCCTTCTATTGCCAACCCCGTTTTTTCGTATATCCCTTGCCTATTTATAGGTTAAGTTGGTGTGACTGCATGACAGCTCTCCTGGTCAGTGGAGGGGAAGGCCCAATGTCCTGTCTCCTAAGTGGGTGCCTTTAATGTGAGTAGAGGAAATGGCAGTGGCCTTGGAATTAAGTCCACCGCGAGGTCTGTTGCTCGGAGGAGGTGCTTCCTAGGCAATGGAGAAAGAGGTCCAATACCATTGCTCCTAAGTGGGCGTTAGGCGATGGGTGAGTGGAGATAGTGGCATTGGAACTAACTTCTCACTTGGGTCTGTTGCTCGGAGGGGGTGCTCCCTAGGCAATGGAGAAAGAGGTCCAATACCGTTGCTCCTGAATGGGCGTTAAGCGATGGGTGAGTGGAGATAGTAGCATTGGAACTAGTTTCCCACTTGGGTTTGTTGCTCAGCGGGGGCGAGTTTCCTGAGGAGTTGCCGGGTATGACAGAGCATAGACAATTTCCCGGGACGCGTTAAAGGGTATTGGCCGAGCACTACGAACACATGGCAACGTAGCAATGGGCTTTCGTGGGTGGGTGGTCCCAGTGAGGCCCACGCCTATACATTAGCCCCCCCTTGATTCATGTTTGGATCTCGGCAATGAATCAAGGATCCTGTAGGGAGCATGGTGATTTTCTTATAGAGGTTCCCTTCAGGGGCACTACTATGCCAAGCTGTCACATCCGCAATAAAGGCTAGGAGGTTGGTGGGCACGTCTGACGGTTGGCGAACCATCTGATGGTTCGCAAACCGTCTGACGGTTCGTAAATCACGCCCACGCGTGTGGGGGGCTTTCCAAAAAGAAAAAGGCGGTTGGGCAGGTCTCTTCTCGCCCTTTGCTTCATTTAATGCCTGGGTTAATGTATATATATATATATATATATATAGCTTCAATTGAGTCCTGCTTTACTTTTTGCGTCTTCTTGTCTCTGAAATCTCTCTCTGCCGAGCATCCCCTTGCGACAGAACATCCACTTTGCCTCTCATTCTAGAACCCAAAGTAAGTCTTCTCCGCCTCCCTTTCTTTTCCAGTTTCTAGTTGTGTCGTATCTTAGGATGGGGTATTCTCACCTTCTTGCCCCTGGGGCTGCCTTGGGCAGTTTTAGAGAGACCTTTGGCATCCCAGGGGACGTCAACGTTGTGTATTGCAACGTGGGCGATATTGCGTTTGAGAGGGCTGCTGACTCGTGTATCGATTTTTTTTCGTTAATGTCCATACTTGAGGGTGGGGTCAGATTCCCCGTAGATCCCCTTATCATAGGTACCTTAGGTTTTTATGGCCTTTGCCCCGACCAATTTCCCCCAAACTTTTATAGAGTAGTCAGCTACGTCAACTGATTAAAATCAGTTGTTCGGCCTTCAATTGAACCACCATGACATCAATTTTATGTACAAATTGTGCGGTAATTTTGATAGTGGATACTACCTAAAGACTCGAGATATGCGAGTCCGCCTTATCTCTTGTCTCCCTAATTCCAACAAGAACTCGGCCGGAGAGTTTGTTCGGGTACGCGGCAACTGGCTCGACAGTGAGTTACTCTGCCCGCTCTCGCCCCATGAAGTTGGTTGGTACCGAGAATAGTCAATTCTTTTCATTCATTCGCTTGTTCCTTTATTTCTCTGCTTGACTGATAAATTCATATTCATTTGCAGATTTGAAAAGTTTTTTACCGAACAGTGGGTCATATATAGACGTTCGGCACGGCATAAATTCATATTCGTTTGCAGATTCGTTTGCAGTTTCTCTACTTGACTGATAAATTCATACTCGTTCTTCATTCCAAGATCTTCGTGAACGGCGACGAGCAGCTGAGGACATCCCACTTGATTCTCGATGTCAACCCAGCGTACAGCACCTGGCAAAACTTTAGCCAGGCGCTCTTGGTGGATAGCTCGCTCTTGTCTTGTATAGACATTCGGCACCAAAGATTCCTTCCTCCCTCTCTCACTACCGGCGAAGCACGAGAGGTTGGCCCTTGATACACTACCGCAGACGACATAGCGCCGGTTAGAGACGAGTCCGCCGAGCGTATGTCCCGAAAGCGTCAAAGACACGAGGCAGTTGGAGGGTCGGGTATCGTAAACCCAACTGCCGAGGGAGGAGAGACTGAACCTATTGAAATTCCGGGCACCAAGTCAGGTCACCCGAAGAAAATGGTGCAGCAAAGGGAGATGACACTCGCTCAGTTCATTCCCAGGGCCGGGCATGAGACCCAAACCCAATCTCCGTAGGGGCCGGGCCGAGCACCTCCTACGGTTGAGACCAAGAAAAGGAAACGGCCCACCAAGAAGAACATTCCTGTTCCCGGTGATGCCCTGCCAAAGACTCCGCCTCGTCAGAGGGGCTGGATACAGAACCGAGAGCCGCCAGTTATCACTTCCCCTGATCCTCAGGTCAGGATGGACGTGGCATCCTCTTCTCAGCCCGAGGTGGGCTGGCAGCATACTTTCTACTTGGGTGACAAGCCACTATCAGAGACTGTCAGCCTTCGGTTGTGGGATAAGGGCGAAGGAGGGCGAGTGGCCCAAAGCCTGGTGCGAGGCCTAATGTGAGGCCTAATGCTTCCCGAGGATGCACAGTATTATTCAAGCGGCGATGATGAGACACTTGCTCAGCGGCTTCAATGGCATACGATCGCGGTAAGTCTTCATCCCCTTTAATGTGTATGTCTATATCGGGTCTCTTTTATCCACGGTTTACGAACCTGTCGCCGTATCGCTTGTAGGCCGCACAACTGACATCGTTGTGGATGGGAGGCTAAAGGAAGCAGCCGAGGCTGCTGATCAGGAGAGGGCGCTGAAGGTTGTCGCCGAAGTAACTGCCCGGGAGAAAGAGTAGCCCGCCATGGCGTCAGAGAGAAAAGCGGTCCATGCCGAGAGAGCCCGCCGTACCGCCGAGGATCAGCTGGCCATCCTGGAAACGAAGCTGGGAGAAACGGAACTCAAATTGGCAACGGCGGACAGCATGACTCTAGCCCAGGCCACTCAAATTGGTGACCTAAAAAAGTCCCTTAAGCCTGCAAGAGTGAGTGGTATGACAAGGGCTTCTCATACGCCGAAAACTCTGCGGAGCCGATTATCCACTAGGTGCGATGCCATGGGTTCGGGGAGGAATGGCTTGCAGCTCTCAAGGCCGTGGGGCTGGCCGAGGACTCTCCGTTGTGGAGCCCAGCTCAAATCCCATACCCAGTTACTGCGTCTCCCGTCCTAGGCCAAGCTGAGAATGCGAGAGAAGAAACTCGGAGTATGATCGACCTCATCCGGGAGATCGATGCTCATATGGAGGCAGTTGACTCGGAGGTCACTAGCGATAATCAGACCGAAGATGTGACTGCCCAATTGCCCGAGGGTCTATCCAAGAGCCCCGCCGCTTCTCCAAGCCCCGCTGATCCTGCCGTGTGATCAACCTATTGTTATTTTAACTTCGTTTTGACTTCTCTTTTTACGTGACTATATTTTGCCTAATGTGCCTATGGCGCCGGGATATGGCGACCGAACAATTCTCTTTGTTTTTCTTTTGAAATGTGAATGCATGTTCTGTACTTTTTCTGCACTTCTACTTTTTGTTTGCTTGGAAACTCCCGGCCATTTGCATGATCTAAGTCTTGAGTGCTTATTACGGATGCTTTCCTATCCATGATGGTAGGGTGTCAGTGTCTAGTGATTAGGATCCGTGGATCAGGCTTGGCTCAGCCTTTGAGGTTTCCATCGTAGAGTTTTAAGTTTTAGGATTCGAGGTTTTCCACCTTCCTGGCAATAGGGACTGAACCGAGGAAGGTATCTTTCCTTAGGCAACTTTAAAATTAAAGGTTTTCACCTGCTTGGCGATAGAGATCAAGCCGAGGAGTGTCTGTCCTTAGGCAAGTTAAAATTAAAGGTTTCTACCTGCTCGGCGATAGGGATCGAGCCAAGGAAGGTGTCTGTCCTTAGGAAATTTTAAAATTAAAGGTTTCCACCTGCACGGCAATAGGGACGAGCCAAGGAAAGTGTCTGTCCTTAGGAGATTTTAAAATTAAAGGTTTCCACCTACACGGCGATAAGGATCGAGTCGAGGAAGGTGTCTGTCCTTAGGAAGTTTTAAAATTAAAGGTTTCCACCTGCTCGGTGATAGGCTCTATCGAATGAATGGCTCTAACGGTTTGACCTCAGCGTAGTCATAATAAAACAACTTGATATCAGTTAGAGTAACATGAGTAAAGTCCTTCTTGTTGGGCGTGTGATATTGCGGGGTTACAGCAGGCTCACCTCCTTGGAGGATAGATTGTTAACAATAAAACTTCTTTAAATTACAGATGTTCCACGACCTTTTAAGTGGTTTTTCTTCCAAATCTTCCAAGTAGTACGCCCCTGCTCCGGCAATCGCCGTTACTCGGTAGGGTCCTTCCCAAGACGGAGCTAGTTTCTCGGCGTTACTATCGCGTGTATTCCCAACGACCTTGCGAAGTACCAGATCCCTGGCTACAAACTCCCTTTTCCTCACCGTTCTATTGTACCTCTGAGCAAGTTTCTGCTGATATTCCGCCAGCTGGATGGTGGCTGTTCTTCCAACAAGTCCAGCTTCTTTGCAATCTGGCTCTCATTCTTGTCCGGCTTAAATCCAATGATCCAGGCACTACACAAGTTCACTTCAGCGGGGATGACGGCCTCCGCCCCGTAAGTCAGAGAGAATGGTGTCTCTCCCATGGATCTTCTCGGTGTTGTTCGATACGCCCAAAGGACGCTTGGCAACTCCTCGGCCCATTTGTCCTTGGTGCCTTCTAGCCTTTTCTTCAATCCGCTCACAATGGCCTTATTGGTTGCTTCTGCTTGGCCGTTGCTCTGTGGGTATGCCGGGGTGGAGTATCGGTTCCGGATTTCGAGGCTGTGGCAGAACTCCCTGAAGGCCTTGCTGTCAAACTGCAGGGCATTGTCCGACACAAGAGACTCTGGAACACCAAATTTCGTCACGATGTTTTTCCAAATGAATTTCTTGACGTCAACATCTCGAATGTTCGCAAGCGCCTCTGCTTCTGCCCACTTAGTGAAGTAGTCTACTGCTACCAGCACAAATCTTCGGTTGCCCGTGGCTCGGGGGAATGGGCCAACTATGTCCAGACCCCAGCGAGCAAAAGGCCAAGGGTCGGTGACTGGGTTCAGGTTCCCGGCAGGTTGGTAGATCATTGGCGCGTGTATCTGGCATTGCTTACACTTTCTGGAATACTCGATTGCATCGTTCCTCATTTGCGGCCACCAAAACCCTTATGTCATTACCCGGTGCGCTAGTGATCGTCCTCCTACATGGCTTCCGCACACACCCTCGTGCAGTTCAGTCAACAATTCTCTCGCCTGAGTAGGGCAAAGGCACTGCAGGTACGGCCCTTCGAAAGACCTCCGATATAGTTTTTGGTCAGGAGATAACCAGTACCGAGCAGCATTGCGCGGTATTTTTGCTGCCTCCGTTACATTGTCCAGAAATTGGTCTTCTGCGAGGAAGCTGATGATGGGGTCCATCCAGCACTCCTCGGCAATTGTCGACTAGGCGACCGATTGCTTGGGAACTATACTTGGTTCGGCCACTAACTCCACCCTGATCAGCCAAGGTACCATGTCAGCTATAGATGACGCTAGCATCGCCAAAGAATCAGCATGCCGATTTTGTCCCCGAGCTATGCGCTCGACCTTCACTTTTGAGAAATTATCTAGGGTTTGCTTCACCAACCGTAGATATTCAACCATCCAGGAATCCTTAGCTTCGAAATTCCCTAGCACCTAGTTGACCACTAAGAGTGAATCTGAGAAGACCTCCACTTCTTTAGCCCCCAGATATTTGACAACCCTAAGTCTGGCGAGCAGGGCCTCGTACTCGGCCACGTTGTTGGAAGCTCTGAAGCCTAGCCTAAACGAGTGCTCCAGTTTTAGTCCCTTCGGTGTAATGATCACATCCCGGCTCCCGCTCCTGCCGCGTTGAATGCGCTATCCACAAATACTTTCCACTGCCGAGGTTCTGTAAGGCAAACCATATCTGTAATTTTTGGCGTAAACTCAAAAATAAAGTCTGCGAGCACTTGCCCTTTCATGGAAGTCCTCAGCCTGTAGTTGATGTCGAAAGAACCTAGCCGAGCTCCCCATTTAACTATTCTCCCAGTGACGTCAGACCTTCTTAGTAACGATTGGAGTGGGTATTCCGTAAGGACGTGAACGGTGTGAATTTGAAAATAGTGAGGCAATTTTCTGGTAGAATGCACAAATGCCAACACTAGTTTTTCCAATGGCAGGTATCTGGTCTCGGCGTCGACCAATATCTTGCTGATGTAATAAACTGGGAGCTGGACACCTTTGTCCCTTAGCAACACGGCGCTGGCCGCATGCTCGGATACCGAGAGGTACATGTACAGGTCTTCTCTTATCTCAAGGGCCGTCAATGTTAGTGCCCGCCTAAGGTATTTCTTAAGGTTTTGGAAGGCCCTATCACACTCCTCATCCTAGTGAAAACCCCTCCACCTCTTCAAAAGCCAGTAAAACGGCTCACATCGATCTGCGAACTTGGAAATAAATTAGTTAAGAGCGGCTAGCATGCCGGTTAACATCTGAACCTCCTTCGGGTTGCTCGGCGCTTTGAGGCTTCTCACAGCTTCGATCTGGTCAAGGTTGACTTCGATTCCCCTTTTTGTAATCAGATAGCCCAAGAACTTGCAAGATGCTACTCCGAAGGCACACTTGTCGGCGTTGAGGCGCAACCGGTGTCGCTGGAGTATTTCGAACACCTTCTTGAGGTCGTGGATGTGCTGCCATTCCTGCCTGCTTTTTACCACCATATCGTCGATGTATACTTCAACCGTGCGCCCGATCTTATCCCTAAACATTCTTGTCATCATTCGTTGGTAAGTAGCTCCCGCGTTCTTTAATCCGAACGGTATTACTGTATAGTGATAGTTAGCGTTGGGAGCTATGAATGTCGTCTTCTCCTAGTCCTCGGCGGCGATAGCGATCTGGTGGTAACCTTGGAACGCGTCGAGAAAACTCATCCTCGGGTGCCCGTATGTAGCATCCACCAGCTGGTCAATTTTCTTCATTGGGAACGGATCTTTTGGGCATGCTCTGTTTAAGTCGGTAAAGTCAACGCACACCCTTCATTTGTCGTTCTTCTTTTTTACGACCATCGTGTTTACAAACCATTCCGGAAAGAATGCTTCCTTTACAGCCCCCGCTTCCCTCAGCTTCCCAACTTCTTGTCTGACGGCTTCCACGTGTTCCTTCGCGGACCTTTTCGGCCTCTGCTTTTTGGAGGGACATAGAGGATCTACGTTCAACTTGTGAATTATGAATTCTAGATCTACCCCGGGCACCTCGTACGGGCTCCAAGCGAACACATCCATGTTTTGTACAAGGAAGAGCAGCAGCTTAGTCCTTTCTCGGCCATCCATGCTTTCCCCTACTTGAAAATACCTATCGCTCTCCGGCAGGATCTTCACTCTTACCAGCCCATCGGTAGAAGTCCTCCCTTCCAACTGGGGCTGCTGTGATTGCTATAATGGACTTCCCGTGTTTGCAGCCTTTTACTCGTCTTGTTTGTAAGCTGCGGCTACCATGCACCGTCTGGCCGCCTGCTGGTCACCCCGTATTACTGTGACCCCGTGCTCCGTATGAAATTTGACTTTAACGTGCAAGGTGGATGGAACGGCTTCCATATCGTGTATCCACGGTCTCCCAAGAATTGCTGTGTATGGCGAGTAAGATGTGACTACTATGAATGTCACGACCACCTCCTTTCCTCCCATACTGACCGGGAGCGAAATCTGTCCCTCCGGCCTCACCAGGTGCCTGTCGAACCCCATCAGTGGCGTGTCGTACGTGGACAAGTCCCTTTTGTGTAGGCCAAGCCCTTTGTATAGGTCCGGGTACATTACGTCCGCCTCACTCCCCTAGTCTATCATAACTTTTTTTACTTGAAAGCCCCTTACACGAGCTGTGACCACTAAGGCGTCATGGTGTGGCTGGGCGGTCCCTTCCAGGTCACAGTTGTCGAACGTTATAGGTTGTCGGGTATACCTCGGTCTTTTCCTCGAGGGTTGCTTGCCAGCACAACCGTCTGTGGATACTACTGCCAGTATCTCTCCCGTGTTCGATGAGGTGAAGTGTCTCAGCCCGGCGTGGATGACTTCTATCACTCCCAGAGGGGGTGGGAGGGTATCTTTGCACGCTTGGTCTGCTTGTCTTGTTCGTTGATCTCCGTTCCCTGCTAGAAATTTCTTCAGATGGCCTGCCTTCACCAACTGCTCCAGGTGGTCCTTCAACACTCTGCACTACTCTGTGGTGTGCCATTTATCTCTGTGGTATATGCAATACAAGTTCTGGTTCCTCCTCGATGGGTCACCCGCCATTTTGTTCGGCTGCTTAAAGTAGGGCTCATTCTTTATCTTGTCGACAATCTTGTGCACAGGCTCTTTAAACACCGTGCTGACACCCATAATATCACGGCCTTGCTCCTGAGTCTTTAACTCCCTCCTGGGCCTTGGGATGAAGCCAAAACTCCGAGGATAACGAACGATTGGGGGCCTTCCCCCTAGCCTGCAGCCGATCATCTTCCAATCGCTTGTATTCCTCTATGCGTCTCATCAGTTGCCTTATATCCTCAGGAGTTATAAAGGTCAATGATTCTCTCAATCCGGACTCTTCCGGTAGCCCCATCCGAAATGTGCTCACTGCGATCTTCTCGTTGCCTCCACCGATTTCATTGTACAATTCCCAATATCAGTTGGCATAGTTGCGAAGGGTTTCCCCGGCACCCATTTTCATTAACAGTAATGCGTCCATGGGCTGCGGAACCTGGCTGCATGTCATGAACCTTACCCCGAACTCGTAAATCAACTCTGAGAAACTGTGAATTGATCCTTTCTTCAACCCGTTAAACCACCTCAAAGCAGTGGGGCTAAGACTTGAGGGGAAAACCTTACACATCAATGGGTCATTTTGAGCGTGCAGGGACATCATTTGAATATAGTGACTTACGTGCTCGACTGGATCCATCTTTCTAGTGTAGGAGTTGAACGGAGGTCGGGTGAACCTGCTTGGCATAGGTGCTTCATCGATGTCCCTCGTGAATGGGGACCGGGCAGCTTGGCGTAATGCCCAGCCCATTGCATCTATGGCCGCATGTTGTGGTCGCCCCTCTTCGGATGTAGTCGACCCATGGTCCGCGTGCTCTCGCAAATGCTCACGCCGCCTTCGAGACCCAAACAGCTGTGATCCTGCCACATGTCAGTCTCCTACATTGACCGACCTTTCCCCGCGGTTCAGTTAATCTCTTCTCTTACATCTTCCTCGTGCATGCAACTCCAAATCCCTCACCGTCCTACGCAGGCACTCTAGCTCCTGGTCTCTCCAGTCATGTCGGTTACGCCCTGAGGCGTCAGATGCCGTCTGGAGGGTTTGGTATGACTCTTCTCTGGGCCCAGACTCCATTGCCTCTTCGTTCCTTTTGTCCTTGTGCCTCTTCTGCCTCCTTTCTCGCCATATGGACCCTCGCGAAAACCCTTTGGAACCGCTCTCCGCATGGCTTCCCTGTCTGCTTCTAGACATTCTCCCATGCGTTCCAAGACAAGACCACAGCTTGGTAGGAGATCCCCACAAACGGCTCCAATTGTGCGTGCCTCGTGAACGGTCGTTGGGCCTGACGTGTATTTGGGCTCACAATTTACTTGTATGGTGAGCTTTTACGTTTCCTACAATGGGTAGTCCTGCACTTCGTAAGCCCAATTCCCTAGCTCTCTCAAGTGCCTCACTCCATCTTGCACTTCTCCCAATTGTCTACCCTCTGAAACCCGTCTCTTCTCTGTTACCTCCCTCTCTTCCCTTCTATTGCCAACCCCATTTTTTCGTATATCCCTTGCCTATTTATAGGTTGAGTTGGTGTGACTGCATGACAGCTCTCTTGGTCAGTGGAAGGGAAGGCCCAATGTCCTGTCTCCTAAGTAGGTGCCTTTAATGTGAGTAGAGGAAATGGCAGTGGCTTGGAATTAAGTCCACCGCGAGGTCTGTTGCTCGGCGGAGGTGCTTCCTAGGCAATGAAGAAAGAGGTCCAATACCATTGCTCCTGAGTGGGCGTTAGGTGATGGGTGAGTGGAGATAGTGGCATTGGAACTAGCTTCTCACTTGGGTCTGTTGCTCGGAGGGGGTGCTTCCTAGGCAATGGAGAAAGAGGTCCAATACCGTTGCTCCTGAGTGGGCGTTAGGCGATGGGTGAGTGGAGATAGTGGCATTAGAACTAGTTTCCCACTTTGGTTTGTTGCTCGGCGGGGGCGGGTTTCCTGAGGAGTTGCCGAGTATGACAAAGCATAGACAATTTCCATGGACGCGTTAAAGGGTACTGGCCGAGCACTACGAACACGTGGCAATGTAGCAATGGGCTTTCGTGGGCGGGTGGTCCCGGTGAGGCCCACGCCCGTACGCTAAGTATTTTTTAACACACACGGAAGAAGGGAGAAGGTTTTAAAGACAATGATAAGTTAGAGTTGTAATACAAAAGATTGAGATCCTTTAATTGCGTTCTTAATAATTATCTTATGCATCTACAATTTTTTCGACATGAAAGTTTTGTTATAGAGTAAAATCCAATGCTATTGTTATAAGTGAAAAAGGTGTGTAATATCTTCTCCAATGCAACGGTAAGAGTATAGTAGATTGCCATCCAATAAGGACAAATGCAGGTGCGAATATATATGTACAAGGAAATAACATGCTACAAGATACGATGAAAACGGTGATTTTAAAAAGGAAGTTAATATAGGTTCTAATTAGCTCAACTGATAAAGTCTCTTATGGTTGAATAAGAGATTTAAGGTTCAATCTTCGCATATACTAAAAACTAATTGGTGTCTTGGTATGTGATAATGAAATTGAACAAACAATAGTAGTATTTTGGAACAATAACTTTATGATAATATATATATATAGGGGTAATTACACTAAACCCACTTGTGATTTGAGCAAAAATCATTTACCTACCCGTGGTTTGAAAAGTGTCACTTAACTCACCTGAGGTATGTTCTGTTTGTCTTCCGTAACCCATCTTAGTTAAAATCAAGGGTAAATAGGTATTTTTGCTCAAATTTTATGTCTCTCTCCTCCCAAAACAAAAAATAGCACAAAAATGCAAGAGAAACAAGATCAAAAAGTGGTATTTATCTCTCTCTCCATTCACACAAATCTTGAACATGAAGAACATACCCAAAAATCTAAAAAATTATAGGAAGTTGAACCTAAAAACAATATCCAATACAAGCCCAAACCCTAAGCTGACCGACCCAAAGCTTTTCCAAGAGCAAAATTCCTCTGCAAATGCAAAAGTGTTTTAGGGAATAAAAAATGGTCAAAACCCCAAACACATTTCTAGCAAAACCCAGAGCACAGAAAACAAAATCTCAATTCAATGGTGAATTCACCAATTATCAAAACCTTAAACTCCATCAAAAGAAACCCAAAATTTTTCACAACATTCTCATCCGAATCCTAAATCCAAACTCGTCTCTTCACTTCCATTGCCAATGCCCAAGAACCCCAATCCGGGGACCCTTCTTCCTCGACCTTCACATTCTCATTCGATGGTAAAACCCACAAAAAAGACAACAACAGGAGCATTTACATTAAGGCACTGAGCTCCAATTCTCAGATGACGTCGTTGTCATCATCGTCCGTGACAATGCTAATGTCATTTATGACTAGTTCGATAGTGGGAAAAGGTTCTACAATGAGGTGAAGGTCAGAAAGTCCGAATATGGGGTTAGGTGGTAGGTGATGCTTGATTACCGGACTCTCAAGAACATGCCCAAAAAGTGGTATGTTCTTCATGCTGGGTTTTATTTTTTTGGGTATGTTCTTCATGATTTGGTTGCTGAAGATGTGGTCGCATGGGTCCAACAAAAAGCCCTGTGAACTTAGACAAGAACCAGGTACAATGGACTTTGGGTTGAGACAATTTTTCAGATCTTTAAGAACCTTAATATTCGTTGGGTCTGTTGTTGAATCTACAAGGAAGAAACATTGGGAAAATGCTAACATTAGAAGCAATAATGAGAGATCATAGAAAGCACCATTGCACATGGCCATAGCTTTTTTGAGCTTTAAAGGTGTTTGTAGATCTGAGTGTTGAAGAAGAGAGAGAGAAGTACAAAGGAAGAGAGATTAATATTGATTGTATTTGTACTATGAGGTTGATAGATTTTTCAGGATATAAACGGAGTTATGAGAGAGGTGGATTTCTCTTTTTTTGAAAGATCTAGGGAAGGTTTCAAAACCCTCCCTTTTTGATCTTGTTTCTCTTGCATTTTTGTGCTATTTTTTTTTTGAGGAGAGAGACATAAAATTTGAGCAAAAATACTTATTTACCCCTGATTTTAAAGGAGGTGGGTTATGGAAAACAAACAGAATATACCTCAGGTCGGTTAAGTGACACTTTTCAAACCACAGGTAGGCAAAGTGATTTTTGCTCAAACCATAAATGGGTTTAGTGTAATTACCCCATATATATATTAAAAGTCAAAAAGAAATTGAAAAACAAAGACAAAGCACGCTAAATGGTACACAAACAAACAATAACTAATAATTAGTAATAAATATCACATAAAAAATTAGGAATGGCAATTGGCTGGGTTCGGGCTGGGTTTTTGCATACTTGGACCCGACCCACGAGTCTGGACTTGCGACTCGAACCTGGCCCGATTATTAAACGGATTTTTTTCCCGGGGTCTAAAGCTGCCCCGCCAAGCCCTGCGGGCCCTGTTTAGCCCAACCAGATTTGGGCCCAAGCAGCGGCCCAAATCATGGCCCAACCCAAAAAAAAAAAAAAAAAAAAAATTAAAGCCCATTAAGATTTTTTGCCTAGATTCAAGCCACTGCCACTCACAAACAGAGCACTCTGTTTTTCTCTGCCTCTATAACCAAAAACAAAACTCCATCAATGGCTTCTTCACTCCTCTTTACTCTCTCTCTCTCTCTCTCTCTCTCTCTCTCTCTCTCTCGCTTGTCATATCTCTAGTTGTCTACTCTCTCTCCTCCCCTCTGTCTACCTAGACAATTCTCGATGCCTTCGAGATCCTCACCGACACAAGCTATCTCTCCATATCTCTAACTCTCGAGCTCGTCTCCAATACCCTATTTCTAAACTCTCATTCTCTCAGCATCTTCGCTCCCTTAGACCCCACCTCATGGCCTCCGGCCAACCCTCTCTCCCTATCCTTTAATTCCACTTCTCTAATATCCCAATGTCCCTCAAAACCCTCAAATCTCTCCCATATGGGACAGAAATCCCAACCATGTTTCAGGGCCACTTGCTCACAGTCACTCCATCTCCATGAGTGTGAGTGATAGTCAAAGTGAGGTTGAGGCGTGCTCTTGTGTGTGGCTGCATGCTCTTGCACGTGACTGCGTGAGTGATAAAGAGATTGAGGATTAGGATGAGGGCGTGAGGCGTGAGCTGAAATGAGATTATGAGAGGCGGATGGGTTAGGAACTTAGGGTTTACAACTATATATATAAGGGGGGTTTTTAGTAATTTCAAGGTAAACAGGTCATATTCGGGTTCGAGTTTCAAATCGAGTTTTTGATAAAACTAGGACCCGATTCAGGTTTTTTTTTTTTTTTTTTTACCCATACCTAACCCTATTATTTATCGGGCTGGGTAAAATCTGGCCCATTAGAATCGGGCCGGGTATCCGCGGGTCGGATATAAATTGCCTTCCCTATAAAAAATATCACCAAAAAAAAAAAAAAAGTGTACCCATGAAGGTGCATGGATAGATCATGCTAACAACCTTACCAGATCACTCCACTTCTCAGTGTACTTTACCGTCTTTACCACTCCACGGTATCATCAAGCTTGAGAGTTGAGACGGAGTAAACCAAAGTACAAACCCAGTGTTTGGCCATTTCTGAGGCTGAGGAAAGGATAGCCCAAACGAGAAGAAGCACCCATGTTCTAAGAGACACAGTTTTCTGCAAATTGCAACCAAACAAACCATCATGTCCATTTCCTTGGCCTCGTTTTCTCCTCCAACCCCACCCCTACCCCTCTTGTCCTCTTCCCCTTCCAAACCCCACCTAACTCTTAAGCCCCACCTCTCTCTCAGACCATCCAAGTTCCTCACCACTGCCAAGGCCTCAGCTGAAAATGTTGCTGGAACTTCACCCTCAGCTGCTACTGCACTTGAAATACAACCAGACCAGAAGGTAGCTGAAACTCCCCAGCAGGTAGTTCAGAAAGATGAGAGCTCTGTTGGAGCCAATGGGTCTGCGGGGGCAGTGGAAACTGAAGAAGATAAGGTTTTGAGTCAGTTTGTGGACCCCAAATGGGTTGGTGGGACTTGGGACTTGAGCCAGTTTCAGAAAGATGGAAAGACTGACTGGGATGCTGTTATTGATGCTGGTGAGGTTTTGAGTTCATAGTTTTTTCTTTCGATTTTCTTTATGATATAGGATTTCATTTATTTGGATTTGACTTTGAGTTTTGTTTCTTCCATTCATAAAATCTTTGCTTGTGTGGTGAGGAAGATAAGAAATGTGGTCAGATTTTTTGGGTCATAGAAATTGGTCAATAATCTTTACTTTCCCTAATTGTGTAATTTGACTTGAGGTGAGAGTATTTTGTTTTTGTTTTTATTTCCAGTTTCTCTTGGAAACTAAGATAACTTGCAACTCTAAAATTAAAAAATTAAGATATCGTGGATTTGTTGAGCAACTCCGTTTCTGTAATCTCAGATCATTGAAATATTTGTCTTGCTTTAATTGGTCACAACCAATTACCATAGTTGGCAAGCTCGTGCAGCAAGTGGCATCTACTAGGAAGATTCCCTTCATTTCTTGCTATTCTAGACGTTTCTTAGTACCTCACATCCGTGTTCATTGTCTAGTCTTGACATGCGGTCAGAAGCATTGGAAATTTCGAACCAATATTGACTGGCACTTGTGATTGTTTATTTCTTGCACTCTGAATTTGGAGCTCAAGGTGTGATTATGCTTTCAGGGATTTCAGAAGTGGATGTGTCTATACTTGGAACACAGAACAGTCTGGTGACCATAATTTCAAGCCTTGTCACCTCATGGATGTGACTGGAATTGAAATTATTTGGTGCATCCACTAACTTCGGGTGCAGAGGGAGTCTTCCATCTTCCACAGCACAAGGAGATTCAATAGCTTAAACTGAAATTAACAATTACGGCAGAACATCCTACTTTCTATACCAAAACCAAAAATAAATGTCACTCTACAATACTTCTATCTTATTACCGAATTTTTGTAGTTGGACAAATTTGTTCAACTACTCATGGGACAATATTAGGACATCTAGTGCCCCATCCCCTGTTTTCCACAATGTAGTAAAGCATAAAACCAGCCTTTATCTTGGAAAGAACCAAGGCAAGAAATCTGTAATGAATGCTTAAGACTTAGTCTGGATTTTGTAAATAAGGAGAGAGAATCTGTAAGGCTATTGGTTCCTATCTTAGGCATTCTTGCAGATTCAATCTCCCCTTTCTTGCTGTTTTTGAGTTCCAAGCGAATGTGATGTCAAATATTGTGTGTTTTTGATGAGGTGTAATCATCCTATGTGTCTGCTACTAGTTTTATATTGCTCTACAGAGCAATGTGTGTATATGTCAGTCATATTTTGTTTAGTTTGTGTTCCTCCCCCCTCTCTATTATGCACAAAGATGGCAATGACAATTCTTGTTTTACTTTATTATCATGGATGTGCTATTCTTTGTTGTTTAAGTTTCGCACAGACTACTTGCATATAAAATTTTGGTCTGAAAAAGAATTGAATGGTGCTATTTTTCAAAATATTAAACCCAATATATTCACATGAGCTTTCTGAATGAACCATGGGGGTAAAGATCTTTGTAATTTGTGCTTCGCTTATATTTAGCCTGAAATTTGGATGCTTGCTTTCTTTTTCTTGTCTTGTTAAAGAGAAGAGAGGATGGGATGAGTTGAAGATGGAATTAAATTATAATTACTTAATAATTTATTTGTATTCCTCCATATACCTTAGTGATTACTTGATTTCTAATGGACCTCCTTATTACTCATTTCAGAGGCTAGGAGAAGAAAATGGCTTGAGGGTAACCCAGAAACATCCAGTAATGATGCCCCCATAGTTTTTGACACATCTATCATACCTTGGTGGGCATGGATAAAACGGTTCCATCTACCTGAAGCAGAACTACTTAATGGTTTGTTCAGTGCATTTGTTTTCTCTTTAATGAAATGTGTGTGTATATATATATAAGATGCTATATCTTACTAATCTATCTATGCTGTATATTGTGTTTTATGCAGGCCGTGCTGCAATGATAGGCTTCTTCATGGCTTATCTGGTTGATAGCTTGACTGGGGTGGGTTTGGTTGACCAAATGGGCAACTTCTTTTGTAAAACTCTACTGTTTATAGCTGTTGTTGGAGTCCTTCTGATCCGGAAGAATGAAGATTTAGAGAATTTAAAGAAACTGCTGGATGAGACAACCTTTTATGACAAGCAATGGCAGGCAACCTGGCAGGACGAGAAGCCTGGCAGTTCTAAGAATTGAGTAGTGACATTGCTATTCCTGAGTTTGCCCCTTCAAATTCAATCAGCAACCTCCTTTGCTTATCAAAAAATAGCATGTTCTTGTCCATTTCATGTTATTGTAGTTACTCTGTTTTAGTGAAGAATGTTGAATTTAAATTCCCATCCTTGTAATTTAGTCTTATGATATATTAGTTCTTGTGCTTTTCCAGTTACAAGTTTCTTCTTTTCTGAATTTCTCTGAACGTGTTTTCTTTTGAATTGAGCCTGAAAAAATCATGGTGGACCTAACTCTAGATTTAGTGATAAATTGATAATTATTCCCAGCTGCACGTCTGTAGATACAATTTTAGGATTATTACATGTACTTTCTCCCATTGAGGGCATAGAGCTTGTTTTTGTTTGCAAGAATCAGTAATTTCATTGAACAAAGAATAGAATACAGAACACTAGCAGAAGTGACTACAAAACACCAACACCCAGTCATTACACACCAACAGGAAACAAAACAGCACCACACTACTGCAGAAACTACCCGCAGCACCTATCTCTACAAGAACAAAACCAAAACAAGCACCAGTGAGCTAATTACAACACAAACTATAGACGATCAATTACCAAGATTCCATAACAGGGCAGCATTGATCCCCATCTACGGCACTGTACATCGTTCAAGATTGAGCCTTTGAATGACATTTGGCCTCCAATTCGTCATTAAAAATCTTTCATGATGACTGTAATAAGTTGTTCTTCGGTGTAGATTTTCCTTGCATGGATGCTAGCATTTCGTTGACTCCGCATATCATCAAATAAATAAATAAATAAATATATATATATATATATTTATATATGCAAAAATAAACTGAATATAAACGGAATACTGTAACTTTGAATGCAAAAATAAACTGAATATAACTTGACTGAATATAAATTGGAATATGACTCAAATTGTCTTTAAATGCAAACTTGAAATAACTAAAATAACTCAAAGGACTTACTAGTGCAAGGTAACTAAAGCATAATTTTGCTTAATTAGAAAATAAAATATAATTTTGCTTAGATGGTTATCAACGTAGATGGGAAACTAGGCAATGGAATGAGGTTGTCGAATGAGTGATGACTTCTTCCTCTGAAAATGCTAACTTATATAGACTTTTCATGTTTCATGGTGCTAGGGCTTCCTAACTTTTAGATTGTTTCATCTCAAGGTGCCTGGGATTTTAGTTGGACTACTTTGCTTTAACGTGCCAGAGATTTCTGATTACTGACCTGCTTTGCACCGAAAGCGGATTCTTTTAATTGTAAAGATACTTTAACTGACTATAAATCTTTACTATTTATACTGAGAGTAGATTTGATATTAACGACTAACTGTCCATGGATAGTAACTTGTTGAGTACCGTTATGAATAGTGTCAATGTTTTTGTCTTGACTTCTTGGTGGTGTCATTCAACTTTAACTTTTGTGAGAGGAATTTTTTCAATCTTCTACAAGATCATAGGGATATTAGGAATCTTGGTGTGGTGAATTGAGATACGGTTTGAGCTCAATTCTTCTGGCTTGTTGACTGGAGGAGGATGCTTCTAAAGAAGCAGGAGAAGCATTTTCTTGATCATCTCCCATTTGGGTGATTTGAAGCATTATTTTCCTGGCAAGTTCACTTTGTATTTACTGTAGAAATGGAGCAATGTCGGGAATTGGGTATTATAATGGTTTACTTGGTATTCTGACGAGAAATACCTCATTTGGTCTAACAAGGCTTTTGAAAGGCATTTTGGGATGGAGCCATGCATGGTCCACCATCTGAGGAACCATGAAGGAATTTGGCTTCTGAACTTCTTGTCAAAATTAATGAACCAGGAATGAGAGTGGTCCCATTCTGGTGAAGGATTACTCTAAACCATGCTTCTATATAATCATAGTAGCAAAATTGAACTGGGTGACCTGGGAGGTCTTTAAGAAGAGATGGGTGAGACCCCCAAACTGTGCAAGAACTGAATCTGACTACGAATAACTTGTGATAGACTACCTTGGTAGGAACATCTCGACTATAGATTGGAATCATGTGAATTGACTTAGTAAAAAAAATGGTGTGAATATATGTATATATATAAATATAAAGTAGAAACCTCACATGAGAGATTACAAGATTTTGCTATGTGATGCATTCCTTCAGATTTTATTTATTTAAGGTCAACAAAGTTTAGCATTTATATCAAAATATTAGTTTATTGAATTAGCCAATGAACTAAATCAATAAATGCACACTTCTTAAAAAAAAAAAAAAAATCAATAAATGCATATACTAACAGATAAATACTTAGTATTCTCAAAAAAGAAAAAAAAAAAAAAAACAGTGTAATACTATAGTTACAAACTATTTTACAATATTTTTACAATATGTTGATGTGACCAACCTCTTATTGGTTTCATCTAAGCCCACTTTATAATCACTTAACACATCAGCAGTTTGTAAATTTTTTTGTAAAATAATTTGTGTTTCTAGCATTATTCATACTAATTATCTATCGTTGTGCATTAATTATTTATATTAAAGGAATTTATATGATTATTTATATAAGAAACTAACTTTATTTGTAATAATAATAAAAAATTATTAATATAAAAATTTCCCTCATGTTTAAAAGTTTCGACAACAATTAACACAAAAGTTATAAAAAATTATATATTTGTTAATTCATTAAACTTAATCTTAGTCATTTAGATTTCTTAACTTTTTATAGTGATATGTGTGTGTTGAACCAACATTAAAGTATTTATTTTATGTAATTAAAAAGCGTACAATAGGATAATTACATTTATTTTTTTATATTAATTATTTTAAGTGATGCGTTAATTATACAAATATAATGAAATTTTGATGTCATTTTTCTAAGATTTATATGAGAAACAATTGATTTGAAATATGATATTCTTGCTCAAATTTAGTTGCTTTCGCAATAATTAAAACAAAGTCCAACAAAAGAAAAAAAATAATTTAATGATACACAATAAAAAAAAAAAAAACAATTGAAGGATATTTGTATTTTTTTTTTAATCAAAATGATAATTGCATTCTTGAATAGGCGTGAAACATGCTCGTCTATGTAAATCATTATATCATGAAACTTTTTAATTTGTATATACATATTGTAAGGACACGACTCGAGCTCGAACCCACTATCAAAAGGGGAGTGGGCTGGAAAGGCCTTTTTACAATAAATTTGTAGAGAATAAGTTTGAAATTTAGGTTCTAGTGATGTTGGATAATCAAGATGATGGGCCCTTTTTCACAGTAATACACTCAAGGAATGACTTATGCAATAGAAACTATTTTCAAGCGCGAGCCGAGAACAAGTAGTATTCGTCTTCTCTCTTTCAAGGGTAGGTTCCAATTATGAACACCAAAAAATGTCCAAATGTCCTCCCCCCCCCCCCCCTTCATCCCTTTTTCTTTCTTTTATATCTCCATTCTTCTTTCCTCTTTCTTCCACGTATGGCTCAGATCATCCATCTAGATACTTGTCCCATCCACCACCTTCCTGAAGTCTTCAAACCATAGTTATAAAGTTGATCCCTATTGTTCAGAGGTCATTTCTCATTAATGCGGCCAAAGAGGTAGGTGCAGAGCCTTTAATGCGGTGGTAGCAATTTTCTATAAGATATTTTCCATTTGTTCTTCCTTTCTATGCTCTGATGGAATACATTCCCATCCACGAGACCTTCTCCTTATTAGATCGAGGAGACGCTCATTCTCGAACTATCTCCCTTAATAACGTTGCTACCACCAAACCCACCTTGGAAAAGTAGGTTCATTCAGATCAGGCCCAAGGCCCAAGAATACTTGCTGAACCATTTGCCCTCACAATAACCCCTCAAAGCTTCATTTTTCTTCTCTATCCAAGGAGAAGAGTGAGGTTTTGATTCAATGCCACTATTCCCGTACAACCCTTTAACCGTTTCAAATGACAGCATCATTTCCTTCATTTAAAACTGCTTCTGATGCTTCGAAGTTCACAACACCCTCATTAATTGCTCCAAGCGACGCGCTGTCTCCCATGTCCAACGGTGAGACGTGCATCCTACGATCCAAATTTATCCCTGAATTTTTAAGCGGGATAACTCCTACTCGATTTCATCTCTCATATAAAACGGCTGGAAAATCATAACTTTCCCATTACACCAAAAATCAATCAACTCAAAAGAATTTTTCACTTTCTCATCTTCCAAGAAGTTTTTTGAAGTACCGTCAACTCTTTTTTCCGTAAGTTCTCACGCTTGTAAGTTCTTTTTCTCCTCGGATATAGTCCTCGGCTACTAATTGCACCCATTTTCCCTTCAAATTTTTACCTCTATTTCAACCAAATGGGTAGATTTAAGTGTCTAGTAGATACTGATGCTAGCATGGAGGGTTTTCGAGCCAAATACCACAATCCCTAGGAAGTGGGTTTGAAATATTACCCCCCAGAAGCCATAGCCGATGCTAAAAAAGAAGGAGAAGTTGTCATTCCCATAATCGCATTTTTAGAGGGCGGAATGACACTTCCTATGAAGAGGGTAACCAATGAATACTTGCATAACCATAGATTATGCTCAGATCAGTGTACACCCAACATGTTTAGAATCTTAGGTTGTGTTGACGCTCTTAACGAGCAGATGGGTTTGAATCTCACTTGGCGCAACGTTGTCCACATGTATGAGTGCCATAGACTTAAAGGCGTAGGGTATTACCTTAAGTCTAGGTCTAACATTGTTAGACTTATATTGTGTCTTCCTAAGTCTAACAAAGGCATGAAGGTTGGCTATTTAATTGCCTCTGGGATGTGGTACGACGGTCCTCACTGTCCAGTCACCGAGGGAACACCAGGTATGACTCCTTAGATTGTAGACCCCTTAGTATGGGTTTAGTTCTTCTAACCTAATCGTTTAGATTTACATTGTAATATTGCAACTGTATTTCCTCCTTGTTTCTCATTTATCATCTTTCTAATCATATTTGGCTTCTTCGATGTTTTGCAAATAAACAACACGTTAGTCCTCGTTTGAGTTTGTCCAACGTCGCGGACCTCAACAGAGTTTTGCGATCCGAGGTATTCGTGAGTGAAGACAGGCAAGTAAAAGCAGCCCACCTCATCTTGGGATACGAACCACTATCAACTACCTTCTAAGAGATCAACAACGCAATCGTCGCGGGCGATCAGAGACATAAGAGGATAGACGTCTCAATAGGATTCCTAGCCCGTTATGATTTGGCAGACGATCCCTTTATTATTCTCTACATACAGCCAATAGTTGCAGTTCCTATACAACCCGAACTAGTAGCTGTCCGAGAAGAATCCACATCTTCTCGTTTGTCACTTGAGGAAGAGATTGACCAATTCCGCCTTGAGGAAGTAGAAGAACCTTTAAAGGGCCAAGTTGTTGACCTCTCGGACGAAGAAGACGAATCTAACGAAAGTTCGGGCACTAAAGGTTTAATCGTTACGCATGTAGATAGCAGTGCTGAAGAAGAAGAAGAAGAGATGTCTAAAGAAACAAGGACAGTCGTGAGGACCTTCCTCGGCAGGAGGGGTTAGCAAACCACAAATAAGGGTACTTCGAGATCTCAACCTCCCACCAATCTTGCACCACCTCCTCCTTCTCCCGTGCCTATTGCTCTCATTCCCGACCCTAAAAAGAAAAGGAAAAGCGAAGGCGAGGAAGCAGAGAAGGCACAGCAGAAAAGGAAAAAACAACAACAGTAAAACGTAGCCAAGGGTGCAATGCGCGCCTCTTCCGTGGATAGTGGGGAAAGCCATGGCTTGGCTAAGGTGCACCATACGTAGTCCCATTAGTCTCCTTCACTGGAACTAGACGGGACTCCCATTCCCCTCCATTCTAGCATAAGAGAGTTCCAAAAAGGACATGCCCATTACCTAGTTGAAGCTTTGGAAAAGCTCATCCTCTTACCAAAGGACATGGATGCCCTGGAGAGGATGAAACAACCACAACTTTTCCTTTTCCTAAAAAGGGACTTAGCCTTGGTATATACAGCTATCAATAATGTCAACTGTTACTTCTGCTATTTTGCTACGGCGGCTAGCCTCCTTTCTATCCCTTTTTAATCATACTTCTCTTTTTATAATGTCATTATCATAATGCGCTTGTTTACCACTATTATGCGGGCCATCCAAGAGGTTTTTGTAGCTAAGAAGTGGCCAGAAGACGCTCAAAAAATGGGTAAGGCTGAGTTCAATGTTAGAGTTGAGACTAAGAAAGCCTTAGCCTATGTCGAGAAGGAGGAAAATGATCTGGCCACTAAATTGGCAGATGAGACGAATGACAGAAAGAGTGCTGAGGCCGGACTCAAAACTGCTAAGGCTCAATTGGAGGGGCAATGCAAACTGCTGCGTCAAAAAGAACAAGATCTGTCCACAGCCCAGCAAGAAATTTTGGACTTAAAAAAGAAACTCACTCAGGCCAAGAAAGTGGCTCGGACCATAAAGGAGACCGTGGAGGCTGCATCAAAGGCTTCTTTTAACAAAGGGGTTGAGGAAACGGAGACTCGATTGGTTGAAAAGCTCACAGAGGTATGTAGGGAATACTGCCAGCAAGTATGGGCAAAAGCCCTTAACGTGGCAGAAGTCCTTGCCACTTCTGAATGGAGGAAAGCTAAAAATATACGGTACCCTTTAAATATCTGTGAGATTGAAGCTACTCCTCTTCCTCCAATTGTCCCTGAGTCAGCTTCCCATATACAACCCTCCATCACACAAGGCTTTCTTCCACCCTAGGACATATCCAAAGGTCTTAACAAAGCTAACGATCAGGGTGAGAAGGTCAGTAGCGCCCCAAGCGTGCAGGTAGGCCTTGGTGATCCTTAGGTAGGTAGGAAAAATAAGGGAAAAGTCACGACTCTATCAGATGCTAAAGCCATCAATGCTTCCCTTATCATCAAGGAAGTGGTTCTCAAATCCAAAGGGACTGAACCCAAGCCAAATGGGGCTGAGGACAAGACAAGTCTTCAAAAGATCCACCTCCAAAACCCAAGATATGAGCAGCCTAGGATTCTCTCTCAATTTTTTGCCTAACTCAAAAATAGCTTTTGCATTTGTCATAAATTTACTGTTGTAGTTTATCCTCAGTTTTTATTCCCAATGTAATCTCATGCTATTGTTTTGACAAGCTCAAGACTTTTAATTTTTAACTCTTTACGAATTTCACTTACTGGGGATGAGTAACTTCTTTTCTAAGCGACATTTGTAGACATAATGTAAACGTCTTAATATGTAAACGAACAAGATAGGTTTCTACAGCGCGCTAGGTATATTATTCATCTATTATGGAAATTATTTCACTTCATGAACTTATGTCTTCAACAGATAACTTGCACACTAAAACTACATTATTTTGTGCGCAACAACGAACAATTAAATACATAAGAATGTACATGAGCCTAGAATAATATAAATTTGATCTAAGATCAGGCCTTGTGTGAAACTCAAGCGCAAAAATAAATTGTCAATCTTACCAAAATATGTGGTCCGAGGAACCAGACATTGCTAAGTTTCTGTTCAACATTTAACAATAATATCAATTTTCATAAGGTATGTGGTCCGAGGAGCCAGACATGACCAAGTTTTTATTTGATATTTAGAAAAAATGAAGTAAAATGTTAATTTTCCCAAAATAAATGATTCGAGGACCAGACTTAACTAAGGTTCTATTCAACATTTAACAACAATATCAATTTTCACACGGTATGTGGTCTGAGGAGCCAGACATGACCAAGTTTCTGCTTGATACTTAGAAAAAATGAAGTAAAATGTTAATTTTCCCAAAGTAGATAATTCAAGGATCAGACTTAACTAAGGTTATGTTCAACATTTAATAATAATATCAATTTTCACAAGGTATGTGGTCCGAAGAGCTAGACATGACCAAGTTTCTGTTTGATATTTAGAAAATTGGTAATCAATGCAACACAATAATAATGGAACTAAAATGGCAAAAATGTTTTTCTTTAATAATAGTACCTTCGCAGATTATATACATTCCAGGGCCGTTGTACAATCTTTTCATCTAAATCAGCAAGATAATATGCCCCTATGCCAGCTATTGAAATGATACGGTAAGGTCCTTCCCAATTAGGTCCCAATTTTTCCCATGCTAGGTTCTTGGTAGTACCCAAGACCTTCCTTAACACCAAATCTCCAGGGGCCAGTGGTCGTGATTTCACATGAGAATCATATCCCTATTTGAGTTTTTGCTGGTAGTAAGCTAGTTGAACCATAGCATTCTCTCGTTGTTCCTCAACTAGGTCTAAGCTTTTTTACAATAAGCTGTTACTGCTAGGGATGAAGGAGCTTGTTCTCAGTGTTGGAAACTCGGTTTCCAGAGGAATTACAGCTTCAGCTCTATAAGTCATAGAAAAGGGTGTCTCTCCAATGGATCTTCGAGGCGTAGTTCGATATGTCCACAAAACATGTGGCAATTCTTCCACCCACCTCCCTTTAGCATCGTCTAGTCTTTTCTTGGGCTCATTGACTATGACTTTGTTCACCACCTCGGCCTGCCCATTTCCTTGCTGATAGGCTGGAGTGGAATATCTATTCATGATGCCGAGATCACAGCAATACCTTCTAAAGGCCTTGCTATCAAATTGTAAGCCATTATCAGAAATAAGAGTATGAAGGATCCCAAACCTGGTGACAATATTTTTCCAGACAAACTTCTTCACGTCCACATCCCTAATATTTGACAATAATTCAGCTTCGACCCACTTAGTGAAATAATCTGTCCCAACGAGCAACCACCTCCCATTCCCTGATTTTTTTGGGAATGACCCTATAATGTCCAAGCCTCATTGAGCGAATGGCCAAGGGTTAGATAGAGGATTAAGGACACCTCCTGGTTGATGGATGTTAGGAGCATACCTTTGACAGTGGCCACCCTTTTTTGCATAATCTTGTGCCTCTCTCTATATGTTAGGCCACCAATACCCTTAGGCAAGAGCTCTATGGGCTAAAGACCTCCCTCCTGTATGGCTTCCACAAATACCTTCATGCAATTCCTCCAAGAGTAATTCTGTTGCTTCTGGATGTATACATAACAAATATGGCCCTGAAAAGAGCTTTTGTACAACTTTTGATCCTCAGATAACCAAAACCGTGGTGCTTTTCTACGTATCTTATCTACCTCAAATTTCTCTTCAGGGAAGACATCCCTTTTAAGGAAAGACACTATAAGGTCCATCCAACTAGGCCCTACTCTTATTTGATGAATTCGAATGGTACTGACATCCATTCCAGTAGGCTTATACAAGTCTTCAATAAGGATGACCCGAGGTAGGCCTTATACTGAGGACGTTGCCAGGGTAGCCAGCGAATCAGCATGGGTATTCGTGTTACTGGAGACATGAGACAAAGTAAAATATTCAAACTTTGATTGTAAATACCTAACTCGGGCTAAATACTCTTGCATTCTTGAATTTCTAACCCCTAGCGTCCCTTTTACTTGGCCCACGACTAACTGTGAATCCGAGAACATTTGCACTATTCCCCCCTATTCTCTGAACCATATCAATTCCGACCAGTAAAGTTTCATATTCTACTTCATTGTTAGTGGCCGAGAATCCCAATCTCAAGGATTTTTCAAAGATAAGCCCTTCAAGAGACACCAAGACTAATCCCACACCAAATCCTTTTTGATTTGCTGCCCCGTCGACGTACACTTTCCATGCCAAAGGCTCCTTACACAAGATCATGCCAACTAATTTTTCATCCATGTCCAACCTTTTAACATTCTCTTCTAATGAAGGCTCAGCGAACTCCGTAATGAAATCAGCAAGCATTTGACCTTTTATGGAGGTACAAGGCATATACTTGATGTCAAAAACCCCTAATATGGTGCTCCACTTAGTAATCCTGCTCATGTAATCAGCAATTCAAAGTATAGATTTAAGAGGAAGTTGAGTCGAAACTATAACGGTATAAGATTGAAAATAATGGGGAAGCTTACGAGTGGCATGCACCACAGCTAGGATAGCCTTTTTCAGCAGCAAATAATGTACCTCGGCCTCTTGTAAAGATTTGCTTACATAATAAACTGGTCTCGATACGTTGTTATCAACCCATATTAGAACCAAACTAACAGAATGGTCAGCCACTGCAATATATGCAAATAGAACTTCATCAACTTCTGGCTGCGACATAATGGGTGGTCGCGAAAGATACTCCTTAAGCTATTGAAAAGCTAAAGCACATTCCTCAGTACATTCGAACCCCTTCCACTTGTTCAATAATCGAAAGAAAGGACTACACCTATCTGCGAACCGAGAAATAAACTGGTTGAAGGCAACAGTTATCCCTGTCAACCTCTGAACTTCTTTAGGATTCTGAGGTGGTTGTAAGCTATTAATTGCCTTAACCTGCGTAGGATTAACTTTAATTCCCCTATGGGCTACCATATAACCTAGGAACTTACCAAATCCCACCCTAAAAGAACACTTGGAAGCATTAAGGTGCAACCTGTATTTCCTTAGTGTTTGAAAAGTATCATTCAAATCTGCTCTATGTAGGGAAACCATCTTGCTTTTCACGACCATGTCATCTACATACACTTCAACAGTTTTTTCTAACTGCGGTTCAAACATTCTAGTCATCATCCTTTGATAAGTAGCCCCTGCGTTATTCAAACCAAAAGGCATCACCTTGTAATGGTAGTTCCCTATAGGAGTGACAAAGGCTGTTTTCTCCTGATCACCCAAAGCTAAGAGTATCTGATGATAACCCTAAAAAGCATCCAAAAAACTCATCCGAGGATGCCCAATAGTAGCGTCCACCAATTGATCTATGCAAAGCCTTGGAAATGGATCTTTAGGACAAACCTTGTTCAAATCCATGAAATCTACGCTTACCCTCCACTTCCCATTTTTCTTCTTCACTACCACTATATGAGCCAACCATTCTAGATAAAACACTTCTTTAATTGCACCAGACTTTTTAAGTTTGAGTATTTTTTTCCTTGACAGCCTCGGCATGCTCTTTAGATGAGCGCTGAGGTGGTTGCTTCCTTGGTACCACCGCTGGATTCACATTTAAATGGTGACAGATGAAATTCGGATCAACCCCTGGAGCCTCATAAGCATTCCATGCAAATACGTCTAGATTCTCTTTCAAAAACACAACCAGCTCCGCCTTTTCTCGAGGGGGTAATTGAATTCCCACCTCAAAGAACTTCTCAAGGTCGTCGTCGATAAGAACCTTCTCTAGCTCCTTACACGTGGGTTCTTGTACTTCTGCTACCTTGGGTGTGGCCGAAGACAGTGATTGCTATGAGCCCCCTTCAGCCGAGGCTGATCAATCCTACCCAGGCCGATGTAGAATTGCAGCGGCCATGCATTGCTTGGCCACGGACTGACTCCCAACTATCTCCTCAATTTGATCTCCAGAAGGAAATTTTACCTTCAAATGCAGAGTTGAAGAAACCGCACCTAAGGCATAAAGCCAAGGTCTTGCAACAATGGCCATATAAGGAGAATAGGCGTCTACCACAATGAAATTTACTTCTACAACCTCAAAGCCTGACGGGACAGGCAATCTAATCTGGCCCATTGGTATAACAGCCTTCCCTTCAAAACTAATCAGCGGTGAATCAGAAGACGTCAAATCCTCCCACCTTAATTTCAGCCCCTTGTACAAATTTGGATACATAATATCCGCACCACTGCCTTGGTCCACCATTACCCTCTTTACGTCGTAACCCTCTATCCTCAACATGACCACCAAATCATTATTGTGGGGTTGAATAGTTCCAATCTTATCTTCTTCCAAGAAGCTCAGAACAGGTGGGACATTCCCTTTAACCCTCTTTGGCTCAGAGTTAGTCTCCTCGGCAAGGGTCCGTGCCACTGACATCACCCTGAAAGGGCGAGAACCAATCCTACCTGGTACAGTAAAAATAACATTAATCATGCCCAAAGGAGGTCTCGAAACATTGTTACCCTGATTTATTGAACCAGAATGATCTCTCTACCCATTGGGTCAATACAAAAACTGCTTTAACCTTCCTTCCTTAACCAACTGCTCCAAATGACTCCACAGGGTCCTGTAATTCTCAGTGGTATGAACCCTTTCTTGATGATAATGGCAATGGAGATTCTGATTGCGCTTCATGGGGTCCCCTGCCATCTTGTTAGGCCACTTGAAGTATGGTTCATGCCGAATTTTCTCTAACACCTATTGCATAGGTTCTCGAAATAAGGTATTAACTACCTGTTGAGGAGGGATTGAACCAGGTTGCCCAACAAAATCTTTCCTGATCCTGTTGTTATTGTATCTGTCCGACCTGAAATCCCTCCTTTCCTGAGGGATAACCTTCGCTTTCCCCTTGTTTTACTGTTGATCTTCTTCAACCCGTTTATATTCATCAATGTGGTCCATGAGCCGACATACACTCCTTACTGGCTTTTTGGTCAGAGTTTTCCTTAAATCGTGCTCAGTTAGAAGGCCGACTTTGAAAGTGTTAATTGCTACTTCATCAAAATCACCATCGATCACATTAAACATCTCCCAATATCTGTCGGAGTATGTTTTCAAGGTCTCCCCTTCCCTCATGGTCATCGATAATAATAAATCCAGAGGCCGATGAACTTTACTACAAGTAATGAAACGAGACTCAAAAGCCTTAATGAGTTCTATGTAGGAATTGATAGAATCTGCCTTCAAGCCATTAAACCACTTTATCGCAACAGGTCCTAGACTAGAAGGAAAGACTTTGCACACTAATGTTTCATTTTTAGAGTGTACTTCCATACTTTGATTGAAATGACTCACGTGCTCCATCGGGCCTGTTCGTCCATTATATACGGTAAACGTGGGCTGAGCGAATCGCTGTGGAAGCTTCCCTTTCTCCACTCTGCTTGTGAAAGGCGACTTAGAAAGCTGATGCAAGGCCTTGCTCATGGCATCATTTCCCAAGCCCTTGGAGAAGGACTTCTTACCCTTACAATCATGAAGATAATCCTCCTCATAAGAGAAAGATTCACTAGGAGGAGTTCTTGACCTGGGTCTATAATTGCTACCCTGGGAATCCTCAGAAGAAGAAGAATCGGAAAGAGAGGGAGTTCGCCTTTGTCTCTCACGACGTACCTTCTTCTTCAGATGGTCAATCTCCCTTTGCATGGCCCTAGCATTTTCCTCATGAGAAATCCTGATTCCACCACGTGAATAGCTCATAACAGTATGCGCTGTGTGCACGCTGCCCTCCCATTCTCTTTCATGCTCCAAACATACAAAATGTTCCTCATGCTAGGACCCCATTGACTCTGCATGGTGTAAACCTGAATCTACCATAGTGATATACACTCTAGAACACAAGATTTTCCACAGACGGCGCCAATTGTAAGGACACGACTCGAGCCCAAACCCAATATCAAAAGGGGAGTGGGCTTGAAAGGTTTTTTTATAATAAATTTATAGAGAATGGGTTTGAAATCTAGGTTCTAGTGATGTTGGATAATCAAGATGATGGACCCTTTTTCATAGTAATGCACGCAAGGAATGACTTATGCAATAGAAACTATTTTCGGGCGCGAGCCGAGGACGAGTTGTATTCGTCTTTTCTCTTTCAAGGGTAGGTTCCAATTATGAACACCAAAAAATGTCCAAATGTCCTCCCCCCCCCCCTCCTTCATCCCTTTTTCTTTCTTTTATATCCCCATTCTTCTTTCCTCTTTTTTCCACGTATGGCTCAGATCATCCATCTAGATACTTGTCCCATCCACCACCTTCCTGAAGTCTTCAAACTATAACTACAAAGCTGATCCCTATTGTTCAGAGGTCGTTTCCCATTAATGTGGCCAGAGAGGTAGGTGCAGAGTCTTAATGCGGTGGTAGCAGCTTTCTATAAGATATTTTCTATTTGTTCTTCCTCTCTATGCTCTGATGGAATACATTCCCATCCACGAGGCCTTTTCCTTATCAGATCGAGGAGACGCTCCTTCTCGGACTATCTCCCTTAATAACATTGCTACCACCAAACCCACCTCGGAAAAGTAGGTTCGTTTAGATCAAGCCCAAGGCCCAAGAATACTTGCTGAACCATTTGCCGTCACACATATAGTATGATCAAATCATTACAACACTCTTATTTATTTATTTATTTATTTTTTGTCTATGAAATAGAATAAGAAATATTACAATTTTTCACAGATAAAATTTGATGTTAAGAAGAAAATCAGTAGGCTGGAAGCTTCAGATTAGAGAGGGATCACGATTGCCTTGGTAGCCTGAAAAAGAAAGAAGTGATCAAAGGTGACCGGGGTTGCCGACCAATAACCCTCCGATGACAAAGTTAGTTTTTCTCTCGAATATTTTCAAGTTCCAACTTTTTAGGAAATGATTTCACGTACCTTTTCCTAGTCTGAACCAGCGTTTATATAGTGTCTTAAGAGCGGTTATTGGATTTGTAACCTCCCCTTGAATTGAGGAGGTTTGTATTTGAATATAACTTCCAACTGTTTAGGAGTTACCCTTTTTGTGCACAACGGTCACTGGAGATTACTTGTATAATACGAAGACATTTTACACCATAAATTTTTCAAGTCCCCACGTGTCGTCCATAATTCCTCGTCCTGAGGTCTTCAAGGCAGCTTACCTCGTCTTGTGCAAGTCAGGGCAGCTTACCTCATCTTGTGCAAGTCAGGGCAGCTTACCTCGTCTTGAGCAAGCCAGGACAGCTTACCTCGTCTTGAGCAAGCCAAGACAGCTTACCTCGTCTAGAGTACATTGCTCGTCCTAGACGATCTCCATGGACAAATCAGCCATAAATTTTTCAAGTCCCTACGTGTCGTCCATAATTCCTCGTCCTGAGGTCTTCAAGGCAGCTTACCTCGTCTTGAGCAAGTCAGGGCAGCTTACCTCATCTTGTGCAAGTCAGGGCAGCTTACCTCGTCAAGTCAGGGCAGCTTACCTCGTCTTGAGCAAGCCAAGACAGCTTACCTCGTCTAGAGTACATTGCTCGTCCTAGACGATCTCCATGGACAAATCAGCAGTTTATTTTATCACATCCCATCAGTTGCCCCCTTGTCCATGGGTCGTCTAGGAATCATATCCATTAACGCTGTTCTTTGGACAGGTGTCTTTGTGTCGACTGTTGTAGGTGCCACTTGTCATGATCTAACTGGAGACTAATCATGTCATTTCGTTTTTCGAGGGACGTGCTATTTGTCACTTTTTAGCTGGTTGCGTCGCTTCGTGTACTGGGGTCAATGTCTATAAATAGTAGAATTCCTCTGGTACCCTCCTCATTTTCTCAAATTTTCTTCCTCGACCTCTCTCGTCTTAGCACCTTGTCTAGAAGTTTCCTGCGTCAATTAGTCTTCTCTCGTCTAGTTCCAGGTACTTTCTTCAATCTTCGTCCTTAGATTTTAAGTTTCTTCCTTAAAAATGTCTGAGGTAGTCCTTTCCTCGTCTAGGGATAGCACTGCCAAATCCATAGATGAGTACCAAGATCCAAGTAGCTTTAGTGGCTCTAGTGATAGTTCTAAGAGTAGTAATAGCAGTAGTGATGGGAACACCACAGACGAGTATACGTCTGGTGTCCTAGGGGTTTAGGGAACAGCATAGGACGAGGGTCAAATCTGGTTTTAGGGCTGGCACAAGTGCTCCCTTGTCCTCTACTCAAGAAGAGGAGGAGGAGGTAGTTTATACTTGTGCTGTAGGGGTTGCATCTAAGACGGACGAGAAGAAGTTGGAACTTCTCAAGACGAGGTACCAAATCCCAGATAGTTTGAACCCTAGGCTACCCGTCCGTGACGAGTGGTGTTGTCAACCCCGTTTTGGCGTTGGCATTTACGAGGCCTACCTCCTAGGGGGTTTGAGGTTGCCTCTCAATGCCTTCGCCAGGGAGTTGCTTTCTAGATTAGATTTAGGTATATGTCAGTTTAACCCCAATGCATGAAGGTTGATAGTAGCCATGCAAATTTTGTGGAGGGAAGTTTTTGAGGGGAACCGTCCTCTTACCGTGGAAGAGTTCCTCTTCTGTTACAAATCCTCCGAAATTAACCAGTCCCTTGGTTTTTATCAATTCACAGCCAGGGGTAAAGACTGTAGATTGATTAAGTCTTTAGTCACGTCAGACAGAAACTAGAAGACGGAGTTTTTCTTCGTCTCTGGTTTCTGGGCTGGCCGTCCTAATGACATTGACAAGGATCCATTCCCTCCTTATACAGGAGAAATAGGGAACCTTCGTCCTGAAGGTATGCGTTTGTCTTTGTAATTGTTACATTCGTCTTTGATTATGGTCGTCTAACGCGTTTTTTGTTTCATTTTGTATTGTAGGTGTTAGACGACCCCATTTGGATAGGTTCCATTTGGAACGAGTCCAAAAAGCTCATCTTTACAGCGACAGGACCTTTCATTTTTTGGTCAATTTACGACATCTTGCCACTTGGGGTCTAGGTCCTGACCCTTCAGATGAGGCAATTGCTCACGAGGTTACTGTCAGAAGACGTAAGTTTTCTCCCTTTCGTCTTCTATCTTTTCTTCTTTTTTTTTCTTTTTTTTTTTACTGACATCTTTACTTGTAGGGATGGCGACGATGAAGTAGAACAAAGGCAAGGACACGGTGGACAAGGGAACTGGGCCTAGAGCCAAGTCCCATCCTCGTCCAGCTTCTGGCGACAAGAGGAAAAGCCTTTCTTTAGGCGTAGACTTGGGAAACCTCCCAAGTAGGCGCAAGGATAAGAAGGCCAAGCTTAAGTCATCCAAGCCTCAAGACGTCCAAGCTAAGGACCAATCTGCTCTATCCTCGTCCCTCCCAGCCATCCAGTTCAAATTTTGGATGTTGACCCAGAGCTTCCTTTTCCGCCCATCCCGTCTATAGTTCTAACCTCGTCTCAACCTTCTCTCCAAGTTCCTCACAATCTTCTTGAGGACGAGGACTTGGCTTGGGAGAAATTTGAGAAGGCTGTAACGGACGAAGACATAACGGCATGCTACAACATGTCATTGAAGGATTTTGAGCGCTCTGGCGTTCATGACCTTTTCAAGGTATGTAGGTTTCACATTTTTGTCTCGTCTTGCTATTAACCTTTGCATGCATTCTAATAAAGTTTTCATCTATGCAGGCAATGTCTAAGTTCATTGCCGCATCTAGGCAAGCAACTGAACTAGACAAGACGAGGGTATTGTTGGAGAAGACGGCCCAGAAAAGAAGGGACAAGTCCAAGAGGTGGGCAGAGGTGGCAGCTAAGGCCAAGGACGATGCGGAGAACTTGCAAATCCGCGTCGTTGAGCTGGAGACTCAAGTGCATGAGAAGGATGATCGTCTTGCCTTCTTTCAAAAAAGGAACGACGAGCTTGAAGCCCTTCTTCAAAAAGCTAAAGGAGACGCCATTGCAGAGTTCAATGCGTCCAAAGAATTCACTGATTCAATGGACGCCAACTATGCAGCTGGTTTCGAAGATTTTAGGATGGACGCCGTGGAGAAATTCCCCAATGTGGACTTCAGTTCTATCAAGCTCAACCTTGGTGGGGCATCCACAAGCTCCCTCGTCCAAACCAGCTCCGAAGATATTAACGTGGAGGACTACACTACCACCTTGCCCCCCCAAGACGAGCCCAATACCAATGCCCTAAGTGTTTAAGATGTATTTGCCTTGATGTAATTTGCTTTGCTTCTTCTTTTCTTCTTTTCTCCCCCCCCCCCCTTTTTTTTTTATTGAAATGTATTTAAGTACAATCATCTCGTCTAGAGTGTTATAGACGAGTTTATTAACAATTGCCTTAAGGCTTAATTTATGTAAGAGTTTTTGGACGATGGTCGTCTACCCTTTTTCTTTATTTCGATAAATGTCTATTTTTATTCATTATTTGTTCTTGTATGGACGTACTTACCCTCTGTGATTGTTGTGAATGAGATTTTCATATTTCTAAGTATTAAAGGGTCGTCCTTATATTCTACTTATAGACGATGTTGTTGGTTCATCCACTTGTTTTTCTATAGACGAATTGATGACAACCTTTTCAGACGTTTTCTTCGTCCATAGGTTTGGCCTATTTGCCTCATCCATATACTTGGCTTTCGCCTCGTCCATAAGCTTTTCCTTGGCCTTTTGCCAAGGACGTGTCAAGGACGTTTTCTAGCGTTTAACTCGTCCTTGAGCACCTATGTCTTGGTCATATGCTCGTCTATGGACTTGTAATTTTTTGTGCATTAGCTTACTTTACACTTTATCCTCGTTTTAAGGAAAGCTTGTGAACGTTACATCCCTGCGTCCAGGGGTTTTTCATTCGTCTTAAGATTTTGCCCCCCTCATGGATTTTACCATGGGAGTTAGACTTAATGCATAAAATACATTGAAAATCCATACTATCATTATATAAGCATTGTTCACAAACATGGCGCCTGCTTAGAAGCTAAGGCCTTATGAAAGTACTTAGGAAAATACTTAAAAATACATAATCTCGTCTTTCACAAACTTGTCTGTAGACGGTGCAAAAGTTTAAGAACTATTGCACTTTTATTCTTAGTACACACCACATCAGTAGTAAGAACACAACAGTAGATATTATAGTACAGTCGTCCATAATTGGGACTTCATCCTTGATTAACCTCGTCCAAACCCATTACTGATAGTACCTCCTCAGATGCTCCACGTTCCAAGGATGCTCCAACTTTCGCCCGTCCAGAGCTTCCAAGTAATATGACCCATGTCTCTTGCAGTTGACTACCCTATATGGTCCTTCCCAATTGGGTCCCAATTTTTCATGAGCTGGGTTCTTAGTTGCCAAGGTTACTCTTTTCAGAACGAGGTCCCCTACGCTGAAGCGCCTGGGTTTCACCATGGCATCATGCTGCCTGGCCATAAGATTCTCGTACCTTGCTGTCCTTTGCTCCGCATCCATCCTTACCCCATCGATAAGATCGAGGTCAAGACGAAGCAGCTCTTCATTTTCCTTCTCCCGATACTTCATTACTAGATGGCTAGCCATATGAACTTCTACCGGTATGACCGCTTCACTTCCATAGGTTAACTTAAAGGGAGTTTCCCCTGTCAGGGTTCTCACAGTGGTTCTGTAGGCCCAAAGAACACCTGACAACTCGTCTGGCCATATCCCCTTTGCCCCCTCAAGCCGAGTCTTGATGATTTTCAGCAAGGATCGGTTTACTACCTCTGCTTGTCCATTTACCTGTGGGTGGGAGGGTGAGGAATAATGATTTCTAATTCCGAAATGCTCACAGAAGTCCCTAAATGGTGCGTTGTCAAACTGTCGTCCATTGTCCGATACCAGCACCCTCGGTACTCCAAACCCACATAGAATATTCTTTTAAACAAAATTTTTAACATTTTGCTGTGTAATTTTTGCAAGGGGTTCAGCCTCCACCCACTTAGTAAAGTAGTCAATTCCTACTACCAAAAACTTCATTTGTCTGGTTCCTGGGGGGAAAGGACCTAGGATATCCAGTCCCCACTACGCAAAGGGCCACGGGGCCATCATCGGGGTCTGGTACTCCGACGGCTGCCTAGGGACGTTGCTGTAGCGCTGACATTGGTCGCACACCTTGACATAAGCCTTAGCATCTGCCTGAACCGTGGGCCAGTAGTAGCCGGCACGAATGATCTTATGGACGAGTGATCTTGCCCCCGAGTGATTCTCACATGCTCCTTCATGAACCTCCCTCAAAACATAATTTGCTTCGTCCGGAGCTAGGCATCTTAGGTAGGGCTGAGATAAGCCTCGCTTGTAAAGCACTTCATTTATAAGGACGTACTTTGCAGCCCTAACCCTTAGTTTCCTAGCTTCGTTCTTGTCTTCCGGAAGCTTTCCATCCTTCAGATAGATTACAATTGGACTCATCCAATTTTCTTCTCCTCCAATTTGCTGTATTTCCAGGAGGTCTATGCTTGGCATGTATTGGACTTTGCCATACTCGTCCATAACTCCACCTGTTGAGAAGAAAATCAGTAGGCTGGATGCTTCAGATTAGAGAGGGCTCACGATTACCTTGGTAGCTTGAAAAAAAAAAAAGAGATCAAAGGTGACTGGGGTTGCCGGCCAATAACTCTCCGATGACAAAGTCAGTTTTTCTCTCGAATATTTTCAAGTTCCAACTTTTTAGGAAATGATTTCACGTACCTTTTCCTGGTCTGAACCAGCGTTATATAGTGTCTTAAAAGTGGTTATTGGATTTGTAACCTCCCCTTGAATTGAGGAGGTTTGTATTTGAATATAACTTCCAACTGTTTAGGAGTTACCCTTTTTGTGCGCAACGGTCACTAGAGGTTACTCGTATAATACGGAGACATTTTACACCATAAATTTTCCAAGTACCCACGTGTCGTCCATAATTCCTCATCCTGAGGTCTTCAAGGCAGCTTACCTCGTCTTGAGCAAGTTAGGGCAGCTTACCTCATCTTGTGCAAGTCAGAGCAGCTTACCTCGTCTTGTGCAAGTCAGAGCAGCTTACCTCGTCTTGTGCAAGCCAGGATAGCTTACCTCGTCTTGAGCAAGCCAAGACAGCTTACCTCGTCTAGAGCACATTGCTCGTCCTAGACGATCTCCATGGACAAATTAGCAGTTGTATTTTACCACACCCCATCAAAATTATTGAAATATTGGAGGAAATTAATGACAAGTTAGTGACTTGATTATCATAAAATATGTCAAAATGCAAACAATTGTCCTATCAAGAATCACAATGTTTGGAGGAAATGAAAATTTAGAGAAAGAAGGAATGTAACTAACTGGAGGAGGGGAAATAAAACTAACAACTAACGACTTGCACACGTGGATATCAGACTAACTAACTCTTGTAGTTCCCATTTCAGCAAGTTGAGAACTTGAAATAGATACATGTTTCATCAATTCTTAACACTTTGTGATTGTAGCTTTGAAAGAGTGAGTTTAGGAGTATTAGATGCAAGTGTTTGGTTAGGAACCATAACAACTGTAGTAGCTTGATGCATTTGACCTCCCCTTTAATTATGTGACCATTCAAACCACAATGAGAGAAAATTGGCCAAGCCTTATTCTTGGAATTGGAACCACTAGCCGATCCCTATTCTTGGAACTGGAACCATGACCATAAGAGCTTCCAATTCTAGTAGCTGGCATAGTAGATTCAACCAAATTTTCCCATAGGTCTCTGCCTACAAGAACCGATGCTAGTGGGTAAAGTGATGGGTTTCCTTCTTGAAAACCTAAGCCACCCAGCTTGACCAATGATACCGGTGAGATCAAAATGTGGCCTAGCCAGTTAAATGCGGTGAGATATTGACTAGATTTAGTGAAATCTTGACCAAATTTGATGAGATCTAGCCAAATCCCAACCAATTTCGGTGATTTTTGCCCAAATCCAACTAGTTCCAGCAGAATCTGGCAACCTTACCTACCAACAGACATTCACTTGAGCTCAAAGCCAACTTGACTTGTGTTCAGGTACAAATTTTTGGGCCTTAATTTCTTTAGTCCACTCACAAAATACCCACACAAGCCCAAGAATTATTTTGAAGCCCACATAAATATCTCTCACATATTACTTGGATATTCTCCATGTTATTAGGCTCCCACAAATATTTCCTACATATATAAGCCCCACAAATTACTTTGGGCCCTCTCATAAATACTACCCACTATATTCCACATATTATCCAACTTGAGTTTTCACAAAAAATGCCCATCACCTTGCTACCAACATTGGGCCACAAAATTATGCTTCCTCCACAAAAAGCCCAAAATCATTTTACTTATGGACAAGACGCAAAAAGCCCAACAAAATATATTTCTAAGCCCGTCGCTACACGACATCTCTCAACCCGTCGCTACATGGCACCTTTCAAAACCCGTTGCTACATGGCACCTCTAAGTCCGTTGCTACACAACACCTTTCTAAGCCCGTTGCTACACGACACCTTTAAGCCCGTTGTTACACGGCATCTTTCTAAGCCCGTTACTACACGGCAATATTCTTACAAAAATCTCAAACTATTTTTACAAAAGCCCAAATATTAATTTGGCACTATTTTAGCAAAAGCCCAAATATTAATTTGGCACTATTTTACAAAAGCCCAAATATTAATTTGGCACTATTTTAGTAAAGCCCAAATACTAATTTGACATTATTTTACAAAAGCCCAAATACTAATTTGACATTATTTTATAAAAGCCCAAATATTAATTTGGCACTATTTTAGCAAAAACTCAAATATTAATTTGGTACTATTTTAGCAAAAAAACAAATACTAATTTGGCACTATTTTACAAAAGCCCAAATATTAATTTGACACTATTTTAGCAAAGCCCAAATGCTAATTTGGGACTATTTTACAAAAGTCCAAATATTAATTTGGCACTATTTTAGCAAGGCCCAAATGCTAATTTGACACTATTTTACAAAAGCTCAAATATTAATTTGGCATTATTTTAGTAAAGCCCAAATGCTAATTTGACACTATTTTACAAAAGCCCAATATTATCTTGACAACTATTTCGACTATTTCTAAAAGCCCAATGTCATTTTGGCACCTATTTCTAAAAGCCCAATATTGTTTTTGGCACTATTTCTAAAAGCCCAAATACTATTTTTGGCACATATTTACAAAACTTAAATATTATCTACCATTGTTCTCCAAAAAAATGAAAAATATATTATCTTACTCATGGGAAATATAAGTATTCACCCTTCAAGAAATACTTCTCTTGCAAAGTTTATAAAAGCCCATAAATATCATCCATGGCAAAATTTTTCATTTTATAGGAATAATCAGGCCCAAAGAAGCTTAAATATAAGGCTCAGCTGGACTAGCCCAACCCATACACAAGTCCCAGCAGCTGAAGCTCACGTGAGCTAATCAGTCAAAACCAAACACAAGTCAACAGTTGGAGCCCACTGCTGTCAGGTTTCAGCTAGTCCAATCGGGTCAGAACAGGACACGTGTCCACCAGAATAAGTTGAAATGTCATCATTTATCATGTGACATAAAGCTGAAACTGACTTGACGTAAAGCTGAAACTGACTTGACGTAAAGCTGAAGGACTTGACAGAAAGTTGAAGCACTTCAGCTAGCCATCTCTTCTTTCTCCTCCAACCCATTCGGTCAAGCATCAAAGGCAGCCATGACCAGGCCATTAAAGCTCCTAAAACAAGCTGAAATCAACTCATATTTCATGCTAAAAATATGTATTTTCTGGTTCATGGACCAAGCACATGAACCTCTAATGGGAAAACTTAGAGAAATGTGGTTTGAAGGGCACCAAGGGGATCTCAGCAGAGTTCCTAGAAAAGGCTCTAAGGTTGACACCTGGCTTAGGGTGATGCAACCTGCCTTTAGGAACTTTGAATCTAGTAAGCAGCACAACCAAGGTCATTGGCTAAATGCATGCTCTAATCTCATCAGCCAAGACCAATCAACATTAATGCTAAGTCTAAATCCCAGCTGATATTACCCAAAACGGCAGGAATTTTCCAAAAGTTAAGCTTACCACTCTTAGCTAAAATCCTAAGAATGAATCCCTAAGGATTTTCTAAAGATTGGGGAAGATTTAGCAAAAGTTATTTGCAAATCACCCCCTAAATTTCAACTATAAATGGAACTTTCCATTAATGCCTCAGGGGGAGAGGAAGAACATACCAAGAAAGATACTCACAGAGAAAAACTCTTACAAAAACCCTTCTGTTTTAGCTTCTCTAAATTCTAGCAAAGTTCTAAGTCACAAAACTCTCAGTTTCAAGCATGAAAGCTGAGTTCCCCAACTCCTAGCTCAAAAACACATCTCATACCTCTACTTAAAAACATACAGCTCCTCTCCAACAGAAAGCTCCAGCAGCCTTACCATACACTCTCACTCATTACTCATACTACTCACAAATGTCTCTCTCCACTCATTATATATACTACATTCATGAGCATGCCTTGGCACCATAATAATCTTGCTGCACTAGCTGGGATCTCTCTCTCTCCCTTCATCTCACACTAAGCTTTCCTCATTATTTGTTATTTTGGAACCCATAATATTTACTTATTCGTTTACTATTGATGGTTATGATGTAATTGTTATCATAGAATTTTTCCCTCATATTGTTGTATTAGAAGACTCTTCTCCAGAGCTAACGGATGATGAGTCCGAAAATATGGATATTTCCCTCAATCTGTGAAAAACTTAATTGCTGAGTTATTTTTCTGTAGAAATATTTTTACGGCTGGACTATTTTCTGCAGAAGCACTTTACTACTGGGTTATTTTCTGCAGAAACACTTTACTGCTGGGCTATTTCATACAGTATGCTTTGTAACTGCACTAACGTGTTTGCCATAAGGATTGCTTATGGGTCATTCTTGTAAGTCCAAATCTAGGTCCAAGGCATAAAAATGCAGTGAATTATTTGTATCTTCGCCGATAGCCTTTGGGTTGTGCATCGGACCCATCATCGAGTTTCGGTTTTGACCCCCGACCCAACATAAATTTCATTTGTCAGAAAGGAAACTTTTTCGCCCCCGACAACTTGTTGGTGTTGGCAATCGGTGGTAGTTCTCTCCACCTGCCACCCATTGTAAGTGGGTTGGGTTCGAGTTGAGTCCAAAACCAAACCGACCCGATCCGTGTACACCCTTAGTTTGCACAATACCTTTTTCCTTAAGGTGAAGAAATGGGTTTTATCTTCAATGCCGGACCCAAAGAATATATATACCCACAACCAAGCCCATTGGATCATTTTAGCTTTAGTTGGAATCCACCACGCCACCCTTTTCTCCAATTTTATTGAAAGTATGAGCACACACAATGCTGGGATGAAGATCATAAAGCTCTTTCGTCCTCTTTCAAGTCTGAGTAGATGAAGTCTGCTTTAAATCTCGAAAAGCTGATCGAATTTAGCAAGAGCTCCAAAGCCATGTTTTATCCCTAACAACAAATGCAACATTGGTCTTAACCTGGCTCATAAGTAATGGTCTACAAAATTACTTATGAACTAGCCCCTTAAGCATTATAGAAGAAATACCCTAAAATGTCTTTTCAATCTAAAGAAGAAAAAAAAAGTAATAGATTTGTAGATCTCTTACGAGATTACTATCAACTCTCCCTTTCTGCTAATTCTCGAAAAAGATTAAAGAAAAACTAACAGCTTTACAAAATTGTCCACCGAAGGTGGCCTTTGAAATGGAGAAGTCAATTCCAGTCCATTGTATACTTTTAGCCTGTCTCACTAGTTCTAGAAATTGATGATTGTGTTATTTTGGTTCATAAATCCACTCTCTCAACTCTCAAGTTAGCTTTATCAAATGTACCCATTTCACTAGTCAATATGTTTGCTAGCTCCAGCTGGCTAGCTTGCATTCTATTTTCCAAAAAATAATTTAGCTACTTGATCCCAACCAAAAGAGGAAAAAAGAGTCACATTTCCGTTTTCTCTGCTGCAGACTTTTTGACAACTTTCAGACTGCAGTTAGTTTCTTGCCATGCCCCCCTCATGCCATTTGAAACTCAAGTGTTCAACCCTTATTCTTGCGGTCTTATTGTTAGGTGCATGATTCTTAAAATTGACAAAACCTGAACACAACATGCCTATCTAGAAGCAGACAATCAACCCACACAAATTCATATCCAAAACCTGGCATTACACCTGTAGAGGGTCAAGTCAGGCAACACTAGCGCAAAGAGCAAGCCTAGCCAAAGTTGCTTATAACGGCAAGTCACCATCATTTCGATATTAAAGAAGCGTCAGTCGTATAAAATAACAGTCTTCTCCACATTTACTGTGCTCCAACAACCTCCCATTACAATTAATGTGAAGTGATATGCTCCCTTCCTTATCTAAAGTGGGTCAAAACATTGAGCTACCCAATTGTCCCTGAATGACACTAGACTAGTATGACAAGTATCAAATCAAACAAAGAAGCCCGGTCTTTGAGGCCCAATTTGGGGAAGAGAAAGATGCACTTTCTACTATAATAAAAGCGACCCTTCAGAAGGAGGTGTGAATTTTTCCCATTTCTGACATTATCATCTTCCATGCCAAGACTGATGCATTACCTGATAAAAATGTCTTATGTCCTTCAGGACAGTCATGCTATTTGAAGGTTACTCAACATACGGGCGACATGAGTATATGTGCGCCCAGAAGCACTTAAGCATCCAAAGACTTTACTCCATTTTATAACTAACAATGTCATTTCCTATACATGTATCCTATTACGGATTAGCTACTTTTTCCCATCAATTAGAAGGTCCTCAGAGAAGTATCTATATTATTATTTAAACGGCCGTTCCTATTTGAACTGAATTTTTATTTTTTATTCCAAAATATCCCTTACATCCTTAAGTTTAAGTAGAGATAAAATTAAATGATAGTATGGTAAAATACATGTCTAACTTGCACTAAAATATTGCTTACAAAATAAGAACACTCTTCCACTAACCCATTTCTTCAAAATAACTATACGTTTATTGTTTTTTTTTAAATAGAAAAATATGTTAAATACTCTACGTTTATCCAAAAACAAATTTAATTATCCTATAAAAAAATTAAAATATATAAAAAAAAAAAAACTAAAGGACAATCCAGATTTTTTTTTTTTGTTCTAAAATACCATTACATTCTTATATTTAAGTAAAAACAAAACTAAAAGACAATCCAGTAAAAATACAACCCTAACTTCCACTAAAATATTACCTAAAAAATATAGTCACTTTTCTATTGATTTTCAAATTTATTTATCCACGTATAAATTAGATTCTCAAAATAATTTTTTTTTTTTTTGGCTACTACCACTAAAAAAAAAAAAAAAAGCATCATCTCACGCGCTCACGCGCGAATCGCGTGAGATGAGGCTAGTTTATTAGTAAATGATGTGAAGCTTGGATGTTGATATTTATCAATGAGTCGAAGGAACACACAATATTGTAGGCGAGAAACAATTTTCAAGTTAATACTTCATTTTTTAAGCAGCTATTAATTCGTCTTCAATTTTTTCTTTATGTGCCCCACCTAGAAATACCACTCCTCAAAATTGACACTCAGATTCCATCACTGAAACAGTGAGATTCAAAGAAAACAGGAAAAATAGAAGAGAAAAAAAAATAATAACAGGGCTGGTAACTTCTGTTTTCACTTCTTGGATGATAACCTCTGGATGCATCTGATGGACAAAGTAAGGAAAATAAGAGCTTGCCTCAGGCTTCCCAGCCCCTCAAGAGGGTAGCACGTGCAACCCGGTTCACCCCCAAAGTGAAGGCCCCCATTCTCAGGTTGCAGTCATGAATTTTACACATTGCCTTGATTTCATGGAAAGCCCTCCTCATGTACCTGCTAAGCTCAAAATTCACCTTCTCTTCATCCCACATGAATCCTTGAATATTCTGCAGCCAGGCAAGAGAGAGAGAGAGATTTAAGCACAAGTAAAATAAAATCAGCTTAATATGAGTACATACCAAAATATCATAAATCCATATAGGGTTAAGATTTAAATAACAAAAAATAGTTTACCATTATATGGAGGACAGCACCAAAAAGAAAAATAATTATGTAGAAGGAGGCAGGTTTTCTGGCAGTTAAGTTTACCTGTACCCACTCAAAGTAGCTCACAGTCACACCGCCAGAATTTGCATATATGTCAGGGAGGATAAGAACTCCTTTCCTAGATAAGATCTGCAGAGAAGATATATTTTGTCATATAAATTTTGTGATATAAGCAAATATTTCCCCTTACCAAATTGGTAAAAACACATCTACACTGTTACCTCATCTGCGTCTGGGTCAGTGGGATGATTTGCAGCTTCTATTATGAATTTTGCCTTAACATCAGCAGCATTTTCCCTTGAAATGAGAGATACAAGTAAACCGTAAATGACTTAGCTTGTACTTGTTTGAAATAATCAGGATGGTCGATATACAAAAATGGGAAGTCATAAAATGTTTGATTCTTCATGTCCTAAGGTAGCTGTCTAACATTGCAATTTCTCTGAAAATTTGACAAACAATTCCTCCTAGGTTGTATAATACAAAAGATAGAATTAATGTTGATCAGCAGCCTGACTGTAATAAAAAAGCAGATTACATACTTGTTGAGAACTCCACCTAAGGCACACGGGATTAGGACATCACATTCACATACAAGCAAGTCATTTGGGTCCATAGAATCTCCTCCTTTAAAATCCTTTAAAGTTCCGTTGTCATCTTTGTATTTCAGCAGAGCTGGGATATCGATTCCATTTGGGTTATTAAGTGCACCTGTGATGTCACTAACAGCAACAACCTTGCCTCCTCTCTCATGAATAAACTTTGCTGCCCATGAGCCCACATTTCCAAAACCCTGCAAGTAGTGTTCAGTAAAAAAATTTACAAGAGACTAATTAAATGGACTAAAACAGAAAGGTCATTCATGTAATCTGCCTTGCCCCCAAAAAGGCAGGTTTACTTGTGACATTCATGCTACCTGTAGAGCAAACTTCATATCAGAGATTGATTTCCCATTTTCAGCGAGTAAAGCCTCTGTTGCAAAAACCACTCCAAGTCCTGTTGCAGCCTCCCTTCCTAATGAACCTCCAAGATCCTAAAATGATAAAAGGACCAAAAAAAAAATCAATTCCGTATGTCCTTAATTTAAATTGTCCATATTTTTTATCTCTCTCTTTTACTTACAATAGGTTTTCCTGTCACAACTGCGGGTGAATGCCCATGAAACTTTGAGTACTCATCAAGAATCCATGCCATTGTCTGTACAATTTGGAAATTAGTAAGCATTTTATGATACTCAAAACTCATTTAGTCACGGGACTGGAAAAAAGATACCTGTGCATTGGTTCCCATGTCAGGGGCAGGAACATCCCTGTGAATTCCAATAAGATCGTGGATCTTTTGAGTGAACACACGAGTCAAACGTTCTAATTCACTAATACTCAAGTCCCTCGGGTTACATCCAATCCCACCCTTTGCTCCACCATATGGAATGTCTGCTACAGCCGTCTTCCATGTCATTAGTTGAGCCAGAGCATTCACTTCATCTGGGTCAACCTTACACAGGAGACTTTGAAAGTTCAGTACTCAATTGAGCTTATTAAACTTGCAAGATAGGGGAGCTATTTTATGCCAACCTATAAGTATGGTCCCAGGCAATAATCTTAAAATTCAAGCCGCAATGGAGATTTTTCTAAACAAAACCATGATGGGTCTTAGTTTCATTATACTAAGCATCAGTTTCATAGTTGGTTGTACAATAAATTAGAGGACTCTACGTGTTTATTAAGATTTTTTTTTTAATTTCCTCTAACATAAACAGAAAATAATATATGAAATCTGAAACATGTAATAATTTAGATGACAAACAAAATCTGACATATTAAAATGTAATTTATAAGCATCAGGCAGCTTGTTCAAGCAGTTGAGGGAATGTTCAGAAATCCCTTAGATCCCTTCCTTGATGGCCCTGTGCCAGTTATTGATAACCATTTGTCCTGCATCTTCCTCTGAAATTGCACGTGTAGCAATTCTATTCTCCATGGTTTCATTTGGTAAGCAAAGAACAGACAGTTGATGCTCTCTCTCATACATCAAGATATTAGACAGCTTTTTTGTATATATATATATATCATTTTTAGCGCTGAAAAATAATGGAATGGAACAAGGATATGTTGCACGCTAATACTTATATTTGGGGTCCCTGTCTATACTTCACAATTACAAAGCAGAGATTACAAGTTGATACCAAGATTTTTCTACAGATATAACTTATTGTCATGACCAACCTGAAATAGAACCCAAGAACTATAAATTAATGCTCTAGTTTTATAATTTTTATAAGCATTAATGTAAGTTTATTATAAATCACAAGATCATTCAAACAAATTGAAGACAGAAACAAATAATAATGGAAAAAGCATATGAAGGAAAAACTTTACATGGTGCATTTTCATATAGTCCTAAAATTATTAGAAAGCTTTGAACCCCACCTCCCCCAACCCACTATATACCTATCAAAATTTTTTTCCAGAAAGCAGCCATATCAGAATGTATATCTGGGCCTCTAGGGCAATATGATTTTTTCATAACATAGTTCATCATATGTTGTTTTTATCCACCTTGTGTAATATTTATTTCTCAACAACCTCACAACTCCTTGTAAACTGCATTGATACAGAGAATTACTAGAATAGGAAAAATGATTTGATACAGAGAATTACTAGAATAGGAAAAATCAAGAAGAAAAAAAAAAAACCAAATTTGTACATAATAAAACCATGAGAAAAACAAAATAACACTTGATTCACCAAACTTACAAGCACGCACAAAGTTAAAATAAAATTTAGCTACCATATCATGTAAACACTATTAATATCATTATAGAAGTGCATATAAGAATGAAATGTTCTTCCTCCTCAGTGAACAAGCTAGTGTCACAGCAAACAAACACTCTCTAATTTAATCAAACAATCAGGTGCTACAATGTGATTTGAATCATCTGCACAAACAAACCGTTAGCTTTGAATATCCTAATTTACTTTCTTTTTCTTTTTGAAAAGAAAAATAAAATTACTTTTTAAGTTACCAGTAAGTCTTTTGTTCACATTACATTGTTACATTAAGAAGTTATGAGCTTCAATTTTCCAGTTTATGTTTGTCAATCATGACAGATAAAAAAATCCTCTTCATTACATCAAGTCTGGTACAGAATATGGAGATAAATTACTAAAACATTTCAATCAAGCAAGCCATTGGTATAATAACTGTGTAAATCAAGGTTGATTACTTGATTTCAAGTAAGAAAATTTGAAACTAAATTCAGATATGATCATCAAAATTCTAGTCATCAAGGTTGTTCTAACTGAAACTAATTTGAATCCTGATACTTTTAACCTGATATGTTTCAAATGGCCACAAATATGAGTTTCATGTCCGTTTTTGCTTAATCATGCATAAACTCAAACAGTAAGAATCCAGATTCCACATGGTATTACCACCCCCCCTCCCCCAAAAAAAAAAAATCCATATCACAAAGCAAATGGTCCAAACGACAACCTGAAGCCGTACATTTATCTTAAACAGATAAAAGAATTGAACTTAACCAAAACCCAAAACCCAAAATCCCAAATCAAAATAGCTTCAACATGCATTATATATATCAACATGCACAATCATCTCATTAATGGAAAAGAAGACAAAAAATGAAGATAACCTCAGGATGGTAACGGATTCCGCCTTTCATTGGGCCACGAGCATTGTCATGTTGCACTCTAAATCCAACATAGGAAGCCAGAGTCCCATCATCCTTTGGAATCGTACATTCAACCTGCAAAGATCAAACATTTCAAACAATAACAAATCACACATAGAATCAAACACTAACAGTAACAGTGTAGAAATGGTTGACTGTTACTTTGATTTCTCTGAAGGGTATGAGAAGGCTCTTTTCAAGCTTGGGATCCAAGCCAAGAATGCGAGCTGCATGGCGAAAGTTGCGGTTGGTGGCTGCAAGGGCGTTCATGGCTGCCTTACCTAACAAAGTAAAGTAGTAAACTCAACGACACAGTGAGGACCCAGAAACTGAAATGGTATCTAAATCCCAAAAACCAAATGCAAAGAAAACAAAACTGGGTCTTACTGATATGGGGTAGGTGAAATCTGAGGCACAGATATATAATTTTTACTTTTTTTTGACAAGGAGGCACAGATATTAAGGGAGAATAGCTTATATAGCCTTATATAGAATTGATTTTTCAAATAAAAAATTCTGGCAGTGCTTCTTAATGCATGCAAAATGGCAAAGTAGACTTTGGAAGTTGGAACATTGACGCTGACACTAATCTGAATCATTTTCCATTTGAGGAGGGAGATATATATTCAATTTGAAATGACTCATATATATAATTCCTCTCCCGTGGATTGGGGGATGTTTTGGGACATTTACCATAACATCAAGCCCTCACGTTGTTGTTCAAACTTCAAAGTTCAAACTACAAATACGTGTGGTGCATGTATCATGAATATTGAATAACACAAGGCAGAAAAGGTATCGATTGCCCTAAAAGAATTGATTTAGAAAAATATTTTTAAAACATTTTTAAGAAAGAAAAAAAAAATTTACTATTTTTTATATTTTACTATTAAAACTTTTCTAAAATTGTTTATTAACAAAAGAGTTACGACTTAATAAACTTCCCTAAGAGCAAAGCCATAAATTTTTCTCCAACGGACCAAGTTAAATCTATCATTAAATTGTAATATTATTAATTATCTAAATATAAATGTGTATGCCTTTATTTTTGGAAAACAAAACAAAAATGGCTAGAGCTAAAGAGATTTACTTATATATTTTTTATAAAATTTTGTTTTAAATGCTCATTAATGACTTATAACATATGACCAAAGGTCAATGTTTAAAGGAAAATAAATGAGACAACAATAAATTAAATAGTATTTATACCTTTTAAAAAATCATTACAAAAAGTTTATTCAAAATTTTGAATTTTTGACAAAAGATTGGACTCAATAAATAGAGGGGGAAGACATTTTTGGAAAACTCAGGGTCCTTGGCCCCACTCTATACCCCTGCTGAAGAGCACCCGTTAATAGGACCTATAATAATACATTAATACCTGAAGATATGTATTACACAAATTTTAACACAATTTTTTTAATAATTCAAATGTCTTATGAAAACACTACAAAGTGCCAACAAATTAATTAAGCATTTGATCCACAAAGCTCTTAGCATTATTTTTATTTAATTTGTTTGTGTTAGAATTTATTGTCAAACTTTAACACAATTTTGCTATTTTTTTTTTTTTTTTTTGAAAAGGTGCTAATTGTTTTCTTAAAAAAAATTTCCTAGCTGATATTTTGGTCTTTATAATTATATGGCAGTGTGAACTCCAGGTCCAGGGCATACAATAAACAAAAAAAAAGTTATTGGTTATTATACAATTATTTTATTTATTCTACAGGTGACAACTTGTGTTTATAATAATCTACTAGTAACGTGGCAAAAGTCAATTTAATTTTTAACCCAAAAAATAATAATATTTGTGAATGAAAGAGAAGTGGGTTTTTGTTTTCTCAATTTATGGGAGGGGGAAAAGGTTTCCTACTATAACAAAGAGTTTATAGCTATAATTATGGTCGGTATGTTACTACTCATATAGAAATAGCAAGATTCTGATTGATTCAGCTAACAAAGAATGCTTTTTTTTTTTTTTTTTGATAACAAAGAAAGATTCTTATTGATTTGATGAGTTCTAATTTTTGCACAAAATCTCGTTAAAAGGTATGATAAGTTTTCTTTTAGTTCTTTTTTTTTTTTTTTTTTAATTGCGTAGTCTGATTCTAATTGATAATTAAATCAATGTACCTGTGCCAGACACAATTCCTTCTCTGCGGGCAAACATTTGGGCAGAAAAAAAAATAATTGAACACGGATTTCCTCCGAACACAATTCCCTCTTCACCGATTCCGTCTCATTCCCTTTCCCACTCAACCGTTGTGGCCCCTAACAACCTTCTCTCTCTTTGCCATTCCCATCCCGCACCCATATATTCGCCGCCAAGGACATATTGATCAATCTGCTAGAGTGATGCGTGTGATTACATGGAATCGGTCATTTAGAGGGTTACCCAATGTTGATGATGGGAAGGATGACTTTGACTCAGAAGAGCATGAAACTCATGCCATGGTGCAGGATAAGTTGCTAGCCTGGGAGAAGCTATATGATGAAGTGAAGATATATTGCAGTATTTCTTTTTGCTTTGTTTTTCACACTTTGTCCTGAAAAAAAAAAAAGCTGTACCCAGTGCGGTTCCATTTTACATGAACTGATTATTAATTTTTTGCTTAATTATAAATTTATGGGCCTTCACATGTATGCTTGAGCATCTCTTGAGTATAAGTAATGGAGATTTTCTTTGAGTTGATGAGAATTGGTGCACGTAGATAATATTCTATTTATTACTTTTAAAAAAAAAAAAACTTCTAGTTATCTCAGCTTGCTTGTCAATTTGTCATGAAATTGGTGATGTGCTTTAGGGGTATGATGCACAATTTGAGTCTGAGAAACATTTACAGACAAATAACAATGAAATTGCTAATTGCTTTAGTAGGTATCTTAAGTTAGTTTTCATATCCAAGCTTAGGTACTGTAACTTAACTTCACCAATTAAATTCAGCTATGTTATAAGTTGTAATTATGAATATGAGAGCACATTCGGTAATCTGTACGTGAGTTTTGCCATTCTAGAAAAGCCCCCCAACCACCCCCTTTTTTTAATTTTGGGTCAAAGAACTACTAACCATACAAATTGCTTCTTGGAATGCGTATTTTGATCATTGTTTGTGGGTAATCATTTGCGGTTTGGCGTGGTGGTTTCCAAGGACAAGTAATTTGGCAAAGGAATATTGAAAATGTTGCTTAATCATCTTTCTTTCAATTTCATGTTGCTTACCATCAAATCTCATTATCTTTTTACGTTTTTTTTTTTACAGTGATACATTATTCTCTTTTTCATGATGTATTTTAGGGCCTAATGTTGGGCAAGTGTAATTTTCCTATTTGATCTTAACATGTGTTTCATTTGAGAAGGAGCAAACTCATGATTATGTTGTTCGTGAAAAGAAACAACTTTTAACATACCATCCTTTTGAAGTTGACAAATCATTTGTGCTAAACAACTAATTCGTGAAATTGAGTAATGGAAAGATACCTGTTCATGACGTTTGTCAATAGTTCCTTTACCTTGTTTTGAACAACAAAATGTTCTCCTCTTAACATGTCCAGCACTTCCTCACCTAACATACTGTTTCCTTACACTGAAACCCATTCTATGAGCATATTGTTTTTAAAACTCATATGCACTATCATCACAATCAAATTTCATTCCAATCATTGGTGCCTTAATTTCCTTATTGTGTTTACTTGGGGTGTTTGGATTGCCATCAATAGGTTTGACTTGAGGTTTTTCCTAAATCCAAAAACCAATAAAAAGCAATAGTGTTAAGAATATTCAATATGAAAAATAATATTCAATTTTTTTAATAAACCCAACAAAAAAACTGCAGTTGCTTATAGTCGTACAAATAGTCACGATGAACAACAACAAAAATATTCAAAACTCAAAATACCTAAACATCCTATTCAACAAAAATTATACTCAAAAACTCCCAAAAAATAAGTAGTATATAAATTCTTACCACCAACAATAAATACCCGTTCAAAACCAACAAAACCATAAGCTCTTAAGCTATAGAACTCAGCTATGGTGACGAGGGTCTGAACTCTGAAGTACTGGTGAAACACGTGCGAATTCACAATTTCCCCAACAAAGATTCAACCTGTGTGACTTCCCAATTCAAACCCACCCTTTTCCTTTTTTTCTCTTTTGCTTTTTTACACTTTTCCAACCTTTTCGTACCATGCCACAGAAGCCAAAGAAAACCCCTTCCTCTAAGCAAAGCTAGACTCTACAGCCTTACTCTACACTATACAACTCTGTCGTGGTATATACTATATACCGATTATATTATTTGTATTGCTCTTTAAGAAAGCTATCAACTTGGTTGCCCTTATAAAGGCAATGTGATCGGGTACCTTGGTTTGATTGGAGTCCTAGAAAAGGTGGATGAAAAGGAGAATTCAGCTGTGGTAGTAATCATAACGACAAATATTCAAACTTCAAATATAATGCAATTTGCTTTAATTCTTTTTCCCATTACCTGCAATGCAGATACTTAAAGTTATGTGAATTTGTTTTTAAACTTTAAAGATTGAAAAGACTGATGACCACACCATGATAAGGAGCAGGGGTTAGTGGAATACTAAAATATAAGTCCATCTATAGATAATTTAATATGCAACTTTGATTTATATCATACAAATGAAATTAATGACTTTTGCTTTGGCTTTCAATCCGTGAAAATACACATTAATATAATTCACAGATGTCGAAGTGTGGCAAAGATTTGCAGAACAAGGAAAGTTATCTGTTCTAAACATATTTGAAAAGGGTAAAAGAACAATAGCAATGAAGAACATGTACTAAAATACAATCTGATATCTAAATGACTTTTGAAATACAAAATTGAATAAGTAAATACAAGTATATGCATTCTAATTTGAGGAAATAACTATCTTTTAAAAAACAATGTTTTTTTTTTAATTACAATTTTTTTAAAGAAAATCATACCTGAACAAATTGTGAACCATTGCATTTGTCACTGTTAGGGAGCATGCCGAGAAACGATGGAGTGGTAGGAGCGGCGGTCCTTGGCGGTGAATTTATGGGAGCGGCATCGGCTAAATGAGAAAGTGAATGAGGCGGAATCAGCGAAGGGGGAAGTGGGTGAAGAGGAGGAATGAAGATATAGTCCAATGAGATCGGCGGCCGCTGCATGTGGCCGCCGTCGATTCTGCCTCCCAAGACAGAGGTGAGAAGGTTGAGACGCTGGTTTGAGGAGAGAGAGAGAGGGGCTATCCAGATTTGATGAGAGAGAGCTGTTAACATTAGGCTTTGGCCGCCATAGTTTCCGCCTCCCAAGCTCTTGCCGATCTAAGTTTGCTGAGAAAACAGAGGTGGAGGAGATGTGAGCGAGAGCAGGGGCGTGTTTGAGGAGAAGACTGTGCCTAACGCTGTTAACGTTAGGGTTAACAGCAATCCAATTAAAATGGGTCATGTGCGTTACACATGACCCTTGCTTAAGCGATTTCTTAGGTATCTTCTTATTTAATTGACACTTGTCTCTGTTTGCAACAGTTGCTGCAAACTTGTTTGGAGGAAAATTGTAAAAAAAAAAATTATCCATAGATGGACTTAAGCGATGAGACTTTTTTTTTTTGTGGTCTTATTTTGTAGAAAAAAAATTGTATTTAATTATTTTATATACATATATTATTTTTATTTTAAAAAATCTAATTTATAAGTGAATAAATCAATTTAAAAATTAATAAGAGAGTGGTCCTATTTTTTAGGCAATATTTTAGTGGGAGTTAGAGTTGCATTTTTACCGAATTGTCCTTTAGTTTTGTCTCTACTTAAATATAGGACAGTATGGGCATTTTTGAACTAAAAAAAGAGTTTTTACCAGATTGTCCTTTAATTTTGTCTCTACTTAAACATAGGACTGTAGGGGCATTTTTGAACTAAAAAAAATAGGAATCCAAACAGGGAAAGCCCCTTAAATAGTAGTATAGATAGAAAAACGAGGGGTCTAATAACACCCTTCTAATAATAAAGGAAATAATGTCTTGTCTGTTAGAAATTAGAATGATGGTCTCATAATCTAATAACAATTTTTTAAAAAATAGTGAAAAAAATATGTTAGTCTATTATGAGTGGGATTTTGTGGGGGTGTGAACCTTTTTTTTCTTTTTTTGAGAAAGGGGTATGATTATGAACTTTATTATTCATTAATCATTATTCGGTATACCTCTACACCAAGAGCTTTATATTTATGTGGTATGGTCTAATTATTCTACTAAATCTATTTTTTCCTTCCCAATTTGTTTGACTTGTTTCAAAAATATTCTAAAGAAACATCATTTAATATGGCTGTAGCACTACTCTTTTCAAAACTATTCTCATTAATTTAACCTTTAGTGAAAGAGGAGCATTAAATTTTTAAATAAAGTAAGGGACATATTAGGAATTTTATATGTTAATTTTAGAAAGAAAATTTTATTTTGGGATATTCCAAAATGGAATATAGGCCAAACAATTTGGGATGGATAGGGTATTAAAGAGGGTTTGAATTTAATTTCCCTTCCCACTTGTTGAAACCCAAAAAAAAAAAAAAAAAAAAACCTTCCAATTTAAATTATGTACTCTTGTTTTTTTTTTTTAATTATTTACTCTTCAATAATAATAATAATAATAATAATAATAATGGAGTTTTAGTTATACTTAGTATATTATACTACCTAATTTTTTTTTATCAAATTAATTTTATAAAGCCTTCGCTTAGCTCATGTTTATTTGTTTCTCAAAAAAAAAAGAAAAAAGTGCACTATTTATTTATATATTCATTATATTGGGTGTGGCTTACTTTTGGTGTTCTTGTGATCGGAGAAGATGCAAGCACAATGCAAGTCCCAAAACAGCCGCACGTCAATTTAGTACGCACGAGCACTAAATCGGAGTCAAAAGAGAGTTTACTCTTTTATATTTATAATATGTATATTAAATTTCATTCAGAATTTTAAATATATTTTGGTGTTTAAACAAATAAAACAACCATAAGTTCAAACTCAATTATCTACTGTCCTAAGGGGAAAATCAAGATTCAAACTCAATTATCTACTGTCCTAAGGGAAAAATTAAAATCTAATAAGAAGCTTCACACGTATATACACTTAGATTAATATAAAGTAGAATTCTACCTTATAAAAAAAAAAAAAAAAAACGCCAGCCTTTTTGTTTAGGCATTTATTTATTACCATTGACTTTTCCGTTGCAGCTTTTCCGCATGGGGCTCAGTGACATTATCAGATACTAATATAAAAAGATGTTCAGCAGCTGTACCTAAGAAAAATTAAAGTAAATCAAATGCCAATTACCATTAATTAATCCTACTCCACTGTGCAGGTTTCATACCATACGTAGTGAGATGGAACACCATAGAGAATTTGGTGTAACTCTATTTATTAATTTTTAAATACAATAAATTTTAACTTATGACATTCAGTTCATAATAATTATTCTTTATTATCATCAAATTTTATTTTACAACAAAAAACTTTATTATTTGAAGGAGGATTTGATGATATCGAGAAGTGTTAGTTGAACTATAAAAACTCTTAGTCATAACAATTGAAATGTGAAAGTTAAAAAGTACAAACTTTCAAAAAGTTCGTTGTTAGTTAAGCGTTGTATACAAAAGGCATTGATGAGATTTTGTGATACCAAAACTTTTAAAAAGTTCAAATTTGATTAAAGAATTTAGGATGACAAAAATTTCTCAACCCACACGATCTATTCTGTCTTGGATATGTATGTGTGTATTTTCATTGGGCTTGAAAGAAAAGATCATATGCAGTCCAATTTTATATTCTTAACAAATCTTATTCTTTTATCAGTTTATGCCTATGGGTCACACTATATCCCCATTACTAGGCCCATGGTATGCCCTAAAATCATGATAAGCATGTGATATGCCCCCCCCCCCCTTTTTTTTTTTTTGATGAACAAAAGGGGGGGCAAGGGTGATCACGTGTGACTCATTCCTTGGGCGTGACCATAAGGACACCTCCCGCTAGAGAATGTTGGATTGAGCCATAGCTACTGTATTGGGGTGTCACAGACCTCACCCTAACACCCCAAGAGAGCTAACAATAAGGCGTAATGCATGAGTGCTCCCACCTCCCATCCCCGGTACCAGCCAGGGTTCGAAAGAGGGATCATTGCTCATGCGCGCGGGATCCTTGCTACTAGGCCACCCCTTATGTGATATGCCCCATAAGAAACTAGTTTTTGTGCCAATGTATAACGCAATGGATGGGTCTAAATCATAGTTAGAATGTTCAATTAATTCTTCAGAAGTTATATAGTCTTTATTTCAGTCCATTTCCAAAGTCATAATTTGATAATCTAGACGAAACTCCATTAAAATTTTAGTTCTTTTAAAAATTCATACATGCTTAGTCTATATTTAAACAAAAATATGATTTTAAAAAAAAATGAAGTTCTTTCTTAAAATTATTGTAGCTGAATAATCAAATAAAAAGTATTTGAAAAGAAAGACAAAAGGAATACTAAATTATTATAATTAAACATGTAGATTCATAGTTAAAACAATTCATATATTAATGTTATATTTTGTACAGTTTTTCTCTAAATTGGGTTAGAAGAGATTCTTCTAATTCATTTTGTGATAGGTCAAAAGATCAATCATATGTATTAAATCACATGATTTATTAAATAATTTAAACAAGCTAGATAGCTATTAAGTAGATCAATTGACTAAAAGTACACATGAATAGTCTTTTGAGTTGCCATGATGTGGGTTTGAACTTTGAAGAACTTTCCTCCTAATTAGTTTGGAGAAAATTTTATCCTTAATTTTTGGTAATTTTTTATAATTAATTACATGATAAAGACTAATATTGATGGTATAATTTTATAATTATTCTAACATTAATTAGTTTTGGATATATGATCTGTTTCATAGTATTTTTTTCTCCATCTATTCCATAATGATTTGCTTTTGAAAAATATTATTTCAATATGATTTGTTTCCCAAGGAAAGCTTCAAAAAAAAAAAAAAATTATAAGAAAGGCGTTTACTTAACTTGAGAAGAAAAATAATATGTGTACATTTATACATGTTAAGTGGTGAGTAATAAATATTACTCATTAATAAAATTAGCAATGGGCCCGCACAATGCGCTAGTAGTGTTGCAAATTGCTATGTGAAAGGATTATATAAAATATTCAAAATATTTTAAAGTAATAACATGAAGTAGTGTTACGATAATATGAAAAGGAATCTGTTAAATTAATGATGTAATACAAAATTAAGGAGACAAAGAATTTAGACTAGAGAGTAAATGTCATATAAATTAAAAATTAGGTATTATGTGGTGTAACTAATAAGTTGATTGTTAGTTTAATCATAATTTTTGTTTCTTTAGTGCATTGGGGTTAGTATAAATTTTTTGTAATATCATGTTGATGTTTAATTGACTTATTAAAATATCAAAGAAAATTTATGATATAATGTTTATGTTGTTGAAGTATGATAGTGGTAGGTTAAACATTAAGTGAAAATAGTAATATGTAAAGAAGGTGAGATGGAAAGTTAAATGAAAACTTACTTTAACAAAGCACCACATGGCAAAACTGCATAATCTCTCACATGATGCTTTTGCTTTATTATATAATTTTTTAAAAAAACATATAAAATACTTTTTATATTTTTATATATAATTATTGCACCTATAAATAATTAATGTGTATTTACTTCATTGATATATTCAGTGAACTAAAGAATTGACATAAATGGAAACTTTGATGCGGTGAAAACCTAAATGAGAAAGTTTTAAAAAATGTATCATTTGACAGAACCTCATGCTTTCTTACATGAGATCTATGCTTTTATATAAATTTTAATTTGTTGTTCGAATCGGGTATAATAGTGGCTATTAATTCATTTAGTAACGCTATTTGTATTTTTTGAAAATTTGTGTGAGTGAAAAAATGTGTAGATATATATGTAATATTGTTTAAAAACTGAAAACATGTGTTTAAACTCCTATAACAAACAACCCCGTTTTGTAGTGTCCTTGATTCTTTGGCCCTAGACAAGAGAAAGTCTGACCCCAAAAAATAAAAAATAAAAATAAAAAAAGAATGTAGATTGCATCAGTGTGGAATTGCCTATTTGAAAGCTCCTTTACATGTAGTAATGTGTTTGGTTTCGATTAAATCAATGGTGTCATGTTGACCTTCTCTGTCTGGCCTGGTATTTCAGTCCGGATATAATATTTCCTGTGCCTGCATTATAATATACACGCAACTACACACACACACACACACACACACACACACACACACACACACACATACCTTCTTCTTTGTTTTTTTGTTTTTTATAAGCATCCATTTATGCATACATTATATACAAATACACTCAAAACATATATATAATATACTTGTTCAATCCATTAAGCCCTCTCTCACCCTCTCCAACATTCAAACAAAAATGGTAAATCATCTCTCTCTCTCTCTCTCTCTAATAGCATATGTTTGACATGGTATTAAATTTCAGGCAACACGTTGCAAAGAAAAGGCAGTGTTAGTAACAGATGTGGAGCGTCCAAGAAAGAAGAAGGTGTCAACAAATCATCATCACCATCACCACCATCACCATTATCTTCATCACACCACCAAAAGAGAGGTAACCCAAGTCAATCATGTTGCTCATGGACCTGGTAATAAAGGGTATAATAGGAGAGCCCAGCTGCTTCAGTACTCTAAACAACTGCGGGAGTCTTCTCGATCAGCAACAACCACACCCTTACCATTAAGGCCAACTTCATCCAGCAACCAGCAACCTTCAACCCAAGTACAAACTTGTATCTTACATTTATTGTATATTGTATGTACTTGGCCTAGCGTTCTTATCAAAGCTTCCTTTTGTGTGTGTGTTTTCTTTTGTCAATTTCTTTTTCTTTTTTTTTTTCTTTTTTTCTTTATTTTTTTGAGAAGCTTCTTTTGTCAACTTTTTTTTTTTTTTGGGAGAAGCTCTTTTGTCAATTTTATTTGTGCAGACAACTGTTACAATTAATCAGTTAGACTAATTTAAAGTTTTCAACCCCACCACAAATCCTAAATCATTTCCTATATATTGTGCTAGCTAGGACAAGATTTTTGGCATCATAATTATTGCTTATAATACCTAATCTTTGAGCCAGGCTGCATTTAAATCCTTGATTGCACCATTTGCCATTTTCCTTTAATTACAAGTATTTGGCTGATACATCATTACAGAAAGGTTTTTTTTTTTTTTTTTTAATTTTCTTTTTTTCTATAAATCATTCAGCGCCTTAGAAGGAGGAATTTGAACCTTGAACATCTCAATTAGAAATACTAGGAAGTGCCAATTAAGTTATTAGGCCCTTAGGCCAATTTTGCATGTAGAATTTTGTAATATTTCATACAGAGAATGAAGAATGTCAACATAACCATTTTGATACCCTTCAATATCTACTTGTTTCTATAAGCTTTCTTGTTTAGGAAGATGCTAACATTGGATGTAATTGAGTATTTATTTTCAATTTTGATTTGTCAGATTGCCGCTTTTCAGAGAAAGCGAAAACAAGATAGAGCACCGGCTTGCCTTGGCATTTGGAAAATCTAGCTTCCAAACTTATTCAGATCTTCGATAAGTTCCAAAGCTAGTAAAGAGAGAAAGAAGAATAAACACCGTGGGTCAAAAAGCAATACGCTTAAAGATGTCATGAAAGACTTAGGGTCCGTTTGGATGCAGCTGAAACTGAAAACTGAAAACCGAAAAATAATGTAGCAAAATAATTTTTTAACGTGTAAAAAACACTGTTCACGTTTAAAATCACTGTTCATTGGCCTAAAATCACTGTTCATGACCAATGAACAGTGACCGCGCGCGTCTCACTTAAGTGAAAACATAAAATAAAAAAAAACGTGGAAGGGGCTGAAACGCAGACGTGGGCGTTTCAGCCTCTCCCAAACACACACTTAGAGCTGAGAAAGTAGTGAATTTCATGTGGTGTAAATCTCATAATCTTTTTGTCTGACAAATGAATTCTTTCTTCCAGGGGCAAAAGAAGAAGGGATTTATTTCAAAACTGTCTTCAACATTACAAAAGAATAGGTGAAGCATCATTTATATGAATAGAAATCTACAGGGTGTATTATGCAACTCAATAGAATGGAAGTAAAAAAAAAAAAAGTCACAACTGAATTTTTCATTACATTTAGAGATTATGTGATCCATAGTATACAATAAAACCACTTTTTTTTTTTTTTTTTTTTTGGCCTTGTGAATTTTGTTCTATTCCATGCTAAAGAAACTTAAGATACAAAAATTTCAGTGCACACAGAAATGCAATAAACTTTTAGAAATCAACGCAGAGAAGAGATTCACTGACCATCGCAATAATACTCTCACATATGCTGATGATAAGAAACAAACATGCGTTCATAGGTATCTGACATTGTGATGGATATTGTAGCAGAAAACCTGAGGACACGAACAAAGTTGTTCTCTATACTATGTTGTAGGAATCTTCTCCAAAACATTATGTATTAAATCTTATGATTCATTATATCATTTAAACAAGTCACACGACTTTTAAGTAAGTCATTCAACTAAAAGTATGGACTTCCCAATTGCCATGTAATGGGTAGAAGAAACTTTCATTCAAACTAGTTTGAAGGAAAATTCTGTCATTTAAAAAATAAAATTTATCCAATAATTTGGACCATATTATTGATAGTGTCATGAAGCAACATCAAATCAAAACAAATGTGTCACCAATTGGTCACTTGAATTGGTCTTGGCATTATATATTTTGATGAGTAAACAGAAATTTTATTAAACAAAGCCAAAGAATGGAATCTAATCGTCACATTTCTTCTTCTATTTTTTAGGTAATTGTTACATTTCCATCATTCTACCATTGTTCAATCCACATATCATTTGTCAAATAGACCAACAATGACAACAATAATAATTTGGACCATATTATTGATAGTATCATGAAGCAATATCATATCAAAACAAATGTGACACCAATTAGTCACTTGAATTGGTTTTGGCATTATATATTTTGATGAGTAAACAGGAATTTTATTAAACAAAGCCAAAGAATGGAATCTAATTGTTACATCTCCATCATTCTACCATTGTTTAATCCACATTATTTGTCAAAAAGGCCAACAATGACAACAGCGCCATTAAAGAATATTAAAAAATGGATCAATATATGAATCTAATATAGAGAAAAGGAAGCATGTGGTTTGTAAAATCATTTGGTGCTGAGGCATTAGATCCAGAAAATCCCTGACTATAATTAAAAGACAACATTGTGTTTAATGAAGATCTATTGGGACCTTTGCTGCCGAGTATACTCCCAGAGAGCAATGGCACCACTGACATGAACATTGAGAGATCTAACGACTCCCAATTGTGGAATCTCAATGCAAGCATCTAAAATATGTATTATATCCACAGGTATACCCTCCTTTTCCCGCCCAAGGACGAGGACCTGACAAAATGATGAAATGACCATAACAATAAATATACAGAGAATTGAATAAATTTTTCAATTTTATAATAAATTAATTGGAAGCACTTCCACAAATGAAAAATTGAAACTGGAAAATTGAGAAGGGGAAGAGAAGAAATTGGCAAAGTTTACTCCCTTTTCCTCTTGACCAACAGAACGCAAGTAAACCTTCCCCCCCCCACCCTCTTTTATGAGCACAGATTAAGTGAACCTACTTTTACCATCATTACAATAAGAATATAAGACGAATAGAGATGAACGTAATGTATTTCATCAAGTTCCACTGACTTTTTCAATATAAAATGAACTGGAAGGTCTCAGTTTGCAGAACAACTTACTGTCTTTGTGGGAAAGACAAACTGGTCAAGAGGAATACTATTTGCAGTTTGCTCTAATCCCAATATAGAGAAGCCTTCTCGTTTCTTTTTCTCCAAGAAAACTTTCACACTATTCACAGGGACTTCTATGATAGGAACCCACTTCTCTGCTGTCACACTAGAAAACACAACAATGGGCGTAAATGACTGACTGAAAGATTGTAAGGATATTTACTTCAAAACCTATAAATATGAAATAATATATAGAAACCTTGATGTGAGAGGGAAGAAAACACCAAATGTGTGGATTTTGTAAGGGTGTTTGAACAATATAGCAGATTAGAATAAGACTATATCTAGCGAGTTAGCTTGTACCTGAGACTACTGAGAGGGGATGTAAGTATCTGATTTATAACTTAAATATTCAACAAAAGAGGTATCTATCCCAAAATAATAATAAAACACATAAATATTCAACAGAACAGACCAAATCACACCAATTTTCAATATTAGGTGATTCTCCCACATCTGAAACTGCTATCCTGCTGCTTTATAATACTTTATTAAGTTTAAAGGGGTAGTTACACATAACCCACCTGTGGTTTGGGCAAAAATCAGTGATTTTCGCCCACCCGTGGTTTGAAAAGTGTTACTTAACCTACCTGAGGTATGTTCCGTTTGTTTTCCGTAACCTACCTCTATTCAAATAAAGGGTAAATAGGTATTTTTACTCAAATTTTATCTCTATCCCTTCAAAACAAAAAATAGTACAAAAATGCAAGATAAACAAGATCAAAAAGGGAGGGTTCTAAAACCTTCCCTGGATCTTTCAAAGAGAGAAAAATCCACCTCTCTCATAACTTCGTTTACATCCTGAAAAATCTATCAACCTCACCGTACAAATACAATCAATCTCGATCTCTCTTCCTTTGTACTTCTCTCTCTCTTCTTCAACACTCAGATCTACAAACACCTTCAAAGCTCAGAAAAGCTATGGCCATGTGCAATGGTGCTTTCTATGATCTCTCATTATTGCTTCTAATGTTAGCATTTTCCCAACGTTTCTTCCTTGTAGATTCAACAACAGACCCAGCAGATATTAAGGTTCTCAAAGATCTGAACAATGGTCTCAACCCAAAGTCCATTGTACCTGGTTCTTGTCTAAGTTCACGGGACTTTTTGTTGGACCCATGTGACCACATCTTCAGCAACCACTTCACGTGCAGTTTCAGATGCGACCGAGTTGTCTCCGGCTCATTCCGAGTCACCGAGATCACTCTCAACCCGGTGGGTTACTCAGGTTCACTCACTTCCACTAATTGGTCATTCCCTTACTTACAAACCCTCGAAATTTCAGACAACTCGTTCTCGAGCTCAATCCTAGACTCACTGTCCAACTTGACTCGCCTCCGCCAACTCAGCCTCTCCAAAAAATCGCTCTCTCGTCCAATCCCCAACTCGCTCAGTTCACTCTTTCAGCTCCACGAGCTCTACCTCGCAAGATTCCCAATCTGGGTTCTCTCAAAAACCTCTATTTCTTCGATGCCAGCGATAATGAGCTCTCTAGTGTAGTTCCATTAACATTGCCAAAGTCCCTCATCGTGGTCTCTATTAGAAACAATAACTTACAAGGAAACCTTGAAAGTTTAGCCAATTTGGGTTATTTACAAGTACTCGATTTGAGTCATGAGAGAGGTGGATTTTTCAGGATATAAACGATGTTATGAGAGAGGTGGATTTTTCTTTATGAAAGATCCAAGGAAGGTTTCAAAACCCTCCCTTTTTGATCTAGTTTCTCTTGCATTTTTGTGCTATTTTTTGTTTTGGGAGGAGAGAGGTAAAATTTGAGCAAAAATACCTATTTACCCCTGATTTAAACAGAGATAGGTTACAGAAAATAAATGGAACATACCTCAGGTAGGTTAAGTGACACTCATCAAATCACAGGTAGGCAAAGTGATTTTCGCCCAAACCATAGGTGGGTTATGTGTAATTACCCCTAAATCACTTCATTATGAAAAACCCCATGCTAATTGACACAAATTCAAATTCTAAAGGTACTCAACCCTTAAATTTCAAATAAGTTTTATAGGAAAGAAATGAGAAAGATTCTCTATGAGAGAGCTGCCATTTATCAAACATGATGTAGAGATTATATTTCAGATCCAACTAAGATCCAATGTAGGTATAGAATGTAAGGTACTGGACTATCATCAAACCTGATGAGTTGGAACTGTTTATCACTTAATATATTTGCATCTGCAATGGCCAATCCTGATGCCTTAAATACCTGCAAGGAACAACAATTGGCGTAAAAAAGAAGATGAGTGAGATAATTAATATCGCCAAGACATGAAATGGCAAAAGTATAAGTTGATAAACTACCAACTGTCCCAAAAGCTTAAGTTATTTGGAAATAGTGATTTTAATCATTTAACTAATATTCTAACACATCCCCTCACATGTGGGCAAAACTCCCCCTCAATAAGTGGGGCCAGGATATGGGTTTTTGACATTTAAAAAGGAAGGGAGAATGAACACAAGGTTCGAACTTATGATCACCTGTTTCAATTATATATTATATTACCGATTATCCCAAAAGCTTAAACTACTATGAAATATTTTAAAACAACTCAAGAGAGGAGAAAAAGGGGGTGCTAAGGGTAGAGAGAGAAAAAAAAACCTAGTATTATGAGCACCATAACATACCTCACATGTTCGTGCCAATCCAGCAAGGTTAGGTATACGATCAAGCAGTGATGCTACTAGGATAAAAGTTTGCCGACTAGCTTTTACTCTTTCCATTGCTAGACTTCTAGACTGCAACAGCTGATCTAGAAGCTGATCATCCTTTTCCATTTCTGCTTCACATAGTGCAGTTGTGAACTTCGTTAGAAGAGAAAGATAACAATTTTCATTTGCAATACAGTTATGAAACACTTAAAACTTCTAGACTGCCAAAATGATTTGTTGCATTTCTTGATGAGAACAGGGTGGAGCGCGGCAAGCTCCTCTACCCACAAAAGGGGTTCAAAGAGAGCGCCGGTACCAGTGAAGACCCCTCAACGGATGGAGGTGGAAATTCATCAAGTCCAGCCTATGACAGAAGTCTAGAGATTTCATTATTGGTTTTGGAATTCCACGTAGGCTAAAAGAATATTAAAGAGGTGCAGTGATCCTATTAAAAGTGGTAGTCCTAAATTGATAAGTAGGGAAATGTGGTAGTCCCTATAAATAGAGAGGTGGTGTACCTTTGGGTGTATGAGAGTTAGAAGACAAAATTTTGTCTAGTTAGAGAGTTTGTTAGTGTGAGAGAACCTGTGGGTGTATTGGGGATTTGAGTTAGTTTATGTTTGTGAGGTTAATGACAGTTTAAGTTATTGATAGTGGATTTTTGTTGGCATTGCCTGTGGATATAGGCATAGAGTTTATCGAACCAAGTTGAATTTTCTGCCATGTGTTGCTTGTTGTTTTATTGTTTTGCATTTTTTTTAAAACAATTTGGTCTCAAAGCTTCCACTAACACAGCACAAACAGTGGATGACAAGGAATGGGAAACAGTATCTTTGTGGGAGTATATCTAGGCAGGATACTCATACCCGTTTCATGCTGGGTTTCACCAGGATTCTTCATTCTTCTCCACAAAGGGAAGCAAAGACTTAGCACACCAGAAGATGATGATGATGATGATGAAGATTAAGCAATAACAAGACCCACCTTTGATGACTAAGATCTTTATCTAGATCTTATTGAGGAAAATATATTAAGCAGTTTAGTTCAGAACAGCTAGAATGGTAAAATATTATTATCTAATGCAGGGTGATGTCTATAACAAAGTAGATAGGTGATGTGCTTCTCCTTGAATGAATTGAGTATTAACAAACGATAGAATAGTACAACTATCTGCGTCCTCTTCATGCCTCTAATTAACTTCATGAAATTATACATACCGACAAGTTGTTCATAAATTTCTTTGTTGCCGAAGAAGGAACTGACACTGGTTTCATTCTTCTCATGTTTGGAGAGAGTAACCTTCTTTTGAAAATCCAAACAAGTATCTTTAGGCTGCTGGGTAAGCAAATTTTTTCCTTTGGCATTAGATGATAGATCCATGCGGTCAGGATCTAAGCTCTCATTCTTGATAGTCACCACATCCCTTGCCATTGAACATCTAAGATCTTCCCTGACATCCTGCAACACTGTAAATGAGATACAAACCCCAAAAAAGATGGCAGTAAAAAGTTATCAAGCTCTTACATTTAGGAAGGTGAGTACTTGCTCCAAAAGGGATATTGGGACGCATTCGAACTCGAGTTCCTTTAACATAGACCCAAAAGAGAGAGAGAGAGAGAAAAAAAAAAAAAAAAATTTAGAGACATAAAATATTAAAAGGGATATTATCAAATGCTGGTCCCACTTAGTAGGGTGTAGGGTCTTGGAAACTATTATTTACAAAACGTAGAGAATAATCTCAAAGCCATGAAGCAGCATTAGTAAAAACTAGCCTCATCACACGCGCAGAAAACAAAAAATTGTATTTTTTACTTTATATATATAATTTTTATTTTGAGAATCTAATTTATAAGTGGATAAAACAATTTGAAAATTAATAGAAGAGTAGTCCTATTTTTTAGACAATGTTTTACTGAAAATTAAAGTTGCATTTTTATTAGATTGTCCTTTAGTTTTGTCTCTACTTAAACATAGGGGTGTAAGAGCATTTTTAAATTAAAAAAATAAGGAATCCAAACAAGGGAAGCCCCTTAATAATAGTATAGATGATGGATACCATTTAGTGAATTTATCAAGACAAAATGTAGAGAAAAAAATGCTGACTCACTTGCAATGTTTGATAGATGCCTAATATTGACACATTTCAATCAATTTTTACTGACTGGCTTCAGGAAATTAGGAATTGGGTTTCAGAGGACATCATCATACAAACTTGAAAATTTAATATGGAAGTGGAAGTGTTTGTACAAATGATGCCATGTAGAATTGGAAGAAAAAGATTGAAATGATGGTTTCCAAATTTCACCTATACCTTTGAGATTAAAAAAAAAAGGATTTTCTTATGAAATGTTTATTATTATTAGCATTGAATACTCTCTTCTTTAAAGCTTGTGCCATAGAAGCTGACATCAGGCTATTGGCGTTTTGTTCCTACATGTACCAGGTTAATCAAATGTTTCTTTCTGAACATTAAACTTATAACTCAAATTTTCTGAAAGAACAATAAATTTGTATAACATGAACTGATAATAGAAAACCCCTGAACAAAAATTCATATGGTTCAGCAATATGAAAATAAAGTATATACCCGGATTTGTACTCAAAGGATAAAACTGCCCCTCTCAGGAGTTTTACAGTTCTAAAAGAAATAATAATGACAAAAATAAAGATTTATTGCTTTTTTGAAGGTAAAATGTCCTTCAAATTTAAAGTACCTTAGATATTTAAATTAAGAGAACAGAAAGTACATTTGTATCATTGGGTACCATATCCTCATGAAAAAAATCATATAAGAGAAAAACATGTCAGAAGTTAAGATCTAGGATGGAAGCCTTATTTATTGGATTTTTAAAAATGTATTTTGGGGCATATATATTCCTTAGGGGGTAAGAATTTTTACCTGATATAGGTTTTAAGTTCCAGAACCATCATTACTAATTACAAGGAGGAAAGAATATTTCATTACTGCTTGCATGGTAATTCAAACACATGCAACTGTGTTCTAAGTTCTCCTATTACTACAACCATAGAGACCATTTGCTGTACTTCTTTTTGCTTCGTGTTTGCCTTCAGTGTTGACAGGTTTTTTTTTTTTTTTTTTTTTTCTTTAACAGTATTGGCCTACAGGATCATAAAAGGTTTCATAATTTCTCCATACCTCCTATTTATGCTTCTTTTATAAAGGCTAAAATTGCAAACTTAAACAAAGAAATCCCTGACCTCAACCCGATTGATGAAAATTCCTGCTGGAGTGACGGAGATTTTGGGATCATAGGCATCAAGGTATCCTTCCATTGATGCTCGTAAGCTGAAATAGAATCAAACAAAGCTACTATGTCGATAGCTTTCTACAAAGCATATGCATAACTAGAGGCATGAAATCAAAAGAGCCTATCAGCTATGCTTTTATTGGCTCAAGTTATGTTTTCTGCCTACTAGCAGTTACAAACATGTTCACTGTTTGCTAGAAGTGCTTACACATAAGTTTTTCTGCCAATTTATCAGATATAGTAGAACAACTAGTTCTCTTCCCATTTTTTTACAAGTAAACCAAAGAAGCCAACCAGTTTAAACATAACTATAAGTAAGGTGTAGCAATACAACTCTGGTACATATAACCAATTATATCATTAGTTAATTCAACTATATTTTTGGGACAAGCAAATTACCAAAATCTCTCTTATAGGCTGTGACTTCCTAGAAATCTATTGAAGAACCCACCAAAGTCAAAGATTACACTGAAAAATGCAAAAGAATCTTAATTTGAAAATTACAAGAAATAGACAAGGCACTCGGTTTTTGCCATGTATTTAATGCATGACAGTAATGATGGCCTTGCTCAGAGTTCTTCAAAATAGATGAATACCCGTGTTTTAAAAATTGCAATCAACATAGGCCCACCATGTTTTATAAATTGACCTTATATTCTATAGCACTTAAAACAAAAAAGAAAAGTATTTCTCTTTATAAGTAAGTTTTGGCCCCAGGGAGGGGGAAGGGGAGATTGGAACCTGTGACCCCAGTTTCATGAGACATGGTGGCCAGCCGATTGTGCTTACCCTTGGGGTTATGGAAGACGAAAATATATAATTTCGAAAAACAAGAAGACCTGATTCCAAAAAGAAAAATGAAGACTTTGGAATTGAAGTTGCATTCATAGCACATACAATTGGACTGTAGTTCTGCTGGCTATGTAACGGCTATACTTCCATTTACAAACTTTCAGACATCATTCTCACTGACCCTTATAGACTGCATCAAATCCACATCACATACCTAAATGAAACTACCCAAAACAAGCTAATACATATTGAAATACAAATTTGGGTCATTCTACTACGCTCCTTTTCTCTGTTGTTGATATGGAACCATTTATCCTTTTAGAACAATGGTCAAGTGATTAAATTCATAATTTCCAATCAACTTTAAATTTTGGGATTAGTGACATTTTATATCATGTTATCAGAGTAGGTGCCAGGTGGTGTTCTATTTCCATGAATAGTATACAAAATTTTGCTCCAGGACTCCTAGTCACTTTATTTGATTGCTCTACTACATCAAAATGGGAATTAGGTAGTTCTAGCAGCAGAATCTCCATTGAATCAAACGTTTAAAACAATTGTTAGATTCCAAAATATGCATCATCCGGACTTATCAGATTGTTGCTTGTTGCTTATTATGCAATACCACCATTCGGAAAATCACAGCCAACTTCTAACCACTACCACCTTAAACACCAACCAGGCTCAACAATAACTTTTTCATTTATTTTTAATAATCAAGTCTTAACCCCAAGGGAGGACAAAGGGGAGGGATTCAAACTGGTGACATCAGCTTTATCAGATGTGGTCATCCACCCAATTCTGTTACCCCTTGGTCTCAACAATAATTTCGTTAATAAATATTTTGAATTAATATTGCTCAACAATTAAATATCTATGCACATTTCCCCCAATATAAACCAGAATCATGACCATACCTAAAATTTTAACATAAAAAATAATAACTCAAATTTCCTATGATGGAAATCTAAGTATATAAAATGATAAAAGAAACCTCAGGTTGAATGGGCTTTTTATTAGGCATGAGGCTCTGTCATGTGTCTATCGAGGTTTTTGTTAATAGAATTTTCTTTTTCAAATGTTATTTAGAAGAGGATGGTCAATATACAACAAACAGACCAAACCACTCCTAAAAGCTTAGGATCTCAAATTCAATAAATCTAAAAATTCAAATAAAAGAACTCGAATGCATTCTGCCCACCCATGGCAGCCATCCAGTCATATAAACTTCTCAACACTGATTGTTTGATGACATGATTAGGACATTCAACACCACCCAAGTTTAGCTAGTCCAATGACGCCAAATTTTCCACATTACAAACAAGGGAATAGTTTTCCAAATCTTAGTTCTCCTGACAATAAAATCTTCCTTGCCAAAAGTCCATCTGAATCACCGTCCTTAGCACAACCCATGAAGCCAATGTCATTCAAAGTACAGCAAATGAATAAAATTATCATGCCAAGGACAGTGATTTAAAAAGACAAATACACAAAAATTAAGCAGGTGTTGGACTGTTGACAAAAATAGGTAGGTGTTAATTGATCAAATGAAATGCTATCATACAAAAAATGTAGTGTGAAAGATTAATGTTTTGTCATAAGTTACTTAACAAACGCATGCTAACACACAAAGTTCATGGTCTAACAAATTATATTCTTTTCAGAAACATAAGGTCCGAAAACTATTAGTAAATATCATACCGCCTGCAATCAGAATTATTAGCCAGGTATGATTTCAAATCCTCAAAGCATCTTTTCTCTAAAGGCATTGTTTGAGAGGCTCCAAAACCCGAAGTATGAAACAGTTTGCAAAGAACTTGGTATACTAGTAACTGCAAGAACAAAAAAGACTCATCATAAATAATAATTCCAACCCCCCACCCCCCTAAAGTTGTAAAACAGAAGATTCACCAGCTTCACAAAAACTGACCTGGGTGAAACCACGTAAGCTGTGGTGATGTGATGTCAATAATGGAACTATAGGAGGAAGTAATTCATCCAAATGCCTATATTGAACCGCTTCAGATGCATGGAGGATGACATTAGCTGCTATAAATACATACGAAGAGAGTGCCTGCATTTGACGTCCAGCAAGGATGATAATGTTGAGTACCACAATTAATGTTGACTACTAAAATTCAAGCAATTAATAACGCTGAGCAATGACAGCACCATTTCAGCCAACAACATAACTATGAAGTTCGTCAGGATTAAAATTTGCTCCAAGCCACAGCAGAAAATCATATTTAATACAGTGAGCCTACTAGGTATCATTCTGAAAACCAGCACTTCTACATCATTTTCTTCAATAATATAATTTTTAGAAAAAATGAAGTAACCAGTAGTGCATGGAATCAAAGGAAAAAAAAAAAAAAAACTTTATTCATTACTTAGTATCTGGCTAACTCCAAAATGTTTTTTGGGGGGGGGGAAGGGAGAGAGAAGATACTTTATAGCTTATTCATTACATAGGATCTGGCTAACTCCAAAATGTTGGGATTAAGGCTTCATTAAGTTCAATTTAGATCATATCTAGGGCCCATCATTGTAATATGATTAATATCACATACATTATCACAGAGTGCAGTTTAAGATCATCACTGACATCCTTGGTCCTTAAAACTCTGTTGGTGTCACTTTCCAATGCAACTATCCTTCTCAGACTCTCTCTTTAATTAAATCAAGACAATGAAACTGGAAAAATTAAGGAAAGGCATCAAGTGTTCATACTGCAAATAGTCATATGGAAACACTTGGCCGTTCATGACATCATGATGGCATTGTACACTTTAGGAATAAATTCTACACTCTTTCATAGCCAAACAAGCATAAGAGAAAGATGGATGCCTTGCGGCCCTTGCTGAAGGGCTCATCTCTCTTATTGTCATTATACTTGCCATTTTATTATCTTTGTAATAAAATAAAATAAAATTAACAAGTAAAAATTATAAGGAAAAACCAGGATGCAACCAAATCACATAAGATACTACAAGAGAGAATCAACGTCATAAAACGAAAAAGATAAAAATAAATTACGCTAAAAACTTTATTAATCCAAAAGGTATGAAAGTGCAAAGTAGTAGATTCTGCCATCCAACCATATAAACTGCAAAGGATATTTTAGTTTATGATCACATAATGTCCCAACACAATATTTACCTGGGGCTTCATGTCATAATCTCGAAGTATAGGAACTAAATTCTCTCCAACCTGTCATTTAAATAACAATGCAAGAATTAATAAGAGAAGCCTTCATCTTATAAAGGCAGTGATGAAACAATAGCTAAAGGTGCCAAAACATTGTCCATAAAACCATGTAAGCACAAAAATTAAAATCTAGGCAGGCGTGAGAGTTACATCCTTAAATCAACTCATTGACACAAACTCTACAAACATGGCATTCACAATTTGGTAATAACATAAAAATAATTAAAAATCTTTTTTTTTTTTTTCTATCACATAAGATGTGGGATGGATTAAAAACCTGCTTTAACACAAGCCACTTCAATAGCTTCACAGTTTTCTATCAGTGAAGCTAGCTTTAACACAAGCCACAACCTGCTTAACATAAAATAAATAATGTTCTTTATTTTCTTTTTAAGTCAATGATGGGCTATTAAGAAGCAACATATTCATAAAATGAGTGTCACTAAAATGAAAATGTTAAGATGGATAAGTAGAAATACAAGGAAATGCTAGATTTGGAATTAATTTTTTTTTCTTAAAGATAGAGGTGGCCCCTATTGATAAAAAGATGAGAGAGGGTCGTTTTAGATGGTTTGATCATGTGTAGAGTAGAGTGATTAATGCACTAATGAGGAAGAGTGAGTTGATTCAAATTGAAGGAATAATAGAGAAAAACCTAAAATACTGTCAGTAGTGTAATAATAAAGCAAATGTCAATTAAGAAGGTTATTGTGAGTATGATTTTGGGTAGTATAAAATGGTGTAAATGAAATAGCCGACCCAAATTAGGCTGTTGAAGATCCATAACCGACCCCTAAGTTTTGGGACTAAGGCTTAATTTTGGATAGGATAGAATGGTGCAAAATAAATAGCCAACCCTATTAGTCAACAAAAAACATTAAAGAAAGTGCTCTTTCTTAATCTTTTAAGTCAAAACTGCCCCACGGGGTGGGTGAGAGGTCATGGGTTCTATCCTACAAGGTGTGAGTCAATTTACCAAGCAAAAATATTTTAAGACAAAACTAAAGAACAAGTTAAGTGCAGACAAAATAAGCAAATAGTTAATATAAATTTGGTTTTTAGTTTTTGATACATGCACACAAAAAAACATTGCTAAACTAAAGCTTCAAAAGTTGACAGGCCTTCATAAAAAAAGGTAGCTGATTTCCCTTCCCATCTTTCACAATACCCATGAAAAAGGCTGGATGTATTTGCCTTATCAATGCAATAGAAAATTCCTTACCAATGGAGGAAACTTCAAGTAAATATTTATTGCAAATGTCTCTAAGTATTGCCGGACAGCAGGTAAATTGTTTCTCTGCAGGAAGAAGCCAAATAACAAAGCAAAATTGTTACAATTCTTCAGCAACAATACTGATGATAGTTGCAGCATAATAGAGTACAGGTTCAGCAGCTTAAATCATGCATGAGCATTTTAACTCCCATCAAAGGCAGAAATAGAACACACATCAAGCTTAACATTATCAATCAGGTTGGCTCTTCTTTAATCCAAGGTAATGATATTCTAGGTAACCACATTATTGTTAAAAACGGAGGGGGAGAGGGAGACAGAGACAGAGACAGAGAGAGATGAATATTTTGCAGTCAAACAACCCTTAATACCCCAACTCTTGAAATCACATCCTTGCTCACAAAGGTTAGACTGTGTCTAAACCAAAAAAATAAATTTTGGAATTGACAAAGACTAGTTAGTGCATGTAGTGTAAGCACTACATCATTCTAGGATTGAAAATGACCAGCTGCCATTGGAAAACAATGAAAAAATATTATTTACATTGCTTGCTTCTTTTTTTAAATCTTTTTTTCAAATATATATAAGATGAGCAGTGTACGAGAAGCATCACATAATAGTCAGACACCATCTATAAAAATTTATAACCCATTTTCACATTCCTTGAGGAGAAAATCGTAGATGTGAGAAGCCTCAGAAAGGATATGATAAAGCTGTTTAAATCAGCAAGTGTGCATATGGGGAGGGGGGGGGGGGGGGAGGAGGAGGGAGGGAAGCCAAATTGAAAGCATGATTGCTTTTAGAATTATGGTTAAATAATTAACTTTACCATTTCCTAACAGCTTAAACTTTTGTCTCCATGCTAACTCCCATTTAAAATGTTAAAAATCTCATATGTTGGACCCCACTTATTAAGGGGGAATTTAGGTCCACATGTGAAGGGAAGTGTAAGAATTATAGTCAAATGATTAAATTCAACATTTCCTAACAGCTTGAACTTTTGGGACAATCAGTAATTTAACACTTAGTAAAAAAACTAGCACAATTATAGGGAATGGCAAATACAAATTAAATCTTAAAGCATTTTGCCTCTATAGCAAACTAAGAGACTCCAACCTAGCAAAGACAGAAAATGAATTACACAAACGTGGATCTCATGACATATGCATATGGCCACAAGATATTAACCCTTAGCAGATATATGGAAAATAAGTCTGAAGAGGGCTCCCATGAAATTTTTTAGCAAAAATGAAACTTATTTAACAAATCATATAAACAATACAGAAAATATAATAAAAATAAAAATAATTGAAAGGGTTATTCCAAGAGCAAGACCAAATTCCTGAAACAAATTAAATTGGTACAAAATATTTAATGGAGAGAACTAGAATTGTTCTGAAGCAAAATTTACGCACATATAGAGATGTGTGCAAGCTTTGTGCAACTTGCCCAAGTGAATCTTGACGAGCAAATTGTGATAAGACACATATCATCTGCCAAGCACGTATTTTGCGCCTGTGAATCTGTTAATAGTAGAAGTACAAATGATTATCTCAAAATATAGCAAAGATCAGTATAAAAATGTACTTAAGGAGAACTTATAATTAATGGTAGGAGGAACTCATTTCATTATAATTAGGTCACTTTTCCAAACATTTATCTGAATACAACTCAATTTTTGTTCTTTTCAATTTTTTAATTGAAGCATCTTCTATCTAAAGCAAAATTGCACTTATATTTTCATATTCTCCTATAATATTTTGATTTTGTGTTAAAGTAAGCTCTGAATAATCTCAACTCCCCACTTTAAAGGATTAAAAGGAAAAGGATTGCTCACCGCACTGTACTTTTTATACAACTCCTTTGAAAGATCCTTGTCATTTACCTACATCAACCAATAAATCAACACTATAATACCATTAAAAGAAATGTGCTATTCTGCAAAAGGAAACTGGCATGCAGGCAACTTGACATGAAAAATGAACTAAAAGTAACAATAATAATCCATAGCAAGTTTATCAATCTACGCTTACTTTATTGTATGCTGAACGTTGAGCATACAATTGTAATTCAGTCTAAAACAGACATGCTATTAGAGAAAATTAAAAAAAGTATTTCACAAAAGCAATGACCAACGCTGATGAAATTCTCTGATGTAGGGAATTTCAACATGACTACTCCACAAAACACATGCATGATGACATGGCCGGATAATGTACATGGGCATGATGAGTTGGCCAACTGTTCCAAATGGGATTATGACATGGCTGAATATTCTACATGGAAATGGACCATTTCTTTAAATGGCCAAGCTGTCATCTGGAATATGTCCCTAGTTAGCCAAATTTCTCCCATGCATCTTTGCTAGGGAAAATGCTCATTCCTTTTTGAAAGACTTCCCCAGGAATCTCTCGCTCGCTTGCATAGCCAACAAGATTGACTAATATTAGATAAAATCGCAGGGGGGTGGGGGGGAGTGAAACTACTAAATAGGCAGTATGCAAAGGGGAAGACCCAAAGAGAAAGTCCTAGCTCCAAAAGCAAAATTTCAGGGATCCATAACAAATTAGAGAAAACATTGTAAGTAGTCACCCAATCATGAAGAGCATGAAAGAGAAGCTGCTTCAACTTCAACATTGATATCTCGCAACCCTCAAAAGTCCAAGCATTTCTCTCTTATCCAAATGTACCCCATGATACACTGGAGAACAACCTTTAAAATCATACCACTAGGGTTCCTATCACACTGTCCCAGTCAGCAATCCTAGCCACTGATCTAGGCGTAGCCTTCCTAACCCCAAACAAACAAAACAGAAAACAGCAAAGAGCTCTAGCTATATTGCAGCAAAGACAAATATGATACATTCACCCCACCATTTTTGCACATGCAACACTAATCACAACAATTCTCCTTTTTCTAAGGTTTTCCATTGTTAAAATCTTCACAATACAGCTGTCCAACTGAAAAAAGCCACACTTCATGGAGTTTTAACTACTACATGCTCCTCAGATGAAAGATCACTCCCAATATCTCTCAAAGCCATTTAGCAAGTTTTAACTTCAACTCAAAACTCCTTAAAGCTGCCTAAGTCAACTTATGATCACCAACACCATGAATACCAAGGATTCTAACTCCAAGTGAGATCAAGTATAAAATTCTAACTGGTACAAGCAATTAAATTCATTTTCAGAGGATAGAAGGGTAGTATACACATGGTTAAGAAGCAACATTAAATAAAACTGATCAATGGTGACACTGAGTGGATAAGTAGCAACATAACAAAAAATGGAAGAAGAAATGAATGCTTTCACAATAAGCTAGAGGATCATCAACTTCGGGCACAAACAATTGCAACTTTAAGGAGAAGTTCAAGACTAACGACGGAGGAGCTACAAAGACGAAAAAAAACGAGGGGAGGTGGGGGAAGCAAAGTGAGGTAGTGAGAAATGGCATAGTGCAGATGATTTAATGAAGGCAATAGCAAACAAGAATTTGAGTAACCTACATTAGGAAAGAAGCCTTTTAAGTTTACATAAATACATAATCATTGAAGATATACTTAGAATGCACAGAAATAGAACCTTATTGCTCAACAATGTGTTATTCAAATTATTTTGGATGCTTAACAAATCATTATTAATGCACCAGTTTATATATTCTGAATGTATATTGCAAAAGATGAAATATTTGTTATATATATCTCTTTACATTAATGTATGCAGGTATATGTCTTTGTCATACTTAGACCTTCAACTTAAACCAGTGTAGTAGAGTATAGAATATTTTTTTCTTTTTTATTGGTACACTACACAGACACTCAGTGGGTGTAAAACTTGCTCACTCTTTTTTTTGACAAGTAATCCTTTTTTATTGATATCAAAAAAGGACACCCTAGTACAAAGGGAGTGTACAGGGGTTAACAATCAAGTACAAAAATTACAAGAATCAAGAAAATAAAGGAAAGAGGTGAATGATTGGTTTTGCAAAGCAACCAACTGATCCAATAACATTCTAAAAAAAAATAACTTGAGATCCAGTATGGATGTCCCATTATTTTCAAAATACCTACTATTTCTTTCCCTCCAAAGACACCACATTAAACAATGGAGGACAAATAACCATATATGACCATTTCGATGACAACCAAGACTACCTTGCAAGCAGGCTAGGAGCCCCACAACAGACTACGGCATAACCCAGCTTACTCAAAATAAACCCAAGACTATAGACCACAAATCCATATCAACCAGACAATGAAGAAACAGATGGTCCACCGATTCACCATTACACTTGCACATATAACACCAATCCAATATCCAGACCTTCCTTTTGGGTAAATTGTCAATCATCAAGCATTTCCCTAAAGCAGCAGTGCAAACAAAGAAAGCCACTCGAGAAAGGATCTTTCGCTTCCAAATACTTTTCCATGGAAAAAAACTATCATTAAAGCCCACTAGTAGTATATAATAATCGTTAACCATGAACCCCTTATTTCTATTTGGTTTCCAACACATCTTATCCTCATCAAACCCCCTTACTGAGGAGCCATATATGGTATCCATGAAGCTCAACACAACCTCTAGTTACCAAGCGTGAACACCCCTAAAGAAACTTACATCCCAAAAAATGACCCCATTAGTGAACTTCATAAGCTCAACCACACTTGCCTCCTTATCTCGGCAAAATCTAAACAATTCAAAATAGCTGGCTGCAAGAGATGTCTCCTCACACGAACTTGCAAGAGATGTTAAAATTGCTCACTCTCTACCCCTTTTTTATGAAAGCAGGAAGAACTATTAGAGCTAGAGTTCAGATTTAGTTCATCATTGAAAGTTTGAGCATTTCTCTCTAACATAAAATAGGAGAACAATTTTCTAGACGTCACAACTCTCATGATAGCCAAACTTCCAACACAAGTATGAACACCACCATTCTAGGCATCACCAATGCATGCCAAACAAGGATAACAATAGTGACCAAAGTCTCCCACCAGGATACAATATTGTAGGAGATGAGCTACTGTCGCATCACCTCCCTTGCACAGGCAGCACACCAGCACCAGACTACAATAATTTCTCCTCCATCAGATTCTCAACCATCAAAATTTTACCAAGCAGATGTCCACGCAAAAATAAATAAATAAACAATAAAAAGCTTTTGGGGCCTTTTAACTCAATATACTCTTTTAGGATTCCTCACACCTATAGCCCCTATTATCATGCTTTGTAGAAGGAATGAACCACAAACCTTCCATTCCTTTGTCAGCCTCCAACACAATTCATCCCTACCTCCACTTGAGTTAAGAGTATCCAAAATCAAACATGCCTAACTCCCACTTTGAAATGACTACATCAAACCGGTATACCAGTGTCAAACTCCATCACTCAACAACCTCAATAAGAGGCAACAACACTGTCACTAAACTCAGATATGACAAACAATAAGTATATTATCTCCAGGGTGCATATGTGAAATGTAATTTGGATTTACTACATCAGGGAATGTGACAATAACCTAAAGAAGAAATTAAAGACCGCCAATAATGCAAATCAAATTCAGAGTTGTTGACTAATTAAAATGAACAAAACCAGCTAAGCCGTATGCCAAGAGATGCACCTCCTAAGCTACATGAATTCCCATACAAGAAGGGAAGAAACACAAAGACACTGAAGTGGCAATGCTAGAAAGATCATCCACTCCTTTGATAGAAACGATCCATCAAAGTGTCAAACATTGACCACCATAAGCATAGACACAAATTTCAAAAATAGTTTTTCTTTGATAAGTAACAAATTTTATTAAAGAAAAAATAAACCCAAGCACAAAAGGGGTATGATATGGGTACAAGATAATCAACCGCTCAGGTAACGACGATCAAACATATCTAAAAGAGAAGAACAAGAAAAAGATTGCAAAGCTAGACTCTAATCAAGCAAATTTTAAAAATACAATTTAGCTTTGTAAATAATATTTATAAGAGACTTGGAAGCGTGCATGAATTATAGAATGAAAGAACATTAGACAAAACAAACGCTCTGTTTGTTTTGATGTAAAATATTTACTGGAAAATATTTTCTTATTTTACCATGTTTGTTTTGCAGTAAAATATTTAGTCAAAAGTAAAATATTTTCAGTCAACCAAATCAATCTAAGCAAATTTGTGTAAAATATTTTACGCTTAAAATTTCGGCAAAACATTTTACATTTGATCACTGACTCTCATCCCGATAACTCACCCTCCCTCCCTCCCTCTCACGCTATATCTCCCTCTCAGTTCTCTCACAGTCACAACTCACAACCCAACATTCCTTCTCTTGCCCATTAATCCATCTCTCCCGAAACCTAACGGCGGCACCACCAACTGACCGGCATCACCCACCGACCAGCGCCACCTGCCGACCGGTGTCACCCCCGACCAGTGCCACCCGCAGACCGGCATCGCCCCCCAATTGGTGCCACCCACAGACCGACTCCACACCTCCTCCCTCCTCTCGTCTCTCTCACAAAACCAGATCTGACTGTTGAGCGGCTGATTGGATTTTTGGTGGCTGTTCTTATCTTGCTGGTGGCTGTTCCAATCTCGCCGTTGCTAGATTTGGTAGGTTGTTGGATTTTTTTTGCTGGGTTGTTGGATTTTCATATTAGATTCTTTGTTTGTGGGTTTTCTTTTCAGGTTTTTGATCTGGTTTTGAGGGTGGTTTTGCCTTTCTGATATGGATTTTTGGGTTGTTGGTGGTTGTTTTTTGGGTGGTTGGTGATGATTCGGTGGTTGGTGGTTGTTTTTTTGGTAGTTGGGAGCGGTTTTTTCAATCTTTGGTGGTGGTTTTGATGGCTGTTTTTTGAGTGCTGGTGATTCTGGTGGATGGTGATGATTCTGGTGGCTGTTGGGTGTCAGGGTAGGTGGATGACGGTGGCCGATGGGATGGGATTACAGGGTGTGTTTTTGCCATGGTTGGTAGTGGCTCGGTATGTGGTGGCCGATTTATATTTGCAATGATTATGTTTAACACTTCCCAAACACTTGAAAATGTTTTACAGTAAAATATTTTACAAGTAAAATATTTACATGCAAAATATTTTATATTTAAAAATATTTTACGTTGAAACAAACGGAGCGAAAATATCATTAGCAATTAGAAAATACAAAACAAGAAGCTACCGCAGAATCAAGAAGCTCCAGAAGAAATAATTTTCCAGACTCCAAAGCAGCAAGGCAATCTTCAGTTTCATTTGCAGATCCCATCATATCAGCCAAGTCAGCTAGCTTGTGAAACAGAACAGCAACAGACACACGTCCATACAACTCTGTGTTGATAAATGCCTGACAAGAGAAGCTACCAAGTCATATTGCAAATTTGAGAAGTTCTTCAAAGAAATCTAAGTTGGATCATTATGTATTTGTATGTAACCACCGGCATCAATAAACCATTCAACTTGCCTTGCTTAAATATTTGCGTTACAAGAAGCTAATTACCTCGTCCCACCCAACCCAACCATATAAGTATATAACACACCTTTCAGATTTGAATTTAAATATAACCCACAGCTTATAGTCTTATGACTGTTTCAATGTGATCCATTATTTAAGACAACAATGGAAGAAAATTAATCGTTTTCTTTCAAGATAAACACTTAAGGTCTCCAACAACTCCACATAAGTGGTCCAGTAAGTTTTTATTTTTAAGGGTAAGTCTCTGTTTTCTTTTTGTTATCCCTATCCAGAAGTCTCTCTTAGGTGAAAACCTAATTTACTGAAGACATTTCCAAGTTGTCCCAAAAGAACCTACAGAATAATGTCAAGATCAATTGTAGTTCACTTCAAATGTAGAATGATGCATAACATGTAATAAAATGTATCAGATAACTTTATATATTGGATAGCTTACTTCAGTCAGCTCAAAGTCAGGGTTTTTTGCCAATAATGATACTTCAGTCCTCGCATCAAAATTGTCTGCTAATTCAGCTTCAAAATCCTCATCAAACGCAACTGTAATAGAAATTCACATTTTATGTTACAAAGCAAGGATAACTATAAAACTATGGACATAAGACATGGACAAGATAAGCATTGAACACACCAGAACCATACAGTGACAGCAATTTCAGCTCTTTCATGTAGTACTTAATAGTCTTGGGGTTCAAGAACCAAAGCCCTGTCAAGTGTAATGCTGCAAGGCGAATTGTACGAGGACTTTTTTTACCTTCCTCAAGAACTTTTTCAACAAACTGCAACAAAGACAAGATAACAGTCGTAAAAATCCTGTAGGTAATTAGCACACCCACAAATGAGAGAGAGAGAGAGAGAGACCACACACCCACTTCAGAGGACCAGGTGCATTTTCAGCTACATGCATGCTCTCATCACTAAACACGGAAGAATGCAAAATAGAAGACAGAAGTGCAGCAATAGGTGCAACCCTCCGCTTGTTGCAGCTGACATGCAATATCCAGGAGGCACGAACCAAATGCCACATCATCTGAATCATATTTTATTGAGAATCGTAAAATGATTCATAAACAAGGTCTGCAAATAAATGAAGAACAATAATTTGCAACAAAGATTGAAGTGATAATTATAGATGGACACTGGGCACTGGTTGATATTCTATTAATTTTCTTTTGTTGATGAGATGCTACAACTTTATTGGAAGAGAGAAAGACGCCAATGGACCAAGTCTCCAGACACAAGTGATCTAAGCCATGAACAGGGGAAAAGCTGTCAATGAAATAACAATACACACCATCAATGGGAGCATCCTCGTTAATCCACCTCTGACACCATTAGAAGCAAAACTTTTACAATCAAAGAGAAGCATATGCCATGGGCTTGAGAACCTACTTTTGTCCATCAAATCACTCAAACTGAAAATACCCAAACAAATAAAGGTTGAAATCTTAACCCAAGAAGCTATCACCAACCACCACCAACAACCCTCACAGCCAAATTGAGTCCCCACCATGACAGCTGGACTCAGTTCAACCTCAATAAAGTTTAAAATCTTAAGTTAAGCAGGGCATCCGCATTATTCTACAATGTTAACGAATATAGCATAAAGTATATATTCTATGCAACAACAACAACAAAGCCTTAGCCCCAAATTTTTGGAGTCCACTATAGATCCTCATCAAATTAGTCAAGGTCAGCCACACGTATTCTTTTCCTCCGTTCTATTCTATTTGAATTCATACTTTTTATTACTTCCTTAATTGACATGTCATTTTTTGCTACTTCTGCTGATGCTATTTTTGGTCTTCCACTACCCTTTTTCCTTTTTTCTTTTTTTAAGAAGAAAAATTTTATTTAAAAAAAAAAAAAAAAACTACTTCATTCAAAAGATCACAAAGCAGCCAAAAAGTACAAAGGAAATAACAAAAACTATATACAAGAAAGAAGTGAGTCTATAAACATCGGAAGCGAATCACTAGATGTGAGGCCCCAAGCCCAAGACCAATCAAACAAAGAGCCCATAAACGAGGCAAGAAGCTGATTCCCAAGCTCTCCACATCCTCAAATGTGCAGTTATTAAGCTCCCTCCAAATGCACCACATTAAACACAACATTGTCAAATTTCAAATATAAGACGAGTGCCTCCCCCAACCAATTCCTCCATCCAATATAAGATCTAGCACCCTTCTTGACTTTCCCTCACCTTTTCATTAATAAATAAGCAAATTTCCTCATTTCAAATATTCTCTTTCCGTCTATTTCTACGTATTCATCTTAACATTATCATTTCAACTACACTCATTTTCCAAATATTTTTCCTCTTAACAGCCCAACATTTAATTCCATTGAGCATAGCTTGTCTTATAACAGTCTTATAAAATTTTCTATTTAACTTAATAGGTATTCTATGACTACACAATACCCTAGATGCTGATCTCCACTTCATTTACCTTGCTCTTATCCTACGATTCACATCATCTTCAATCCCTCCATCTTTATGAATTATTAATCTAAGATATCAAAAGCTCTCGCTCTTTAGTATCTCGGGGATATTTGCAGGCTAGCTGTGTAAAGGTCTACAATGTAGTAAGTTAACGTGCGGTTGAAACGAATAAGCAAACTAGCATCTCGAGTTTAAGAAACTCGAGATCTATATCAAAACTCGAGTCCCCAAAACTCGATTTGCTAGTTTGTGCCAGATGAGCTGGACAGAAAATGCCACATAGATCTCGAGTCTTAAAGACTCGAGATCTAAATATTTGGCTCCCACCTGAAGAACAAGAAGAACGACGAAGGAACGATCTGACGGAACGATCTGCCGAAGAAAACAATCTGATTGAACAGGAACGATCGCTGGGTGTACAGAGAAGACGAACGATCTGACGATTGAACGCTGCGTGGTATTGATCTGACGAAGAACAAGAACGATCGCTAGGTGTACAGAGAAGACGAACGATCTGACGAAGTGGATCGATCTGATTGAACGCTGCGTGATCTTCAACGATCTGACGAAGAAAACGAATTGATTGAACGCTGGGTCTTATCTGCACAAACGAATTGATTGAACACTGGAACGCTGGGTCTTATTCGCACAAAACGAATTGATTGAACGCTGGGTCTTATCTGCACAAAGAAGAAGTCAGATGAACGCGAGGAAGAAGGAGGATCTGAGAGGAAAAATGGTGGAATTCGAGTTCCTAAAACTCGAGTTATGTGTGAAAGACAGAGATGGTGGAACTCGAGTTTCTAAAACTCGAGTTCCACGTGGAAATTTTTCCACATCGGCTTCTACCGCTTGGGTCTCGAGTTTTAAAAACTCGAGTTACACTATGGAACTCGAGTTTTTAAAACTCGAGATGCTAGTTTTACAGTTTGTTTTGCAACAGGACAACTAATGATATTCTTAGAAAATTAATGTTAAATGAAAAAAAAATTCTTAGTATCTCTTGACCATTGAGCCTTACTACCCCTTCATATCTGTCTCTACTTTTACTAAACTTAGGTTCCATGTACTCTATTTTAGTCCTACTTAATCAAAAGCTTTTAGACTCTAAGGTGTCTCGCCAAATTGCTAGCTTGGCATAACTCTACTTCTAGTTTCATCCACTAAAACTATATATTCTACAAAAGGCATTCACTGAGGGACTTCTTCTCAAATCGATTTAGTGAGCTCATCCATCACTCGTGCAAAGGCATATGGGCTTAGTGTTGATCCTTGATGCAAACCTATAATGATAGATAACTCACTTGTGATTCCTCCACTTGTTCTCACACTAGTTATAGTACCACCAACTTCATATACTTTACGAGATACTCCTTTCTTTTACAATACCCACCTCATAACCTCTCTAGGGATATACTTTCTCTAGGCCAATAAAAACCATATAAAAATATTAACAAGCCTCTCTAAGTTTTTCAGTTATTTTCTCATCAAAAGACCCCATCTAAATTTATGAAATTCCTCATAATATAAGAGAAATCTAAATGCTTTCAACCATGAATTTTCAGGAAAATAGCTATGTTATGTTGAGGAGGGGGTCATTTTTGGAGACATGGTATTGGTGTAAAATTGAGAAATGAACCAAGAGCTTTCTAGCTCAATTGACATTTTCTGGCGTTTCTAACAGAGACGTCCAAGGTTCAAAAACCCCCTCCCCCAACCATTGAATCATCAAAAAGAGGGAGATGCTTGTGGTTAATGGACGTCAAGATTGGTTCATACAGGTTAATCAATCTACTCATAAATGACATCCACACTCTATAATTTGTTATTGGAAATCAATATTGCTGCATCAGGGCAATCACAAACATAAGACAACTTGCATGATCAACAATCAAAGCACAATCCATGTCCATGCACATCAAAGCATCAATAATAGAAGAACATGCACATAATCCCAAATTCAGTATGGAAGTTGTGAGTGAACCTGGACATCCACACCATTGCATGAGGAAACAACTGAACCAAACTTTCCTCTAGAAAAAAGCCCCAAAGCCAGTCTGACTGATCTCAGCATGGGTAAAACAGACACTTCCCCAGCATTCTCAAGGCTGCAAATTTGTTTGGGGGTGAAGAGTTAAAAACAAAGGGGAAAAAAACCAAAACAGAACAAAACCTTGCAGAATAGCAGTGATTGTAACCAAAAATTTCATCTAGAAGCCAAATTTGGAAATTAATTAACAGCAGATGCAGACCAATTCCCCGTTAACAAGAGAAGCCAGGTAGATATTTTATAAGAATAAAGCAAGGATAATCAAATGAGCTAAAAACAAATTTTGAAAAAATATATAAAAAAAAAAAAAAAAAACAAAGAATCTGCATAAATAATGAAACTGGAAATGAGGATTGCCCATATAACTACACCCACCACCCCCAACCCCCTTACAACAAAACAACAAGCACAAATATTTAAAAGAAGATAAAAATAATTAATAGTTGTGCAAGTAACCTTTGTATCATTTCTCACCTCTCAACAAGGTCAGTGAAAATCAATCTGAGAGTAGCATCTGAGAAAAAGCTGATACTGTCCTCTACATTAAACCCGTCCTCGTAAGCATAGCTTGGAATTGTCAAAAGAGATTCTAGGCAAAGCCACTGAACAAGTCACAATGGATAAGTTAACAACTTTAAATCATTCTATCACATCATATCCACATAGAAAAATGCAGTCTTCTTGTGTGCAAACTAATTTACCTAAAACAAATTAACAATACACGTAGAAATTCATAATATATGCATGACACTGAAAAGTGGGAAAGAACATTAACAATGAAAGGGAGTGCACAAGTTGATCACAATTACAGCAAAAAATAATAATAATGAATCAATAATGCAAGTCTAACACAAACAAGAACAATATGGCCATATAACCCCCTTTATTACAATTCAAATTTCAGATCCTATGACAAACAGTTTAGGGAATGCAAAAAGAAATAAACAACAAAGGCAATAATCAACAACAATAGTTTAGCAGAAGAGAGATCCATACCTTCCAATTCATTAGAACTGCCCGACGCGTCCTCGCCAAAACTCCAATGGTAAGAAGATTATTGATGTTTTGAAGAAAAGAAAGAACCATGGAATCTAATAGAGGTGTGCCTTCTACTTTAGGTAGCAGGAGTTTATCATTTTCCTTGATGGTATCCAAAAGTTGAGGAGAAAACATGGACACTAGTGCTTTGAGAACTGGAGCTAATCCTTCATATGCTGCAAGACAGATTTCTGCTCCAGTCTGCTTTGGAGCTTACAAATTATCACCCATAATAAATGTACTAAATCTTTATGACATAAACCTGAATACGCTTTAGATTAGAAAATCTATAAAAATTGCAAAATACCTCCAAATCACAAGATGGAGATGAAATAGTCTTTAAGAAGAACTCCCACAAAAAGCTGAAAGCAAAATTTAGTACAACATCACTCTTAAACTTTGCACACCATGATGAGATAGCTGCAACAGACTTCATGGCTGTTACCTGTTTATGCATACAGAAGGAAGACAAAAACAAAAAATAAATGACCAATAAGGAGCACTCAATAAAAGCAAGTTATATTAATGTAAGAGGCAATGGATTCAACAGTTAAAAAAAATTACATAAAGACACAGGCATGTACAAGACTGAAAACAAACCAATTTCTATATAACTTCTTAACTTACCTTCATAGAGCAAAATAGAAAAGAAGTATCAGCAGATACGTCAGATTAAATTGAACAAAAATATGCATTTAAGGATTTTTTTTTTTTCCCATAACACAATGACCAATGTTGCTGAGATCATCATTAAAAACGATAGGACTCATAATATATAAGCTGAAAATCTATATTAAAAAAAAAAACTACACTAGAGCTACCAACATATGATACCTAAATATAGAAACTTGACAAGATTAATTACTGCATAAATAATATATAAAATGGCTAAAAAAGAAATATTACTTATAAAAAAAATATCAAGTTACCACGCATGTGGCATGTCTAAATGTAACTGTACATTCTTTTTCATACTAGATCAAGTATATAAACCCAAGATAAGTAAAGTGCAAAAAGATTAATACAGCTTGCAGAACAGCAGTGGTGGTTGAAGATGACAACCGCCGTTGACTTGGGCCTCCGAGTTTTCCTCTCACAGAACTAGGCAGAGTCACATCCTCCATCATAATGCTAGATGAAAATATGGAACAAGACATGTTTGCAAATGAAATCAGTTCCTCCTGCAAGACAGACATAATTTCAGTATTACATTAACATCAATGACAAGCACATAACATATTGCAGAAACGTTTACAGGCTTTATGCAGTTAGTTCTAAATACCAATATATGAAGAAAAGTCTTGACAAACTTCTCAAATAAAATAGACACTTCTCCATTATTCAATCGAACCACTGTCTCAAGCATGCTAAATTCTGATTTGCTTCGAACTTTGGTACCACATTCAGCTGCTCTTTCCTGCATTATTTGAAGCTCCAGAACCAAGCTCAAGGTTATGATGAGAAACTTCACAGGTATCCACTCCATATCTTTATTCTGTTTGCAAATATCAGTTCCATAATTTTGAATAAACTGCACAAATAGGTAAACCATCAGAAGCTTGACAACAAAACCTAACTACAGCAAATTAGGACAACGATGCAGTTAAGCTGGAAAAATCCAGCAGACATTGTGCAGAGTATATAGACGCCAAAATGAACTGAACAAGGATAGAGAGTGAGACTTAACATTTTTAAAATCATTAAATATTCATGATTCAAGAAAATAACCATTGATGTGTTGATAGACTTGATGCCCTATAAAGTGATAATTGTTGACACACTATAAATATCCAAGCACAAGAAAAGAAAAATGCTTTGATTGGGTAACTTTGTTATTTTACTATGGGGTTGTCAGTATATTTCTCTTAGTTTGGGGGGGATTTTTAGAATAAGTAGGCTAATAACTTTCTTCAATCAGATAATACAGTTGCCAATATGATGTACATTCACAAAGGGACTACGATTGAAGAATCAAATTTTCAAATCGAGGATTCAACTTATTGAGCCATTCACATAGAGCACATCCAAATTTTTTATATCCTTAGAACTTGATAACTCAGAGATTAAAAATTTGGGGGATTTGTGTGGCTCGGCGTTTTAAGTCAATCTAATGTTTATGCTTCTATATTATTTTTTTGATAAGTAAGAATGTTATATATACAAAAGGCTACTCTATGCATGAAATACATAGAGCAAACCCAGAAAATACAAGAAGAAAAAACAACTGAAAAACAAAAAAGAAAACCAAACAACAGAATAATTATAAAAGAGAAAAAGAGCTAAGAAAAGAGGAGAGAGAATCACTAGTCGTGAGTCCCCAAGCCCGAGACCAATAAAAAAGAATCCTACTAAAAGAGGCAATCATCTAAACACCGGAACTATCCAAATCCTCAAAAGTCCTCTGATTCCATTCCTTCCAAATACACCATAGGATGCACAATGGAACTAAGTTCCAAATTTGAGACGAATACTTCCCTAACCAATTCCACCAGCCAAAAAGCAAATCTGGGATCGATCTAGGCATGACACAAGACAAACCAAAAGTTTTTAAGACAAAGTTCCACAACTGATAAGCCATCTCACAATGAAGAAGTAAGTGATCTACCAGCTCTTCACAATGCTGGCACATAATGCACCAGTCTACAAAATCCAATCCCCTTAATCTTCTCAAGTTATCACCCGTAAGGATCTTATTCCAAGCCACACACCAAACAAAAAAAGAAACTCGCCTAGGGGCCTTTACTCTCCATATTCCTTTCCAAGGAAAGAAAATTAAGGAAGAATCTTGCAATTTGTATAGTACGACCGGATGTCAAACTCCCCATTAGGCTTCAACTTCCATCTCATCCGGTCTCTAACATCCATTGGAGGAGTATTAGCTCCCAATATACGAAGAAAATGCAGCCCTTCATCCATCTCCCAATCATTAAATTCTTGAATAAAACGAACATCCCAAATTCTTCTATCTTCCGTTCCCTGCCTTGACAAAGAAGCTTCTATAGATGCCTCCTTATCAATGGCAATACCATACAGCCTTGGGAAAGCCACTTGGAAAGGTTGATCCCCATACCACTCATCCTGCCAAAATCTCACTCTATTCCCCAACCCAACAACAAACTGACAATTCTTGATCCCCATACCACCCATCCTGCCAAAATCTCACTCTATTCCCCAACCCAACAACAAACTGACAATTCTTGCTAAAAACCTCCCATTCCAAGCGAATACCTCTCCACAAACCACACCCATGAACTCCCCTACCTAGCTTTGAGGTCCATCCCCACCATTCTTCCCCATATTTTGAAGCTACTACCCTCCTCCATAACCGACCCTCTTCCTTCCCAAACCGCCACAGCCATTTTCCCAATAAGGCCTTATTGAAAGTAGTAATTTTTCTTATCCCCAAACCACTGTTAGCTATAGGTGCACAAACTCTATCCCATCACCCCATAGAAAGTCCCTTTGCAACTTTTCAATCTTATTAGCCACATAAGTAGGAATGGTGAATAGAGATAGAAAATAGGTAGGAAGAATAGATAACATACTCTTGAGTAACATCAATCGACCCTCCTTAGACAAATACAACCTTTTCCACCCGGTTAATTTCTGCTCAATTTTTTCCAAAATAGGATTTCAAATTGAAAGGAAATTATGTGAAGCTCCCAATGGCATGCCAAGATAAGACATAGGCAAAGTCCCAACTCTACAACCCAAAATTTCCACCAGGGCATGCACATCATCAACCTCCCCTATAGGAACCATTTTAGTATTGTGCACATTGACCTTCAAACGTGTTACCGCCTGAAAACTAAATAACAACAACCAAATATGAAGAATTTGCTCCACCTCTGCATCACAAAAAAGGATAGTATTGTCTGCAAACAATAGATGTGAAACACATTCCCCACCACCCCTCCTACCCTCAACTTAAAAACTGCGGATCAAGCCAGCTCCCTCCACTCTTCTCAACATCCTACTAAACACCTCCATCAAAATCAAAAACAGCATAGGAGATAGCGGATCCCCTTGTCTTAAACCCCTTGAACTACCAAACAAATCAGTTGGAGACCCGTTAATCAAAATAGAGAACTGAATTGTGGAAAAACAAGTATGGATCCACTTACACCACCTCACTCCAAAGCCCATTCTATTCAACAAATACAGCAAAGCCTCCCAATTCACATAATCGTAAGCTTTCTCAATATCAAGTTTACAAATAACTCCAAGAACCCTCACTTACACCACCTCACTCCAAAGCCCATTCTATCCACACACTCATTTGCAATAAGAATCGAGTCAAGGATTTGTCTCCCACCCACAAAGCTATTCTGAGTCTCAGAGATCAACTGATCTAAAACCACTCTCAAATGATCTGCCAAAACCTTGGCCAAGATTTTATACACACTCCCCACCAAACTAATAGGTCGGAAATCTCTAATATTAGAGGCGTCATTCTTTTTAGGAATCAAAGCAATGAAGGTAGCATTGAGAGATTTTTCAAATTTACAATGTTGAAAAAACTCTTCAAAGACCGCTAACACTTCTTTCTCCACCACTCTCCAACAATGATGATAAAACGCCATAGTAAACCCATCCGGACTTGGAGCTTTGTCCCCATCCAAATCACTTACGACTTGAAGTATCTCCTCTCTTTCAAACTTCCTTTAAAGCCAAACCCTCTCCATATCCCCAATACGATAAAACACCAAACCCACCACAAAAGGCCTCCACCCCTTAGACTCCTTGTACAAATTTTTATAAAACTGGATTACCTGATTAGTTACCTCAGATTCCTCCTCAAAAACCACCCCCATCCACCTCCAAGGTCCTCAGATGATTATACCATCTATGGGAGTTAGCCATTCTGTGCAAGAACTTAGTGTTATTATCCCCTTCCTTGATAAATAACATCCTAGACTTTTGTCTCCAGGAAATTTCCTCCAAGGAAAGAAGATGCTCCACCTGAGACCTCAAATCTGCCCTCTGACATTAGAGTTATATTATTAATTTTAGAGCACCAACCTAGCAAAAGTGGCTGAGCTGTGTTATGCCACTTTTGTGTAATTCATTCAAAATGGATTAGAAGATGAATTTCATGTTGTAAACCTTGGAATTTGATATGTACTCTTCCATTTCCTTCTGTTATTTCCTGGGGTTATCCTTTTGTATACGCCCAAATATCTTTAAGTGAATTTCATCACTTTGAATTTTATCACTTTGAATCCAATATTTTCATGTATTTCCACTTATATATCTTAACTTTCTCGTTTTATGAATATATTACTTTTTAACTGCCTAACTCAATGTCATAGAGCATATTCAGATAAATTTTTTATGGGGATCTTTAAAGGAGTGTTTCAAATATCCTTTGGTGGCTTGGGAGAAGGTGTGTTTACCGTTAGAAATGGGTGGTTTAGGGATCAAGAAGTTAGTGCATTTTAATAAAGTCCTGTTAGGAAAATGGTTATGGAGGTTTGGATGAGAAGGCACTCATCTTTGGAGGAGGGTTATTGCAACTAAATATGGAGAGGGTCAAAGGGGTGGACTACTAAAGCATGGTAGAAGGGCCCACGGATGTGGTATGTGGTGTGGTATTCATGATGGATGGGAGAGTTTCTCCAAACATGTGGCCCTAGTGGTGGGTGATGGCACCTGTATTCCTTTTTGGCATAATAAGTGGGTTGGAGACAACACACTTAAAATGCTCTATCCTCAGTTGTATGTGCGTTCTAATGACAAGAAATCAGTTGTATGTGCGTTCTAATGACAAGAAAGCTTGCATTTCTGGTGTATTATGCTACCAAGAGGGTGGAAACGATAGAATTTGGAATATGAGATTTTATAGGGATTTTCATGAAAGGGAATTAGAGGCTACCTTTTCTTTGAGTTCATTCAATCTCGGATCCCTAGGGGTGTTGGGAGTGACACTTCTCATTGGTGTCTCAATGGGAATGGCAAGTTTGATACTCGGTCCTATTACAATAACATTCAGGGTGCATCTGCCTCCAATTTTCCGTGGAAGGTGTTTGGAAAGTTAAGATTCCTAAGAGGGTGGCATTTTTTGTGTGGACAGCAGTTCATGGGCAAATCCTTACATTGGATAATCTGATGCTTAGGTGGTGCATTTTGGTGAATCGATGTTGTATGTGCCATCGTAATGAGGAAACTGGGAATCATCTCCTCCTCCATTGTCCTGTAGCTCACTCACTGTGGGTATATATGTTTCGGATCTTTGGGATCCAATGGGTCATGCCAAGCTCTGTGGTAAGCTTGGTGTATTGTTGGAGCTATTGGCCGGGAAAATTTAATTTAGACATATGGAATATGGTTGCTAGCTGTTCGATGTGAATTGTTTGGACGGAAAGAAATCGGTGCTCTTTTGAGAATACTGAGAAATCCTTGGTTCAATTACAAGATCTACGTCAAAAGACTTTATTTGATTGGTCTAGGTGTTGGGGCTTCTCGAATTGTTCTACTATCTTGGAGTTTATTTCTTCTCTTAGTATTGCACTTTAAGTTTTTCCTTGTTGGTTGATGCTGATTGTTTGTTTGTTGCATTTCCTTGTGTTCACCATCATGAACACCTTGTATTTGCTTTCTTTATGAACACCTTGTATTTGCTTTCTTTAGTTTTACAGTTTGTTTAATAATACTCTTATTACCTATAAAAAAAAAAAACCTCAATGTCATAGGGCATAGCCGATCTTATAGAAATCTAACATAATTTTCCCTTTAACTTAATAGGTGTTCCACAATCACACAATACACTTCTCCATTTCATCCACCCTGCACTTATCCTATGATTGACATCCTCTTAAATTTTTCCCTCACTAGAATTATTGATCCAAGATATCAAAAGTTCTCACTCTTTAATAACTCTTGACCATCAAGGCAATAATCAAAAGCTCTTGCTCTCTAACAACTCTTCACCATCAAGCCTTACTATCACTTCATCCTTGTCTAAATTTAAGTTCCATGTACTCCGCTTTAGTCATACTTAATCAAAAGCCTTTATATTCTATAGTGTCTCACCAAATTTCTAACTCAACATTAACTCCACCTCTAGTTACATCCACTAAAACTATATCATCTGCAAAAAGCCTACACTAATGGACTTCATCTTGAATCGACTTAGTGAATTCATCCTTCACAAATGCAAAGATATACGGACTTAATGTTGATGATGCAAACCCATAGTGATAGGAAACTCGCCTATGATGCCTACACTCGTTCTCACACTAGTTACACCTCCATTACACCTATCCTTAATCAACTTAATTTTATCTTTTTAAGACGAGGAACCTCCTCAAGGTATGGGCCAATGGGTCCACCCTTGAGGGGTAAAACCCCAGATGCCTACACACCCCACTGAGTAGACATCGGGTAAATCACGAAATGCCTCAGCAAGGAGTCGAAGTAGCGACTACTGGATTTACATTTCCTTAATCAAATTAATATACTTCAGAGGAACTCCTTTCGTTTCCAAAAATCACCAAATAACTCTTTCGCAACCCTATCATATGTTTTCTCTAGGTCAACAAAAACCATATGAAGATCTTTGCAAGCCTCTCTACATTTTTCCATTAGACTTCTAAGTAAAGAAATAGCTTTCATGGTAGATCGTCCTAGCATAAAACCAAGTTGATTCTCCCATATTGTTGTTTGTGTCTTAACTTATGTTTAATCACTCTCCCAAAGCTGCAGACTAAGGCAGCTTCATGTCTTTACTTACCATTACGTCATCATACCTATCAGTTCATACTTTTGCTAAGCACATTTATAAGCTATATAGAGTGGTCCTCTGTTTTGAATCCTAGCAGGATTTATAATGTTGTAAATGTCACTGATTATCTCTTTTCTTTGATAATTAATAATGATATATATTCAAGAACACTACCTTATGCATAAAAAAACATAAGGCAGAGAGAAAATTACAAAGGGAAAAGAGAGAGAAGAGGGAAAAAAGAAAAGAAAAGATGCTAATTATACTAGAGCGAGCTAAGGAACATAGGGAGAGAATCACTAGAGGTGAGTCCCCAAGCCCTAGACCAGTTAAATATAGAGCCACTAAAAGAAGTCAATAGCTGGTCATCCGAGCTATCCATGTCCTCAAAAGTCCTCCTGTTTCGCTCCCTCCAAAGGCATCACATTAAGCACAATGAAGCTAAATTCTAGATACTAGACAAATACTTTCTAGGCCAATTCCACCACCCAAAAAGAGTATCCGCAACCGATCTTGGCAAGACCCAAGAGATTCCAAAAGATCTGAATACCAAACTCCACAACCGATAAGCCTTGCCACAATGAAGGAACAAATGATCCACCATCTCCCCATTGCAGCGGCACATGATGCACCAGTCAACAAAGTCCAACCCTCTACCTCTCAAATTGTCACCTGTCAGGATCCTATCCCATACAGCAGTCCACACAAAGAAGGAAACACGCCGAGGAACCTTAACCTTCCCAACACATTTCCAAGGGAAAATAATGGGCAAGGGACTTTTCAACATATTGTAAAACGATCGGATATCAACATCCCCATTCTTTGTCAACCTCCACCTTATACGATCTCCATCCTCAGTGAGAGGTAGATTTGAACCCAAAATACGGAGAAAACCACCCATCTCACCCATTTCCCAATCATTAGGTCTCCAAATAAAATGAACATTCCATCTTCTCCGTTCCTCTATCCCCAACCGCTCAAGAGAAGAGGCTACCGATGCCTCTTTATAGGAAGCAATCCCATACACCCTCGGAAAAGTCAATTGAAGAGGAGAATCCCCACACCATTGATCTGTCCAAAGCTTAACTCTATCTCCCACCCCTATCTTAAAGCGAATATTTTTGCTAAACTCCTCCCAACCCATGCGAATGTTTCTCCACAAGCCACACCCATGCACCCCTCTACCTAGCTTGGAGGTCCATCCCCCCATTCTTCCCCAAATTTTAGAGCTACAACCCTTCTCTAAAGCCTCCCAATCCGCCATAGCCACTTCCCTAGTAAGACTTTATTAAAAGTAGTTACTTTCCTTACTCCTAACCCACCATTTTTCAAAGGCGCACACACTTTGTCCCATCCCACCAAATGAGTCTTGGAGTCCCCCCACAAGAAACCCCTCGAACTCTCAATTGTAGTCATTCTTTTGTAATTCTTTAGAACTACCTCATGTATACATTTGTTGTGTACAATTGAGGAAGCTCTTTTTTTTCTTTTCTTTTTTTATTTTTGATAAGTGCAATTGAGGAATTTCATCTTAATCAATAAAACTTATAGGATATTTTTTGAAAAAATAGAAATCTTATGTAGAATAGACACATTGAGATCTTTTCTACTTGTTTCAGTTCTCTTCCCATGCATCAGAAAGCTTATATTCTAATTATTATTTTATCCAAAAGTAAGTTCATTCTCAACTTGACAAATGTAGCAGCTCATACCATTTATCCTAATTATATTACACTGGACAACAAGATATAAAAATAAGATGGTAAAGGCAAACCTTAAATAGAGATATAAAATGATGCTCCTCCTTGCTTGCAAGGAAAAGCACTCTTGCCCATCTTTTTGCTTGAAATTCCCATGCTTCCAAATCTTCATCATCATAAGTAAGAACAGCATCAACCTGATAATCACAACTTGTAAACCTTTTGGGGAAGTCATGAAGACTCTTTAAAAGCTTCTCCTCAGTATTGCAGCAATTAGCACAACAATGCTTTTTACCACACCCCAAAAGCCATTCTTGTACTTTTACTCTTAAAAAACCTAGGATAGGAGACGGGGAGAAAGAGAATTAAAGATTGTTAATTTAATGAGTGGTTAAACCATACAACAACCAATAGTTAAATAAAAATATAGAGAGGAAGAATTTCACAAGCGCAAAAAAGGTTAAGACTTTCAACTTATACAAAATATATATACAAATATTAAGGGAGTTGAACTTCCCATTACTAACAACAATATATTTCTCAGTCTTAGTAGCTATTTACATCTCTAAGTCCACCAATATTGTGTTATCATAATGTTCCAGAGCAGCAAAAGGAATCTTGGAAGTTAGATGGTCAGTGTAGAACATACAGTCAAATCTGGTCAATAATCCAAAGAGGGAAGTGGCTCTAAATAGGTGTTAATAGATAAAAAGTTATAATGCACCCAACTTCAAGCAGTTTGGCTCTTTTTTTTTTTAATTGTAAATTATACTCGCACCAGAGGGTCATAAACCCATAACCTAACCCTCCACCTTGCTTTTACAATAGGAGAGAGTGCTAGTTGAGCTAGAGCTCATTGGCATTTGGCCAAGCATTTTATCTCGTTCACGACAGCAATGATTGTGTATTCATCCAAAGCACATGTGGCCCCTGTTCTATGAAAAAGTATCTAATGTTTCGGATGCATACAACATCACGCTCATTATCTGTGGGCCCCAAATGTTGTAAGTATGATACTGCATGCATCCAAAACACTAGATACCACCTCATGCTCTACATCCCCTTCTATAGCACAACTTTAGGCTTATAAAAAGATAGCAGAAATACAAACAACATTTGTACATGTTTTTTTTGATAAGTTAACATTTGTACATATTTAAGTATGCAAAAAATCCTGGCTCTAAACATTATTTATGTAACCAAACAAGAGCTCCTTAGATATACATTTTAAGTTTGAGCAAAGCACGTTACCCTGTTATCTCACTTTTTGGCTAAGAAATTTGACTTAAGCATCAATTGCATATTGATTCTAGGGAAAACTCATTTAATCAGTTAATCATGGTTCTAAACAGAACTGAATAGCAAATGGACAATTCATTAGGTCACCAAAACAAATGCCTGAAGTCTGAGGCTTTTTTCTTCCAATGAAGCATTCATCTACTGCAAAAAGCAGAAAATAAAAAATAAAAAATCTCAACTAAGGCTTATTTTTAGCTTTCTGTGCCCATAATTAGGAAAAAATTCCAAGTTTTGAAATCAAAATGGCAAAAGGAAGAGTTCACAAGCACATCAGCCACCAATCAGAAAGCAATAACTTAGAAAAATGTAGGCATACTACTAGCTAAGAAGGGAATGCCTCTCTGATTCTTTCTGATAATATCAAAAAGGCAAGGTGGAAGCTAGCAGTAGATACAGTATGCCACAGTAATTTCACTTACCACCATAATCAGTAAATTCTCGTGGTAGAGTTGAAATGAAGTGCAAAAGTATCTGCAAGGGCACTTCAAATGTACACACCACTGAAGCAGCAGCCTCAAGGACTTTTTCACAAACTAGTAGACATAGAAAAGGAATCGTGTCAGTTATGATCTGGCCTGTTAATAATATCACTAAGAAGATTAACTGTAGAAGAGAAAATAACATAATCTAACCAGATTAGTGATTAGAGACCTCGAAAACGATAATTAGGATTGAAATGTTGTTTGCTGCTCTCAATAACAAATCTCAAAACATCCAGTAAAGTCGTTTTATCATGTTGAGGAAAACTTTCTGAAGCAATTTCCAATTTGACCAAAAAAGCATCTTCACCCCATTCTGCTTCACTGTCAAGCCTACGGGCAGCTGAAGCAATGCATTCAGCAAGACCCATCAACCCAGCTCTACAGAAAGATTGCTGCTTGGCAACTGATGCTAAATTGTTCAAAAATGCAATTCGTTTCCTGTAACCATAAGGAATGGATAGGATATATCAACCACTTAGCTCCAACAATAACTTTTCGATAAACAGAGTTCTAACAAGTTCCTCTAATTTTTCTTTTTCCTTTTCTCTTTTTTTTTTTTTTTTTTGTTGGCAGGAGTGGTGTTTGAGATGTCTGAATCATTTGGTGGGCCTCTTATTTAAGACTAATCAAAGTAGCTTTTGTACAATGAAAAGTCATTTTTGAAGTCCCTTCCAAGAAAAGCAGTACCTTGGGGATCATGGTCAATACACTCCTATTCCTGGGCATGTGGCAAAATAGAAGTAGGCATGGTTTGCTACCTAGTTCATGGTACATAGCGTCATGCATTCTTGGGTCATTTAGATGTAATGTAAAAGTACCACACACAGACAGTTTTGCAATCCTGCTCTTAAAATAGAAAATTAAATTCTTTCTTGAAAGGGGTGATGTTTGTGATATCCAACTACCTTATTTCAGATACTTATTTTAGTTTTTGAAATTTAAAAAAGAAAAAGTCAAATGACAAGTTCAAATAAACCCTTCCATTTTTCCTGGAATTTCCAGACCATATTAAATAGTTGATAATTCTAACAATCTATTACTTTAAAAAGGAAAATAATACATGATGGTGTCCCTGTCATTCTAGTTTCCAGGAGCTTTTGGAAAAGACTAGGTGGTTTAATTTCCTATTGGCAGTCTAGTGATTGGAGCCTTGAATTAGTGAGAGTCTCACCATTCCTGGAAACTGAAAACGTAATAATGTGGCTATCTGGCCTAATAGACTCTTAACTTCTTTAAGAACTTATTGAAGAAGTTATATTCTGTCTAGAATGCGTAAGAGAACTTAGGTGTGGCTTGTAGTCTCTATCGACTGAATGAAAATATGATAACTGTGAGAGAAAATATGAGAAGGTAAACCTCTCTTATCTATAAAAATAATTTTTTAAATGATGCATTCATATCAGCATAGTAAGGTTTTATTTGCAGATTTCTAGTAAGAAATCATTCTAGCGGCACTAAGCTAGTACTTTTTATCCAAATTATATTTTATCAAGCACATGATAATGTACCTATCATTCAGACAACTTGTATATTGTTGTAAAAACAGGGATGCGCCTTCAATTGTCCTTGATGAATAGATTCCTTTCACACCTGTCAGAAGGAGAGAAAAAAAAAAAAGCCAACTTATTTTTTTTTTTTTGATAGGTACATTCCTCGTCGATGCCGGCGTCGCCCGGAAAAAAGCCAACTTATTGTAACATGATAATCAAAGTATTCTTTGCACATAAGGTGATGCAAACATGTAGAAATTGAGAAAAGGAGCAGTTGTTTTCTCCGTATTGCCCTCACCAAATCCATTCTAGTGGCAGCTGGTAGGGACACCTCTCTAGAGACTAGAATAGGGACACTTCATTGATGGTATATTTATAGAAGGATACTTTTTTTTTTTTTTTTGATAAGTAAGAATGGTATCTATATGAAAGTCTACTCTATGTAACACCCCCCCCCCTCCCCACAAACTAGAACATATGCAACAACAACGACCAAGCCTTTGTGGGATCGGCTATGGACTCTTAACAGACTAGTCAAGGTCGACCACACGTATTCTTTTCTAGAAAAGCATTTACAAAATATGATAAAGAAAATTCTGATAGTGGCAGCTGGTAGGGACAGTGGTCTTATTAAGGGTTTTCATGTGGGACCTATTAGTTCTACTGGTATTCGTATTTCTCATCTTTTATTTGCTGATGACACCATTCTTTTCTGTGATGCTTCTAGCGAGCAGTTGCTATCCATTAGGCTGGTTTTGACTTGTTTTCAAGCTTTTACTGGTTTGAAGGTGAATGTGGGGAAAAGCAAAATTGTCCCTATTGGGGAGGTGAGCAACATTCACAATTTGGTTAACATTCTTCATTGCAGGGTGGGCAGTTTGCCTATGATTTATTTGGGAGTGCCATTGGGTACCTCGTATAAGACAACCTCTATTTGGAATCCGATCCTAGAAAAGATGGAGAAGAAGTTGTTAGGTTGGAAGTGGCTTTATTTGTCAAAAGGTGGCAGACTCACTTTGTTGAAAAATACATTGTCAAGCTTTCCGACTTATTATCTTTCCCTTTTTACTGCTCCTAAAGCTGTGGCAATGAGATTGGAACGTATTCAGAGAGATTTTTTGTGGGGTTCTTCAGCTGAGTGTTTCAAATAACCTTTGGTGGCTTGGGAAAAAGTTTGCTTACCTTGTGAGCTAGGTGGGCTGGGAATTTGAAATTTGGTGTCGTTTAATCAGGCTCTATTAGGAAAATGGCTTTGGAGATATGGACATGAAACTACTCATCTATGGCAGAGGATTATAGCCACGAAATGTGGGAAGGGGAAAGGAGGTTAGAGCACTAGAGTTTGTAGAAGGGCTTATGGTTTTGGTTTATGGCAAAGTATTAGTGACGGGTGGGAAAGTTTTTCTAGATATTTGTCTTTTCTGGTGGGGGATAGTTCTCGTATTCTCTTTTGGCATGATAAGTGGACTAGGGATAATTCTCTCAAATCTCTTTATCCTCAGTTATTTGTGTTTTCAACCAATAAGGAAGCTTGTATTTCAGAAATGTTAAGTCCTCCAGTTGGTGATAATGATAAAGCTAGGTTGCACCGACACAGCATTTTTGCCGACGTACCGGTGTCCGACACGTGTCGGACACGGGTACCGGTACGACTCGCCGGACTCCAGTGTCCGAGCGGTATCTTTTTTTTTTTTTTTTTTTCGCTTCTCCGACAGAGCGCCGACACGGCCCTAACGCGGTGGACACGCCAGCAGTGGGGAAAAAAAAAAAAAAAAAAAACAAAAACCCACACAGCCCAGAAGAGAGAAGTGAAAAATCTCAAATCAAAAACCCACACAGCCCAACTGTTGATTTCTCGCTGCCCTCTGTCCCTCGCCGGAGCTACATCAGGCCGATCGGCTAATCGGCGAGCTCCCTCTGTTCCTTCCGATCTCTCTCTCTCTCGATGTGGACAGATCCGAGCTTCTCTTCTCTCTCTCTGTTTCGCGATTTTTTTTTTCCTCTGCTTAGACCTTTCACTTGGTGTACTGTGGCGTGTTATATTTATAACACCCAAACCTTTTTTTTTTTTTAAATCCCCCTCACTGTGTTATCCCCCTCACTGTGTTATACTTGACTGTGTGTGTGTGTGTGTGTGTGTGTGTATATATATATATTTTTTTTTCCTTCTTTACTCAACCTTATCTTATAAATTATAATGTTTATTATGAATTTTGTGATTTTTGTTTTTGTGTGTCCTGCTTATTTCATTTTATGTTTTTAGTTTGATATTGAATGTAGTCTATTTAAACTTTTGGTTTGTACTCTAAACATTTTATGTGTATTATTGTACTACTTTGGGTGTTAGTTTACTTATCTGTAATTAGTACATAATTTAAATTCTAGATATAAACGTATTTTATGTCTAAAAATATTAAAAAATATGTCTAAATATAAAATTTAATTAATTATTTAATTGTCATGTCCACGCCATGTCGTGTCCTTATTTTTTAAAAATTGCCGTATCGCCATATCCGTATCCGTGTCGTGTCCATGTCCGTGTTCGTACATCATAGTAATAAAGTATGGAGTTTAAGATTTTATAGGGAATTTAATGATTGGAAGTTGGCAGCTTCCTATTCCCTTCTTCACTTCATTCAAACTCGAATTCCTAGGGGTGGAGGTGGTGACAAACTTTCTTGGTGTCTTAATGGAAGTGGGAAGTTTGATGTTCGGTCTTTTTATCATAAAATTCGAAATGTAACTCTTCCTGCTTTCCCTTGGAAAGGCATTTGGAAAGTAAATGTTATAAAAGGGTAGCATTCTTTGCGTGGACAGTAGCTCATGGTCAAATCCTTACTTTGGATAATTTTATGCTCCGAGGCCAAACTTTGGCAAATCATTGTTGTATGTGTTGCTTTGGATAATTTTAGGTTCCATTATAGACTTATTTTTTGTTGGTACCAATGGCTTGGGAAACATAATTCCAATATGACTTATTTGGAATCATGTTCCGGGTTGTTTAATGTGGAATATTTGAATTGAACGGAATCGGCGTTCTTTTGAGGATATGGCGAAATCATTGGAACAGTTGCTAGATTTATGCAGACGGACCCTCTTTGATTGGTCTCAGTGGTGGGGCCTTTCGGATTGTTCTACTATCATAGATTTTCTTTTCTCTTAGAATAGCTTAATGCCTATTTGTTGTTCTTATCTCTTTTTTCTACTTGTTCACTATCATGAATCTTGTATATTTTTCATGCTTTTTCTTATTCAATAAAACTTTTTCTTACCTATCAAAAAGAAAAAGGGACACCTCACCAACGGTATATTTCTAGAAGGATACAATTCTCTCTCTTTCTAACACACACCCTCAAGTTGGAGCATACCACAACAACCAAGCCTTAGTCTCAATATATTTGGGATCAACTATAGATTCTTAACAGGAACGTGTACCTTTTTTGAAGATCAACACGAAGTAAATTGGAGTTAGTAGATGATGGAGGATTAGCAGATTGTGAGGATGATGGAAGGGGGCAGGGGCACTAGAGTTGTTGGTTGTAGATATCTAGTGTATACTTGTTATGGGCCTGGGGCATTTAGCGTCAACAACTTTGTGAAAGGTATAGGAAAGGTGAGGAAAATAAGGAACTCAGAGTTGAAAAAGAGATAAAAGATGTAGAAGACTCATACTGATATTCCTCAAGAAACTATGCTTCAAACTATTCCCTTATAATTATAGATTAAATTTGCATCATTAATACCAAATGACTGAAAGTTGCTTCATAAATACCATAAGATTTTGCAAGAAACAGGACAATAACGGAATATGCAGAAAGTAAGCATTATTAAAATTATTCTAAAACAAGTTATTTTTCGGAAAGATGGCAAATAGAAATCTTCTTCTTCTTTTTTTGTCTAAGTTTCACTAAGGGAAAGCAAAGCATGTTCGGTAACAACATCAAAGCAAATGGGATGAAAAAGACATCACTAAAGTCCCCAGTCTTCACCAGATATCTAGTAGTTCAATATAAAAGTACACAACTAAAAAACCAGCTAATCACTCCTAAAATATTAAGCATGCAAAATATAATAGACTAAAAATAATAATAAAAAGCAGAACTGAGTGAGATTACTAATACAAATAAGTAACATACATACATACACATGCGCGCGTGCGCGTGCGCGCACACACACATATATAAGAACTTAAACTCGATGAATCTATAAGAGACTAGAGGTAGAACCATTTGTGGATGAAATATGCCAAATGAGCTCTCGCTCAAATGGCACTTCCTCCAATCAACAAAAGGATGAGTTAGTTAGTTCAAAACCCACCAATGACACTTCCTCCAATCAACAAATGGGTGAGGTAGTCAGTTCAAAACCCACCGCGTGCAATTGTAAGTTTCCAATATACATATATATTTGGCTACATAAGATAATAAAGATGGTTTTCATCCACATGAATGAAGGACCAACAATCACAGTAATGAAAAAGGTTGATGTAAATTATTTAAATAGGGCATGGACTAAGGAAGAAAAGAAAAACCATGAAATGATATATGTATTCAACATTGTTGTCTAGGCCAGATCATTGTACAGGGAAGAGAGTACAGAAGAGTGTCCATTAAATGATTAAATGAGGTCAATATTCTTTAAAAATAATGAATTTTTTTAATAAATTAAATAAAAAAGGGAAATTTCTGATATAGACAAATGAAACTTGTATAGGAAATTGTTTAAAAGCTGAAGGTTCTAATCACTGCCACATTAAAAGTTAATACTATTTGGACATTACAATATTTTCTAATGGTCTTGCAGGTGAAGACTTAAGTTAAAAGAAAATTTTGTATTATCTACACTTCTGATGCACCAGCTCATGCTGGAGTACCCCATAAGATACCAAAGAAAAGATAGAATATCAAGGCACCATAACACTTAGCATGGAAATGGTTATCAGTCATCATCTATGGAAATGTTAGACCTTCACAGCCATGATGCCAAGTCCGGTGCTGCGTCATGCTCATAGCATCAAGTACAGTGTACATAATAACAAATTTAATAAATTACTCCAACCTTCTACTACAAGCCCATTCTTTTTATCAATAACTTCCTAAAATTATCACAAGAAATTTCCAATAATAGAATACAATAGTATCAAATATTGTAGAACAGTGAAGTTAGTCTAGTGAACAATCAAATTGAGAACAAACCAAAATCTTTGTGGTGCACAGGGTCATTCAACCCTTGCATGAATGGACCAAGGACAAAGGTTTCAGGCACTGATTTTGCATAGTTTCCATAACTTTTCCACTCAATTCCCAAAAATGACTGCATAATCAAGCACCTCACTGCATTACATATAAAATAAATGGGGGAAAATGCATTATGTCAGCAATATCCAGTGAAAAGCTATAATACAAGGTTACAGTAAACTAACTACAGCAATGTAAACTAATTAATAAATAATTATAATAAGAAGTCACTGGTACCTTGAGGATTATCGTGACAAAATCCCCGTTCCCAAAGAATTGACAGCCAATTAAATATTTCACTTGAAGTTTGAATCTGGTTTTGATGAACTCCTCCATTGACAAGGCTAGCAAAATTAACATGTGATATAGAGAATTGTAGCAACAATGATACCTGCAAGGAACCAATAGTTTAAAGCAAAAAAGGAAGAATAAAATTGAGGACATATCAAAATTTGTATGCCGCAATAATAACCATCCAAGGAGATCCTTACATGATGGAGAAAATTGGTGGAAAGGAGGGCTGTTTTAGAAAGCTAAGCTGCTTAAAGAAAATATAGAACAAACTAGCTCTTCAAGAGACACTTTTTTTTTTTTTTTTTTGATAGGTAATCAGGAAAATATTACTAAAGAAAATAGTAAGGAAAAATACAAGTTGTTCATGATGATGAGCAACAAGAAAAGGATAAGACAAATTACAAAAAAAGAGGGAACTTACGAAACTAATCTAAAGGAAAGCATAAACTTAGAGAGAGAGGAACAATCAGTAAAACCCCCACAGCAAGACCACTCAAAAAGACTGATGGCATAAAACCTTTAACTCTTCCAACGTCTTCTCAATGTCCTCAAAGGAACGACAATTTCATTCCAACCAAGTAATCCACATCTAGCAACTTGGAATCAAATTCCAAATATTCAAAGTATGATTTCCAAGCCATTGATGCAAAGAAAATAATAATTCTGCCACCAATCTTGGCATAACCCAATGAAGACCGAAGGTCAGAAGCGTAAAAGTCCATAAGGTATATGTAACAAGACAATGAAGAATGAGGTGGTCCACCGACTCCCCATCACATCGATACATACAACACTGATTTGCCAAAGAGTGACCCCTAAGCATGAGGTTATCTAAAGTAAGAATCCAACCATGAGCAGTTGTTCACAAAAAGAAAGCCACTCGCTTAGGCATCTTTGGTTTCCATACCCCCTTCCAAGAAAATAGAATTCTGAGCACCCCGAATCATATGGTAAAAAGAGTGTCAAACTTACCATCTCCTTTAAGACGCCAACAAAGAGTATCACTCCTTTCACCCCCAGGAATATGAGATTGGATAAGCTCAAGAAGAGAATAAGATGCAACTAGCTCCCTGTTGTGAAAATCTCTATAAAACCTTAAATTCCAAACTCTATCAATACCCCGCTCCGAAAGCCACAAAACCTCAAAAATACAAGCATCCTTATCAACTGAACACACGTAAAGCTCAGGATAGAGAACTTTAAGGGTATTGTCCCCAATCCACCTACATTGCCAAAAGCGGATATGAGTACCTTCACCCACTACAAAAGATAAGTGTTTAGAAAAGCTCTCCCACCCTTCATAAATGCTTCACCAAAGACCACGTCCACGAGCCCTCCTGCATACTTTAGTACTCCACCCCCCTTGTCCCTCACCATATTTTGTGGAAATAACCCTCTGCTAGAGATGGGTAACTTCATGACCATAACTCCATAGCCATTTTCCTAATAAAGCTTGATTAAAAGACACCACACTTCTTTTATCTTCCACAATGCATGATTACATCAAGGGTGGTCCTCAAGCCACCAATTGATGGCTTTGTGCGTTGTAGTTGATTGGTCGTGTAGATTTCACATGATGTAGTTATTAGGGTTTGATCAGCATTTTGGTAAAAGGGTAGTTGCCAGCATGTGGGGATTATATTTGTGCATTTTGACTTGTGGTGGGCCAGTGCAAGATTGCCAAGATGGGTCAGGTTCTACAGCGACACTCTTGGCAACCAACACCAATGGAAGTCTTCATTATTGTCGTTCTCATAGCCAAGGCAAGCTTCGCAATGACCGACTTTAAACTAAATTCCAAATATGAGGGAGGAGAGAAAAAAGAAAGGAAATAATAAAAGAAGAAGGGAGAGACAATAGAAAAGTCAATTTTTATTTAAAAAGAATTAATTTGTTGAAATGCCATCACATGATAGCATTTTTCATTGCTTAACCAATAGAAGTGCGACAGGACCAATTTGATCATTACCATCATGTTAGGGGCTTCAAATTTCAAATTTAAGGAATAGGGGGGTCAATTTGATTTTGATCCAAAGTACAAGGATTTTTTTTGCATATTTCCTTTTGTTTATAACTAGGAACAACTGTGTTAATCAAAAATAATTGTACAATGATTCAGGACAGTAGTTTAAATATAAAATCTATATATTAACTACCCTTTATGAAAAAAAATCCAGCAATATAATGAATCCATAAAATCTCAAACCTTAGAGAATCTACAGTCATCTAAGGATATCCAAGATAAAGAACTAGCAAACCCAGACTCTATTCTCTCCACAGAGAATTCATGCCCCTTAAACATTCTTCTATTTCTTTCCCTCCAAATGTTCCACATGACGCATGAAGGAACTACATTTGACACCCAGTTATTAAATGAGATTGGTTTCTCCTCCAACATCGAAGTATATCATACACCGTTTTTGGCATCACCATCTACTCCCAAAACCATAAAAACATAAGTCCACCACTCCATAGCTATGAATAGTAAGTGATCCACATTTCTCCCTATTATTTTTGCACATGCAACACTGGTCTATAATCACCCTCTTCATTTCTAGAAGATTATCTTACCACTAGTTTTCTCCCACACATTGCAATTGAAACAAAAGCAAAAGGACCTTATGAGCTTTCACTATCCAAATGGCTTTCTAAATAAAATCCACTCTAATATTCCATCTAAAAGCCTTATTAGATGAAGTGATGAACGACCAGAGAAGAAAACAAATCTATCTATTGTACCATGTATCTTAGCTAATTATAACAGCTCAAAAAAGGCATTAATTGACTCCAACTCCTAGCGGTGAGCAAATCTTGAAAAAAATTAGACTTCAGTACACCGCTATCTCTAATCTTGATGTAATCATGAACTTTAACATGTTTATCCACCTCTAACCAGAATATTACAAGTTATAAAGACACCAATGCTTCATTAGCACCTAAGAAGCACAGCATGAACATAACATGATACATGATACGACGACACAACAAATCTAGAAAAACTATATTTTGGACAAAGCTTTCCTCCAAACTAATTTGGAATAATCTCTTTCAACTCATTATGTGGCAATTCAAAAGGCCATCCACATGTATTAACAAGTCACATGACTCATTATAAAAATCATGTGACTAAAGGTTCTAGTGGATGATCCTCTTAACCGCAACGCAGTGGGATGAAGGAAATTTCCTCCAAACTAATTTGGAGGTAATCATTTTCCATATATCTTTTAGGCATAATTTATATTTATTTTAGGTTTTATAAATAACTAACAATCCATCAAAAACTTTGAAAAAATATCTAAAATTAACGTAAATACAATAATAAATGTTTAAAAGCAATAATATACTAAAAAAACCAAGAAAATAAATTAAAAAAAGCTAATGTCTGCTTCGTTTTAACCCACTGTAAAGAGAACCCACGCCACTAGCCATTAACCAAATATTAATATACAAAACCCATCCCACCCTGCCAGCATGTGGGTTAGATTGAGAACAACAAGAAGCGTCAAGGAAGATCAACGAGGGTGAAAAGCAAAGGCAAAAAAGCAAAAAAAACAAATGAAATAAGAAGAGAGCAAGCAGTAAATGAGAGAGGGAGAATTAAGATCCAGGGGTACAATCAAGGCAGAAACAGCACTATTCACTTTATTTTTATTTTTCAACTTTGATGTTGCTGTGTTGCAACTGTGTCGCACCATGCCAGAAATAAATAAAAAATTTTATTTTTGTTCCCCCAACACCCTGCAAACACACAAGCAGCCATGTCCCAGCCATGTCAGTGTCTAACGCATGTCTGCCACAAACACACTGGGCTTTTAGGCATGCCCATGCTTACTGGGTAAACACATAATACATCATACAAAAGCTCACTATTCTCCGATCATCAACTTATAATTTGATATAACTTAAGAAAGAATCCCATCCTATTCTGAATGCCTTCCAAACTCCCATCCCATTTGCTGATCTCACTAAATTCGAAGTCCAACCCCCTCCGTACTCCCCATATTTAACTACCACCAACCTCCCATATTTCAATTATAATGCTTAGTTAAAAGTATCATTTTTCTAATACCCAATCCTCCTATGCTCATAGGTTATTATCCTCCAATCTACCATGTCAATCCTTTTATCCTACCCCATTCCCCCTATAATTATGCACATTGTAGTTTCTCCAATCTATTAGCACACTTACCAGCATGGTGAAAAGGGATGAGTGGTAGATAGCTATTCCTTTACATGCATGGGTCCTATGATGCGTATAATTGGATCTCAGGCTTTCTACCCCTTTTTTGTCCCTTGGAGATCTCCTTTTGTTATATGCTTCTTTCTTTAAATATATTCTTCATATTGTACTCAAAAAGAAATATAAAGTGATTTCAAAAAAGAATTCAGAATTCCTATAGCAAGATTGTAATTATAATTTTGTTTGTTAAAAATTATTATAAAATTTTTTTTTTTAAAAAAAAAAAAAAAAACCCTACATGGCTTCAGAAGCAAATGAATCCTCATATAGCCACTTCACACAGCCATTAAGTAATAATGGCTCATTCAAACACCAAATTTAGGATTCAGTACTGAAATCAAGAATAAAATAAACACAATGCCACACCTGATGATTCCAAGCTGCTTCAACTAAGTGAGTACCATACTCTTCAAGCATCTCATATAGAAGTATGAATGCCTCCCATTGTTGGTGGCTGTTCAAATGGAGATCATCTGAGTTGCAGATTTTCCCTACACCCATTGACTTCGCTTCCTTGTCAGCCCACTGTTCCCTCTTTGTCATACCTCGAGGTATTGACTCTCTCTCACACAATTTTATCTCTGAAACACCAGAAGAGGATGGGCTTCCTCCATCTATGTGTAGTGCATTTTTCAATATTTGTAAGGATTGCTTCCTCACCAAGCCCTCCTTATCAACCTGACAAGCCCCACCAAAAAAAAGGTACCAAATGTATAAAATAAGAATTAGAATGATTTAGAAGTTTGATGTTCAGTTGAAAATCAGTGTGGTCTAACAATCGTAGAAAATAAAGCTCAAGTACCAATCCTCTTTTAATCTCATCCCAAAATTCCTTTTCAGCTCTTATGTCAAATTCTTCAGCAACTTCACATTCTTCTGTACAAGGGAAAAAAGACAAATACAGAGAGAGTACATTATATGCATCTCTTCTCTCTAGAGGTCCAAGAGAAAACAGTGCTCTGCAGCAATTCCAAATTTTCATAAGGAAAGACTTCCTGTAAGAAAATCAACGACGTCCATTATAGAAAGCTAAATCAATAAGATAGTACGCATATGAAATCAGGACACCAAGATGTAAGACTCACATATTTAGAAAAAGTTGTAGGTTTTCACCTGGAAAGTGTACATGTTTGCCCATGAATTGAGATGTCAAAAGAGCGATGGAAAACTAATGCTTTGAAAATAACTGGGAGAAAAAATCCAATCATGCAGGAACGATGTTCCAAACTTTGTAGAAGCAGTGTTTCAGTCACATTACAAAGATCCCATATCAAATTACCCACAAACTTTTCAGCATAACACCCATTTGCCACCATCAATTCTGAGGTTGGAGTTGCTTGCAGGCTTTGAAGGGCCGCATCCAGCATAAAGTTTAGTATATGACATGATATTGATAATGGAAAGGATCCACCTGATGATAGCATTTGTTCTTTTACCATTCCCAAATCATTTACCTGTTCAGTTAAACCCTGGAAAACTGAGCATTCCAAGACATCTGACTCTTTTCTTTGAAGCACACCCACAGAAAGACCAACACATCTTAAAGAAAACGGCACCAAGGTAACTTCCACAACAACCCAGGAATTAGTCTCAACCACAACATCAACGAACAATTCAGCAATCTGAATATAAAATCACATGAAGCCAAGAATGATCACATCAAAGAAAAGTTAGGGGCAGGTAAACCATCTAAGAGCCCAGTAAACATGACAGCACCCTGCATAGACATTCTACCTGGTTTCGCATTTCACGATCAGATGCATGTACCATCCTCAACAAAGGAATAAAACTTCTCCATATAAATGATTGCAAAGCATTACTATTATTGGCCCCTGCAATAGAAATTTACTCAACTTTTAAATGTTTATTTTATTTACATAGGTAAATATAACTCATCCACCCATACAAGTTTAAGCCCTCCACCTCCTAGGCTCCTACATATTGGGGAAAGAGATGTCACTTGGTTCGAAGACCACTGGCTTAAATGCATAGTATGTATAACCCCACAGATTACTAAGACAGTTGAAAACCAAAATTGTAAGAGCACATACAGCTCAAAAGTCAAAAGTGCCAATGAGCTTTAGCTCAAATGGGAAGTTGAGGTCATGGGTTAAAACCAATGGTGAGTATGTAACTTACCAATTATATATGCATGTGTGTGTGTTATAAGAAATGCTTCAATTGAACTTCATTTTACTTGGACCTCTTTTTGATTAGTCAGAGAACATTGAGAACGTTAATTATTCTTCCTGAGTTCCTTGATTTCCATAACTTAAGGCTTTATATTGTGTAGCTCTTTTATACTTCCCACCTATTTGGGATTCACCCTTTTTAATTTCAAGAAAATTTTAAAATTTACTGCGAAATTAAGTAATGAGATTTTATTAGAATGGAGACACCTCATGTACACCGGATGTACATGAGATTCTCCTACAGAATTACATATAATAGGCTCAAAAGATGATAAATTAGTACAGATCAAGATTACATGACAGGACATGCTAACCTGATCAAAGAAAAGACATAGGAAGAAAGTATATTTATGGAAGTTATAAGTGAAAATTTAATAAATTTTCCATGTAATGTCATGGTGACCAAACAGAACATAAACGACTCCATGTAAAAGGTAGTAACTGCAACCTAACAGAGTATGAAAGTACAAGGAAATGCGCTAACGTTTTCAAATAAAAGATTTCCAAGCTTGTACTTCACATGATAACTCACCAAATTTCTTTAGAAGGTGACAAAGTGCTCCCACCAATGATGTAAGATAGTTACATCGATCAGAACCCAACTTCTCATCCTCCTTTATTACGTCCTATCCACAACAGTCAAACCCAACTAAACGTCAACCGAAATTCAATCACCCTGTTTTTAATTCCTTAGAAGAAAAAAAAATGTGCAGAAAATAAAAGAAATTTCCACTTTTGCTTCTCACACTTTAATGTCATTCCCTCATTTTCTAATAACGAAAAGATTCAAATATACAATTATACCAAACACCATTAGAAAAAGAACATATAAACAACTCAAAATGCCTACATAAAACCCAGGTGGCAAACACGTTTACTTAGTGATTCAAAGAAAACCCATCACCCCCATTAAGCTTTAAACCCTTTTCTTTCATTTACTTTGCAGAATATATCATTATTACTCTATTCTTAACCCAGTACACTTCGAAATGCAAATACTTATCTTACTGTGATTGCATTTTCTCAGCAACCAAACACAGAACTAGAGGGTTTTACGAACTGGGTATTTGATGAAATTGGTGATACCTTAATGAGATTAGGGAAAGCGTCGAGAAGCGACGCATAGAGAGACGGCGGAGATAAGCCCGTGGAAGCCAATATGCAATCCAACATCGCTGGAATAGCCGCCGGAGGCACTTGGCCGAAGCTCGTGGACAGTGAAGCGATTACAGGGTCCATGGAGTCGCTCTCTGTTGTAGACATATCCGTGTACAGAGTCTCTGAGAAGAAACGGTGTAATTCAATTCAAACGGTGTTGAAAAAGAAAAACCCTAAAACCCTAGTGTAGGGTTTTTCTTTCTCTTCCCTGCTCTTTTCTTTTGGTTCCCTACAGTGGGTTTTGCATTTGCACCGGCTAAACTTTATGACATATTTTTGGGCGGTCAAATACCACATATTTTCGAATTTATAAATTTTTCAGTAATATATATCCATTCGCTTTTGAGCATGTGCTCGGCAAAAATAGAAAATTAATATTATTTTTTTAATATTATAATTAGTAATTATTGTTTACAAATTATATTTTTGACTAGCTCTATATTCGATTTTGGGGGTCAAAATCGAGTTTCAAAGACTTGATTTCTATAGTCTGATATGGCGTTTTGTCCACGTGACGTCTACCTAGAAATCGAACCTAAGAGACTCAATTTATAAATCAAAAAATTTTTTAACCCTTCATTTGTTTTAAGCCTCCACTCTCTCTCTCTCTCTCTCTCTCTCTCTCTCGTTTTCTCTCTTTCGGTGAAGCCTCCATGGTCGATCGGCCTCCATGACTCGATTTATAAGCCTTTTACAAAGCAAGTACAACATTTTACACCTTCTCATCTCATCACATCACTATCAGAGAAGAAAGAGAGAAAAAAACATAAATAGTATCAAGTCGGCGGGGGTGGCTTCAACCAGCTTTAGCTCGGCATTGGTGGTCATCGGTGCTCGTAGCTAGCCGTGGGCCGGGTTCAGATCGCCATGGGTCACCCACTTTGCTCCGTCGCCACAGCCTCTACATCTCTTTGATTTTGCCACTATTGCTTCGTCTTCCTCTTCTGGAGTAGGCCTTGTGTCGTTGATGGTTATGGGTGATTTTTTTTTTCTCTATCCTTCTTCTATGGTGGCGGATCTGGTCTGTTTGGGTTTGTGGGTATGGATTTGGTGGTGGTGGTGGTGGTGGTGGTGGTGGTGGTGTTGGATTTTAGGTGGTGGTGGGTGGCTGCTATGCTGTGGGTGATTTTATTTATTTTTCTCTATCTTTCTTCTCTGACGAGAAGGTGTATAAGGGGTTTTTCAAACTTTATAAATCGAGTCTTAGAGACTCGATTTCCAGATAGACACCACATAAGCCAAACACCACATCAGACTATAAAAATTGAGTCCTTGAAAAACTCGATTTTGGCCCCTAAAATCGAGCATCTTATACTCGAGATGCTAGTAAAAAACATAGTTTGTAAACAGTAACTACTAATTATAATGTTTAAAAAATAGTATTAATTTCCTATTTTTGCCCATGTGCTCATGTTCATGTTTATAGACTCTTCTATTTTTCTTTAACTAAAAATTAATAATTTGCATCTATTATACTCCTTTAAAAGTATATATTTTTTATTTTTCAAACAAATAAAAATGATAAACTTTTTTTTTTTTATTAAAAGGATGATGCATTAACAAAACTTTTATTTGGCAATGTGCTCATAGCAGTATAGGGGTGAAGGGCTGTTTAGTGAGAAGGGGTATGGGGGAAGATGATTGTTGGCCCATCTGTCAAGTGGAGTCTAAAACTATTTTGCATGCTCTCAGGGATTGTACAAGGATCAAGCCTGTGTGAATTCCGCTGGGGATAGGGATTCAAAATCGAGAATTCTGGAGGAATAATATCCGCGAGTGGTTGAGGTCCAATGAGAAGGACAACAGCATCCGAGGGGGCTTTCAATGAAGGATTCTTTTTTCCTTTTGTTGTGTGGAGTATTTGGAAGAGTAGAAATCAGAGTGTATTCAATGGGAAGAGCCAAAACCAGAGGTTAGCTACTTTCATTCGTGCTTAAGCTTTTGAGTTTCTGTGTTGTATAGCTTCGCCTAGACAATCTGTTTGCGATGTAATTAAGTGGATTCATTGGGGAACTTTAGAAATAATTAGTAGCTGTAATTTTTTTTTTTAAGTAAAAGGACAAAAAATTATATATTTTATGAATTCGCATTTTGAATTCAAAATGAAATTTGTTATTTAACATTTATGATCCCGTTTCTAAATATATTTACTCTTCATTAATGAGTATATTTTTAAACCACAGAAAGGTCTAGTTGAAGAAATGAATCATCTTATATATAGTATAAATATAAGTAGATTTCCCTATTTCAATTGGATTTTTATGTGATTTAAAAAATACCCCTCATTAATGAAGGGTAACTTAATTTAGAAATAAGGTTATAAATGTCAAATAACAAATTTTATTTTGAATTAAAAAACAATACTCTTAAATTTTAGGATTTTTTTTTCCTTCACGTTAATAAAAAAAAATTACAATTAGTGTTTATTTATAAAGTTTATCCTTTTTATTAGTTTGAAAAATAAATAAAAAATTATTTTTAAATTATAATAGATGCAAATAATTATGTATTAACCTTTACTCAAAAAAATAGAAGAGTCTCTGAGCACAAGAGTGAGCGCGTGCTCAGAAGCTAGTGTATATATATATATATAGCACATTTTTTAATTTCAAAATTTTTAGCAAAATATCATTATTTGCAAACTCTATAGTAAAATAGCACCATTTTATAACTTGATTTTGTAAAAATTGAGTTCCACATTTTCATTGATATTGAGTTCCATGCGAAAAAACATGCTTTCAAATGTGCCTTTTTTAATTAAAAAATGTCACGGGGAACTTGATATTTATAAAATCAAGTTACACGTAATTTTCTTTTGGAACTCAAAATATATTTGAAACAGGGTTCTACATAGAAAATCGAGTTCCAAAAATATGGTATTTTTGCTGGAAAATTTTAGAACATCTTAACCCATATTTTTGTTGTAGAAACCAAACGGTTTGGAGCTTCTTACGTGTTTAACAATGTCTTGGAAATCACCAAGTGCAATTTTAGTTCAAAACATTGAGTGTGTGATTTTGTGCACAATGGACATTTTCCCTTACGTGAATAAAAGTATTCATGTGTAATATTCAATTTTTAATGTTATGACTTAATGTATAATAGACATTTCCCCTTACATGAATAAAACTATTTTACGTTTATTTTTTAGCCTATAACTTAGTACTTAGTAGTCAATTACCGAACTACGCACAAAAACATAATATACAATATAAATTTTTTTCAAATATTTTTTAATATTTTTTTTAGATACAATAAATTCAATAATTCTAATAGTTTTTTTGAGAGAATAATTATAATAGTTATTAATAATATACTACACAATATACTATATTATATACTATTAATAGATAGGAAAAGTTAGTTATCACTTTTTTCTACTTCCTAATGTAGTCACAATATTTTATCCCATCATCTTCTTAATATATATATATATATATATATATATATATATAATCCCATCATATAATAGGTATTTATCATGTGTGTGTTTATATATGAAATTATACATTCAAAGTACTAGACATTTATTTCTATAAAAAAAAGTACTAGACATTTATTGTGATAGTATTTTTTTATTTTTTCTTAGAGAAGGAATGATAGCATTTGTTATGAAACTTTATTATCTACTATTTAAATAAAATATAATGTGCTAATGTTCAAATCGAGGATCTAAATATAGAATAAATTTTAAATTGATTAAAAATATATTATAATACTAATATGTGAAATGCTTATGTGGCACAATATTATAAAGTTAACCAAATGTTGAACGTTTTCAATTTATTATAGATCTTGAAATTACATATTTCTTGAGTCGTGCCACTTAGAGATGTGTTATGTCTACAATATTTTCACATCAAATAACAACTCGTAACAAACATTTTTAAGGTTTCTTGAATTTATTGCTGAAATTACTTTTCTACCCCACCAATAACAACCTGTAATAACATATAACATAAGATTTGTTGTAAATATATTATGGATGTAGTATTTCTCTTAAATAATACAAAAGTGACTCTATTTTTTAGGTAATATTTTAGTGAAAATTAGAGTTGTATTTTTACTTAATTGTCTTTTTGTTTGATCTGTATTTAAACATAAGGTGTAAGAGCATTTTTGAAAAAAAAAAAGAAAAAAAAAAGGATCCCAAATAATAGAAGTCCCTTAAATAATAGTATAAATATCACCTATTCACCAAATAATTTAAGCCACCTCAACGCGCATTATCACCATAACCAAAACCCCCAAAATTCTGTTTTTTTACCTTTTTCTAAGGCTTCATCTGTTTGGAGTGAAAATAGGAGGGAAGAAAAACAAAAAGAGGAAAATAATAAAAATTTATATATATGATGTGATAAATTTTATATTATGTGAGTACAAATAAATTTATTTCTTACATATTATGTAATAAGAGTATAATAGTCAATTTATATAAATTATATTTTCCATCATTCCATTTTTCTCTCTAACCGAACAAAAGAGTTTTCCACCCTCCCACTTTTCCACCCCTCCAACCGAACACACAAGAGGGAAAACTAAAATATTTTCTATCTTCTCACTTTTCCACTCTTCTATAATTTTTTATCATTCCACTTTTTCATTCCTCCAACCGAACAGACCCTAAATGTTTCTACTAAAGAAGTCTGTTTCCCCTTCCTTTCTCCGCCTAGCCAACAACCACCATCACCATTGCACCAAGCCATCGTTTTTGTGCACGCCAGTCACATTTTTTGAGATGAAATTTATTTTATACTTATTTTGAGACATAAAACATTTTCAACTCTAAAAAGGGTATTCTTTACTGCATATTTTCAGTCAATCATACGTAAATTATTTTTTTGAGGGATCACTCATACCTAATTGACGATCTACAAAATTAAAATTTGAGGAACCTAAGGGCAATTCATTCTTATTTTAGGTATTTAAAAAAAGAAAAGAAAAGAAAAAAGCTCCATATATTGCTAGTCAGAAGCCAACTTTCTGCGCACGTGCAAAGCAGTTGAGACAGACATCCCTCACGCCCAAAACTTGTTTGGCTTCTCAACAACACATGCTACTCTAGTCAGCATTTGTCTTCTTCAGCATTTCTTCAAAGTTCATACACACACATATAAAAAACACAAAGCAAAATCAGTGGAACAAACAAGCCAGCACTGTCCTCCACACACAGTCACAATGCACACTCCTTCACATTTCCTCCTTCTCACCATTTTCAGTAAGCAACATTCTATAACCCATTTTGGTTGCTCAGAAAATCTTTATATTTGCCTTCTCAAAGGCCAAAACCCACATGGGGGATTGCTTAATCATTTTTCTTGTTCTTTATCCTTCTCAGGTTTGATCAAAGTTGCAGTGAGTGAAGAAGGAATTTGCTCTATGCCCCCTTCTATTATTAACTCTGATTCGGACTCGAAGCCTCTGTACTGGAAGGTCACCAATCCTACACTTTCTCCTTCTCATCTTCAAGGTAAGTGATTATAATTTTACCTTCTTATTATAACCTGATCTGGTTATTCGTAGAAATGGTTTGTGTTATTCTGTAGAGAAATCCAAAGCATAGAGTTTGATTGCTTTAAACTTTTTTGACTGTGTTTGGTTGCTGAGGATATAAAGCAAAAAAGGGGAGGGCGGTATAAATTTTGGGATTTGTTTCTACCTATGTATTGAAGAAGAAAAAGTAGAAAACAATGCAAAAATATGTTTCACAGGGTGCTGTTGAAGAAGGGTTTTTTTTTTTTTTTTTTTCAAAAGAACATATCAAAATATTTAACAGTTGATTTCTGTGACAACAGAAATTGAAAATGATGATTTATGAAATAATTTTTTTACTGTTTTATTTAGAAGTTACTTATAATTTTCTAAACCAAGCAAGCCTTTAACTTTAGATGTGAGATTAATAAGATGGACAACACAACTCAACCATGCGGTAGTAGCAGTTTGGTTGGGTGAGGTGAGATTTTTATTTATTAAGGTTGAGTTTCTTGAGTAGTAAAAGGTTTATCAAACATAACTTTTTGGGTTGTATGTTTAATAAGTCAAAGTGTCCTTATTTTCTCCAGTTTTAGTGAGACTGGAAAAATCATAAGAAAACATATTTGGTTAGTTCAACAATTCAAAAAACATATTTGATTAGTTGAAAATTTAAAGGTCTTCTTTAAAAATGATGAAAAGTGGTATAAAGGTGATAAATTAAAGGAAAATTTTCAGGGAATGAAAACTAAAAAATTATAATTCAGCAAAAAAAGAAGAAAACTGAAAACTTATCTAATAGCTGACCAAAGGTCAAACAAATTTTTTTTTTCCTGTTTATGCATGCATCATTTCAAGGATAATGTTTTGGAATACATCATGTGACAGCGAATCACTGCGCGACTTTCTCAATGGCAATTTTTGGATGCCATGAAACTAGTGAATAACTCTGGGAAAGTTGATACTTAGCTATCAATCAGTGCTTGCATCTTGTGCAATTATTTTGCTGTCGATATTTTCTTTTGAAGCTACAATCAGAATTTTTTAAACTTTATTTTTTTTACCTTTTTATTTTATTTTTGAATTGAAACAAATCTAAAAGGTGTTGGAGAGATCCTATAGTCATCTGAATTCTTTTTGGGTTCTTATTGCTAGACTTGCCAGGTTTCACACGCAGTGTTTATAAAAGAGATCATGCTTTAATAACACCAGAAAGCCAAGTATTCAGTCCTTTACCTGAGTGGTACTTTTGATTTTGCATTACAATTTATTATTAAAATGGTTATTTATTTTCTGCTGGTGCAGTAATTTGAATTTCTTTGACAGGACTGAAACATTGGGAGCATACTTAATTACACCGGCAATTGGCTCAAACTTCGTAATGTATCTAGCAAAAATGCAAGGTTCGATTGTAGAACTGTATTGGCAGTCAATTTCTTTGATTTCAGGTTTTGGTATGGGTCATATGGTTTTCATGCATTTTGTGGTATTTGATGGCTCTTCAGCTTAAGAGATAAATGCTTCAAGATTTTAGATTGGTTCATACTTTAATGTGTCATACTAATTGCAAATCATCATTCATCATGCACAAGTTGGCACATTCACATGTTTCATAGAGACTTGAGCTTTTTGCCAAACATCTGCATGCAAAAAAAAGGAGCAATCTAAGATTGGTGTATAGACATTGCAGTTGTTACACCATAAATTGGGAGAATTTGCTATTGAAGAAAAATGGCTGGAGTTTGTGTAATTCAACTTGGTTCCTTAGAGATAACTGACTCATTATATATACATCTTGTAAACTATAGATAACAAGCATGTAGTTGAACTCTGCAACTATTTGTTTGTTTTGGGAGGAAAATTTCCAGCTTATGATTTTTAATGACACTATAGAGATTTTTCTACACACGATCAATTGTTTTTTTTTTTTTTTTTGAGAAACCACACGATCAATTGTTGAAATGCAATGAACTGTCATGTTTTGTGTCTAGTCTTGTTAAATCCTTACCCTTTAGTGTCAGATGGAAAATGTTCGTGTTAATATATATTATTTGTTATACTTCTATTCAAGATTTATTTTATTGGTTCAATATTTAAATTCCAATTTAATTAAGAGTCTTATAGTTTTAAAGGTCCAATTATAAGAATTATAGGGTTAAAACAGTATTTAATATGGATTTTTATTTTACAAATTATGGCCACTTTTGTATTCAGGGTTAGAAATATAGTTTCTGCAACTCTTGCATTAAGGGTTTGGTATTTTAGTCGAGTCTAGAATTATCTTATATTTCCTTTGAGCCCAAGTTAGTCTTTATTACCTATTAGGTTTTTAGTTTGGTAGTCTGATGAGGAGTTTGTTTACTAGTCAAAATAGGAGTCCTAGTTCTATTAGAAAAAGCAAGATCTAGAGACTATATAAATTGTTCTCAAACAAGGAGTTGATTAATACAAATATTAACTGTTTTGAGTACAGAGACATGTTGGCCTTATTGTTCTTTTTTCTCTTACTGTTCATGTGAAATATTCACAGATTGTGGGTAGATTTGATTTCAGTTTTTCTTCACCTCTTTGCAATCCTCAATCAAACCTATTCCGTTCTCTATTTAAAGTCTTAGTCATTCTTGAACCCAAGCTCTTCTTTCTAAAGTTCTATACACTAGATCCACAAATTCCCCTAAATCTAAATCCACCACAACAACATGTAGACTGATTTCCCCAATTTGTTCTATTTCACTAACTTCCCACATGCTATACGTTCTTTGCTTGCATCTCTTCATGTTATTTTGTGAATTTTTTTATAATGCACAGACAAGAAAAATGTGATGTGAAATTACAGAAATCAATACTTGACATACATGATTTGGCACATTGAGGTTCTCTCTCTCTCAACTAGAAATGAATTGCCCTGTGGTCTAAACAAGAGTGACGTACCCCATAAAGTCCTTTATTATAGTTTGTGTCTGAAAGATGACTCAATGCCCTGAGATGATTTAACTAGGTAGTTGGGATTAGCTTTGTGAATTCTGTTGTGCTACTCCGCTCTGATGGCCATTTTCAATTATATTCATTAATATCTTAATTACAACTCAAGTCATGTCTTCTAGTCTACTCATCTTTCCTTTTTTTTTTTTTCCAAGAATGAAATTTTATTAAAATAAAAAGGTGAAACCCTAGTACATGGGGTGCGTAGAAGAGCCCCACCAAATAATTAACATCTAAACTACAAAGAGCTAAAAATCAATAAAAGAAGTACAAGAAAGATTTTCAATATCCCAAGGTCATTTGAATTAGGAGCTCATGTTTCCTGATTATAGGAGGTGTGTTTTGATTAAAAAGAAATGCCTCATAATGGTCAAAGTCTAGCACTAACGCACATGAAGTCTAGGACAAGCTTAGGGATGTTCTCTGACCACACCCAACTTTCTTGCATGGCATGGTGTGATCAAGTCAGCTTCTTGGTTACGTGGTCAACACTATCTTATAGTCTTTACATTTGCCTTAAAATCAGAGATATCTCCTATTTACTACATCCATTAAATGATCACGTGATTCAGTTAAAATTGTTGTTTTTACCTCAAATTTCTCTTATTGCAAAGATAAAAGTGGTTGAAATTTCTGTTTTCACCTCAGAGGTCTCTTATTGCATATAGATGCAAGCAGGGCACTGCTATATATGTACCTTTAATTAGTCAATGTATTAAACAGAAAGTGTATGGAAAGTTATTTCCTGATGTACATTATATGCCATGTCTGTCATCCATGATTTTTGTGATGCCCATTTGAGGATATGTTATTTGAAAAAAAAAAAAAAAAAGGGATATGTTGTTTGAATTCATTGTCTGCTGAGTATTTTTTTCATTGCTGATATTTGCTCAATCCTGAGCAGGGAATTCAAAATCAGGGCTCCCGCCATCTGATGTTGAGAGGTGTGCATATTTACTTTTTCTTTCCCCCTTCTATATCTATATCATATGGACTATTATTCAAGCAGGTTATAATTATAAATTTAATTTACTTTGTAACATTTATTGTTTATCCCTCTAGGTTCATATTTGTGGTTCAAGGTTCTGTGACTCTCGCCAATGTTTCTGGCATTAGCCATGAACTGATAGTAAGAAAGTTTATTAATATTTAATTTTAATTATGTTTCTCAGCATGAGATTACTAGTTTTGATAGCATTAAGGTTAAGTAGCTCATAATGAAATATATCATATACTTTTTCAACTATTCCTATTTTGATAATCATTGTGTTTGCTTTATTCATTATTAAATTATCACACATTTATTGCTATCTAATTCTAATGCTATTGTGAAAATTAAATGCCTCGACTTTTATCTACATGGCATATGTGTAATATGTCTTGCTTCACTTCCTTACTTATGTTCATGAACATTCAAAACCTAATTTCATATTTTAAATTTTATAATTTTTTTTTTTTTGTTGTATTGGTGTGTAATGTAATTCATACGCCATTCAGAATCTTGTATGGTTTTGGTTATGCTTATCTATTTGATTAATCATTCTTTTATGTTTCCAAACATTTAAACCATGTTATGATTGCAAAAAAAATTTGCTTCTTGGCTAATGAAACTCTAGGAGGTGCCAACTAGTTGAGCTACAAGGCTCTTGGCAACCATAATCCTAGGAAGTTGGGTTGATTGAAAAGAGAAATTGTGAAACAGAACGCAAGACAAACAGAAAGAGCGCAGAAGCAATGACTTAGGAAATCGATTAAGAGTGAGATGGTACTGGTTTGTGTGGTTGAGAACATGGTTGAGCTTGCCAATATCCTATGCTATAAAATATGGTGTTTGCCCTACCATGGTATGCCCTTCTTTTGGGGATGAATCCTACCTTGGTATGCCATTAGGGGCTTATTTTAAATTGAAATAGATATGGAATCCTATTCTAGAGAAGTTGGAGTGTTGGTTATTTGGTTGGAAGAGACTTTACATGTCAAAAGGGGGTAGGATGATGCTTTTTATGAGTACTTAGTTGAGCTTACCAGTTATTATTTATCATTATTTACCATCCCAACTAGTGTGGCAAACTGGATTGCAAAATTACAGCAGAGTTTCTTGTGGGGTGGCTTGGGAGATGAATCCAAACATCATGTAGTGGGATGGGATACAGTTTGTTCTCTTGTTGCTCATGGAGGTTTAGGTATTAGGAAGCTTGCCTTTTTGTAACCAAAATCTGCTAGGTAAGTGTCTCTGGCACTTTGGGGTAGGGGAAACATGCCTTTGAAGGTGTGCAGTAGCAGTGAAGTATGGTGTCGAATGGGGTGGTTGGAGTACGAAACCTATTTGAGGACCATATGGATGTGGTTTGTGGAAGAGAATGAGGGTGGATTGGGGTAGGTTTTTACATTACACTCATTTTGATGTAGGAATTGGTAGTTTGATTTGATTTTGGCATAAATGTTGGTGTGGAGATCAGCCTTTGAGGGTGGTTTTTCTTGTCTTGTATGACTGTGCAACAGATAGAGACATGTCTTTGGAGTCTTTGTTGGTGAGACAGTCAAGGAGGGGGGGCTAGGATGTCACATTTCTTTGGGGCTTTAATGATCGGGAGTTGGAGTTGGTAGCTTCAATTCTTCTTCTTACTGACTCTAATATTCCTCTTAGAGAGGGTTGTGATAAAATGAGGTGGAGGTTACAAAGGAATGGGGAATTCAATGTTTGTTATTTCTATTGCTTTTAGTGGCCTTGTATTGTACTCTTCCCTGGAAAGGCATCTGTGGAGTTAAAGGCCCCATGACGGATTTCCTTCTTTGTCTGGATGGCGTTTTGGGGGAAGATTCTTACTTGTGAGAACCTCATTTAGCAGGTTATACGTTAGCAAGCTGGTGTTGTATGTGCCAGTATAGTGAGAAGATGCTGGATCATCTATTGTTACATTGTACTACTGCATTTGAGTTGTGAAGCTGTCTTTTTGATCCTTTGGGATTCGGTGGGTGTTACTAGAAAAGGTCATCAATCTTTAGGTCCGTGATGCTTGATGTGAACTATAGGGACCCAATTATTATCAATGTTAACTAGTTCTTTATGTGATTGGTCTCGCACATTACATAGGGGTTTGCTACGAGTACTTCTATCGTCGTGTTTATAGATTTGTTGTCTTTTTGTATATAATTTCCCATGGTAATTCTTTAGGCTTCTTTGTGTCCATTGTTAGTTTGTGTTTGGGACTAGCTTATAAGCTAGCTTTTTACTTTTTAGCTTCTATGTAAAACCCTCACTTTTTCTTACCTTTTCTCACATTTTTAAAGTACGAGTATACTTTAGCACACTTTCAGCAAAAAGCTAAATAAATTGTTTCCCAATAGACATTAGTCTTTTTTCAATGAATTTAGCATTACCTATAAAAAAATAGTTTGCTATTATACTCCAATGAAGGCAGTTTACAGTTTGCTTGAATGATAAAATTTATTGGAGTTTTTCCTTCTATAGCTTGGTGTTGATTCCTGTTAATCGTAGGTGCGGATTCCTTGGTTTTGTTTCTCTTGCTTGGTGTTGATTCCAAGCAAGCCTAGGTGCTGATTCTTAGGCTTTTTTTATTTTTTATTTTATTTTTATTTTTCTTTTCTTCAATTTTGGTGTTGCGTTAGTTTTGGTTTTGTCCTCTGTCAGTATGTATGTGTGTAAAAGTAGTTGTTTGAATTATTTGGCTTTGTTTGTATAATAGCAGCAAATGTTTTTGTGATTTGATTGATGTTTTGCATGAGGTGTACAGTGAGACTATTAGGGATCATTGATAAAGGTTGGGAGAAAGTATATTGCCATTTTTACTTATCAAACAAAGAAAGTCTAATGCCATTTTTACTTTAAAGTTAAGTCTATTGCCATTTCTCTTTAAAACGCAGGTTGATTCATATGCTTACTTACCTCCTAATTTTCAACATTCACTAAAGTGTGATGCATCTGCTACTCTCGTGGTATTTGAGCGAAGGTATGAGTCCCATTGTGTTGTAATTGATTGGATGTATTGTGATCTCTTCCATACCTTTCATTTTCATTGCATGCTTAGAATGAGAATTAACTCAGGGTACCCTGACATGCCATTAAAGCTACTGCATTATTTATGTTATGAGTTATGGGTTACTCTGATATTGAAACATTATTGACATCAAAGATATTTAGGTCTACGAGGTAATCCTTAATACATATTATATTAAACTGTCATGTCTACTTTTAGGTATGCCTCTCTGGAAAAGTATGTCACTGAGCAGATTGTCAGTTCAACAAATAAACAGCCACTCGTTGAAACTTCAGGAGAAGTAAGTTGTGGATTGTTTGTTATTATGTTCTTAATATTTCAGAAACGTTGGAACTTGAAAGTCCTGTTTTTTTGTATACTAATATTTTTTGTTAATTCAAAATAAAAATAAAAAATAAAAAAACACCCACCCAAAATACTGGTTGGAAATCCATCATTGGTTGCATTGGAGCTGTTCCTTGATTTGTATTGATGAGAAGCAAGCCTCCTTTATATATTTTTAATTTTTCCTGGCTCTTGGAATCCATACAATGAATACTGAATTGTATATCGCCAATGTATATGTGATTTCTGGGAACTATAGCTTTTTATTTCCATTGGATTTGTATTTTGGTGATAAGCTTGATAGTTGTTATTAACTTTGTGTGTTCTAACTTTTTCGTTACATGTTATCAGATCTTTGAACTTAGGAAGCTTCTCCCCACATCTTTGCCATATGACTTCAATATCCATGTAAGCTTTAATCAACTTGTTTGAGGCCATTCCCGGTTTTCTTGGTCATGTCATTCTTTTCAGTAATTTACTATATACCATGCCTGCAGATCATGGATTTTCAACCTGGAGAGTTTCTTAATGTGAAGGTATTCTTCTCTTTCTTGATGGCTAAACCCTTTTCATTGAGTTTCTGCAAACTGCTCCATGAACCTTGATGTAGGTTTGGATATGGGACATATTAAATCATAATATCAGTCTAAGTAATTTCTAATCTGAGTTCCTTAACTTACATTTAAGCTAAAGGTTGGTGATCCTAAAAAAGTAAGTAATTTTATGAATCTTTAGAGCCTTTTATAATTCACATCCTGAACAACATAATTTCTTTTTCAAAAAATAAATTTGATTGATTTCCTAGTGTAGGTTTTGTTAAATAATTATTAAAGTACCTAATTGTTTTGATAGTTATTTTAGTCTCCAGCTTCTCTAGGATGCTTTCCTACCAATGTTATGAGGGACTCAGTAAATTCTATCTTTTGTCTATTTGCTTTTACAGGAGGTGCATTACAATCAGCATGGTTTGTTGCTTTTAGAGGGACAGGGCATTTATCGCTTGGGTGATAGTTGGTAAGAGTTTTTAACAGCTGAGAGTGTGTTATGATGTGAATATTTTTCTTGCTGATGTCATCTGAGATGATCAACAATTATTTGATGATATTGTAGGCTAATGTGAAAATAGTTAGTAGGAAATGGAGTGTACTAAGGATTACCTGATTTATCTTGTACCTCTCAATGACCTAAGGTTTTGGCATTCAGTAGGAAGCCTAGATTCCTAACTATGCTTTACATCTTATCTTGGACCATGGTTGCATTAAACTGAATGGTGCCAGTGCATGCAAGGAGTATTATGCTCACTGGCTTATTATTGATTCTTCTTAATTTTGGCAGACTGTAACTCTTATGTTTGATGTGTACCTACTTAATTATTTTTTTTCTTAGAGTGAACAATTGCATGGTTTTAGAGATAATTGTATTACAAATGGTATTTTAATCATTTTATTATGAGGTGAGATTAAGTTTGGTTGTTGATTGTATTTATTAATTATATGGTGCTGGTGATGGCATAGAGAATCTTCATAGGATATCTTATTGGATTGCATGAAGCACTTGTCCATGAATTGATGCTAAGATGTCATAAATTACCATCTTCTTGGCCTCAGAGGGATTTTGATCTATGAGCATTATGCCAAAGAATTACAGCTATGTTTTATCTGGCTTTGTTCTTCCTTGGGAATCATGGTTGTTGTTGTCATCTTTTTTTGTTTTGTTTTGTTTTGTTTTGTTTTAATTTTTAATTTTTTTGCTTACTCTAATGCCAAAATTGCTGTGAGTTTTTTGTGATAATAGCTCTTATTTGGTAGTAACTATATGAATTATGCAGCCGAATGAACTCCTTCCAGCATCCTTTATGTTCTTACTCACTTTTTTATGAGATCACCATTTCAACACATTTCTATTCTATTTGGATCCGCAATAACTGGCCATAAGATCAGCAACACAGTCAACGACTCTTTATAAGTGGAATCAATCATAGCAGTTAAAATTAAAGTACTTTTGGTTTGTACTATTTTTAACGAGTTCTGAAATGTCCAAGAAAAGTTGCCTGGCTTTGCCAGTCTGTGTGACAGTTGATGAATTTGCTTATTGCAATATTTTAAGTTTTGTTTACATTTATAAGTTATGTCTGCGTTCTCTCTGATTTTTTAATTTTTTTATTTTTCCAGTTTTTACTAGTTACTGCCACATGCCAAATCATTTCTAATTGCATCCTCTATTTTCATACATAGGTATCCGGTTGAAGCTGGTGATGTCATTTGGATGGCTCCATTTGTGCCTCAATGGTAAGTGAGAAATATATTCCGTGTTTCCTGGATGAGTTAACTGATGATAATTTGTAGAAATGTTTTGCATCTTCCTTCAATATGGTCTAAATCAATAAACAATGACATCTTTCGCAACCTTTTCAGGTATGCCGCACTTGGTAAAACTCGGACACGGTATCTTCTGTACAAAGATGTAAATAGGGATCCATTGTAATAATATGTAACATGAAATAAGCACATAGATGTAACATAACTGTATGAATCTGACAACTCCTATTGTATAATGTGCGAACTGTAGCTGTCACATGCTATGCACATCACTTTGAATTGTCGTCATAATGTGATGTATGCACCATTTATCAGAAATTCTAGTAATTTGCTGCAGGAATGCCATTTTCTCCAGTTTTTAAGTTCGCCGGAAAATGAAATTGCCAGAAAGATGGTATAAAATTATGGGAAAGAACTGATTTTACTTGAATATAAGATACCAACTCTATACGATTTTATTTATTTGATATTTTTATGTTAAGGCACGTATTCGGTAGCTCTTGAACCTATTACTCCATTGTTTCTTAACCAATTAAATAGAAAAGAAATATAAGAAACATTAATTTCAATTTGAAGTAAGGTTTCTTTAATCCTATCAAACAATTTGCAATTACATTCCCTCCAACAATGAAGGAGACAATGATCAATAGTCTCTCCATCTGCTTTGTACGCTACAATACGAATTGATAACGGTAACTTGTTCTTCCAAAGGCTATTTATTAAGAATTTTAGCATGGTAGCAGTCCAAATGAAAAAAGCGACCTTCATTAAGGACTTTCATCCTTAAAAGAGCTCACCAAGGATTTCACATCAACTTTACGAGCCTATGTATACTTTAATATTCCAAAAAAAAGTGAGAAGCATAAAGGGTATCAAAAAAAATGTTTTCAACGACTTTAAGCTTCTGATCAGGTATAGCCTGAGAAAACGAGGGACATCAATGGATGGCATTGCTATGTGTATAACCTCTTTGTGCCCATACAACGTTAAGTCAAAATGCTGCAATTTTTTTTTGAGGCCAAATCGGCCTGATTAACATAGAGAATGACCAGTGTCACATCTTTCATCCAAACAATTAAATTGGGCAATGTAATTGTCCATTTAGTAAGAGAATGAGCTATAATGTTCCCCTAACGGCAAACTTGGAAAAAACTAATTAAAAAAAGAAAAAAGAAAAAGAAAAAGGAGAAGCTATGCAACATATTTCTTCACATTAGAACATAAAGTAATGGCAATGTGGTCCGAAGAAACGGTTCCCAAAATGGTTCCCTTGTATTTAAATTTCTGTCACAGCCTATGTCGAGTTCTCTACTTCTCTTACTCATTTTATGTTTCCCGTGCCATTCCCACATAGTTTCTTTTCGAATATTGGCTCTGTGCATCATTCAATCTTCCATGAGTGAGACTGAACTAGTGGGAAACTCATAAAAGGAGCCATCTTGGTTCACCATTAATTTTGTGTGCCTGCCAGTCAGTCTAGCATTGGACATATTTTAGGAGATTGAGAATGTATTCGATTTATATCCAATCTAACATAACTCAAAGAATCAAGAACTGATGAGAAGAAAAATATAAAATAATTATATTCTAGTTTGGGATTGAGTTTGAATGTAGACTTTCTTTTGGAAAAAATTAAAAACAATTTGCAAATGAGCTTTAACTTGAATAATACTTCCTCTCTCAATAAAAAAATAAGGTGGAAGTTGAAGTTCTGAGTTCAAGATACCAGGAAAACAAATATCCAAACAGTTTTGTTTCTATAATCTGTGATCAAATTATCACAAAAGAAAACCAGAGATCACACCGTTCATAATAGTTGTCCCCATATTAAAAATATGCGGAAAAGAAGATTAATTTTGCAAATTTACATTGAAGGATCAGGATTCTTTAAAGTTAAGATTATAGCTTCACTTAGAGTACTTAAATTCCTGATTATTTATAAAAATATTGAGTCAAATTTTGGCACATCATCTGTAAATAAGAATTTGTTAAAACTATTTTACCATTTATTTGAGTTATTGATTTTTGTTGTAAACGAAGCCATCCATTTATCAATCAATAAATAAAGTTTAAAATACCTTATAAGCTCTAAACTATCTCAATTTTATGTTAAGCACGTATTCTAGATTAGAAGTTTAGACTCACTTTTACGCAATCTGAGTTTAATTATCAACATTATCATCAAATGTACGATTATCCTCTAAAAATTAAAAAAAAACTTTCCACCCCAATTTCCTTGTAGCCCCTGACAATATCATGGGGGAATAGGTTGTAGAACCTATAATCCGTATTTTTCCACGTGGCACAGTGGCACTTGATGCATCACCTTGGAATAAATAAATAAAATTTGGAACCACAAATAAAATGTGATGAGAGAAAGCACTAGCAACACCACCACTACCGACCCATTTTCTTCACCACTCCTTTCCTCCATTTTTCCTCGACTATTTGGTGGGATGTATGTACTCCAAGGCAGCCTTTCCCAATTCGGAATATTATGATAAACATTACTCTGCTTTTGTACAATAAAAAAGAGTTTTTATTTTATTTTTTTATTTTATCTTTTCATTTTTTTGGGTCCTGTTAGTAGGAATTTTTAGAAAAATTTATTAATTGACTATTTTGACAGCTAAAAAAAAAAGTTTTAATATTATTTTAATAAAAAATATAAAAAATTGAAAAGAAAGTTAGTTAATTGTTTTTTTTTCATAAAAAGTTTCTAAATTTTTCATAAATTAGTATCTTTAGGGCATCCCGTTAGTGTCTTCCTTTTTCATAAACTACTTTCTCTAAAGTTATCATTAGTGGCAATGTGGCATACTTACTTGACAATAAGATGTCACAAATTTTCCCTTTTTAAAGGCTTTCTAAATTCCCTTCCAATGCCCTAAAAAAAAAGAATTCCCTCTTAATGAATTCCTTTTGATTAGCGCTCTGACTAAAGTGGTACCACTCAAATGCCTAACAAATAATATTTTAAAGAAAAAAAAAATAGATTTTATATATTCATATATTAACAAAAGATAGTATAGCTTAATATCATAGACCATATCATTATGATGTCGGTAACACTTACCATCCTTTGTTTGATGAGCTTTTGGTTAAATTTTGTGGATTTGGTTAGATTGGATTGTATTATTAGTGTGTGTTGTACGGGAGTGTTGAGTCTTTTATTAAATGTTTATTAAGTGAATGCTAAGTATATAAATGATTTCAAGGAACTCCAATTATAACTAGACTAGTCTTCTTGGGGGTATAAGTGTAAATGTCGCTAGTGCTTTTCTTGGATCACAACAAATGATATTAGAAGTAACTCTATGCAGCTCAAAGGGGCACTGTAACACAACATGGGTCCTGATGAGGATGTTGGAAATTTTTGTAGAGAAGATTGAAATATCCCAAATTGTGTGGATTTGATTGGATTGAATATTTTATATGTGTTGTGTGGGTGTGTGTTAAGTCTCAGAATCTTATATATATATATATATATATATATAAGTAATTATAAGGTGTCACAATTGTAAATTAACTAATCCCAAAATATATATCTTGGGTTCTAGTTAGTTCAACTAGTAAAGTCTCTGATAGTTGAATAAAAGATTTGGGGTTCAATCCTTACCCATATCAAAAACTAATTGGTATCTTGGTCTGATGATAAAAATAAAAGATTTGGGATTCAATCCCTGTCTATACCAAAAACTGATTGATGTTTTGGTCTAATGATAAAAAAACTATAATCAGGAATGGACGCCATAGGTTGAAACTCTCTAAAAAAAAAAAAAAAAAAATCCCAAAATATATAATACATATATATTGCTGGACCCAAGATTTTTATATTTTGAAAGTATTTCATAATTGCATCATGGTTAATGCTATCCAAAACATCTATTAAATTAAGAAACTCATTATTTAAAAATAAAATAATAAAGGCCTAATATAATCAATTTCAATTCAAACAATTTAATAATCAAATAACTCAAACAATGCGTTTTTTAAACTACATTACTAATTAATTTTTTTGATATATTTTGTTTATTGCTAGTAAAACTTTATTAAGAGATTCTTTTTGAGATTCAATTATTTTTTATATTCTTCTCTCTCTTTTTTCTTCAAACTTGTTTCAGAACAAAATCTATAATTTTAACTAGGACATTCACAATTAAAAAATATTTACAAACCAAAGAAACACCATGCGTATTTGATATATAATTATAATATATAACTAGAACAATATTAATTTTATAATATAGGATAATAAAACATGATTTTTTTTGATACAAAACATGATTTATTAAGACACTAATGTAACTTCACTTAACAATAAAATCATCTAGTAGCTTCAAAAACAAAGACAGATACACTTTAAAGTATAATATATATATATATATATATATATAATATTTACTTTAAATGTGACCTATGAGAATAAATTTTTTTATACAAGATAAAAATTCTACTTTAACCTAATTTAAGTGTATATGTGTATGAAACTTTCTCCTAAAGACTTGAATCCCGACCTTTGCCCCTTACACTTCACAAACACTTATACTTGTGGAGTGACCATTGCACTAAGGGTGTGCAGTGGTACTTGTGAGAATAAGTTAGAGTAAGAGAAAGAGAGATTAATTTGATGGTGCTTGGTTGTCAAGAGAATCTTTGAGAGAGAGAGAGAGAGAGAGAGAGAGAGAGATAACAACAAAAAGATATGTGAGTTTCAATATTTTTAGCTAGTTGTAGACCACTTTCTAAAAGAAAAAAGGTTAATCGCCAATCGGGATGAACATGATTTATTAAGGCACAAACGCAACTCACTTGACAATAAAATCATCCAATAACTTCAAACTTTACAAACAGAGACATATACACTTTAAAGCATAATAATATGATGAAAAATAAAATAAATCTATTTACTTTAAATGCGACCCTTGAAAATAAGTTGGAGTAAGGGAGAAAGATTAATTTTTTGGTGCTTGGTTGTCAAGAGAATCTTTGAGAGAGAGAGAGAGAGAGAGAGAGAGAGAGAGAGAGAGAGAGAGAGAGAGAGGAAAACAAATTTTTTTTTTTTTTTAGTTAGAGAGATATATAACAACAAAAACGAAGGATATGCGAGTTTCTATTATTTTAGCTAGTTGTGAACCCGGCCTAGGAATTTATTTTAGGGTGGTCATTAAGATATTTGAATTGTATAAAATTTAATAAAGCGATAACTTCTGCGAGTTGAGTCACTAAGAAGAGCAAAATTGTTGCGATTACAAATCAAAAAAGTATAACTGTCATCACCATCAAGGAGAACTCACAACAACAATATTTTTCTTGGTACTATTTTTTAAGGATAAATGAAATTAGAGATTATTTTTATTAAATAGGTTCATTGAGCTAAAATTTTTATCTTTTGGCTTTATAATAGACTTTTTGTTGAATATTTTGTTCACTAGCTTGTTGTTGTTTGATATTGTCTTGTTTTTGTTAGATTTATGTTTGTTGTTATTTGACCAAATATTGATATTTTGTTATTTAAGCTTTAAAAAAAAAAGGATTAAGGACTATGTTTGGGGGCAGAATTAATTTTGGATTACGTCCATAACATTTTTACAATAAATTTTATGGAAAAAGCTATTGTTGGTGGATAAAAAATAATATCAGTATTAGACCCAAATTAGAATTAGTAACAGCTTACTAGGATTTGTTGTGAAATTATTGTGAAAACTTTGTGAATGTAGTAGCATTACTCTTATTTTTGTTAAATCCAAATTTTTGTAATTCTCAAGTCAAAGTATTTAACATTTTTATTAAGGTGGTCACAATAAATTAGTTTAGCATATAATTATTTTTTGGCAAATATATATGTATATATATATATATATATTTTGCAAGTTAGGGCGGTCCTATGACCACCCTGGCTTGCATGTGGAGCCACCACTATGTAAACCTCTGAAAAGATAAAAAGACAAAAAAAAAAAAAAAGGGTCCACCGCCAATCAAGATGATAGATATATATATATATATATATATATATATATGCATTCTTTTCTTTCACTTGGGCATTAGTAAATTGTTTAAGTTCTTTTGTAGAAGTCCTGGCCTGAACAAACTAACCCCAATGCTTCACTTGTTGAGAAATGGTGACATTGGTGAGGGCTATATATATATATTAAAATTTTGAAAATGTTTTCATTGTTTTTATCCTTGACCAAAAAGAAAAAAGAAAAAAAAGCTGCCGTAAAAAACTATTATGCATTCATTAATTATACATGTACAAGGAAGTTTTGAACTTAAAGAGAAAACAATTGCCTAGAGAGAGAGAGAGAGAGAGAGAGAGAGAGAGAGAGAGAGCACTTATTATTTTTCCATCCTTTGGTGTTGGCGTAAAAAGGTAGTAGGGTATGGAGTACGGTGAATGGATAACATATTTATGGGAAGTAAACCAATGGAATCAAAAGACGCCCAACATATATGGAAACCAATGGCTATATATTTTATTACCCTTAATTGTCAACTAGGTCTTGACATTAAAAATTAGAGAATCAAAATTCAAAAGACACCCAGCGACAACCTACATACATTAATTTTGAAACAAACTGCACTCAGCCTTATTAATTGACATTATTATGAAGAATTAGCCATTGTTTAAGTGAAGTTTAGGTTGACTAAAATTTAGATATAATGATGCCACTTTGTGATCATTTCATTATGGAAATTGTTATATATAGGCACCAAAAATCTACACTTAATTTATCATGCTCTTGGAAGAATTTTGTTACATATATACTTAATAATGTAAACTCCGTATTTATTATATTTAGAATTAGGTGCATATCCACAATTTTTAAATGATTTTCACAATAAAATATGAATAGTGTTAATGTGTATAGGCGTTGTACACCATTGAATGTATGATTATCACTACTCTATTACTTCTGTATTGTACTGAAAGATATGTGAAGTGAATGTTTGCAAGAGGGTGTGAAAAATCAGTAATTTTTCGTTGCTTGGAGAACTGTTCTTTTGTTACTGTTTGTGAGCCCACCTAAAATTTGAAGCTCTATCTCTTGTATTACAGAAATTAATTTGAATATTAAACTTATAATTAATTATTATCAGTGCCTTTGTATGATTTTTGCTTGTTATCTTTACTAAATATCCTTTTTTTAAGCCTTAATTTATTATATATCATTATTTAGAAAAAAAACCACTTTTGCATTATGAGAATGAACAGAATAGCACATCAGTTACCTTTTCGAGTCCCATCCAATATAGTCATAGATCAACACCGTTAAACTTTTGTTTGTTGTGTTTGCATTTTGTCCTAGCTATGTGGATTAGGTTGTTTGAAGTGGATTGTTGATATATATATATATATATATATATGGATTTTACTAACATGTGCCTTAAGGGCACACAATAGTATACCATTTTTAGAAAAAGTTTTATCGAGAATTAAAAAAGTTTTACAACTTTTTCAGTTTCTTATAAAAATGTTTTAAAAAATGGATGGCTTAACCGGACCCTATATATATATATATGTATATGTAAATTGTTATTACTCTGATAGACATTTATGAGAGCTGCATTTCACTCGAGTGATTTCGAAATAGTGATTTGGTTAAGATTTGGATCATCGAAAAGGTGTTTGCTTAGGCTTGTAGATTTCGGGTGCCGACTCAATGATACAAGGCATTGATGCGGCCGCCTAAGACCCCCAGTGAAAAAAAAATATCCCTAAATTTTAGCCGATAGTATTAATTAAGTTGAAATATTAACAAATAAATAAAATAATATTTTCTTATCAAATGAAAAACAAATAAAAAAGAGAAAGAAATGTTATGTCCATAATATTTTTACAAAAAAAATCCTAAATAGCATATTGTTATGGGTTGTTATTAACAGTAAAAAAATAATTTTAGTGGTAGGTTCAAATAGAAAACAAGAAGTAACTTAACACCTAAGATTTGTTATGAAAAATATTATGAATGTAGCACTTCTAAAAGTAAAAAGAAAAGAAAGAAAGCAAACCACAAAAAAATTCACAACATTTTTCACAATAGTTGAGTTAGTAAACTTTTACTAGTTTTCAACTAGATTCACCACTAACATCATTCTTTTACTTACTACTATTAATCTGTCACATCAACAAATATAAAAAGTTTTATCAAATTCTTTTGTGTATATAAACTTTTCTTTTTAAAAAAATTCTACGTAGTTCATATCAATTAATAATAGTTTTACATTTAAAATAAGATAATCAATTTAAGCCTTTAAATGCACCAAGCAGCAGCTGAGATTTCCTTCTCCCTCATATAAATATATGTATATATATATATATATATATATATTTATATGCGCGCGCGTACTTACGTATTGACAACCTTTTTTTTTTTTTTTTTTTTAGAAACACGTATTGACAACCTTTCAACACTGTGCTAGGGTAACTTCAATGTTGGCTGCGTTATAACTATGATTTAGAGTAACATGCATTTGCATTTACTGGACGTCCATGAGCAAAGAACATCCTTCGCGTTTTTCAAAATATATAATTTTTAATAACTTTTATATTAAATGTGGTAATAAAAAATTAAGAATTTATAATTTATTTTCAAAAAACTAAAGGTGAGATTATTTATAACATATAAAAAGACAAAAAAGCAACCAAAAAAAAGAAAAAGAAAAGTAGAAACCAAATGCACTATGATGGTATGATTATCAAATTAACTAGTACTAACTCATTGATGTGACACGATTGACTTTGCTTTTGAGTAATGGGTAAAATAAAAAGACAAGATTGACTTAAGAAGCATTAAGACTCCATGTAAGATGAAAGCATCAAAGCAATTTGTTATTTGTCCCCCAATACAAATTTCACACCTAATTTCTTAATTATGTTTCGCATAGAAACGGTGAAATTTTTCCATTCAATTAATGAAGTGCAACTCTTCTAAAGGGTTCTATCTCTTCATAGATCAGTAGCAACCATTTACCACTATTCATTAAAAAGGTATATGTTAGAATATAAATAGACTATAATTTTGTTGAGAAGTGATATGTTTCTAACATTTTTTAACACTTTCATAACAAATTATATGTAATATAATTAGTTCTAATTTGAATCTATAATTTAGATTACTTTTTTGTCCATCTGTAATAACTAATAATAACTTGCTACTTAAAGATTTGTTGTGAAGGTGTTGTAAAATATTAATGTTGTGGATTTAAGTTATTATTGGTTCCGAAACTCTCTTGTACTGTCCATGGGGCTGCCTGACTTTCGTCACGGTGGTTGAAGTGGGTGATCATGACTTTGTAGGTTTTAAGAAATTGTATCCGTTTGGTTGGAGATTTTTAATATCATTATTTAAAATGATGTGAAAACTGTGATTTAAAAAGTATGGTTGAAACACGTGTTTACAATATTAAAAAAACAAAAAAATGTATTGGTATCATGTTTCAAATAACATGTTTTAGCGTATGAAAAAACATAATTATGTACTACTTCCGTCCTAATTTGTTTGTCCTGTTTAAAAAGTCAAACTTTTTAAGGGAACATCATTTATTGTCTCGTCTGCTTTTTAAAAATGTATAAGTTTCTAAAACTACTCTTAAATAAATTTATCAAAAAAAAAAATTGAAAAAAAATTAATGAATTTTATTTTTAGAAATAGGATAATATTTTAGGACATCTCAAAATAGAATAGAGAACAAACAAACTGGGACAAAAGGAGTATTTAATATATGTGTGTTTTATTTTTAAAAAGTTGACAAGTGGGCCCCATGGTTTGGTATGGGTGTTGTCTAATCAAGTGAGCTCTATATTTTTCAAAATATTTACAAAAGTGGCATTGAGCAACGTTGTTTGAAATCTGAAAACTGGTGAGAGTAATTTTTCAAATTCAATGTTTAAACATTCTAAAATGAATAGCATAACTCAAATATTCCTAAAAAAACACCCTTACCAAACGCGTTATTTTTTTTAGAACCACAGTTTTTAGTGTCTAATCAAGTATTGTTATTCAAAATGATGTGAAAATTGTGATTTAAAAAGTGTTGTGAAAATTCATGTTTAAAATACTCATAACGTAAAAAAATGTATTTGGTACTATGTTTCAAACAACATATTTTAAAATTTGAAAAAAAAAAAAATTGTTTGTTTTGTATGTGTGTGTATTTTTTTAAGTGGTAATTTTCTAACAAGTACTATTATTTTATTAATATTTATTAGAGGAGTACACGTGAGAGAGAGGGGAGGAAAAGAGAGAGAATAAAAAAAGAAAAAGATGAGGTGTGCATGTGAGAGAGAGGGAGTTGTAGTTTTGTTAATTCTTATCAAGTGGGTCCCACATTTTTCTAAATATTTACAAAAGTGCTATTAAGTAATGTTGTTTGAAAATTGAAAATTAGTAGGAGAAGTGCTTTAAATTCAGTGTTTAAACACCCTGAAACAAGAAATGTTATTTGGAGGCTATAGTTTTCAGTATTTAAACACTGAAAATTCTTATTTGAACTACCTTAATAAACACACTCTGGATAATGTTGTTATCACAGGTTCAATGTATGATAAATATAGTAATAAATTAATGTCGTACATGCAAATAAGGTTCTCAAGAGTGATATTCATATTCTGGATTATGTGAATTAGATTGGATATGAAACGTTTTATTTAGTGGTAGAGCTAGAAGATCTTCTTTGGAGGCTATACTTATAGATGTGTGTGTCAATAATAAATTGTAGGTAATTACTCTAACTCTAAAAAGCACATAAACAAGCTTAAAAAAAATTAACACTATCATTTACGTGTAGAATAGTTTAAGGACTTTTTTTTTTTTTACATATTTTAAGTATTTATTAGAAATTTTCTTAGATGTAAAAGAATATTATATAAGTGTGTGTGGGGTATATATTCTCAACTCACATGATCATGTACTTTTCTTTTTAACAATTTGCTTACAGTACATTGCACCAAGATTGTGAGTAATTCAATTCAAAATTGTACACAAAAAATTAAAATAATTGAAAACTAAGTGGTAAATCAAGAAGGAAATAATTGGAGAGATATTTTTATACACACAAAAAAACACTATATATATATATATTTTTTTTTTTTTTCTTGAGGAGGCCAGTAGTATATGTTCTTATATATACTAGTAAATATATTATATAATATGGGGAACTACAGGAATTTTAGAAAGTCTGGGAGGCCATGCTTCCCTGGTTTACATGTAACTCTGCCATTGATTTTCCTACATAAACTTAATAAAAACATGTATCACCCATCGTAATTAAAAAATTAAAATTTATTTATTTATTATATTGGTAAAGTATTATATAGTTTGTAAGTCTTTTCTAATAAATTTGGTTGTAGCTAGATTTAGCATTTTCCCAAAAGCTTTAGTTGAGGTAAGTTTGCAAACAATAGGGTTAGTGATTGAGGAAATATTAGCCACTTTACCTTCATATATTCCAATCAAATAGTGTGTGTAACGGTATGGACCACAAGAACAAGAATCATCTGTACATTCTAACGCACAGTCCATCTTATATATTTCTTTTAGTCACAAAACACTAATAAAGCCCATGACCTTCATACTCATTTGGAATCATTATATTGATTTAATAAACAAAAGAAGTCATTTGAAAAATGGTTGTGAGGCCTTTGGTTTTTAGCTTTATCCAATCCAACCTAGAATTATGGCTTTTGCTTATAAATTATAAAGAGTCAGTAAAACTATAATAATTTTCTGGCAAATGCTTTCATTTCATCAATGATTCAATATACCATTCTAACATGAGTCATGTGAGGGGTGTATTAATACTCCCAACAAGACTGAGGGCTGGAAGCCATAATGGGTTTGGCTTGAATGCATATGGGACCCTAACAAGATCTCTTTGGTAGTGTCAGGGAGGAGGATCTATATCCTTGAAGCGAAGACCTAGTCTATGAAGCTTTGCCCTTAGTTCATGATTTTAAAGAGTGGCTTGGACGTGAGAAAGGGGTGGTTGCTATGATATATACATAACTTCTCTTGATTAGTGGGTGCTTTGCATGGATTGCTTGCATACTCTTATATAATAGGGAACTGTAACACTTCTATGCTTAATTAAAGTAGAAATTGTTAATCATGTTGTACAATCATGCAAATTAAAGGGAAGTGCATTTGTCTATGGTGAAAGTTTGAGTCGTCTCTAACATTCAAACATACTATTCACTCTCTAATGTTTTAAAAGGAACCAATAAAATGACATGGAAAATTTATAATTTTTCTATCAAACAAAACTAGGGTTTGCATGGATTAGGTTGAAAGGTTTTTTCAATGTAACTCAACCTTGTTGGAACGAGAGATTCCTAACTCAACCCAATCCATTACATGTGTAGAAACCAACCCAATTCAACCCACGAGTCAGGTTGGATTGGTAAGTTATGTATACATGTTTTATACCTCGTGAAAAAATTGAGTTTTCATCAATTATTGATACACTTTTCAATAAATTATGAGAATTCATACAATATGCTTAAATTATTTTTCAAATTTATCAAAACTAATTCTCAAAATACCAAAGTCAATCAAACTAAAATAACTAAAATAAGGATATAAAATAAAATTATATACATTATAGATCAATTGGGTTAGATGGATTGAAAAGACCATCAAATCGAACCCAAACTAACCCAAGACTCAAAATAAAATTCCAACTGAACCCATCAACCCACGAAAACTAACCCGAGGCATTGGGTTGGATTGGGTTTCTCAGGTTAGTAGGTTTGATACACATTCCTATTATATGCTCAATTTCCCTAAACTTCTCACCTATCAAGATCGTTTATTGTAGGCCTACTATATTTATTTCCATTCAAATTATTATATCTACTATTTGACTACTTTCCTTGTTAAAGATCCTATATTTCAAGTGCCTATAAGAATGCTATTTTTATAGACTAACTTCTTTACCCACAATTGTTCATCAAAGTGCAGGAATCCTTGACCATTTTCAACTACACTTGGGCATTCCTATATATAGTGAGTTGCTTATATGGATACCCTAGCTAAACATTGTCTACTTTTCATTGCATCTAAGGTCAAGTGATGGATGCCCTAAAGATAATGAAATAAACTTATATACATGGTGGATCGGGTTGGGTTAGATGGGTTGAAAAAATTATTAACCCAAATTCGAACTAACCCAAGAATCAAAATAAAATTCTAACCCAATCCCCGAGAAACAACTCGAGGTGTTGGCTTAGGTTGATTTTATCGAGTTGGTAGGTTTGATGTACACCGTTAATTATCCCTATATCATTTTTGTTTCTATCTTTTCTTTTTTATTGTATAACATAATTATAGCATATGTGTTTAATATCCCTAAACTTTACACCTACCAAGTTTGTTTATTGTAGGCATGCTTTCTCATCCTAATCATTATATCTACTATTTGATTACTTTTTTTATCTTTTGGTTAAAGATCCTATATTTCAAGTGCCTATAAGAATGATATTTTCCTAGACTAACTTCTTTACCCACATTTGTTGATCAAAGTGCCGGAACCCTTAATCATTTCCTACTACACTTGGGCACTGATGTAGTGAGTAGCATATGGGATATTCTAGCTAAACATTGTCTACTTTTCATTGCATCTAAGGTCCAGTGCAATGCATCATTAGTAAGGGACGTTGTAACTTATATCTCATAAGGAGTCATTCAAGAAACGTGACTAAATTTTACATTAGCCATTAATCTACTGCAACCCTCCTCCTTTGTTTGGGCTTAAAACCAACTATATATAAACAAAAAATTATGACACTAGGCATGGACACAGGTGGAATTCTTCCCCCTCTTTTCGTTATGTTCGTATATGTACGTGTTTATGTGCGTATTTATTTGTCATGCATGTATAGGTTTAGTAAGTAAACATGAGTTGAGAAAATGTGGGGTATTAAGCCAAAATTATAGTAAATGAGTTCTTAAAGGCGTGCTTATTGGTATAATAATATTCAACTAGATAATGACCACAATTTGAAATAAAAAAGATACTTTATTATTAACTGTGATCTAATTAGCTTAACTAGTAAAGCTTTTTTATCTCCATATAAGAGATCTGGGTCGGATGATACATCGCAATCACCATGAAATTGACACTATAGGTACAAATCTTATTTTACGTGTGTGTGAGACTGTGTATAGATAAAGTCTCTATCATTACGGAAGACATTTAGGTTCGAATACTTTTTATTCCAAAATTAATTAGTATCTTAGTCGGATGATACACGACAATTATCATGAAATGTATGTTACAAGTAATTTTATTATACTGTATAATAAGGTATGTGAACTAGTATTTTACCTGATATACATATCCTAGGATTCGCCTAATTTAATACTATTCATAGGATATAAATTATCCACTAAAAGCCAGAAACTAATTAGTCTAGGAAAAGTCCAGTAGGCACTTTGTGATTTAGGATTATCCATCCTTGATTCCTCCTCCCCCAAAAGCGCGTTTTCTTCTCCTGGAGCTGGAGCCTGGAGGTGACTCTCTTTATCTTACTTTTCTATTAGTATATTTTCATATAATAATAATAAAATAAAGAACTTTTCGTGTATGACATGACCTATGAAGGTCCTTTGGCATTGGAAAACATGTACTCTGGCGACACTCACTGAGAGGTGAGAATTGAGGTCAAAGGGAAATTGGATGACCCACTTCAGAAAATCAAAAGCAAAAGTCTTCCACTGCTTTCAGACACCTTCTTGAGTGCAATTTTACCAATCACATTGAAAGGCATAACAAAAATTCCACTCTACAAAATGCTTTTCTTATTATAGCATGAATATGCTATCTACTGTTTGTGATTGTTTAAAACTTTAAATAATCCTATTGATGGCACTAACAATATCCCATTCTTTATCATTTTAACTTGTCCCTTATACTAACCACTGTATACCTTTAATGTGATAGTCACTTCATAAATATAAGTGCTTGTGGAGTGTGGAAGGCAAGGGTCGGGGTTCAAATATTCAGGAGGGATTTTCACATACATATACACTTAGATTAGGCTAGAGTAGAATTCTATCTTGTAAAAAAAAAAAAAACTTGTCCCTTATACTATAAATGATGCAAAATGTTTTTATTTTTTATCATATATGATTGAATTTTAATTTACGGTGTCATTCAATAATTTTTTTTTTTTTTTTTGAGAATGCGATGTCATTCGATAATGATTGTTCTTATTATCAAGATAAGAGGAATTAATCAATATTTTTAGGTGTAGGCGAGGTTAGAACAACTATTAATTGAACCAATTGGAACTCACAATAATGCAAAATTTTTGAGATGTGTATGGAGCAGATAATGGGGGCACTGTTATCGGCAAAAGATGCAAGTAATTGACAAAAATTAAAGCAAGTTGAAGAGACAATTGTTTGTGAAGTCATCCGGTACTAATTTTGCGTTTGATAGGTTTCTGTTAAGGATATATATTAGGCCAAAGATCATACAAATCTATTTCTTTCTTTTTTCATTATTAAATATTAATTCTCATAAAAAAAAATATTAATGTCATGGTCTAGAGATTAGGTTGTTGAAGCCAATATGAGATCACATGCACGATATGGAGCATGGTCCAATTAAATCGTGAACATGATTTTTACTATGCCCTTCTGCAGGGTTGGCTACTTATGAAAAGTTTGCGTAGCTACACAAGTGCCTTCCAAGTTCCAACCAAAAGATATGTTACATGTTCGAATTTAGATTCAGTCTCTCCAAAATTAAGGGGTAAAAACCAGCGACAAAAGTAACGAATTAGTTTGCAAATTGTTCATGGGTGTTTCCCTTCTGTTTTTTAATAAGATTTGCTTTTAGTGAGTTTGGGATTGCCCGAACTAAAAGGACTTGAATAAGTAAAAAATTGAATGATAAAAACAACTACAAATATCAAGCAATAAATAATGAGAAACTCGCATTTACCTCGTTCAATCAATCACAATAGGAATCAATGAGTATCCTCACTCAACTCCAAAAATTAACACTAGTTGCTTCAAACTGCTAGGTCAAGCCTACTCCTCGATTCTATTGCTAATGTTATAGAATATATAATCTTTTGAGGATTCCGATGATCCCTTTCAAATGCTTCTTCTAGAATATTGTATAGGGCTTTCTCCCAAGAATTTTGGAACAGTTATTTCTTCAATCTTACTCCTTAAGCTATCAAACATCTCCATCTAATTTTGAGTTAAGGATCTTTTAAACCGTTTGACTTATTTTCACTATTCCAAGAATAACAGTCACATGGCTGGTGCTATAAGTTTCAAATTAATCATCAAGAGCAAAAACTCGCGTTCCATGGCAACTTGATTATCTTAATATTCCATTATCTAAAATTGTGATGCTAAGCAAACAATACCCACTTCATGACGCTCATGATTTGTGTTTGAAAACGCGATTAGCATTCATATAATTCAAGCACGGCTAGCCTATATAGTCCAGACACATCTCAAGTGGTGTGCACGGATAAGTTTCTTCCTCACAGTAAAGGAATCCATAGAGATATTGACAGAATATTTGCTCCACAGAATCAAATTTTTGTTGTTGTTTCCCATTGCTACGCAGGGAGAAGAGGACCTCATGGACCACTCAATCTCAGCCTAATATTCTCGAGCCCCTGTTGCTTTAAATTACTGAGGAAAAGCTCCATCAGTGACAACTTGTGTGAATTTGCAACATGACAGAAGTATTATGTTTGTCACATAATCAAGTAAAGCTTTCTCTTTTCTTTTTTTACTCAGCTTAGATTTGGGTTTGATCCACACATAAGAGAGAGTTCCTTTTTGGCCGGTGTGATATATATGAATACAAGGGAAAAGGATAAAGGAAATATATACCAAAGAGAAAGGATAATAGAATAGCTTCGCATGGTGGTGATATGTGCACCACTTCCTCTCCCACTTGTGTTTTAATAGATATAGAAATTCTACTCTTTCATAACTGTTAACTGCTACACACTGATTCCCATCCATTTTCTTCCTTTTACCGAAAGTTACATAAAGCCCTCCTGGGCACAGCTTGTAAAGTATCATGAAGCCCTATTGGATGTGGAGACATAAAGATGAGAGGTATTGTGCTTTTGTTGAAAAACATGTCTCTAAACTGTGAAACGAGGATAGGGTTGAAATTTGATTAATTCCAAGGTTATATCCCATCTGAAAAGGATGAAAACCACGCGAGGTATTTACTTAATAGAGTTACGTACCCGTGAGTTTTATAGGCTAAAAAGGAGTACATTCAAGTAGAGAAAGCCAAATCTCTACAACGAAAGAGACTTGGGTGAATGACATATATTCTATTTGCTTAAAATATAGAATACCAACCAATAATCACTTCAGTCAGCTCGTTGGATTCTGGATATATAGAATTTTAGTACCGTCCTTTTTAACAATATTTTGGTTTGAGTGATGTTAGATTCATATATAATATTTTCACAATAATTTTATAACAAATGTTAAGTAGCTGATTGTTATTGAGAACTAAAAAGTGATGGTAACGATAAGTTCAAATCAGACTTAATAATAGTTTATAATTTAAAATTTGTTGTGAAATTATTGTAAATATAACATTATTTTTTTTTTCTTAAGAGCAGAGACGTAGGGGTAAGGGCCAATGGTATAGACCTACCATATGTGACCATAATCATGGACGGAACTGCATACATTTTTGGAAATGCCTTCCAAAGTTTCACTTTACTAGCCTTATATTTCAATTTAATTTTACAAGAATATAGGTGGTCCTGCCCCAATCTATATAACCCTCTTTAGTTTGTTTACTTTTTATAATTGTTATTACTTTATTGATTGATTCCTCAATTCTAGTTCCACTACCCTTGACCATAATAGCTAAAACCCATTAAAGAACCAAAAAGTAGGGTCTAAAATCTAAATGTTATGGGGTATGTAGGCACTTCATTATAGGTTCGACCTTAACCTCACCTTAGCTCCACTAGGGTTCTCTTTATCAATCATATAAATTATTATTGGATAAGTAGCAAACTTATACTAGAGAAAAAACTGCATCTTTTACTTTATTATTATACCATCGTGCATCAAGGTACCAGGGTATAAGTTTTTAGGAAAAAGCTTCCCACATATATACACTTAAATTAAGATAAAGTATAATTTTTATCTTGTATAAAAAAAATATTATTATTTATTTATTGATTTTATGAACCTAAAAAATTTCACAAATATTTTTTTTTATACTTATTGAAGCGACATATTATAAGTGATCCATCGTCACTCTTATAGGAAGCATTACTTTCATCCTAATCTCATCTACTGAAAATGGGGGCTCGCTTGATCACCTGAAGAGATTTGTAGGTAGAATTGACATAATTATTTTAACATCATTTATATAATATACCATATTTTTTTCTTTAAAAAATTATTATATACCAGTTAATTACAACTTATCACCTCAATTATTATAAAATATGTTATAAATTTTGTTGCGTCTTTAGACTTATTTTCGTTCCCCATGGTCTATCAAATCACTCGGATGACAGTGCATGTAAATCATAAAGTTTGTCTCGGTTGAGACAGACTATGCACACCAAATGGATCATCGGAATAAATGTATAGTGTTAGCCTCAATTGAGACAGTTTGTGTACACCAAATAAATAACAGACCATCTCTTGCATGGTGGGCACCGAGTGAAGTAAGTGAAAATTTATGCAAGGTGTATGGGTTTCTTTCGGAGATTTTTTGTTTGTGTATATAGCAGAGCTTGTTAGTTTTTAGACCTAGTTATCCAAGTTTTAAGGCCAAATTGTTACTTAGTTAAGTTATGAATAGTCCTTGGTTATGCAGACAGATCCAATATTGTGCAATTAATAGAAAGAACAGCGTAACAATCAACACACATTATGGGAAGTGGTAACATAGGAAAACCAATGGAATAACAATTCTAATGTCAAAACCACTAAACCTAGCAACCAAAACAAATCTACTAACTAAATTGAAGTTTTACAAACTAAATATGGAGATGTTGCATGTGAACCTCCGTCCACCACTTTAAGTACCAACTTGAAAATTTTGGTCCAGTATTGATATTTTTGAACATGCAACAACTTCAGTACACCGATTCTTCAAGTTCTTCAGTCTGGAACACCAGTCGTGTCTTTTGAGAGCAGGAGGCATAACACCTTCAGATTTACAATCAATAGGACTCCAAAAATATTTTGCAAGTTTACTAGGGTTTTCTTATATACCTTAGACTTGTATACATGAAAACCTAGAAATTTGATGGGTTGAAATGAAACCATTTTGTTGCATTTCAATTGATCCAATTTAAAACTGAATCGGTCGAAAACTTGACTCCTAGATCAATCAAAAAGCTATCAAAAGCTGTCAGAAGGCTTAAACTTGAAAGCTAAAATCCAGAAATTGGACAATTATCTTAACCGTTATGATCAATACAAAAAAAACTTTTGACCGCAGCTTGCCAACCTAAGTACGTCCTAGAGCTCATTTTACAAATGAACCGCCATATGTACAAAATTATGTTTGAACAATGACACCACATCACATGTGCTTTTATGTATGATTATGTGAATATAAGTATCTTCTGTTTCACTTTTCTATATTCTATTTTATGCTCCACTAATCATAGTATGCCATGTGTTTGAATTTTTTCCGTTTAAAACTTTATTTATTTTATAAAAAAAGTCAAATGAAAACATGGCAAGTTATGATTAGTAGTGATGATGAAAACCACCCGCTAGTCACACAGTCCTCACCAAGTTGAAACAATACCTACAAAACACAAAGAGATAACTTAATAGAGAATACCGGTATGGTGTCGGCCAAATACCCTTCAAAAGTTAAGTTAGAACTTTTACACAACTCTAGAGTACCAGAATTGGGATGAATTATGTGTACCTTGTATTCTGAGGGTTCATGAGTTTTTATAGTAGAGTCAGCCTCCATCTCTTGCGTGTCAAGGCGTTTCCTTATTGGGAAGATCTTCATTAATGGGTGTATATTACGGAACCCTTCCCAGTTAAGATTCTACTCGCGTTAGGACTTTATGAGTTAGAGTTAATTGTAAGACGCAAGTTATTTCAATTTAGGAGTCCTTAGAGACCAATTAAATCAAATGGATGTCACGTGACCCTGGATCCGTCCATCCTTTATATGTGCACCTTGGATTTGTCTACCGTCAACCTGCCATTCTAACGGCGTCATGTCTACTCAAAGAGATCCGTCATCTACTCTTTTAATCCTCTTCAGTTGCCCTATCACTCCATGGATCTGTCACCTATTCTTCGCAGACCCATAGAGTGATGGTTTGCCTCTATACTTGAGAAGCGTGTTTTGATTGACAGCCTATCACATAGTCATTAATGCGACAGGGACACGTGGCATGTTTTGATTGAATGCTTGCTTGGATCGAGGTGTCTCTTCGTCTTCCACGTCGTTCTCTCTATATATACGTTGTCTGTCTCTTTCATTTTAACATTTTGGAGAAAATTTGGGTGATCAGGGCGCAACCGTCTAATCTACTCGATTCGTCGCCTCAACAAATTGATACTACCATTCTGTACAACCTTCTCGTCGTTATCCTTGTACCGTCAGGCTGTAATTATCCGTTTCCTTATGTTTTATCACTTTAATTTGTTCTTCGTTAGTAAAAACCTAGAGTCTTATCATTTTTACCATCATTTGTAGGTGTTAAATGTCTAATGAGACGTCCAGTGGTCAATCGTTTGTCCACGATGGAGCGAGCTACGATGAGGTGTTCTCGTCAGGTCAAGCAGACTCCAGCACCTCCCACGAGGAGAGGGAACTGTAAGGCATCTCTCCTTTTGATATAAAGGATGAGGTGCAGGGTGAGGACGGGTCAAAGTATGACTCCAATGATGATTTGGACGGTGTTGATCCTCTTATCCAATCAGTCATAGGTCCAGATGGCATTAGGGAATTTATATTACTCCCCTTATGGACGATCAATGATTTCATATCCTCTATCAAGCAAAATCAGTTCAACACTAGGGAGAAGTACCAGATACTTGACAACATACCCATCCGTCTACCCTTCAAGTTCGAGAAGTGTTTTTACAAGGGCCTTTAAGACGTTGGGGTATATGAGCAGATGCTGAAAGCGGGTCTGTGATCTCTTTAGAGTGCCTTACACCGTTGTCTTTTCCAATACCTAGGATTAGCTGTCACCCAAATCTCAACAAATGCTTAGAGGGTTTTTCTGGGTGTCTAAGTCTTATATGGTGTAATGTCCAACGGTGCGCGACAGTTGACAGTGGAAGAGTTCTTCCAGTGTTACCATTCGTCCGAGATTGCCCAATTAAAGGGCATGTACAACTTCGTGCTAAGGAGTCTAGTGCTTAGGTTAGTGTACGACACCCCGGACTCCAATAAGAACTGAAACGGTCAATATTTTTTCCTTCAAGGAGACGATTGGATGTGTCATCCTAATGACCAAGAATATTTGCCTATAGATAAGACTTGGGGCATAATGCCTCCGTCCGGTATGTGTCCATCTTCCTTAACTTATTTGTATAATATGTTGAAGTTATCCTAACCGTTACCTTTTGTAACTCGGGACCGTCCGCCAGTCACTACCGAATAGTTCGGTTTCTTGGAGAACATCTTCTAGACCACCAGGCTGTCGAAGAGAACTTGGATCAAGCTAGTTACCTTGGACACTTTACATTGGTACTATGACAGTCTTGAGCCCACCAATGCTGCTCGTCGGTACGATAATCGAATCCATTGTCGTAAGTCCTTTGCCCTTTGTTTGTTTTTTTTTATTATTGATTACCACATTCTTATCCGTCAAATCTCATGCAGAAATGGAAAAATCTAAGAGAAGGGCTTACATCAAGCAGCAGACTGCTGCCAAGAAAAAACTAGAGGTGAACCTTCCCTTGAAGACGGGCTCAACTCATCTGTCCATAAAAAGGCAACCGTCCGAGAAGTTTGACCGTCATGCCAAAAAGCAGAAGGTGGTGACAGGGTTGGCTGCCGGTCAAGGATCCGGCGGATTGAAGTTGCCCCCCAAACTTGGGTTAGGTAAGAGTAAGGGTCTGATGGTTAATCTAGACCTCGTCAAGGAGAAACCTCCCGTCCTGCTTCGAGAGGATTCCCAGTATGCCTTTCTCTAAATCACGTCCATCATCAAAGATGAAGACTATGAGGATCTGGGTAATCATGCTACTGAGGCGATGGGGGAAACGGCTCTCTCAACCTTACACAAGTTTGTATCCGTCACCCATTTTTCCGTTGTGCTCTTATTAGCTCATACTTATTATTTTGTCTTTGGTGTAAGGAGTCTTGATGGCAAAGGGTATAATAAATCGTTGCCTTTCTCACGAGAAAATGCTGGAGTGCGTCCATGCAAAGGTAGATGCAACGGAGGAAGAGTTGGCGGAATTGAAGGCCTAGAAGCTTCGTTATGAAGAGAAACTGAAACTATCCGAGTAGGTTCGTGGTGAATTAGAGGAGGTAAAGTCAATGAAAGAAGCCTTAGCGGAAAAAGATGATAGCCTCTGTCATGCAAAAGCTGACGCTATTAGAGAGTATCGAGACTCCGATGCCCTTCTAAGTGAACTGGGTATCTCTTTTACTGACGGCTTTGACGACTGCATCCATCAAGTCAAAGCTTCTTTTCCTAATTTGAACCTCTCTCACATCACTATAGATCTTGAGGGTCAGACTCTAACTCGCCCCGTTGACACTGAGGGGACGGATGAGCTTTTTGGGGAAGAACAAAGTGACGGTGAAGCCCAAAAGGTTGATGCGAAGGGATCCATCAACGATGATGCCCACCATTGTAGTCCAGGAGTAGCACACACCCTGTTTTTTTTTTTTTTTTTTTTTTAATAAATATTTTTGTTTAAGTTTAAAAATGTATGGGAGAACAACATATTTAACCGTTATCTTTTGTAGACGTTTATCGTATGTATATATTTTTTAATGAATTTTGCGCTTCTTATACTGATCCATCTATTCAAATTCATTCTTCATACCATTATCCGTCCAATTTATGAACTTAGTAAACTTATCCTTCATGGGATGATCCGTCTATTTGATAGATTTGGTGAATTTCAATCGTCATGGGATGAATCATCCCTTTTATAGACTTTGTGAATTTCATCCTTCCTAGGATGACCCGTCCAGTTTATAGACTTGGTAAATTTCATCCTTCATAGGATGATTTGTCTACTCTATGGACTTAGTAAGTTTCATCATTTATAGGATGATCTGTCCACTTTATGGACTGAATAAGTTTCATCCTTCGTAGGATGATTCATCCACTTTATGGACTTAGTAAATTTCATTCTTCATAGGATAATCCGTCTATATTGTGGACATTGGTGAATTTCACTATTCTTAGAATGATCTGTCTACTTTATGGGCTTAGTAGATGAATCTTAGCGGAAAACAGTCAATGCGTTCTGAATAAATTCTTATATTATGATGGATAATTAGCAAATTGTTCATAAAAAGCAATAAAATTGCCCTTTGGGCACTAGGAGTATTGTAGAAAATAAAATTAAAACTGTTGAAAAAATAAACTAGAAATGAGTGTGATGTCAATGTCATTGTCTACTGGTAATACTTCTTTAGGTGTTTTGTGTTCCATTAGTGATTCAAATTTTGCCCTTCCAGTGTCTCCAGGTAGTATGTTCCCTTTCTATGCCATGAGGTGATCCTGTACGGTCCTTTCCAGTTAGGTCCCAGCTTTCCTTGGGAGGCATCTTTCATAGCGCCGGTTGCTTTCCTTAATACAAGATCTCCAAACCTGGAAGTCCTTGTGCCTGACCTTAGAGTTGTAATACTTCGCCATGAGGTTTTGGTATTGTGCTAATCTTTGCTTAGCCGTTACTTTGACTTCGTCCACCAAATCAAGCTGTAAGTGCATGGCTTCATCATTCTTGCTTTTGTTGTGGTTCTCAACCCGATAGCTCATATGCCTTACTTCTGCTGAGATGACTGCCTCACAACCATATGCTAGTAGAAACGGTGTTTCCCCAGTTAAAGTCATCTCCGTTATCCTGTATGCCCATAAAACACTCGGTAATTCATTCGGCCATATGCCCTTTGCACCCTCGAGCCGAGTCTTGATAATTTTGAGCAAGGATCGGTACGTGACTTCAACTTGTCCGTTGGTCTGCGGATAGGCGAGTGACGAGTAGTGGTTCTTAATCCTTAGTTAGGAATAAAAACCTCAGAATGTGTCGTTGTCGAACTGCTTACTGTTGTCTGAGACAAGCACCCTTGGTATATCATACCTGCAAATAATATTCCTCTATACGAAACTTTAGATATTCTTCTCTGTGATAATGGCTAAAGCCTCTGCTTCCACCCATTTAGTGACGTAGTTTATGCCAACTACTAGAAACTTCAGTTGCCTTACCGCTGTTGGAAAGGGGCCCATGATATCTAATCCCCATTGCGCAAACGACCATGGGGCTGTCATAGGGGTGAGCTCTTCTGTTGGTTGCCTTATGAAATTGCCGAATCATTGGCACTTGTCACGGGCTCTGACATATGCGTCAGCATCCTTTTGCATTGTTGGCCAGTAATATCCTGCCCGGAGTAGCTTATGCACCAAGGACTTCGATCCTGAGTGATTTTCACAGATTCCTTCATGAACCTCCCTTATAAGAGGCACCTCAGGTAGGGTAGGGAGAAACCCCTATTGTATAGGATTTCTTTAATCAAGACAAATCAGGCCGCTTTAACCTTCAACTTCCTTGTGGCCTCTTTGTCGTTTGGTAACTCGCTGTTCTTTAGGTAGGTGGCTATCGGGGCCATCCAACTGCGTTCATCGCTTACCTCCTGCTCGTCAGTATTGTCTATTAGCAATGAGAGTTGAACGAAAGATAATACTTGGTCGGGAACAACCATAGGCTCTGCTGAAGCTGCTTTTGCAAGCCGATCGGTGTCTTGGTTCTCTTCTCTTGGGATTTGAACCAATTTCATTTGGAGATTATTATTTCGACCCTTCACTTCCTCGAGATACCTCTTCATTCTTTCATTTTTGCACTCATAACTGCCATTAACCTAATTGGTCACGATTTGAGAATCGGAGTATATGACCACACTCTTAGCTCCGGCAGCTATTACGAGGTCCAGTACTGCTATCAAAGCTTCGTACTCTGCTTCATTATTGGTTGAGGAAAAGTTCAGACGGATCATGCACTTGATCTTATCTCTTTCTAGGGTGTAGAGTACCACGCTGGCCCTACCTGCATGTTTATTGGAAGATTCGTCTGTGTGGATGCTCCATCTGGGAACTTCCTCTGCCCCCTGGTCTTTTATGAGAGTGAACTCAGCGATGAAGTCAGCTACTACCTGTCCCTTCACAGCAGTTCATGGTTAGTATGGTATGTCGAACTCACTCAGCTCGATCGCCCATAATGCCATTCGTCCTGCAGCTTCAAGGATACTCATAGCTTTTCGCAGGGGCTTATCTGTCAGGATAGTTATGGTATGCGCTTGGAAGTATGGCTTGAGCTTCCTTGCCGCAGTCATTAGTACGAAAGCTAGCTTTTACATCTAAGGGTACCTTTCTTCTGCTTCTTTGAGCACTTGACTCATAATATAAACGGGTCTTTGCACCTTGTCTTCTTCTCTAACAAGAGCCGCACTAACAGCTACTAGCGAGACGGCTAGATATAGAAACAACATTTACCTTAGCTCGGACGAGCTGAGTAATGGTGGGGAAGAGAGGTATGCCTTCAAACTTTCGAATGCCTGCTAGCATTCGTCCGTCCATTCAAATGATCTCCTTAGTGTGCGAAAAAAAGGTAGGCATTTATCAGTTGCCCTCGATACAAATATGTTTAGGGCTGCTATTTTGCCATTCAAATTTTGTACTTCTTTTACCGTTTTTGGCGGAGCCAATTCCATGACCGCCTTTACTTTCTTCAGGTTTATCTCGATCCCCCTTTGGGATACCATGAATTTCAAAAAATTTCCTGCCATTACCCTGAACACGCATTTGCTTGGATTCAATTTTATGTTGTAAGACCGAAGAGTGTCAAAGGTCTCGTAAAGGTCGCTTAAATGGTTGGACTCCTGGATGCTTTTCACCAGCATGTTGTCAACGTAAACTTGCACATTTCTTCCAATCTGGTGTGCGAATATCCTGTTCATCAATCTCTGATATGTGGCTCTTGCATTTTTAAGTACAAAAGACATTACTTTGTAGCAAAATAGCCCCTGGATTGTAACAAACGAAGTCTTCTCTTGGTCGGCTTCATCTAACTTGATCTGTTGTAACCGGAGAATGCATCCATAAAGCTTAAAAGTTCATGTCTCGCGGTTGAGCCTACCAGTGTATTAATACGTGGGAGCGGATAACTATCCTTAGGGCAAGCTCTATTTAGATCCGTGAAATCTACATACATTCTCCACTTTCCATTGGCTTTTTTGACCATCACTATGTTTTCTAACTAATCTGGATAGTATACTTCACGTATGATGTCTGCTTCCCATAACTTCTTAACTTCTTCGGCTATGGCTTTGTTTCCCTATGGGGCAAACACACGCTTTTTTTGTCGGACGGGAGATAATGAGGGTGATATATTCAATTTATGGACTATGACTAACGGGTCGATCTTCGGTATGTCCTTATGATTCCATGCAAATAAGTCTTGGTTTTTCCTTAGGAACGTTGCGAGTGCGTGCCGTACTGACTGGCTAGCCAAAGTACCTATTCTCGCGGTCTGCTCGGGCCTAGAATCATCAAATGGTACTTCTTCCAATTCTTCCACTGGTTCTGCTACCGTCTGGTGTTCTTTTATGTTCATTGTTTGTTGGTAGTCGTCCATCTCTATCATAGCTATGTAGCATTCTTGCGTGGCCACCTGATTTTCGTGTAGTTCTCCTACTCCATACTCAGTGGGGAACTTGACTATCAAATGGTAGGTCGAGGTCACGACCTTTCATGAATTGAGAGTGGTCGTCCAAGGATGGCATTGTAAGCCAATGAGTAATCGACTACGAGGAATGTCACGTCTTTAGTGATCTGTCGGGGGTAATCACCCATCGTTACAGACAATGTGACGAATCCAAGGGGGTAGACCCTTGTCCCTCCAAAGCCGACGAGTGCGGCATTCATTGGAACCAATTGCTCTCTACCAATCCCTATCTGCTGGAATGCGGGGTAGTAGAGGATATCAGTCGAGCTTTCGTTGTCAACTAAAACTCGGTGCATATTGTAATCTCCTGCTCGTATACTGACGACAAGCGCATCATCATGTGGGTGGTGAAGACGTCACGCATCCTTCTCCAAAAACTAGATGACTGGGTTATCAATTCGAGTTATCTTTAGTACAAAACCTGTCATCTGGACATTCTGAGCCATCCTTAGATATGTCTTACGGGCCTTTTTGGATGACCCCGTAGTTACCGTGCCCCCAAAAATTACTCTTATTTCTCCTATTGGTGGTCTTGGGCGCTCGTTTTCCCGTCGGGGAGCCAGGTCTTGTTATGGATCCGTCTTCTCTTTACTGACGAACCTTTGCAGCTTTCCTTACCTGATAAGAGCTTCAATCTGTTGCTTCAGGTCGTAGCAGTCAGCCGTATCATGGTCGTGATCACGATGGAAACGAAAATATTTATCCCTTGACCTTTTGTTTGGATCTCCTTTCAGCTTGCTTAGAAAATTTAGGGCTCCTTCATCCTTAATTTTCATCAATACTTGATCGATCGAGGCAGTCAGCAGGGTGAAACTTGTGAATTTCCCCGTAGGTGGCTTGGAGCATCTGTCCTCCCGTCGTTCTCTAGTCCTAGCCATTTTTCGTCCTCTGTCTGGCCTCACATCTTCTTGTCTCTCCCTTTTTTTGGGCTTCTCCTCTCGAGTCAGTAATGCATCTTCCACGTTCATGTATTTGGTTGCTCTATAAAGCACATTTGACATGGTTTTGGGTCATTCTTATATAGAGAAAACAGGAACTTACCATTCTGTAACCCATTGGTGAACGTTGCCACAAGTATTTTGTCGTTTGCTTCGTTGATTGAGAAAGCCTCCTTGTTAAAATGAGCTATGTAAGATCTTAGCGTCTCGTCTTCCCACTGCCTAATGTTTATCAAGCACGCAGTAGACTTCTTATATCTATGACCCCCGATGAAGTGGGAGGCAAATTGGGCGCTTAACTCCTTGAAAATGCCAATGGAGATGGACGTCAGCCTGCTGAACCAGATCCTTGCAGGTCCCTTCAATGTAGTAGGGAAGGCCCTGCACATAATCTCGTCCGGCACCCCCTTGAAGATGCATTAAGGTCTTGAAGGATTCCAAGTGGTCTAAGGGGTCTTTAGACCCGTCATAACTCTCTACCTGCGGCATGCGAAATTTCAGGGGAAAAGGGAATGAATTGACGGGCGCCGTGAAAGGTGAATTGGTTCGCTAGACCAGGTCATCGAGATCACTGGACTAGGTCATTGAGATCACTGGATACTCGTCCCCTGAGGGTGTTCATCATAAAGTCCATCCGCTCTTTCATCATCTGCATCTCAATGACTATGTGAGGTGGGACGGCTTTAGTGATAAATGGCCGGCTCATGTCCTGCCGTTCTGGTCTGCTTGGAGCATTGCTACCTTCAGACCATACCTGAATTCTTCTTTCAGTGCTTATTCCCTCTTGGTCTTCCTCTTGCGTACCAAGGCCTGCATTCTTTTGCCGTAACTGCTCTTCCAAGTCATGATCCTGCTTGGTTGGGCGTTCTACTGCCGCTGTGAGGATTTGAACTTGCCTCTCCAAGGCCACGGTGTGCGGTTCATCGCCCTGATTGTTGTTGGTTGTTGCCATCGAACGGGGTGAGTACCATGCAAATTTTGTCCAGGAAGCGATACGTATGGCTTATTTCAACAATCTTTCGTTTTTCCCACAGACGGCGCCAACTGATATTGAAAAACCATCAGCTAGTCAAATGGTCCTCACCAAGTCGAAACAATACCTGCAAAGCACAAAGAGATAACCTAACAGAGAGCACTGGTGTGGTGCCGGCCAAATACCCTCCGAAGGTTAAGTTAGAACTTTTACACAACTTTAGAGTGCCAAAACTGGGATGAATTATGCGTACCTTGTATTCTAAGGGTTCATGGGTTTTTATAGTAGAGTTGGCCTCCGTTTCTTATGTGTCAAGGTGTTTCCTTATTGGGAAGATCTTCATTAATGGGTGTATATTATGGAACCCTTCCTAGTTAGGATTCTACTCGTATTAGGACTTTATGAGTTCAAGTTAATTGTGTGACGCAAATTATTTCTATTTAGGAGTCCTTGGAGACCAATTGAATCAAATGGATGTCACGTGACCCTGGATCCGTCCATCCTTTCTCCGTGCACCTTGGATCCGTCTACCGTCAACCTGCCATTCTAACGGTGTCATGTCTACTCAAACGGATCCGTCATCTACGTTTTTAATCCTCTTCAGGTAGTATATAAAGCGGAACACAAAAAGTGAAATAGATGATTTGTATTCATGTATTTGTATGTACACATGTATGAATACAAATCTTATGTACTACTTTTTGTGTTTCACTTGAGGCTCCATTAATTATAACTTGTCATGTATTCTTTTTACTTTCCTTAAAATCACTATAGTTTAAAATGAATATATATATATATATATATATATGTATGTATATATATAGCATGTATTACAATTGATGAAATACAAAATGCAACTCAGAAAGTGATAGAGATGATTTGTATTCTATATACATGTATGTTTATTTTGTCTGTGTATGTACGTAAAAATGTAAAGGACATCCCAAATCATTGAGTCCTATATTAATCTCTTCCACAATAATTAAGCCCAACCAATTTCTTGATTCCTATCTCCCTTAGTGGCAGTGGGATATGTCAAATAGGTGGCAAATAGATACAAGGCTAACTCTTTTGATAAGTGGTTATCTTAATTTGAAACTGAATTACTTTACCATATTAGGAACATATATTATATGTCTTTGAGAAGTATGCTGTAACTTGAAGAAGCTACAATACTGCATTATGTTGGAATGCCAGACAAGCTTTATTCCGTATATTTTGAAACAACCAATATATCAATTCCGTAGCTTAATATATGGTTTAGAGAATATGTTGCATAACCTGTATAACATCAGATGTCAGACAAGCTTTCACGAAGATGAAAATTAAAGGTTCAAAGCTCCAACCTCAGTTTATTATTAATTCTTTTCCTTGTTCTGGACATTATTTTAACTTATGAGTACTCAAAAACCACTTGTTTCGCTTCTTAAGCTGAATTTTAAATTCAACTTTGAAAGATATGGTTCCATTAAATTGAGTAGTTGTTGTATTGGTCATAGATCAGATGGAATCAGATGTGGTAAGACTATGTAACAAAATATATTAGTCCAGCTTTGGTGCACTAACACGTGCTTGGCTTAAAAATTTTAGAGACTTTCTGGAAGCAGGGGCATCATCTATATATTGGCTGCAACTGTGAAGTGAAGGTGCTCTTGTTGAGGAATCAAGTTCAATTATTCTTGAGACTTATTTGAAGAAATCTTTAGTTACTTTAACAAAGTGTTGGATGCTTGTCACATCTTTTAAAAATTTAGATGTGAAATTCCAAAGATTAGGTCAAAGTCCCTTCTACACATAGTGTTTCCTCTTACTAAAGCATACTTCAAAATAGTTAGGCATTTTTCTATCTTTTTTGTGCATGCTTTTATATAACAGAAGAACCTCTCTTTGGGAAGGTCTTGCTTGGGACTCTCAAAGGCTGTTAGTAATCAAAGAGAGGGAAATTAAGAAAGAGAAAGGGAGAGGGCATCATTGTCATTTTATACACACACAAGGACAACTAGGTACTCACAATAAAGCTAGCTAGTAGGGACACCCATTTGGATTCTCCCATCAGTCTTTATTAGTAAAAAATATCAAGCATTATATGAAATCATCTCCCAAATGTATATTTAAAACCATCACACTTACCTTCATTTCATGGAAGCAAAGACACTCACAAACATGGCCAACACCCAAACTGCACCCAACTCCATTTGCATCTCCAAATGCCTCTATTCCCTCTCCCAAACACCTCAAAGGCTCAGAAAGAGAATGTTTGCCACTTGGACCCCAGACCAAGAGCTCAACCAAGTGAGGCAAAGGTCTGGTGCAGACATGAAGAGGAAGCTGCAGTGGTATGATCTGGTAGCCCTTGGTGTTGGTGGAATGCTTGGTGTTGGAGTCTTTGTCACAACCGGTACTGCAGCCCTTGAAAAATCTGGTCCTTCTGTCTTCATTTCATTTATCATTGCTGGAATATCTGCCCTCCTTTCCTCCTTGTGTTACACTGAATTTTCAGTTCAAATTCCAGTTGCCGGAGGTGCCTTCAGCTATCTTAGAGTGACCTTTGGTATGTATATTTAGTTTTGTCAAAATCCTTGCCTTTTCCATTTCCCTAAAGGAATACTTATTGGGTGTTTTTATTTTTGTTTTTAATTAGTATGTTACTCCATTTTGTTCTTCATCTAGAGCTTTATTTTTGAAATGATGTAGGAGAGTTTGTGGGTTATTTTGCTGGAGCAAACATACTAATGGAATATGTGTTATCCAACGCCGCGGTAGCACGAACTTTTACAGAGTATTTGTCTAGTGCTTTTGGAGTACATAATTCAACCACAGCATGGAGAGTCCAAGTGGATGGACTAGTAAAAGGTTACGACATGTTGGATTTCCCTGCCGTTGCTCTTATTCTCCTTCTCACCCTCTGTCTATGCCATAGGTTTGATTTCTTACCATATTTCATACAAACTATTTATTTTACAAGTTTTCTTTCTTATGAGGTTTTATTAATATTGGTGCACAGTAGTTAGGTAGATCTTCCATAGACGTGGGTTAGTGGCCATTTGGCTTGGTTTTAATCTTTTTATTTTTTGTTTTGATTACAAGTGGGGCAGGGATTCTATTTCTAATCCAAGTTTTCACCCTAAAAATGTCAGACAATCCCACTGAGTCACAAGTCTTTTGGAGTAATGTTTATTTTTGTAATGCTAATCCTATATTATGGAAGATTTAATATATTATTCTTGATGTTATCATAACCATTATAATTTCGTTGGTTACTTATTATCATCATTATAACCATATAACTATTACCATTACAGATAATTGTACTTTCTCTAATTTTATTGGACCGTCAGTTAATAATGGATTGTTTGTTTGTGGATTTCAAAAGTGACATATGGATGTCTTTTTTGGTGATGCAGTACAAAGGAGAGCTCTATCTTGAACCTTATTATGACAGTCTTTCATGTAGTTTTCTTCGCATTTATAATAATTGCTGGCTTTCTTCATGGGAGTCCCAATAACTTGGTAAGGCCAGATGGACTAACTCCCCATGGTGTTAGAGGTCTCCTAGATGGAGCAGCTGGTGTTTACTTCAGCTATATTGGCTATGACTCAGTTTCAACAATGGCAGAAGAGATCCAAACGCCTTCGAAGAGTCTTCCAGTGGGAATTGTAGGTTCAGTTCTCATTGTTTCTGTACTATATTGCCTCATGGCCTTGTCTTTGTGTTTCATGGTTCCTTACAACAAGGTGAGTAATCTAAATTTGATATCTCAAAGACATCATGTGTTACTTATTAAGCATGTAAAGAGCAAAAGCATATAAGAAAACTTCAAGCTCTCTTAAAGCAAATTCTAAATTATAGCCATTTTATAGATATCAGAATCAGCCTCATTTTCAATGGCTTTCCAACATATTGGGTGGAAGTGGGCGGCTAATGTTGTTGGGGCAGGCGCATGCTTGGGAATCGTTGCTTCTCTCCTGGTTGCCATGTTAGGTCAAGCTAGATACCTTTGTGTTCTTGGAAGGGCCAGGCTAGTGCCGCCATGGTTTGCTCAGGTGCATCCTTCAAGAGGCACCCCCTTGAATGCCACCCTCTTCTTGGGTATGTAAATTCTTGCACGCGTGATATGCTTCTCCTTGAACTTGGTCTCTCCCAATACATCCCAAAGAAGAAACAAAAAATAAACAAATCTATATTGTATGAATTTAATTGAAAAACCCTGAGGTAAGACTTGTGCAACATAGAAGATGTTAATCTCACAATTTCCTAACAATCTAGACTTTGGGACAATTGGTCACTTAATTGGTATCAAAGCTTGATCATGTACCTGATAACAATCAAGTGGATATAAATTCATGTATTACTTCCCATCATATATTTTCCTACAAAGTTCAGTCTATCTTTCCTTTTTTGGGTTGGATTTTGGGGTGGATTAATGAAATTTTATGATAACTTATTAAACATGTTCTGACCACCAATCTTGTCCAAGGTCTATCCATTTTTCAGAGTGGGGGAACACCACCACAAAAGTAACAGAAAATAATAACAAAAATAATACTGTTAGTATTTAAGAAAGAAAACCGTGTTTTGTTTGTAACAATTTTGATATACTAGGGATTCATTGAGAACTTAGAAAGACACGTCCACCCGATAAAATATTTAGCCATATCTTTACCCCATCTTTCCCCACCTAATTCATTGCATGTAAGAAGAGTCTTTATACACAATTATTTTCATAACTATTAAGATAACAAGTTATCAACAGGAGTTAATAAAAAAATGTTAATAATAGCTCATAATAAAATCAATAATTTATAACTTTTAGCAAATTGTGAAAAACGTTGAGATAAGACTTCTGTCTCTACCACTCTGCACCAAGCAAGATATGAGATCAAGTAAAACCAGTGGAAAATGACTAGTGCACAACTAAGTGTACACATAGTAAATATTAGACACTACACACAAGCTACAATTTACAAGGGAATTTGTGACGTTAAATCAGAACTTCGAAATCGTGATTTAAAGTCACAAGTTCCCTTGTAAATTGCAGCTTGTGTGTATTATGTATTCACTAAAGTGCATATAATAGACATTGCTCGAAACAAAAATACTATCTACTTAGCATTTCTCTTGCATATATAAAAGTACCAAGGGAAGTACTTTATCTATTTGCTTTCAATTATCTATTTTCCCATTTTAATTGAAGTGTTTAACCATTACCATTCTTATCAGTTATATATATAAAAGACATTATTTCAACATTTTACCTATATTTACCATGGGTAAAGACAAAGTCTCACAAATCCTTCCCTCTTCATGATGTAGGACTCTGCACAGCTACAATCGCACTCTTCACTGAACTAAAAATAGTGGTGGAAATGATCAACCTTGGCGTACTCTTGGTGTTCTACCTTGTGGCCAACGCTCTCATCTATCGAAAATATGTGATGATAAGCCACAACCCCCCTTCCCATACCTTCTTGTTCCTTTTCCTCCTATCATCTTGTGCTCTTGGCTTCTCCATATCATGGCAGTTCCATGAACAATGGTGGAATCTTTCCATTTTCGGAGGATCCATGATCATCATCACTGCCCTCTTCCAATACATGGTACCTTGTCTACTCCAAGACACGGAATGGTCGGTGCCATTTATGCCATGGCCAGCCGCAATGTCAGTCTTCCTTAATGTCTTCCTCATGAGCACATTAAAGACGAGCGCATTCCAAACTTTTGGTATATGGGCATGTATGATAACTTTGTTCTATGTGCTATATGGTGTTCATTCAACTTACAAAGCAGAGGAGTTTGAGATGGGTGTTAATGAAGTGAATCCATACTCATCAATCCTACAGCCTAAGGTTGATATTCAAGTGATTTGAATAAAGAATGTCCAGCTAGAAAAAAACAAAGCATTGAACACTTTTGAGTTCTATAAATTTTCAACATTTTTTTTCTCTTTAATTTCTTTTGAAGCAGTCATTTTAGTTTTAACTTTTAAGATTGAATTACAATGTCTATTTATGGAATTTTCTTGCAACTAGAAGAAAATCTCATAAAATAGACACCCAAAGAAAAAATAATAGGTCACCAACGAAAAGAAAAGACGATTAAATTACAAATTGTCCCAAAAATTTAAATTATTAGGAAATAATGAATTTAATCACTTAACCATAATTTTAACACTCCTCTTCATGTGTGGGTTTAAACATCCACTTAATAAGTTGGGGCCAAAATGTGGACATTTAAACAAAAGGTAGAGTGAAGATAATGATTGACTCAGGATATTTGACTCTGATATCATGTTAAATTACCGATTATCCCAAAAATTTAAATTATTAGGAAATGATGAATTTAGTCACTTACATCAAATTAAATTACCGATTGTCCTAAAAGTTTAAGCTATTAAAAAATTGTAAATTTAATCACTTAAATATAATTCTAACAGAGAGAGAGAGAGAGAGAGAGAGAGATTTCCTCTTGTACATGTTTGGTTGCACTTTCTTTCTTTTCTTCCATCTGTAATGGCGATCACCATCATATAAATTGGTAACATGTCAAGAGAATGGCCTTTTTGGTAGTGGAGAAGATGATTGAGGTCATTTCAGGCCATAGACTCATAGTTAAGTAATGATGGACACTATATATCGAACCACTTGGCAAGTACAATGGCTGGCTTAGTTCTTCATTTTTGTCATTTTATGGCATGTCTAATAAAGTGGGAATGTTGTAAGAGATAGATTTTGACGAACGGAGAATTATTTTGTTTTAAACCATTTATTCTCTATGAAGGCAGAGGATTCTATAGAATACAACGTATAGCGTGTAAAAGTAATATGTTTCATTTTTTAATTCTTGTGCTGTGGAGGTATAATCCATATGATGATTCTAATCTAAGATCAGTATAATTTTAATTTTAATTTTATTTTTGAAAAAAATGCAAAAAATTCAAGAATTTGGGTCAGATTCAAACTCCCTATATTTTAAAGTAAAAATAAAAATGTATTTGAGGAGGGTAGATAGGCCCATAACTCTTCAACCAAAGCCCAAGCTCCTTGTTCTTTTAATTTGAAATCAAACACCCCAAAATTTGAGGACCGGTTGAATTGGTTCTTATTTGTGCACTTTCATTCCGTCAACTAGGTTGGGCGAAAAATATATGATATATTACATGTGACAGCTCTAGGATTTTTTTTTTTTTGGGTGATGGTTACTAAGAAACTTAAATTATACAAAATTTAATAATGAGACAATTATTACAAGAAATTTGGTTATTTTCTACGGTTGAAGCCATTGAGAAAAGTACTAAAAATCGTTAAAAATTTTGACGGTTAAATTAACAATCGAGAACTGTCATTAAAAACTATGTCGAAAAAAATTTTCTATGGCCTATGCAACCGTCGGAAAAAATGTTACACTACGGTTAATAAACGTCAAAGTATTATTAAAAGCCGTTGAAATATAAACACATAAAGATGCTTATTACTTTTTTCTACGTGCACTCAACCATCGATAAAGGGTATCTTTAGATAAATTTCAACGGTTTGTAAACGTTGAAATAAGTATTTTCTTTAAAATAAATAAATTTAGATGTACTTTTTACATTGATCAAAATTTAATAACCTAATTCAAAATATAATGTAAACACAATTGTGCAATTCCTAATTAAATTTACAATAACCAATCAACTACTCTTTTAACACAATAAAAAAACTGTACAAATACAATGCATAATTAGAGCTGAAAATATTTTTTTAATCAGTAATTTGAACTGAAAATATAAAAGTCAGCCTTTCGAAACCCATACCCGCATGAATGGTCATGTATATGTTGCTGAAGCAGAAATTATACAGACACATTAACAAAATGGCAAAACGAACTTCAGTATCATTGTTGGGAGTTCCTCTTAAGAGTTTGGGACAAAGGTGCCAACGTACCCAAACCCCACGATGAAGAAGGCAGCTGCTTGGATAAAAAGGAATAGGAAGAAGTGGTTTTTTCCAAAGAAAACATCATACCAGGCAACAAATAATAGGTAAGCTCCAACTGCAAGCTCTAGTAAATGGAGTCTGTCACAGTTTAAGAACAAAATAACAAATATTGATCAGATATTCTCTAGTATAGATGATATTACTTTAAAAAGGAGGGCATGACTAAATTGCACAGCAAGTCTATGGAAGAATGCATACCTTTCTCCAAACCTGAACTGAGGTTTTCTTGGTGCTTTCAAGCCTGCTTTAGCCTTGAGAGCATCTCCTAGTTTCTCTGTTACAATCCATTCATTTGCTTGATTCGTCTCTAGTAGACTAATGATGGTAGCCTTCATTCGATGCAGTGACATGACATTCTCAAAAAGGATCTAGAAAACTAATAAGTGGAGTGACTTGAAAGATTATGAAAGAACACTAACAAAAACTCCAGAAAAATCAGTAAGGCCTAGGTCACTATGGCAACAATATCTAGGAAATGACACTTGATATAATTGCTGAAGCAACTTTCACTGGCCTAGTTAGCAGGTAAGTTAATAATTTGAAAAAATTTCCCCTTTTTTGGCTAACATGGTGTCCAGCACTTAAGGCACCTAACTAATCCCTTGTGTTATAGGGAGAAATCCCTTGAGGCTGGTTTGAAGCAATGATAAGGGACTCAAATCCAGAAACTTTCAAAACCCATACAGCTTAGCAGTTATAATATATTACAAAAAAGTTATTTAAGGTCAAAGTTTCCCTATTCCCAAAGAAGAAACAAAGTATATATATATATATATATATATGAACTAAATGAACCATATAAATCACATTATTGAGAAAAACAACTTAGACAGCAAATTCAAAAGCATTTTGCATTTACATGAAGGAACATCAATATTTTAATACAAAATCAATTTGATGATTTGGAACAGGTAAAGAAGGGAAAAGATTAGTGATAATTACCTTTAAACCTCTCACAAGTCCAGCTTAGTACCTTAGCCTTAGAAAGTTCTCACAAACAAGAGTATTTCCAATAGCAAAAAGAATTGCCTTCTCCAAGACAGAATCAAACGTATTGCAGTTAAGTTTACAATGAATTTTTAATATTGATTTACTAACATATATTTCAAGATGAAATAAATGGACAAGATAGAGGCAACATACATAAGATAGAAAAACCTGGAGTGATTATCATGAGTTAGAGAAGCAAAGAATCATTAGATAAATTGCAATGAGAAGTATCTTAACCACCAAATTAGGATCAGTCTATTATATATAAATCACCAGATAGATGTATGCCAATACGCAGTGTAGCACACATTGATATTTCACCATCAGAATGTGTAGGTAAACTGGTAAAGAGACAAGCTTTAGCAAAGGATATTGGATTACATCAAAGACCAGCTTTGAAATACCACCTCAGGCCCACAATCTCTCAATAATTGGCTTAACACGAATTGACTGAAGAGGTATAAATGTCTAAGAAGGAAGCCTTTGTTCTTTCAAATACTGCATAGAAGCAAGAGAAATAACTAGTAATCTTAATTAACTCAATTAAATCTATAATGATGATGCGAAGAAAATCAGTAGATTGAATGCTTCGGATTAGAAAGGACTACTGACTGTCTTGATGTCCTGAAAAAGAAAGAATAGTGATCAAAGGTGACCGGAGTTGCCGGCCAATAACCCTCCGATGACAAAGTTAGTTTTCTCTCTATTATTTTGGAGTTCCAACTTTTTAGGAATAATAAAAAACGTACCTTTGCTTGGTCTGGATAATCGTTTATATAGTGTCCTAAGAACAGTTATTGGATCTGTAACCTCTCCCGATTTGAGGAGATGTGTGGGTTCAAGGATAACTTCCTCAATTGTTTAAGAGTTATATTTTTTTTACGCGTAACAGTCACTGGAAGTTACACGTGCGATACAGAGTTGTTGTATACACTCATGAATTTTCCCAAGTGTCAAGGGCTCGTCCAGAGTTCCTCGTCCAGGGGCCCTTCAGTCATGCGTACCTCGTCCACAAGAGAGGTTCTTCTTTTACGGACGAGTTTCTTGTGGACGAGGTAAATGGTTCCCTTGGACGACATGCCGTGGTATTGACCTTTGACCATACAAAGCTTCGTCCAAGCACCTTACTTATCCTGGACGACCTCCATGGACGAAATTGGAGTTGTATTTTATCATACCCCATCATATAATATTAAGTCAAAAAATCAATAACGGAATTATTTTATAAAACTTGTGCACTCAAACTATTATTGTACTAAGCACACTTTTGAATTCCTGAAAAAGTAAAGGAAAATTATAAAAGTATGTCATTATAAGGCCAAGGCCTGAAAACAATAAATAAATAAAACAAGGGAAGTGGCAACTTTGAGGCCAACAGAACCCACAAACTAAAACCGAAGCTGAGTAAATAATTTCAGGAATACAAGCCCTTCACCTAACCAAATTTGCACCCCACATGGCAATGATCATATTAAAAATTTATATTAAAAAATTTAAATGGCGATGATCCTATACTTGTAACAGATTAAGGTTGTGCTTAAAACAAAAGGGATGTTAAAAATCATATTAAAAAATCTGGTGAAAACTGCCTTATTAGTATTTGTGCTTAAAACATACAAAAAAGAAAATAACAATTGCACTGACATAGTCACACATGCAACGCATACATAATATTTGTGTCGTGTATATCCTTCCTTGTGTGTGCATACAGAGCATAAGTTTACTAAGCTTAACTTCACATGGGAAAGGATTAGCTAGAGATTTGAAACAAACACAACTCTGAAGGACAACAATTTTTTGTTTTGATATATAAGGAAAAGTTTTTTAAAATGCAGAAAAAGGAGATTATCATACAAAACTAATCTTATGAGAAATTAATAAAATTATTCTAGAAAGGCAATTACATTTTCTGGAAACCTCAAACTATTGCAATTAAGAAATTGATGTAGATGTACAATGTGTAGTATAGCCATATTTTAATGAACCCCCCGCCCCACTTTGTTTCACACGCATACGCACTACTCACCAAAAAAAGAAAGAAGAAAGAAGGATGAAAAGGTCAAGAAGTTAGTTAGACCAAACAGGGCAATCCAAAGTACAAATTGTCCGTTTGGACATGCACGCTTAAACCTTTAAGCAAAAGAAACTCTTCAGTAATAATTCCCTATACAAGATCTAGACTTGATAAACAGTTCTAGATTGATGGGAATATAGCCCCCAAGTTACCATCAACCACCACAGTCCTCTGCTTTGAGGCTCTGTAGTAGGTGCCAAATTTGATCTCTTGGTTCCATCATTTGAGGGTGCTAATATTATCAGCAACTTGTTATCTCAATTAAACTGTGGCCAATCTTCCTTGTCACCTTCCTTGCATAAGCACTCTCTCTAATTTGCATTGACGTTTTAAATTCTCCAGTTTTAGAATAGAAATTTGAAGCTTGCAAACAAACTGCAGGATCTCCTGGATCAAGCTCCATCAAGATTTTTGCTACTCTCCTTCCCACTATCTCATTACCATGGACCCTACAACTTTGCAACAATGAACTCCACATTACACTGCAACAATTGAATTCCATGAAATCACATCCTCCACTGGAATACTATCAAATGATTTTTTTGCATCAACTAAACTTCCACAAGCAGAATAAAAATCTACCATAGCATTAGCTACGAATATATTTGATTCTACCCATCCAAACTTAACAGTGAGGCAATGCAGCTGCTTTCTTTCATCTAAAAGTTTCTGGTTACTACATCCACGAAATAAATAACAAAAGGTAAGACCATTTGGCTCCACACCATCCAATCCCATTTTAGAGAACAACTCTAATAACTTATTTGATCGACCTGGACCATCGGGTTCACAATACCCACATAATACCAAATTCCATATGGCCAAATTTTGCTCTGGCAACTCGTTGAACAACTTGAAAGCTACATCATCATGCCCCATATGCATAAAAAGGTCCACAAGCGAACTTCCAACAAACAAATTCAAGCTAAATCCAAGTGTAATAACCCTGCAATGAACTTGAATTCCTTCTCCATAAAAACCCTGCATCACTACAAAATCCCAAAACAGAGGAAAATGTGGATGGTCTTTCTCTTATTCCTTCTTGAACCATTTCAACATAGAGGTAAAGAGCCTGTTTTGGAAACCCACATCCGACATGACCAGAAATCAGCAAATTATAGGTAACAACATCACAAAGTGGCATTTCATCAAACACCTTGAGGGCAGAGTTTAACTGCCCAGACTTGATTAAGCTATCAATTATTTGGTTTTTGGAGTAAACACCCTCATGAGCATTGCTTTCACAGTATGAGTCCAACACCAGAGAAGGGGTTGATAAAAGTATTGGTATGTGATATTTAGGTGTAGAGGTTGCTATGCTTCGTACAAAGGATAGGAGTTTATTTTTAAAGCTAATTCTTATTGGGTTGCCACAAAGAACAAGCCCCCAAATAACTCAACCAGTACCAAAAATTTAAGCTTCCTCAAAAATGTTTTCTAAACTAAAAACTTCCACCAACTAATATTTTTTTATGGCATAAATATTTTCATCAGAAATCAAGAGCCTCAGTATAATGAAAACATTTTGTTTTCATACAGAATAGGAAAAACCTTTGAAGAGTTTTTGTACCTGATGGGATGACAAAAAGGGAAGGAAGATCAGTTCAGACTTCAAAGTGAGTACTGAGGCTATAAACCAAAAAATTGGAAATTAGCAACCATCTATATCACAATGTGCATTATAAAATTTATAACTGAGCACATCCAATCAATTACAACTTACAACTACACATAATTTTCAGTAACTCTCTTGGTAGAACAGTCAACAAATGTAAACAATAGTAATGAAATTTATCAAGAACCTGCAACTCACTCACTTACTCACCAACTGACGTTCTTGCTTTCAATCCCACAAATAGTGAAATTTGAACTCTCCTTGACCATTCATTGAGCTGAAATACCAATGCAAATGCACCTGCAATCACATTGAAAGCACGCAATACACAAAACCACAAATTCAAGAATAAAAACCACAAAAGTTCAAAATACTCAAAGCGAATAACAGGGTAATAATCAATTTCAAAACCTTTCTATTTTTCTATTATTTTCTAGGCAACCAAACAGAGTTCCTGATTAGGTATTTTTTTTGTTTTTTACGATTTTCGTTTTGATTTCCTCATCAAGATCATCACCATCGAATTGATTTCACGAAGCTGGTACTGCTACATTCAGAAATTCACACTTTTATCTATCCAAACCCTTCGATTAGGTATTTTTTCTATTTCTCTCAATTTCCTAGTTTTAAAAACTTATTTCTGATCAATTTTTTTTTGCTTGGACTCAAATTTTGTCCGTACTCTGTTATTCGGGCAAAAATTGGAAATTAGCAATAATTTCAAAACAATATAATTAGTAGTTACTGTTTACAAACTATATTTTTTACTAGCATTTCGAGTCTAAGAGAGTCGATTTTGGCCCTAAAAATCGAGTTTTTGAGGGTCGATTTTTATGGTCTGATTCGTCTGACGTGGCATTTTTATCCACGTGGAGTCTAGTTGGAAATCGAGTCTTAGAGACTCGATTTGTATCTTATATGTCATACTTGTTTTCCTTCTTTCCTATCTTTTTATTTTCCTTCTTTTTTTTCCTGTTCTTCGTCTCTCTCCATCTGCTTCTTTCTTCCTCAACTTCTTTCTTCCTCCACGCATCACTGCACAAGCTCAGCCGCCAACCCAGGCCCGCGACCCATGCCGCCACGCGCGACCCAGGCCGGCGACCCAGGCAGCCGCGCGACCTGGGCGCGGCGGCTTGGGTTTTTTTTTTTTTTTTTTTTTTTTTTTTTTTTTTTTTTTTTTTTGTGGTGGGTTTTGCTCAGTCATGATCTTCTAGAAACCCACGGTGGTTGGTGGATTTTGATGTGGGATAGGCAAAATGTGGGTTGTGTATTTCTGGGAATGAAGTGTAAAAGACTTGATTAAATTTTTTTTTGGCTTGTAAATCGAGTCTTAGAGACTCGATTTCCAAGTAGACTTCTAGTGGATAAAAATGCCACATTAGACGGATCAGACCATAAAAATCGACCCTTAAAGACTCGATTTTTAAGCTCAAAATCGACTCTCTAAGAGTCGAGATGTTACTAAAATATATATTTTAGAGACAGTACTTACTAACTATATTGTTGAGAAATTATGGTTAATTGCCCATTTTCTCCAGAGAGAGAGAGATATAGAGAGAGAGAGAGAGAGAGAGAGAGTGAGAGAGCAATAGAGAGAGAGACAACGATTTATATATAATAGACTGATCGTAAAAAAAAAATTTAATATATACAAGTTTCGTGTTTTTATTTTCAACATTTTATAACTGTTGATAATTCTAGCGTACCCCACCATTTTTTGTTGGGTATAGTACCCATTAGTAGGCAATCTGTTATACCAGGTTACCAAAACATCACATTTGATAGTACTATTTTCACATTGTATAGTACTAACATCACATGTAACTATACTTTTGTCACATTCGGTAATTCCTTTATTTTTTCTCACATTTGATGGCATCATCCTCACATTGTGCAGTACTAACATCACATGTGACTATACTTTTATCACATTTAGTGGTTCCCTTATTTTTTTCTCACATTTGATGGTATCATCATCACATTGCACAGTACCAACATCACATGTGACTATACTATTATCACATTCGGTAGTTCATTTATTTATTTTTTCATATTTGATGATACTAGCCTCATATTGTGCAGTACCAACATTACATGTGACTGTACTTTTGTCACATTCGGTGGTTTCCTTATTTTTTTTTCTTTTTTATGTCACATTCGGTGGTTTCCTTATTTTTTTTTTCCATTCGGTAGTTTTATGCGTACTGTACAGTGGTTCCCTTATTATTTTTTTTTCTCACATTTTATGGCACCAGCCTCACATTGCACAATACCAATATCACATGTGACTGTACTTTTGTCATTCGATGGTTCTCTTATTTTTTTCTCACGTTTTATGGTACTTTTGTCACATTGTTACTGTATTTTTGTCACATTTGGTAGTTCTCTTATTTTTTTTCTCACATTTAATGGTACTATTCTCACATTGTGCAACATTAGCATCACATGTCATTGCACTTTTATCACATTCCCTGATAATCTTATTTTCTCTCGCATTTAATGGTACTATCTTTACATTGAGTAGTACTACCGTGCTACACTTTCGTATAATAAAAAATTTTTAGTCTTTGCTTTCAGTTTTTGAATCTCTAACTTTCTTCTCCTCTCTCTCTGTTTTTCTATAGTCTACACTTCTCTCCAGTTTCCTCTCTCAAATTCTTCTCGTCCAAACCATCCACAAAACCTATCTTAGAGCGATGATTACTAAACAAAATCCTAAGCAAGACCACAAAAGAAGAAATAGATCCCTAAGCCATGAGCGGTTCCTCGCCAGCTTTAGCGAGGGAATTGTTCTTGCCAAACAAAAGAAATCCATTGTTTATTTGCTGTCCAGCGTTCCCTCTCTCTCTCTCGACCGTGCTCTCTTTCCTCTCTCTTCGACTTCACTCCATTTTCAGAAAGGACCTCACCATTAATTGACCTCGCCGGTGCAAGGAAAGGGGTTTTACATGTTGACGATCGAAACCCATTTTAGGTACTGTAGAGTTGGTTTGGAATTTCCCCAAATTTTCTTGATTTGTGCTTCATTTTTCACCAAAATTGCTTGATGATGGCATTTGTGAGGTTTATTCATTCCCAGTTGACTTTTTTTCCCCCCCTCTGTTCAGTTAGAAGAATTTGATAAAGTTTGCATTTTTATTGATTTTTTGTGAGGATTTGTGTTTGTTTGGGGTTTGGTTTTGATGGGTATTTATCGTTTTGGTGATTGGTCGGTTTTTTTATGGCTATTTAATCTTGCATGCGTTTCATAATTTTGGTATCCTTTGTTTGGTTGTTTAGAATGTATTGGGAAAAGAGAATAAAATGGAATCTCAAATTTCAATGTTTCGTGTTGTTTTGGATTTGAAAAAAATGATAACTATACATCTGGGTGGGGGTTTACTCTCCACCTTGCCCTTACAAGGAGGAGGAGGACCTGCCATTTGAGCTAGAACTCATTGGTCTTGTAACAGACTTAATATGAATGGTCTTTGATGACAACCTGGCTTTCACTATACTTCAACACTCTTTGATTACTTTATGAGCAAATTTATTCCCTTTGTAGTTGTCAAACTATGCCTTTATAGCCATTACAATGACTGTAATTTCATTGTTTTGACTTTTTTTAAATTGGTAAGTCACGTACACCTAGTGGGTCCTGATCCCACTTTCACCTTTTTCTACTAGGAGAGGAGTTGCCAATTGAGCTAGTGGCTACAGCTCAATGGTACTGTTTCAACTTTGCTATCATCATCCAACATTTCACTGGCTGACCTTCTAGATGATTGATTTATCATCCTTTATTATAGCCAGATTAATTGCAAAAACATCTTTTGACCAAAATCCCTTCAATGAACTCGTAACTACACCCTTGCTGATATATGTCGAAATTAAAATTTGAAGATAAAAAGAAAGTCTAGCTCATTCTTATTGAATTCTAAAAATGCTTATTAATCAGCCAACTTAGAGAGTTGACACCAATATTGTAGTAACAACCACCATAAACCACTTTATAAAACTCATTATTGACCATGATCTCCTCCAATGGAGCATCGAAGGCAAGAATGATGGCAACGACCAGTGGCGCAATTGTCTGATAGTTTCACTAGGAAGTAGCCATGCTATTCAACATCATTATGTTGGATTTATTAATGATGTAATTAACTTAAATTGTCAAAATTTGCAGATGGCTACCATTGTCATTATTGCTCCTAGTTATAAAGTCAAAGATGTCTAGGGGTAAGTGATATGGCTTGCAATGGAGATTACCAGCCAAAAACTACAAAGTACTTGTGGAGGGCATAGCATAACTTGCAAGAATATGATATATGTGTTTTATACAGATGGAGGATTTGTGTTTATTGATTTGATGGGTATTTATCATTTTGGTGGTTGGTCATTTTGTTTATGGTTGATTAATCTTGCATGCATTTCATACTTTTGGTATCCTCTATTTGGTTGCTTAGAATGTATTGGGAAAAGAGATTAAAATGGAATCTCAAATTTCAATATTTTGTGTTGTTTTGGATTTGAAGAAAATGATAACTATAAATCTGAGTGGAGGTTTACTGATTTTTGTTTTCTTGGGTTTAAATTGATGGGAAATTTTGGGAACCAAAAGTTTGAATTCCCTTCGCTTTTCCCACCTCTTCTTTGTTACTAAACAGAGGCGTAAGGCTTTTGCAATTTGCATTGTAGGCTTTAGCTTTTAGTGTAATTTGTCAAATTCATTGGTTGTACTAAAAATTTTGTAAAGGTTTGTCAGTGCTAGGCCTTTTGTATTGTTATCTCTTTGTTCTCAGGCTAACTGTTTAATTGGTATTTGACTTCCCCCATTTACCTCATTCTATGAATAGCAAATTACTTGAAATGAAACCCTTTTCTTGTTTGAGCACTGACATGTATTTTTTGGCTGATCTCAGGAATTTGTGTATAATTGGCTTCAATTTAGTTAAAATTTAAGTCTTGTGCATCATTTTAATTTGTTCATGTTAGGACATATGTGGTTCAAGTCTGTGAACATATGTCACTATTTTATGTAATTGGCTTATCCTTAGACAAAACGCACTTTACTTGTAATTGGGTAGATTTAGGATGAGTTTAACACTTCAAGGAACAGTGGTTCAAGGTTAAGTGTTGAAGCCGTCAAAGTTTGTCCAAGAAACAAGCTGGGAAGTGCAAGATTTTAAAGCTCGACACATACCTCGACAGATACATCTATCGAGCTTTAAAGAAGCTGTTTTGCCCGAGCCTCGACAGCTATCTCGACACCTCTCGACACCTCTATCTGTCGAGAATTAAAGAAAACAGATTTCCAGGTCTGTTTCAAGTCTAATCCGTGAGTGTGTCTTTGGGACTTCTTTTCTCCTAACCCTAGACATATAAAAGGATTATTTTAAGGGCCGTCAAAGCAGAGATCACGAGAAAAACAAGTTACACATTCTTTGAGAACTTGTTGTTCATGCAATTTGTGATCTAACAGAAAAAGTTCGTGCCCTAGTTCATCCTTGATGATTTGAAGAACTTTGCAGCCAACTCTCTCTCTCCATAGTTGGTAATTGAAGTCGCGTACTGGGATCTGCGCATTTGGTTAGTCACGTACTTGGGAGCCGTGCATTGAAAGGAGAAACTGTCACTACAGAACAAGTCCAATTGGGTATTGGGGTAAGAGTTCAACTGTAGGTTGGTGAGGTACTGGGATTCCTTACTTGTAACTGCTTGTTGTGATAATAGTGGAGTTTCGGGAGTGGTGACCGTAAATCACCCAGTGGGGTTTTTGCCGTAAGGGTTTTCCCCATTCGTGAACAAATCACCGTGTTCTTTATTTTCCGCTGCATAACTTAGTTTGGTGATTTGTTTGTGCTGCCACGTGATATTGCATGTTAATTTGATTAATTAAAAACTGGGCTAATTAATTAATCTAAGTTATCACAAGGGGTCAACGTGTTTGTGGCCTGTCAGTTCATTTGTCAATTTTATCATTATATTTACTTACTTTCTTGGTTTACAATTATGGTTGGTATTTCTCCTTTGTGCAAGGTTTTGTCTACTTGATACTCATATACTTACAAGGTTTCATCCCCAAGTAAATGGTGAACTGTTGGAAGACATATGTGAAACTCTCTGCTGTTCTTATGGGTTCTAATGGATTAACAAAGGGGTCCTTGGCCTTTCTTAATTATCCAGCTCAAATCATGTTCAAACCACAAAGGTAAATGGTGAAAGAATATGTGTTTGTGTCAACCATAATTTTTGGTTTCTACATCTGTTGTTGATCAACTTCATTGTTTTATAATTCGGGAAATCTAAATAAAACTTTTGAGAATTTTACTGTTTTGGATATCATTTGATTGAGCCATTTGTATACATTATTTTGATTTGTAGAATATCTAATCAAAGATGCCTTTTCTTTTTCTTACATATGTGTTTGTGATTGTGAGAATTCAAGTCTTGCCTATAATATTACATCCTTATAATATTACCTTCGTTTTACTGATTAAAGATCTTGTTGGTTGGATTGCAAGAAGAGTGGGGTTTTTTTTAATTTATTTTTTTATTTTTTTATGGTAGTGTTAATTACTCTAGTGCTTCCTTTTATTTCCTATATATTTTGAATTAGATAGCTTTTTTTTCAATCATGTTTCTTGTAGAGTTTCATTATTAAACCGAGTTCCATTATTAGGGTGGGTTTATGTACATTTGTTACTTTCTGTTTTCTGATGTGAGTGTTTTATTTGTTTTACATTGCCTAATACATGGCACAGGAAGTGAATTTTGATATTGAATTATGTTGGCTTTGTGAATTTTTGTATTGCTATTCTTGTGTGTAGTGTGATTCTTAGTATGCGTATGAAGTTTTTTATTTATTAAAATATTAAACAAGACAGAAAATTGTATATTCTGATTTTTGGGAGTATCGATTCGTTATTCTGATTTAATCTTGGTGTTGTGATTTCTTGCCATTTATTTGCTAAATTTAATTAGTTGGCCTTGATGTTCTGTGAAATTTTCTTGATCAGGGTTGTGATGCTTTGGTCCATTTGGATGACGACAAAGGTTTTAAAAATCATTTCATACCCAATCATGCCTTGAGAGGTGTTGATAATGTTGATTTCATCTAGGAGGAGCTTGAAAGGGTTGGCCAGGTGGTACTTTCATGTGCTGATATTGTTTCTATTGCCAACAGAGATGGGATTATGCTGGTTTGTTCTCTGTCCTGAATTTTCATATGTTCTCTCTCTCTTTAAGATATTTTTTTGTTAATATTAGGGGTTCTTTCAGCTAACGGTTTTAGCAATAGTTTAAGGTTTAGGATTTGATGATTGATTGTGGATGATGATATGCTTAAATGAAACTTGGGGAAAATGTAAGAAATAGATTCTAAAAGAGCTGGCATTTTCATTACATTTTTTTATGTTGAGGATTCTATCAATAAGTTTCTAAAGTACATATTGATTGTGGGGAAAGCTTAGAAAGTCAATGAATTGAAAATATGTTCCTAGAGATTTTTGCTGTTTTTGTTTCCACAAATTGTTACATCAAACTTAAATAGCTATTTCGGGAACTTGATATTGATTTTTGAAGTTTATGTTGAGAAGTATGGACTTCTTTTCTAACTTGACGTTGATTTTTTGAAGTATATGCCAAACAATTGAAATTTCTATTCTTAGTGAAGCAACTATATAGGATAATCGTTTAATGTTTTAATGTTGTTTATGATTTGCTTAAAGCCTCGTGATTAACTATGTATATGTTATGCTTTCTTGAACTTAGAAAAGTGATTATATTAACAATAATGTTCATGTGGAGAGGACCATGGAGGTAATGTATCTGATGTGAATATTAAGAGGACAAATGGTGGATAGTGGCGGAAAAAGAGGAAAAAAAGAAGGTTATTTTGTTTGTTTGTCTATTGTGGCCCTCTTACTTGTTACGGTGTGGGTGCTCTCTCTATCCCTCATGGCATGCACTTAGTGGTCCTAACTCATCCTTACTTCTTTTGGGTGATATGTTATCCCGGTAGGACATTTCCCCCAAAAGAGCCTGAGCAGGAACCCCAGAATAGGTTTTTCCCTCTCCCCACCACCAGACCATGCCCTCTCTTAACTCTGACCTTTAACCCACCACTTCTTGTATTGGCTGGGTACAAGCTGGTGGTGTCTGGGTCTTGCATGTGCTCTACCTCTGTGTACGTTCAAGGCTTTCCTGCTACTCATGCATTTGCTGTGATTTGGAGGCTTGTCTGCCTCATTCTGCCGGTCATTTTTAACTTCTTATGGCGTGGGCTATTTTTCGATCTCCCATTCTCTATGCCTTGCTCCCTTTAGGGGCTGGATTTTGCCGGATTGTGCGCTCTCCTTCCTTCAGCCTACTCCTTTGCTCCTTCCGTAGCCTTGCTACCATTTCCTGCCATTCCATTCTACCATTCTGCTGTGATGTTCTTTGAACCAATCTAGCTGGGCCTCTTTGGGCCTGCCGTTTATTCCTCTCCCAATGACTCAGTGTGGTTATTGGGCCTTTTCTTACATTGCTTGCAGGCTCCTGTGCCACATTTTCCTCTTGGGCATCCTTGGCCCATTTGCCATCCTTGGCCCATTTGCTTTCCTTGGGCATCTTCGGCCCTTTTTCCAACTTTGCTTTCCTATGGGCTTTTTCTAACTCCTTTAGACTTCCCTGGCTCAATTTCCTTATCCATCATCCTTGGGCTCAGGGCTTATGGACTTTCCATTAACCCCTTACTTTTTTTGCTTGCATTACCTTGGGCCTGTTGTGACCCATTCTCGCTTTTCTACATACTGCCCATGAGTTTGCTTCTTCTCTCTCTTCGAGCTCTTTTAGCCCCATTTGCTTTCCCATGGCCCATTTTTGTGGGCCCGTGATCCATTTATTCCTACCATTTGGGCTTAAATGGCTTTTCTACTTATTAACTTTGTTTTGCCCAAATTGCTGGGATTTTTTCTCCTACCGGGTTTTCCAAAATGAGCATCAATATTTAGCTCCCTGAGCATATGAAGCGTTCCTGCGGTTCATATGCGAAAAAAAGACTTCCCTGTCCTTTTTGTTTTTCCTTCGCTGGATTTTTTTGAACAGTGGACCCCAACTTATGTATATATATTTTTTCTTGCCATGAACAGTGTTGTCTCTTTAAATTTCCCAGTTTGGCAGTTATTCTGAAGTGCAGCCCCGCTTCATTAATTTCATGCCTTATCTGGTGGCTGACCCATCGCTTCCTTTCACTTCAGTTTTAATGATATTGGTACTTAAGGGAGATTCCCTTCACATTCCAACCACTTTCTCCCTTTCCAATACAAACACTTTCTCTATTCCCCTTTCTTCACCGTGTTCTCCCTCTTAAACACTTTCATCCGACTACTCCGATCAGCTGTTGCACTATGACGCTGGTGAAAGGCCAAAGTTCTTCTTGCTGTAAGGGAAAAGAGATTGTCTCTGATGCTCCCGCTGCACGAGATGAAGGCGAAGAGGCTGTGTACTCCGAATCAGACTCTTTCGATGAGGAGGAAACGCGACGTGCCCCTGGCAGTGAATGCACCCCTCTTATAGATCCTTGGTATAATATCCATGCCCATTTCCCAAAGGTTCCCGATGAATACACGCCGCTGCCGCCAGGCCGTGTGTGGCTCGCTCTTTGCCATTGCAACATGGGCGTTTCCTGGGCTCCGTTGGCTTCCTCGATTTCCTACCTCGTTATCTGCCAAGGCACTTCACTCCCCGTGTCTATTCACTTCGAGTTTGGGCCGGGCATTGCTTTAGGTTGGAAGGAGTGGGTAGATAGGGAATTGTCCGATATGAGTTTCATTGGTTTGCTACGACGGGCTGGTGTATTGAAGGCTATTGTTTCATCCTGCTGCTTATCCAACTATAGTACCCCTTCAACCTTCGCCATTTGGTTTGTCGGTGGTGTACCACCACTCACACTTTATTTTTCTCTTGCGGTGAGATCACCGTGACTTTGGAAGACATGGTGAATAAGCACCTTTTGCCCAGCCTTGGTGATGTTGATCTTTGTACTTTAGAGCTTTCTCCGGAGGAAGAGGTCATAGAGGCCGAGTTGAAGAAAAGGATGAGTGGCAATGCCAAGTTGTCATTTTGGGTTAGTTCCACTTCTAAGTTCTCCGTTGCTGCTCGTCGCGCGGCCTTCATCACTTTTTAGCTTTGTAAGTTTATCTTTGGCTCCCATCCCCACTTTACTGTGAAGCCTTTATATTTTTGTTTAGCTATTAAGATATCTGCCGGCGTAAGTCTGCCATTGGCTCCCATGTTTTTGGGACATTTGTATGTTCAGTTAGACATTTTGCTGAGCGATGAGGACCAGGCAGGGTCTTGCCACATAGTCACTTCTTCGTTCACAGTACTGTTCTGTAACACCTTTTGTATATGCGTTGTGCCAAGCATTTGGTGAAGTGTAGGCCCTTTCGTTTCGCTAAGGAGAAATACCAGTCATGTCCGAGAGTGATTATTGATTTTTGTGGTAGATTTGAGTTTGACTTTCCATTGGATTTTCATTGGTCTGGTTTAAAGCCAATTTATCATCCTGCTGTTAAGTTCTTTGATAAAGGAGTTGGGTTTTCCTGGAGAGCATACAGGCACTTAGGTACAGGCTACACATGTGCTGATTCTATTATGGGTTAGTTTGTTGATACAGCCGGGACCACCACCCTATTGACCAGCTTCGAGGAGAGAGGGATTACTTACTTGGCAGCCACTAATGCTGGGTGGTTGCCTTATTTGGCTGACGAGGGAATTAGGTTTGTGCATTATCCTGCTAACTGGGTGAGAAGACAGTTTGGGCTAAATCAGGACATTCTCGATGATCTTTCTTTCCCTATAGAGTTTCCTACTTTCGTTCAACCATTCCGGCGGCATACTGCTTTTGAATTCTAGAGCCAGCAGTTTACTACAGTTACCATTCCAAGCTCACTGAGAGAGGGCATTTATACTCTTGCCATTCACAGATACTGGTAGGCTGTGATGACTTTGTTTGAGCAAGAATTGATGGGTAGCAGTGGTTTCTCTCTTATCTCTCTTGACGGGCTTAATGCAGTCATTTTAGCTAACCCTCGGTTGCTCTTACCATCTAAATCTGTGTTAAAATATGCCAGGAAGCACAATCAGTGTACTATCTTTGAGTGGGTTGAGGAGGATAAAAGGTCGTTCTAGCATACTAGTGATTATCCCCTGGGTTAGGAGAAGAAAGTGAAAGTGACGAACATTTCTGCGCCGGGTAAGAAGGGTTCTGCCAAGCTTAAGTCCACCGATGTTGTGCCTTTTGAGAGTGGCCTCCCTCCTATAGGCAATATAGTTTTAGAGGGCTCTCCTCCTCCTTCCGCCCGTACTCGTTCTAGCGTGCGCCCTACTGCCAGCAAGTCTAAGTTTGCCGCTCCACGGCCATCCACAGATGCTCCCATTCCAGCAGGGCACAAGGCAGTAAAAGAAAGATATCCCCTCATCTTACATCCACCATTGAGCGAAGAGCATGTTATCTCTAATTCTACCTTGTCTTTTACATACATTTCTTTTGACTTTCCTGTGGCTAACCCTGACATGCTTGCTAACTCATCTCTTCAACCTTGTCTTTTGTTCTTCCTTCTTTTCACAGTCTAAGCATAAGGAGGATGCACCTGCCACCCGTCCTATATTACTTGATGAGCCTGAGTTTGAGGTACACTTCTTTCCTTCCTTTTTTCTTCACTCCCTTTTTTTTTTCTTCTGCACATATTTCCTCTACCACATGCCTTTGGTTGTCTCATCTTTCTCTTAGCATCATCACTAGTTATAGTTTCCTTTGTTTCTCATTTTTCCTCTTCTCTTTTTTGTCTTCCAAGATGAGCCCAAGCCTATCTCTGTATATCATCCTATAACTGAGAAGATTTTTTCCTCTATGGGCACACCCATAGAAGGTTTCTATGATGGAACTGATGTTGTGTTTGAGACCATAGCTTCTGCCACTCCAGCTACTGCATAGGGAGTTCCTACTAAGGCTCCTATCCCCTTCACTAAGCCGGTACCCATAGATAAGGGTACTCATACTGAGAGGGTTAGTGAGGCCATTCCTATTCCTACCAAGACTCTTACTCCCCAAGAGGGAGTCATTCCTCCTGCTATTGCTCAAACTGAGGTTGCCTCTCTTGCCATGCCTCTTGTTATCTCCACCAGTGACCTCTTCGTAGTTCTATCTCAGGTTGTGAAGGATGGTTCTTCTTTAGTGGTTACCCCTTTTTTCATTCCTACCTTTGCTACACGTGGGCCTAATGCAGACTTGTCTTTTGAGGGATCTAAGGAAGTTCTTGAGGATCCTGATGATAAGACTACCCTAAAGAACAGGATTTCTGATTCTGGTGAAGAGGAAAGTGTTGACTCTGAGACCGAATTCATGGGTATGTGCCTTTTTCCCTTTTTTTTTTTTGCTAAGTTCCGTCCTCCCTCTTTTTGTTATCTCCCCTTTATACATATATATTTGTGTCACCCCTTTGCAACCATCTCCCTTTATTTTGTATGCCCATTTTCCTGACTGTAGAGACCTTTGAAGAGCTAGTATTTGCAGCAAACATAGGGATGCCCACAGCCACTCCTTCTGCCACACCCATAGCACCTGTTTCTGCCATTCTCATAGCACCAGTTTTTGCCACTCCCACGATGCTAGTTTTTGCCGTACCTTCTGTACCTGTTTCTGCCCTTCCTATAGTTCCCATTCTCACAAGTCCAGGTGAGTTTCTTTCCCCTTATCTCCTTCTTCATTTCTTCCTTGTGAGTTTATCCTTCTTAGATCATGGCTTCTCATATCGCACTTTATGCTTCGTGTTAGGTTCGCTCCCTACTGCTCCTTCTCAGTTTGAGGTGGGTAGCAGTTCTATCATAATATTGGACCTTGTGAGTGAGGCCGTAGCATTCTTTACACGCTTTGATTAGCCTGAGGTTAACGACCTCAATCTTGAAGATTTTTGGTTACTCAATGCCACCTCCATCCTCTTTGGCAATTAATGCACCTATGGCATATGCGTTGGTGGCGAAGTAGAGTAAAAATGGCATTTTGTGAATTGGGGCTTGCACAGTAGGGAGGTTCATCATGATTTGTTGTAGCCTTTTCAAGGCTATCTGCTGCGTTTCTCCCCATTCAAAGCTTTGCCCTTTCCTGAGTAATTTGGTGAAAGCGGAAGTAATTGATGCCAACATTGGAATGAATCTTCGGATATATGAGACCTTCCCTAAGAAGCTCTTTAACTCCTTTACTGTGGTTGGAAGTCTCATAGTTGTTATGGCTGTGGCTTTGGCTAGGTCCACATCCATTCTCCTACTGTGAACTAGGAAACCCAAGAACTTCCCAGAGGACACTCCAAATGCGCACTTAAGAGGGTTCATTCTCAGTTTGAAAGCTCTACACCTCTAAAATACCCTTCTTAACATGTGGAAATATTCTTCTCTCCTCTTTGATTTTACCACTATGTCATCCAGGTAGTCCTCCAGTTCCTGATGCATCATGTCATGAAATATGGCTGTCATGGTTCGTTGATAAGTTGCACCTGCATTTTTCAACCCTAAAGGCATCATAATGTAGTAGAAGTTGCCTAAGGGTGTTCTGAAAGCAGTTTTCTCAGCATCCCTTGGTGCCATTCTGATATGATTGTACCCACTAAATCCGTCCATGAATGAAAACATTTGGTGGTCCCTTCTTTATTGTCACATTTGGTGGTCCCTTCTCTTTTTCTCACATTCGATGGTTCTACTGTCACATTAGGCAATACCAATATCACATTAGACCGTAGATTTCTCACATTTTGTGATACTTTTGTCACATTCGGTGGTTCTTTTTCTTTTTTCTTACCAATTACCATACTTCTGAAACCTAAAAAATGACTGAAATACCCTTAGAACCTAAAAAAAAAAAAAAATGATAGAATCACCCTAAAACCAAAATTACTATAAAACCCAAAAAATGACTGAAATAACCAAGAAACTTGAAAATGACCAAAATACCCGTAAAAAAAAAATTGACCAAATGACCCTAAAACTTAAAAAAAGACCAAAATTATCATAAAACCTAAAAAATGACAAAAGTAACAATGAAGCCTAACAAATGACCAAGATACCCCTAGGACAAAAAAAAAGACCATATGACTTTCAAACTTAGAAATTGACCGAAATGACCTTGAAACCTAAAAAATGACTAAAATGACCTTGTAACCTAAAAAAGTGACAGAAATATCCTTAGGACCTAAAAAATGACTTTAATACACTTGAAACCTAAAAATTTACCAAAATACCCTCGAAACCAATAAAATGACCAAAATACCCCAAAAACCCTATAATTTTACTGGAATACCCTTAGAACCTAAAAAAATTATCAAAATACCCTTAGAACCTTAAAAATGACTGAAATGGTCTTAAAACCCAAAAAATGACCAAAATGGTTTTAAAACCTAAAAAAATGACCGAAATACTCTTAGAACCTAAAAATGACTAAAAGACCCTTGAAATTTGATAATGACCAAAATACCCCCTAAAACCTTTATTTGCAAGACCAAATTGACAACAAAAATGTCATATAACCTCTCTACTTGCTTCTCGCCCCCCCCCCCCGGGCGCTAAAAGTCTCGGTGGAACTTATAAATTTTTCTTTTGTCATTATATTGTTGTATTTTGCTATATACTTATTGAAACTTAAAATATGAGATAAATTATATATATATATATATATATATATAAACTAATGGGGACTAACATGACTAACAATATGGTAAAAAAAATTATTAATGAGTAGCTTAAGATGCTATGTGACCTCTCCAAGTAACTCTTTGGAATAGGCGGTTCAAATTGTTGTTGTTATTCAATTTTAGTAAAACTCATGATAGTGATCTCCTATGAGTTTCAAAATATCAAGAATGACTAAAATAGCCTCATTAACATATAGAAATGACTAAAATTCCCCACAAAAATTTGAAAAGTACCTAAATATCCATGAAATCTCAAAATAACTGAAATATCTAGAAAACATTAAAATTTGAAAATGATTGAAATAGATTTTTAAACTTCCAAAATTAATATTAAGAAGCACTTCAAAATGAACAAAATAGCTTTAAAACACCACAAATGACTTATACATCCTTGACACTTTCAAAATGATTAAAACACTTACAAACTTTGAAAATTACCATAATATGTCAAAATCAATAAATTTGGTTATGTTAGGCTGATATTTTGTTTGTTTGTTTGTTTGTTTTTTTTTTTTTTTTTTTTTAAATGATTGCGAGAATAGCATCATATTTTTCAATGAAACAAATTGTTCCTTAGTCACATTGGTATCATGAAGACGTCATATTGGATGATAGCAACGTTCCAAATAAAAATACCAATGTCCAGTAAGCGTGTCTATAATTTGATAGCCTTAGACAAAATTTCCCCTAGTCTTACCTTTTTTTAATTAATGCTTACTCAGGAATTTATCATCTTAACGTCCCCTAGTATTCCCATGCTATAGAATTTATCATCTTAACTTCCTAAGGATAGTAAATCCCATGATTTAAATGTCATTCATGCATGCATCGTTTAGATGTGTAAACTAATATATTTAGGTCAATTACATAATTTAGATACATCATATAACTAAGATTGCATATATCATATGTCTGTTTGGTTTTCTATAGTTTCTGGTAGCTTATTGTATATATATTTTTTTTATCAAAAGACATAGTTCTGATAGCTTATATTAAATATGCGAATCAATTGGAAGCTACTACCCCCACCCACAGACCGGAGTGAGAGAAAGATAGACAGAGAATCAGACAAAGAAGATATCAACTTGGGAGAAGAAAAAATAACAACTTTTTAAAGCATTAATTTAAAGTAGGGTCATGCTAAGAAAGTTTTAACACTATTTTTATGGGAAATGAAAAAAGCTGTTAAAACATTAATTGCTTTATTTCATTTTTCAATAAAAACTTTCTTTAAATGGATTGTTAACGAATGCCCTTAGGGCATTCGTTAGCATTTCCCTTTAAAGTATCTCTACTTACTAAAAAATGATGCAATGAACTTATTTATAATAATTAAACAAATAGATTAAAAAATATATTAGCCTGATGGATGCTAGACCGCAATAGTATTTACAATATTCATCATATAAAAGAAAGTTTCCATCCCAGCTTTAATCAAGGTTTGCACAAGCTGTTAGTTCAAAGAAGAGGGGGGGGTGGTTGCGGAGCGTTCCCTTCTTGCAACTTTATCAATTACAGGTCTTTCATTATTTGCACTGCTTATCTTCTTTATCAACTCCTCTCTCCAGACCCAATATGACCATAAGCACTGCTTATCTTCTTGTCAGCAATATGACAAAGCCGAGTCCTTAAGCACCACTTCAATGCATTAATTCCCAATGGATTGTCCTTGCTCTATTTCATAGAATGGTATTATCAAATCAGAACTGAAGGGGGAAAATATCAAGGAGGTGATAACAACATTATGAATCATAATAAAATAGTTCAATTATAATTACTAAAAGGACAGTTCTAGCGTCAAGATCACAGATGGGGATTCTCATAGACAAGTAAGATGAGAGAAGTTTAGCATTACAACCTGCAGACCAAATAAGAGAAAGGACAGGTATTTCAGCACTATAAAGGGAAGGAAACCATCTTAACGGAAACTTCTCTCTAGCCACTCTTTAAAGTTTGAACTTTGATGCCAAAGAAAAACTGATATTTGTTTAATGTATTAGTTTCAGACACCTTCAGATAATTTTTAAAATTTATATTCAAATCTTATCAATATATGTCCTATTTCTTAAAAAAAAAAAAAAAAAAAACTGTACTTCAAAGCTGCACCAACTAATGCTTACTAAAAAAAAAAAACCCTAGTGGAGTTCATCATCTCTCTATTAATTACAAAGATAATTGATACAAGCCCATAAATCTATAATATTCCATCTTCATTGGGGTTGGAGACTTTGGCATAAAATATACATAATATCATTGTTAAAACTCTCTTATCAAAATTTAGAACTATAAATCAGATTCTTCATAACTACTTAAGAGAAACAAAGGATGACACCCATAAATTATAAGGAAATGAGCATGTAATGGAAACTAAGTTCTTTCTCCAAGTTTAACTTGTGCCAAATTGCTTACAATCCGACAATTTCATGCACACGGCTATTTTTACTAGTAATAAAATGACAAAAAAAAAAAAATGTTGTAATGGAAGTATAAACCTGAAATCAATGAAATACTAAAAAAGCTTCCCTTTCGTACAGAACATAATCAACACGGTATTTTTTGCAAGCTCTCACCTCCTATTTCTCCTTCAATCTCATCTCATCATCTAATTTCACCGTTCCCAAATCCTACTGATGCAAAGTAATAAGGTTCCCAACACCTAAAAACAATTCAATTTGTTGGACAACAGCAAAAAAAGAAAAAAAGACACCTAAAATTTCAATTACAGAGAGTCAGACTAACTAATTTTTAGCACTTTTGACTTTTGTGAAAGAGAGGTCAAGCTACACGTTATGAATCACCAGCTGACAGCTATATGATGTATCCACCTAAAGAGAGCAAACCTTTAGCATTGTAATTCTCGTAACAAATAAAGAGGACCTGTATTGTTTAAATATAGCAATATGAGCTATCTAATACAGAGGAACTGAGAGGTCCAACTTGTATTGTTTAAATAGCAACATGAGCTATCTAATACATACCTTTAGTCATAGGTGCTTAGCTAAAAAGAGTAGGAACTAAATTAGCCAAGGTTACTCTTACAATACACTTTATAAAATTCTGTTAAACAAGATAGAGTGCAATGTTCAACATAGAATATTTATAGCCATAAACTTTAATGCAGTATGCTACACAAAGCTTACTGTCAAATAAGCACACAGAGAAGTTCCATATGTCAAAAAGAGTGTGTTTTTGAACGCCGTAGGACATGCTACTGAAAAAGGCAAGCAAAAACATTATAAATTATAATACATCCCTCACATAAAAGAAATTCAAAAACTAATACATCCCTCCCCTGAATTGGATCCTTATTTTCTGTGAGTAGGAAGTGAAGGGAATTAGGCAATTTAGAGAGCAGCCTGGTGCATTTCTCTATCTAACAAATTACCCTCAAGACTGCACAACATGCATAAAAAATAGCTTAATGTCACTTCAAAGTTTGTAATAGAAAATTTCACAAATATATCCTATGCATTCCCAAAATTAGTATAAAATAAAATATATTTATGTATCTAAAGTATATAGATCAATGCTAAGAAAATTTCACAAATATATCCTGCTCTCTTTATTTCATATGAACAAATTTTCAAGAAATAAAATAAGCATCTGTTGATATGAAGATACGAATATGATACAACTCAATTTACCTAGTGAGACAGTCATAAAGAAAACCTTGCCATTAAGTAAGCACTACCATCAAAAGTAGCAGTTTGTTTTACCCTAGTTAGCCATCTGAAAATGCTATTGACTGATTCAATATGTCAATATAAAATTACAGGGTGTTTAAAAAAATTTCATTATTTTCATCTACAATCTCTTTAAAAAAAAAAATATGATAAATCAAAAAATTTTATTAGCACAGACACCAGAAACAACCTGAGACGCTATTCTCAAAACAAGACAAATAGCAAGCAAAAGTACAAAAAACCAAATTCTGTACTAGCCAAAATGCAACACAAAATCTCTCAAACTTTAAAACTAGAAAACACTCAAAATTTGATTCCAAGATGCTGCAACAGCTACAGAATTACAGCTTAGATGTACATCACATAGAAAAGACATGAAATAGAAACAAAGAAATAGCAACTCTATACCCGTGTCCTCCCTAGGACATAAAAGGAAAAAATTTATTTCTTTATAAAAACCCTTCCACCTTGAATACACAGGTGTCGCCTTTTTCCTCTACTAATAAAATTTCAAACACCACACTAACAAGAACCCACACCTCCCCAATGAGCAGAACACACACACAGCCACAACAAGAAGTTTTGGAAAAAATGAATCCCTAAGAAGCATTTCAACAAATACATTCTGTGCCACTTATAAGAAAGAACAAAATTGGTGCCTCACCAGCGCAGAAGTGTGCCAACGTTACAGTAAAATGAAATTTAAGAGCGAAATTCCAAAATTCTTTCAACAATTTAAAAAGAAAAAGGGGAACAAGACAATGACAGAGAAATTAGGGATTTGCTTGACACTTACCTTAAACAAAATCAAAATAATTTGATCCTTTAAGAAACCCTCAGCGGTGAGTAAATGAGGGACGCCCATGGGATGAACTGAAGAAATTGACGGACATGGGAGAAGAAGCAATCTGAGTTTTTTTAAGGGAAGGAGCACACGAGAGAGAGAGACCCACTTGTTTTTTGTTTCTGTTTCTAGCTTTTATATACTGACCTAGCTTACTGGTAACGGGTTTCAAACTAAACTTAAATCAACGGTCACTATTAAAATAACGTTTAGATTTGGTGGGTACCGTACCCACTAAAAAATATAAAGGGTACAGTAGGATGACCTGTTGATAGAATATTTAATTTATTTTTTTTCACATTTATAATTTAACTTTTTCCTATTTATTTATTTTTTTAACACCTATCTCCTGTGAATTTCTTTTTAACACATGTTTCAACTGTTATACCAGTTGTGAAAATAAACGTGTGAATTTCTTTACTTTACTCAATAGTTGTATATAATTGCAAAAGTTTAAGGTTTTATTAACATTTTTTTAGTGACTGTAGATAAAAATATGTTGAAAAAACTCAAACTTGTTGTAGTGAATTCGAGTATATCAATGTCACAAAAATAAAAACACGTAAATACATGAAATATTACAATTTCTTTTGTACTAACAAAGAGAATAAAAGAAAAAAAAATACTAATAAAAGATAAAATGCAAATTAAAAATGCCGATATAAGAATAATAAAGTGACCATAATAATTTCATAACAAATCTTATGAAATAAGTTGTTAGTTGGTTATTGGTGGGTAAAACATACCAAATTAAATTGAACCTGAATTAGAATTAGTCACAGCTTATCACTTAAGGTTTATTATGAAATTATTGTAAAAATGTTGTAGATGAATTATTAAGTTTTATATTTATTGAATTCAAATTTTTATGATTCTCAAGTAGAGGTGTTCATAGTTTTTATTAGGATAGTCAAAATATGTTAATTTAGTATATAATATATTTTATAAAAGTATATATATACATTTTTTTCAAGTCAGGGTGATCACTGAACATATTAATTTAAAACAATTATTTATATAATTTTTTTTTTACAAGTGAGGCTAGTCCTAGGACCGCCCTCACATACAAGTAGAGCCGCCAATGTATAATACCTATTTGGTCCCTAATTGTTTGGTTGTGTGTCAATTTGGTCAATCACCTTTCAAATGTAGTAATTTGGTACCAAACTTTTTAGTATTGTGTCAAAATGATCATTACTTTTAATAATCAAATTTCGTAAAAATAGTTAAGTTTTTTAGCTAAAGATTCAATGTTTCAACGATATCTTATATGTCTCAACTACAAGTTGGGCTTGTAAATTGTCAATTTAAAGAGAATTTAATGATCTTTAACATGAGCACAATTTTTTCACAATTGGAATGGATTTTGGTCTCAATCGTCAAAATATTTTATCCAATATTTGATTGAGACAAATTAATTTATTTCATGTAATTACTTTTTATCTAATATCGATAGACTTGCCCACATGAAATTAATTCGGTTGTCATATCCATTTCCTAAACACCCCTTTCATCTCGACCCTATAGCATTCCATAGCCAGATTTAGCCTCATCAAATCTTTCTTGCTCAACACACCTTCATTGCTGCTATACAACACTAGCTTCAATCCGAGAAGGACAAAGATGGCAACATGCACACCCAAGCAGGGAAAACCCTATCTTTGTTAAACTCCACACTATGAGAACCATAACTTGAGGAGATTAAGAGACTTAGAGAATAGGGACGGACCCACGATTCCAAGCTGGGGAGAGTCGGAGTATAAGCAAAAAAAAAAAAAAAACTTTAAATAGGCATCCATATAGTATTAACAAGTTATCAAAAGTAGTCAATAAAATAATGTTAATAATAGCCCATAATAAAATCAATAATTTGTAACTTTTAGCAAATTGTGAAAAACGTTGGGACAAGACTTCTGTCTCTACTACTCTGCAGCAAACAAGGCATGAGATAAGTAAAACCAGTGGAAAATGACTAGTGCACAACTAAGTGTACACATAGTAGATACTAGATACTAGTCACAAGTTCCTTTGTTAATTGTAGCTTGTGTGTACTATGTATACACTAGTACATGTAATAGACATTGTTTGAAACAAAAATACTATCATACCTAGCATTTCTCTTGCATAAAAGTACCAAGGGAAGCACTTTATCTATTAACTTTCAATTATCTATTTTCCCATTTTAATTGAAGTGTTGAACCATCAGCATTCTTATCAGTTATATATGTAAAAGACATTATTTCAACATTTTACCCATATTTACCATGGGTAAAGACAAAGTCTCACAAATCCTTCCCTCTTCATGATGTAGGACTCTGCACAGCTACAATCGCACTCTTCACTGAACTAAAAATAGTAGTGGAAATGATCAACCTTGGCGTACTCTTGGTGTTCTACCTTGTGGCCATCGCTCTCATCTATCGAAAATATGTGATGATAAGCCACAACCCCCCTTCCCATACCTTCTTGTTCCTTTTCCTCCTATCATCTTGTGCTCTTGGCTTCTCCGTATCATGGCAGTTCCATGAACAATGGTGGAATCTTTCCATTTTCGGAGGATCCATGATCGTCATCACTGCCCTCTTCCAATGCATGGTACCTTGTCTACGCCAAGACACGGAATGGTCTGTGCCATTTATGCCATGGCCAGCCGCAATGTCAGTCTTCCTTAATGTCTTCCTCATGAGCACATTAAAGACGAGCGCATACCAAACTTTTGGTATATGGGCATGTTTGATAACTTCGTTCTATGTGCTATATGGTGTTCATTCAACTTACAAAGCAGAGGAGTTTGAGATGGGTGGTAATGAAGTGAATCCAAACTCATCAATCCTACAGCCTAAGGTTGATATTCAAGTGATTTGAATAAAGAATGTCCAGCCAGAAAAAACAAAGCATTGAACACTTTGAGTTCTGTAAATTTTCATCATTTTTTTTCTCTTTAATTTCTTTTGAAGCAGTCATTTTAGTTTTAACTGATTGTATTACAATGCCTATTTATGGAATTCCCTTGCAACAAGAAGAAAATCCCATAAAACAGACACGCAAGGAATAAATAATAGGTCACCAACAAAAAGAAAGGGCTGTTAAATTACTCGATTGTTTCAAAAATTTAAATCATTAGGAAATAATGAATTTAGTCACTTAACCATAATTCTAACACTCCTCCTCACGTGTAGGCCTAAAATTCTACTTAATAAGTGGGGGCTCAACATGTGAGAATTTAACATAATAAGTGAAGACAATGATTGAACTTAGGATCTCCTGCTCTAATACAGTGTTAAATTACCGATTATCCTAAAAGTTTAAACCATTAAAAAATGATGAGTTTAGTCACTTATTCCATGTTCAATTATTATTTGCCCCAAAAAGTTTAAGCTGTTACGAAATTGTGAATTTAATCATTTAACCATAATTCTAACAAAGGCATAAGAGAGAGAAAGAGAGATATGTCCTTGTGTACATGTTTAATTTGGTTGCACTTTCTTTCTTTTCTTTCATCTGTAACGGTGATCACCATCATATAAATTGGTAAGATGTCAAGACTCAAGAGAATGGCCTTTTTGGTAGTGGAGAAGATGATTGAGGTCATTTCAGGCCATAGACTCATAGTAACGTAATGATGGACAAAATATATCGAATCACTAGGCAAGTAAAATGGCTGGCTTAGTTCTTCATTTTTGTCATTTTCTGGCTCTTCTAATAAAGTGGGAAAGTTGTAAGAGATACATTTTGATGAACGAAGATTTATTTTGTTTTAAACCATTTTTTCTCTATGTAGGCAGAGGATTCTATAGAATACAACATATAGCGTGTAAAAGTAATATGTCTCATTTTTTAATTCTTGTGCCGTGGAGGTATAATCCATTTGATGATTCTAATCTTAGATCAGTATAATTTTTATTTTTATTCTATTTTTGAAAAAAAATGCAAAAAATTCATGAATTTGGGTCAGATTCAAACTCCCTATAATTGAAAGTAAAAAATAAAAATGTATTCGAGGAGGAAGACTAGGGGTAGATAGGCCCATAACTCTTCAACCAAAGCCCAAAAGCTCCTTGTTCTTCTAATTTGAAATCAAACACCTCAAATATTTCAGGACCGTCTAAATTGGCTCTTATTTGTGCAGTATCATTCCGTCAACTAGGTTGGAAAATATTGGATATATTACCTATTTGGTCTCTAATCGTTAAGTTGTGTGTCAATTTAGTCAATCACCTTTTATATGTAGTGATTTGGTACCAAACTTTTTGGTATTGTATCAAAATAATAATTACTTTTAATAATCAAAATTCGTAAAAATAGTTAAGTTTTTTGGCTAAAGATTCAATGTTTCTATGATATCTTATATATTCCAACTTCAAGTTGGGCCTGTAAAATTGTCACTTTAAAGAGAATTTCATGATCTTTAACATGAGCACAATTTTTTCACTATTGGATTGGATTTTGGTCTCAATCGTCAAAATAATTTATACAAAATTCGATTGAGACAAATTAATTTATTTCATGTAATGACTTTTTATCTAATATCATAGACTTGCCCACATGAAATCACTTCAGCTATCATATCCATTTTCTAAACACCCCTTTCATCTTCACCCTATTGCATTCCATAGCCAGATTTAGCCTCATCAAATCTTTCTTGCGTAACATACCTTCATTACTGCTATACAACACTAGCTCCAATCCGAGAAGGACAGAGAAGGCAATGTGCGCACCCAAGCAGAGAAAACCCTATCTGCTAAACTCCACACTTAGAGAACCATGACATGAGAAGATTAAGAGACTTAGAGGGCAGGGACGGACCCAAGATTCCAAGCTGGGGGGAGCCGGAATATAAGCAAAAAAAAAAACTTCAAATAGGCATTCATATGGTATTAACAAATTATCAACTAAGAAAAATACACAAAATCATTATTTTTTAATACATTAAGATGCAATCATTTACTAACAATGACAAAAAAAAAAACACAAAATAATATTGTTTCTTTCGAGCATTTGCATCAAACAATGCAAAATAGAAAGATAAAAAAGTATCACTTTCACACATTCAACCTCCAAAATCACCCATATCAGTCAAACTAAAAGTATGTTATTTGCATAGCTGTTACGGCAACTATGTAAATTTACACTGATATTACTCACTTTGCATATAATTTTTTATTTATTTTTCTTTACTTATCCCAAGGTTGAAGGAAGAATGTGGATGTTGGTTATTGTGTATGAAGAAAGAGAAAAAATTTAAAAAGAAATCAAGAAGAATTGATATTTTAATGTAATATAGTGTAAAAATAAATAATATGATGTGAAGTGTTTTGATAAATGAGTATGTAAAATAGAAAAAGTAGGTTTTTATTCTAAAATAGACAAATTTTTTTTTTTTTTTTTTTTTTGCATGAGCTAATGTGAATGCTCTTATACTGGGCTGACTAGGATTTTTAATTTTAATTTTTTTAAGTTTTTTTGTTAAGTTTTTGGGTTAGGTGGTTGCTAGATGGGTTGGGCTGGCTAGGCAAGTTGGAGAGGAGGTGGGCCTAAGGTTTTGGAAGATGGGGCCCAACTGCAAAAATAAAAAAAGTATAACTAGTAGAAAATAAATTTCTTAGGGCCGAGGGGGCCCGGACCCCTTGGGTCTGTCCCTATTAGAGGGTGTTTAGCAGGGGTAGCTTGCTGCATTTAGGGGCCGAAGGCAAAAACCGATTATCTTGTTTTAGATATTACGCTCCGTTTGTTTCAATGGAAAACTTTGTGTAAAGATTGTTTTCCTTGTTTTCCAGTGTTTGGTAGCATAAAAAAAGATGAGTCACAGGAAAACTATTTTTGGTCAACATAAAAAGTATGGCTTATTTCTTGAGATTGTTTTCCATTAAATTTTTTTGGAAAACAACTTTATGTCCAGCAAGGGGAAGTTAGGAGGTTATTTTTCAAATTTAAAGTTGCTGATTATCTTTATAGAAAATTTTTTTCTAGATATTAAACAAACAGTAAGTAAAATAGTGATGTTAATGGTGAACCTAGATGAGAAGTAGTTAAAGTTTGCTAACTCAATTATTGTGAAAAATGTTGTGAATTTTTTTTATGTATTGCTCTATATATATATATATATATTTTTTTTTTTTAGAAGTGTAACATTCAAAATATTTTTCACAAAAAATGCTAGGTGTTAAGTTACTTCTTGCTTTCTATTTGAACCCACCACTATAATTATATTTTTGCCATCAATAACAGGCTATAACAATTTGCTACTTAGTATTTGATGTAAAAGTGTTAAGAAAAATGCTGTGGACATTGCATTTCTCTCTTTTTTTTGTTTGTTTTTCATTTGATAAAAAAAATATATTATTTAATTTATTGGTTATAAACAACCCTATTGGTTAAAATTTGGGGGCATTTTTTTTTACTTGGGACCTTAGGCGATCGCATCAATTACATTTGCTATTCAGCTGGCACTAGTGTTTAGTTTGAAAAAAAAGTAGGTTTTTTCTATATTCGCTTTTAGTTTTTTTGGACCCATCACTAAAAAATAGTTTGGTTTGAGGATTTATCCTAAAATTTGGAATTGGATATAAAAAATGAATACACATTTCCAACGTTTTCATTTTTAGTGAAAATGGGTAGAGTGACATTCTCATTAATATATCTATCTATCTATATATATATATATATATATATATATATATATATAATAGGTGAAGCAGAGAGAAACTTCAATTGGAATTCTAAATTAGAATTCTAATCTATTGTTGTGCCATGTGTCAATGTAAATATGAAATTGGAGTCTACTTTTGTAATTCAATTGTACTTTTTTTTTTTTTTGCACACCTGTGTATTTATAGGTTCACCTCCCTTTTTCACACCCACGTATTTTCAGGTTTACCTCTCTTTTCTGATTCACCTCCCTTTTTCACACTCACATATTTTCAGGTTCACCTTCCTTTTTCGCATAGAATTTCAAAAGAATCTATTGGTATCAATGATGCATGTATTTGGGTATTTTTGTATCTTATATAAGAAAAAGTTTTCCAAATATTCTGATTGTACTTGTCTTTACAATTTTCATGGTCCTGGTTTATACTCTATAAAACGAATTCCTACCATTTCTAAGGTTTGATTACTGCTTTCTTTCATCTACCTATACTGTCGTTCCTTTTTCGTGTAAATTTTTTATTGTTTAATTATATAATTTTGTTGTTTTCCTATGATTGATGTTGTATGTTTATTGTCTTTCATCTGCCTATACTTTCTTTCCTTTTTGTCAATAATTTTTATTGTTTAATTATAAAATTGTTTTGTTTTCCTATTATTGATGTTGTATATTTCTTTTCTTTTTCACAACACGTTATCAGCACGAGTCTCTACTCAATTTTGAAAGGAAGTTGTAATCCCATTATTCTTCAAATATCAAAGATTATTTATGTAGTTTTCTCAACTCACAGTAAGTTTTCTTTTAAGGAATTAATATTTATCCTATTTGTTTGTCTCTACGTTTTATGCTCATAATTTTAGTGATTTTTAATTGATTAATTTTTTTTTTATGAGATTCATGTTATTCTATTATTATATATTGTTATGAGATGCACGTTATGAGATTCATATTTAATTGATTAAAATATTGTGTTAAAAATAGTTTGTGATAAAGTAACTTAATCATAGTTATATGTACTGTGAATAAATCAACCTTGAATATATATGTCTATGTAGCATTCTTTCATTAGAATTTTGTATGATAAAAATATTTGTTAAAAAATTACATAATACTAAGTTTTATTAAATATGAATAAACTAAGTCTTTTAAACATGACTAAACTCATGATTAATAAATAAATAAAAAATCAACAGTATCACTTAAATAATAAAATGCAATATATTTATTAGTTTATTAAATTATATCCATTCCAGTGCGGTAGCATGGGTTACATATTAGTTTCTTGAAAATGACTAGGACCCACCAACTGTTAAGTCCGCTCAAGTCAGACCTACTGCATTTATTGCATTTAATGAAAAGATACTAACGCCAATGGCAGTTTCTGGTGCAATGGACTAAATTTTTGAGAGAGAAACCCTAAAAATGTTGCAATGGACTAAATTGAAGTATATTGAAAAGCCAAAACCAATTTTGCTCTCAATTTTCATAGTTTTTCTCCATCATCTAGTCTCTTTCTAGCTGACTCTCACCTCTCTCTGGCTCGGTCACTTGCCTCTCTTTCTAGCCAAGCAAGGTAAGTCCGCCTCTCTCTCTCTCTCTCTCTCTCTCTCTCTCTCTCTCTCTCTCTCTCTCTCTCTCTCTCTCTCTCTCTCTCTCTCTCTCTCTGTATTTTTCCACCATGTCTCTCTGATTTTCGTGTCTCTCTATTTTGGCCCTTGTATTGAATCTTATAATGGAGGCAAGACAATAGATATATTTCTATTTGCATTTAACTTTTTTAAAACTTTGAATCAAACTAAATACATATATTCCCGTACTTGTACATTCTGATATGTTTATTACTAATAATTAATAATAACAAAATTTTCTATAAATAAGCCAAGTTGATCAGGGTATTAAAAGTTTAGGATTAATTAATTTAATTTAATTTTGAATGCGAGCCAAGCTTGAGCTTATCACTAAACAATATTACAAGTTCAAGCTTGTTTCTTTTCTTTTTCTTTCTTTGTGCCAAACAAGCCAGTTTGTTCATGAGCTAATTGACTCATTCTTTTCCTAACTAAAAAAAAAAAACCCTTATTTTTCCCGATATGATAAGCACCATCATGGTTTTAAAAATCGGTTTAGCTGGTTCTACCAATGAATTGTGCCTAAATTCAGTTTGGTTCTATCTAAAATGGAAAAAAAAAAAATCGAAAACATGATTCAATCAAGAACTAGACTAGTTAGACTAGTTTTTTATTAGTTCTATTTGATACAAAAAAGCATAGTTGTTAAACGTAGACCAACTTGGCCAGTTGTGTTGAAAACCCGGTGACCTGACACCTAGATAAGTCCGAGTGTTCAAAATAGACCATTTTTGCCTATGACCAGGTCAAACCAAGTCAAACCCAATGGGTTTGTGGCGACTTGTGTAACCTGGATGAGTTTTTATCACCCGGCTATGTTTTTTGAAATTTGTAAAATTACATCTATAGTTTCACTTTGGGTAATACAAAAGATGCAAGCATTATTTGGAATGATAGAGCGTAAAGTGTATGTATGTGGCTTTTTAGGTCCACCGTCAAATCGCAGGGCTCAACCCTGGACAGGCGGTAGAAACTACCAAGCTGGAGTACGGTAGGGGCAGAGGGAATTTCCGGTGGAGCGGTGAAAAACATAGAAATCAGAAAGAAAACCAATAGTGAAAGCCTTCTGCTGGGTCGACATTGACACTGAGAGATGAAAGCTAGGGAATCGAGAGCTAACTATTGAGGCTTTGGGTTATCCAAACACATACTTCATGAAATGGTTTGTGCATATTTTTTTCTTGGAGCAACAAAGTTTAGTTGGTAAGCATTAAAATATCATATCATTTTTTATATTCATTTCTATGATCATAGAGGAGCCCCTTTACCATTCCATTTTCTATAAATAATTACCTTATTTATTGTTTAATGTGTCATAATATGGTAATTTAACGAGGAGAAAACTTTTTTTTTTAATTTTTAAAATGTACTTCTTTGTCTATCTACTTACTTCCAAGACTCTCATCCTATCAAAAGACTACTTTATAATTGTGAATCTTGATTTTGAACTATAATGGCTAGTTTAATTTAAACATATGCCTATTTTTTAATCTCAATATTTGTGTTATGATTTATCATACTTACAGGGGCGGCTTGATGCAGTTGGGGGCCTAAGGCGAAAATTGATGATCTTGTTTTAGATGCAAAATTACTACTAATTAACATGAACTACGTAGAATTTTTTTTTCTTTTTTTAGAAATTTTATAAAAAAAAAAATTGACAAAATTTACGTATTTGTTCATGTGATAGATTGATAGTGGTAAGTAAAAAAGTGATGTTAGTAGTAGATTTAGATGAGAACTAGTAAAAGTTTGCTAATTAAACTCATATTATTATTCTTATTTTTTTAAATGTGCAATATTCACAATATATTTTACAACAAATCCTAGGTTTTAAGTTGCTTTTTGTTTTCTATTTGAAAATATCATTATAATTATTATTATTATTTTTTTGCTATCAATAACAGGCTATAACAACTTGTAACTTAGCATTAGTTGTAAATGTGTTGTGAAAATATTGTGGACGTTGCATTTTTCTCTATTTTTTATTTGTTTTTCATTTGGTAAAAAAAATTATTTTATTTATTTATTATAAATAACTCTATTGGTTAAAATTTGGGGGCCTTTTTTTTACTTGGGGCCTTAGGCAACCACATCTTTTGCTCCACCATTCAGTCGGCCCTGCATACTTATATATATATATATATATATATACATATATATTTTCTTTTCTACATCTTTTATTTGACCCTACAGTTTGATAGATGACCCACTAGTTGAACTAGTGATCCAATAACTCGAGTCATAGGCTGGGTCATTATCCAGGTTAAGTTTAATACCTATGCAAAAAAGTACTTCTTCTGGCCCATTTAGTTTGGCATTATAGTAAATACAAATTTTTAAGGGAACGCCATTTAATGCATTTTTTAACATAAAGGTACAATTTTTCGAAACTACCTCATTAATTTAAACTTTAGTGAAAAAAAGGATATGGAATCTATATATATAATAATAGGTGAAACTGAGAGAAACTCAAATTAGAATTCCGAATTAAAGTTCCAATTTTGCATAATGTGTCATAAATTATTTATTCTTAAAGAGTTTTATTTTTTAATTTTAGAATCAAATGTCGGGCCACATCATAAATATTCATCCAAGTGAGTTATTAAGTACAAAAACCAAAGAGTTTAGAATAAATGAATCGTAAAAAAAAAAGTGCTTCAAAATATAAAAACGACTATCAATAGTATTTAAATTATATATATATGAATTATATTATGCATCTTATTATATATATTTAGGTGTATCCATGCATATGTATAGGGTTACAAGCTAATTTTGAAATAAAAGTACGAGGTATGTGATGAAATTTATTTGTTGGCAAAATTTCTCATTAATATCATCACATTAATGCAATTAAAAGTAAGATTGGAAAATTAGTTCTCAAAAAAACAATGCAAACATTAGGAACCTATTTAGTATTGTTTTATATTTGGAAAATTTATTAGGACATTTATTATTTATATTAGGTGTCATGACTTTTACCACTGTGCATCTTTAGTGCGATGATAATTCACAAGTATAAATGCTTGTGAGGTGTGCGGGGTAAGGGCTGAGATTTAAGTCTTTAGGAGGGAGTTTCGTGCACATATACACTTAAATTAGGATTGAGTAAAATTTCTATCTTGTATAAATGAAAGGTGTTGCGACTTTATGTAGTTTAATCTTTAATGAGATAAAGGGAGAGTTTGTTTTGGCAAAATTTCTCATTAATATGATCACATTAATGCCATCAAAAGTAAGAGAGGAAAAGTAGGTGTCAAACTTATTTAATAGGAAACCACATCAATGCATTAAAAGCAAAAAACAATGCAAATATTAGGAACCTATTTAGTATTATTTTATATTGGGAAATGCTAACGAATGCACTTAGAACATTGGTTAATAATCCATTTAAAAAAAGTTTTTATGGGAAAAGAAAAAAATAATTAATGTTTTGACAGCTTTTTTCATTTCCCATAAAAGTGCTGTCAAAACTTTTCTAAAATAAATTGTTAACAAATACTTTAAAGGTACTTTTAGCACAACCCTTTTATATTTAGGAAATTCATTAAGACATTTATTATTTATATTAGGTGTCATGACTTTTATGTAGTTTAATCTTTAATGAGATATAGAGAGTTTGTTTTGGCAAAATTTCTCATTAATACAATCACATTAATGCCATCAAAAGTAAGAGTGGAAAAGTTGGTGCCAAACTTATTTAATAGGAAACCACATCGATGCATTAAAAGCAAAAGACAATGCAACTATTAGAAACCTATTTAGTATTATTTTCCCCCTAAAAAAAATAGTATTATTTTATATTTGAAAATTTTATTATTTTATATTAGGTGTCACAACTTTTATGTAGTTTAATCTTTAAAATGGTCTCATTGGTGGGGAAAATTATTGAATACTTCGGGAGTACTATAAATACACACTTCCTTTCTCTCACATGAATTGTGGGTCTCACTATAAATTTAATTAGTAGGACTCACAGTTATGTGAGAGGAAAGAATATGCATTTATGGTATTCCGGTAGTACCTAATGGCATGTTGTGTTTTTTTATATTTTATTTTACTAAAAATGTATGCATTTTATGATTGTGGAGAAGAAATTTAAGGGGAGGGAGAAATTTAAGGAAATAATGAAAGAAGAATTTAATGGTTGTGGGAAAGATAATAATAATAATAATAATAATAATAATAATAATAATAATAATAATAATAGGTAAAGTTGAGAAAAAATCTAATTAGATTTCAAATTGGAATTCAATTAGAGTCTAATTTTGCACCACGTGTCCCATTTAATGTATGTTTTTAAATTTTTGTGCCAAGTGAGTTAATTCAATGTAAAAATTGGATTTCAATTAGAGTTTAATTTTATGACATGTGTCCCATCTAATCTAAGTTTTTTAATTTTTGTACAAAATGAGTTAATTTAGTGTAAAAAACGAGGAGTCCAATATAAGTAAACCATAAAAAATTTAATTTTTTGAATGATTTTATATATATGAGTTTTTTTTTTTTTGGTAGAACTAAAAACAATTCAAGTTTATAAGTCATCTATATATATTATATATATATATATAAATATCAATAAGTAAAGTTGAGAGAAAATCTAATTAGCTTTTAAATTGGAATTCAATTAGAGTCTAAATTTTGTCATGTGTCTTATCTAATCAAAATTTTTAAAATTTTGAGCCAAGTTAGTTAGTTCAGTGTAAAAATTAGTTTTAATTAGAATTTAATTTTACAACATGTGTTCCATCTAATCGAATATTTTTAATTTTTGTGCCACATGAGTTAATTTAGAATAGAAAAAGAGGAGTCCAATATAAATAAATTATAAAAAAAAAACCATAATCATATATCTAACACTATATATAAAATTAGAAGAAGAGTGAGTTTGAATGATTTTATATTTATGATCCTTTTTTTATAAATAAAAACAATTCATTTGGCACAAAAATTATATATATATATATTTTTAATAAGTAAAACTTAGAGTAAATCCAATTAGAATCTACAATTAAAGTTCAATTTTACGTCATGTGTCCTAAATTATTTATTTTTAGAGAGTGTTTTATTTCTTAATTTTGGAATCAAATGTGGGACCATATTATAAATATCTATTCAAATGAGTTATTGTATACAAAAACTAAAGAGTCTAGAATTAATGAACATAAAAATATTTTTAAAATGGACAATTTATATTTTCTACCTAATAATATTCTTACAAGACTTTTTAAAGAGTTAAAAAATATATAAGAATGACTATCAATAATATTTAAATTATATATGTAAGATCATTATACTATATATCTTAATGTGTATCTTTTAAGTATTTCCATGCATATGCATGAGATTACAAGCTTTTTTTTTTTTTTTTGAGGGGACATGGGATTACAAGCTAGTTTGGAATAATGGCATAACACAAACAGCTAGGGGGGTCAATTATAGTGGCGGGATGAATTCAAATCAAAATCAAAATGTACATGTACATGTACAAAAAATTATATAATACTAGTATGTAACCTATGCTACCGCATGTGAATGGATATGATTGAATAAAACAATGGAAATAATTATATTGCATTTTATTATTTAAGTGATACTATTGGATTTGTTTATTTATTTATTAATCATGAGTTTAGTCATGTTTAAAAGACTTAGTTTATTCATGTTTAATAAAACTTAGCATTATGTAATTTTTTAACAAATATTTTTATCATACAAAATTCTAATGAAAGAATGCTACATAGACATATATATTCAAGATTGATTCATACATGGTACATATAGCTACGATTAAGTTGCTTTATCACAAACCATTTTTAGCAAAATATTTTAATCAATTAAATGTGAATCTCATAACATGCATCTCATAATAATATATAACAATAGAATAACGTGAATCTCATTAAAAAATTTTTAATCAATTAAAATTCACTAAAATTATGAACATAAAACGTAAATATTAAAAGAAAACTTACAGTGAGTTGAGAAAACTACACAAATAATATTTGATGTTTTTCGAAATTGGGTAGAGATTCGTACTGATAACGTGTTATGAAAAAGAAAAGAAGCATGCAACATCAATGATAAGAAAACAAAACAATTTTATAATTAAACAATAAAAATTATTGACAAAAAGGAAAGAAAGTATAGGCAGATGAAAGAAAATAAACATGCAACATCAATCATAGAAAAACCACAAAATTATATAATTAAACAATAAAAAATTTACACAAAAAGGAACGACAGTATAGGCAGATGAAAGAAAACAGTAATCAAACCTTAGGAATGGTTGGAATTTGTTTTGTAGTGCATAAATTATGACCATGAAAATTGTAAAGACAAGTACAATCGGAATATCTGGAGAACTGCTTCTTATATAAGATATAGAAATACCCAAATACATGCGTTATTGATACCGATAAAATCTATTGTAATTCCATAGCATTGATTGAAGAAGACGGGAGTTGTATATTAAGGTGCCTGAATCGGTGTGGAAAAGGGAGATGAACCTGAAAATACATGGGTGTGGAAAAAGGGAGGTGAATCTGAAAATACGTGGTGTGGAAAAGGGAGGTGAACTTGAAAATACGTAAGTGTGGAAAAAAAAAAAAAACATCGGAATTACAACAGATGGAGGGAAATTAGACTTCAATTTCATAATTACATTGACACGTGGCACAATATAGATTAGAATTCTAATTTAGAATTGCAAATGGAGTTTCTCTCTGTTTCACTTATTATATATATATATATATATATATATATAGATTAGGAAAGTGCTATAAATGTATTCTCTCTCATCTTATATGAATTGTGGATTTCAATATCATAGGAGAGGGGAAACTGGGTATTTATGGTACTCTTAGAGTATTGGTGACACCGCCAAGGCAACAACTATTTTTACTTTTATTTTTTAAAGTGAGAGGCAACAACTAGTTAACAAGGATTTTAAAATAATATTCAATGCTATTTAGGAGTATATAAGTAGATAACATATAACTAGATAATATATATATATATATATATATATACATAATTAATAGGAAATTTTTTCACACTTCTAAAATTTTAAAATTATTAGTTAAATTATTTTTGACTTCATTGGTTTAACCCCGGTCGGACTAGAGAATTGGTAACCATTCTCTTTTTCGGTTCTCTTACTAGTCCAATTTTTAAACCATGAACACCATGACTATAATTTTTAGCCTTTCACAAATATATTCTTATAATTAATAAATATATATCTTTTTATGAACAAAATATATAAATTGAGTTAATTAGATAGAACTATCTTCGTTTATGAACTTATAAAAATTAGATTAACCCACTTTACATTATTAAAAATTATAGATAACTTTACTAGAATTGGAATGCATGATTATTGATAAACTACAAATAATAATTTGAGATTTTATAAGCTATAACAATCCTCACACACACACACACTTAAATCGAACCTCATACTTACGAGTCATGAGCTTATTTACGAACATGTTATTATATATGAATTAGGCTTGTTTAATAGTCAAGCCTAAACTTGGGCTTGACCTTAGCTTGTTTGCTAAATAAGCGATTATAAATAAGTTTTCTCTTGAGCTGAGCTCAAACCATTCATAAACAACTCAATTTATTTATAGCTCTTACAAAAGATTATGACAACAACTCCATTCATGATCCTAATAAAAATGCAATGGGGTAGAGCACACTTTTGAACTCATGTTCAAGTAGTGTAATTTTAAATGATATTATATCACTCAATATTTTTTTGTTGAATACAAATTTTGACAATACACTATTGGATCTTTTTATACCCTCTATGCTTACAAAATTCTAGGATGATGAGAAATCATTAACTATATTATTTATAAAATACTTAATTTTTAAGTTTTTGTATTTTAAAATTGTGCATAAAATATGATTTTATAGATTGATTTGTAAATTAACCCAACTGGCACGAAATGCCTTTTAGACTTAAGAACATAGAGAACAAGTAATTCAATAATTTGATTTTCAAAATATAAATACAATAGAAAAACTTTGATAGGATAATGTTGTTTAAAGTTAAACTATGTGTAACTTGATCTTAACTTATATATACAGTGAAATTTCTTCGAAAGAGTGGAAGTATTGAAAAAGATAGAGCTATTTTTATTGTGTACTCGATATTCCATATAATTAGAACCTATTGGAGGCTAGCTTTAAGAATTGTTTTGAACATGTGTAAAACTTGAGGAGAGTCTATTTTATGGTTAAGTTTTATTTTTTATATTTACCATTGTACATGGTGCCACTTCATTTTACGCGATACTAAGAGTCCGTTTATGAAATGATGAAAATTGAAACTTATTTGATTTTGTAACTTCTTTTTGGTATTGTTTATAAATTTCATTGCACTTTTTAGTACTTTTTATGGATCTCATTGTACTTTTTAGTACTATTCATAAGTCTTATTGTACTATTCAGCTAGCGTTTAACTTTTTTTTCTTTTACACTCTTAGATTTTTTCTTTTTTTAAGTATTAACTAAATTAGTTGTTCTCAAACGGATCCTAAATACTTTTAGATTTATAATATTCAAAGTGAATCCATTTTTATGGATTCAGTTCACCTTTAAAGCCATATAAGACCTATGACTCATCATCCTACTTTGCCAGATTTTGGCAAAAAGCAGTGATGTTTAGGCCAGTTCAAAGTTTGGGTGCAACCACAAATGCCATCTTTTCTTTTATACAAGCCAGCCAATTGCCTGAGCTTCCCTATAGTAGGCCTGATTGATTGAACAATGCAATGCCTCTACCCAGCATGAAAATGCCGGATTTATGAGTTTCCAGATGGAAGATGAAACTCTATTATAACTGGAGGGAAGCCATTGAGGTCTAAAAGGTGATACCATGTTGGAAAAATTCAGTCGTCATGTTGCTAGAAACAATGTCTGAAGCTCAATTCCCAAATCATTGAAACCCAGAACAGTTAATTGAAACATGAAGGAAGGAGGTCGGTGGTGGGGGTGACCATGGCGACTTTGGTTTGAAATGCCATTTAGAAAGGCTCATGTCAAAGAAGACAATAATGACATCTCCAATCCTCTGTTTTTACATGAAATTTTGTTTCTGAATATAACCAAACCTCTTGGAAGTCATTCAAAATTAGCCGAACTATTTCAGAATAAATATCCTTTTAACTAATATTATGAACTTTCATGTCACTTCTTCCATCAAAAAGCCCAAATTAAACAAGTTCAAAGTTTAGTTGTATAAATTCTTTAGCCTAGCAACCCTAGAAGTAGTACATTGTCACTAACAATTAAAGCCATCATTCAAGAGCAAAACTAACCTATAGTTCTGCAAATTCAACCACCAGAAAGTAAAGAGTAAAAAGCTTAAGGAAACGCACAGCACAAAAAACATACGCAATGATTCTTTGTGAATCAACTCACATAATTCATTTATCTTTGAACCTCGAATATACCATATGAAGAAAAGAAAGTCAAAAGGTTAAAACCAACTTACAAAACTAAAACCCGCAGCATGTGAAAGTTCCATCCTACGGAAAAAGTTTCCTAGTCATTCACCAGGGGTGGTACATCATAGGAACATTCCTAAATTTGCAAATACCAATTTGAACTGTAACTTCACTTCCATCTAAGAATCAACTGAAACCACCTTCAATTTCTTCTTTTTCCTATCAAACATTACATTCAGAAAGGCTTCCACAGCAAGTTTATGTGACTCGAGTATCACCTCGTTGCGCTTCACCTCCATCTCCATCCTCATTTTCTCAATCTCCATAGCCATTTCCATCTTCATCGTCTCCACCTTGACATACTCCTCCCCCAACATCTTAATCGACGAAACCACTGCCGCAAACGAACCCACCACCTCCCTCTTCTTCCGAACCACATTCCTATCCTTCAATTCAAAATTCGAATTCTTCGGACTAATTCTCGAATTCACAGAATTCCCACCTCTTTTATCAATGGCATAGTCCATCCTATGCTTGTGTTTAATCTCCGGACTAAACTTCTCACCTAATTTAACAGAATTCTTCTGCTCAAACCCCGGGGGCACCAAATTCCTTTCACCTAAGGTTCTCACAGGAAACCCACCAACATTTTCATCAAAATCAAGCTTAGAACTACAGCTATCCGTAACGGTGCTATAGCTTCTCGACCTAATCTCCTGAGGCGCCACCAAATTTTGACCAACTAAGCTTTCTACGCCAGACCCACCTCTCGATTGGCGGTAAAATTCATGATCAGCATTGAAACTCCCACCAACTTTGGAAAAATTTTTGGCCGTCAAAGCCTGAGAAATCGAATTCCTATCAGAAAGGGTTTTAATAGAAATCCCATTCCCAAAACCAGGAACAGGGTCGGAATTATCATTAGTCTGACCAATTTTCTTCTTCTTGGGTGGCACAGGAGACGAAAAAGAAGAGGAAGAGCGAGCTTCTATATCGTCCAAGAGAGGGAAGAGGATCCAGGAAGAGACGAAAGAGTGATGATTGTGCTTTTCCTTTTCGGAACGGTAGCGTTTGCGGAGCTTCTCCATCTTGTGGCGGCACTGGGTGGAGGATTTGGAAGTGACATCGGTAGCCACGGCTTCCCATTCGGAGGCGCTGAGGTTGCCGCGGCTGCCACTGCGGCTGAGCCACTTCTCGTTGAAAGATGAGATTAGAGCTATGGTTTCGTCGTGGGTCCAGCATGGTGGTGGGACCCTGCGTGGAGTGGACATGATTGTGGTGTTTGTGGTAGGGTAGGGTCTTGTGGGTGGTTTTAAAGGAAGGAAGTCGTCGGTGGTGGTGGTGGTGGTGGGTGAGACTTGGAGAGATGCTAGAGTGCGCGCAAAATAGAAGAGAGTGGTAGAGTAGGCAGCTGAATTCATCACTCACCAGCCGCTGACTAATGGGGCTGGGAGCCCCACGAATTGCATTCATTGTACGGATGCCATGTGTGTTGTTGAATGTTGTTGATCCTTCATTCTTGATGTTGCCTTATTGGTCGGCTATCGTGGTGGTGATGGTGTCATGTGTGTTGAGAAAAAGTAGGATTGATGGTTGTATTTGATGGGCTGTAGTACGGGCCATACCTGAATTGAGTTTGGGCCATCTGGACTCTGGATAAACACTTTATGGCTTGTTTGGATGTTTAAAAATAGAGGGGGAGTAGAGTAGAGGAATGAAGAATAATTTAATATCTTTGTTTGAAAGTTTTTTAAGGAAGGAGGGGGAGGGATTTGGAGGGGTTTCAATTCTCTCTAACCCCTAATTTTCAATTCTCCCAAATTGTAGAGATTTGGGGGGAGAGTAGAGGATAAAAATGCTTGACCAAATGAATTACCAAATTTACCTTTACTATATTAATAAAATTACAAATGAAAAGACTAATGACTCCCCTCCCCCTTACTTAATTTTAAAAATATCCAAACAAGGTGGAGGATAATCATTCCCCTTTACTCTCCTTCCCACTACTCTCCTCCCCTCTACTCCCCTCTACTCTCCTCTCTCTCTCTCTCTAAACTTTTAAACAGACCATTAGTCTTTTCTTTATTTGGAAAATACTAAAGTCACACCCAATATTACAAATTTTTGTACAAATCGATGGTATAATAATAATAAAAATAAAATATAATATATATATATATATATATATATATAACCGAAACTTCTAAAACTCCCACAATTTTTAACATTATTACTATTTTTTTTTCTTTTTATATATTATTTTTATTTTAGATTTTTTATCTTATATATTTATTATTTCTCTTCAACGCATAATTATCTTATCAAATGTTACAATAGTTTAGTTTAAGTAAAACTCTATTAGATATATGTTTTAAGAGTTTGAAAATTCTAGCTCAACTAAAATTCTTTAACAAAAATTTCAACAAATTTACACCTTATTAATATATTTTTTAAAATTTTTATTTTTAAAAAATTTTTATTTTTAAAAAATTTTTATTTTTAAAAAACTTTTATGTGGTGTTTGGTACGGGGTAATGTTTTAGGATTCCTAAGAATGTTTAAAGATTCCCATGTTTGGTTGCAAATCACGCTAGGGAATCAGATACTAGGGGAATCTAGATTCCCCCTTTAAACCCCCCCTCTTAGTAGGAATGTGGATTCCCTTTAAAACAAGTGAGTATCTAGATTCCCAAGTTTAAAAGAAATTGTTTTTTTTTTTTTAAATTGAAAATTTTAACCATTTTTCATTATCATTTAAGCTATTAAGATAAAATATAAAACAAATCATCAATATCTTTTCCCTTATCTTTATCTTTTTCCACCAAAATAACATAAACAGGATAGACAACTCTGTTAATATATTCTTTAACAAAGTTCTATTTTGGTTTCACGTGTGAGAAAAAAAAGTTTGCAGGGGACTCTCCAATATTGCCAGGTATTTACTTTTGCTGTTGTGTGTGCGTTGCTCAACAAATTATTAATAATTTATATTTTGTTTTTCATTATTTATTTAGAGGAATATTTTTTTTTTAAATGACTTGGTAGTTCACATTCAAATCTAAGAATAGAATGGGAAAATAAATAAGTCATTTAAGATTCTTGGGAATAAACTAAACATTATCATCTCACATTCTTAAGAATCTTAAAAGATTCCCAATGAAACCAAACATAGGAATAGCTACATTCTTAGGCATCTAGATTGCAAGGAATCACATTCTTAGGAATTTGGATACCAGGAGTAATGTGGATTCCCCCATACCAAACGTCACATTAGGGTATCTTCCTTTCTTGCATAAGAACCCTGTACGACACCAACACAAACATAAACCCTGATTTTTTTTCTTTCTCGCATACAAACCTCCCTTTATAACACCAACACAAATATTAAACCTCATTAGTATCTTTGCGTTCCACTCCTCGGTAAAATTTGATTTTCCAATCCCTCTTTGTTTCTTGGAATTATTTGTTTAGTATTTCTTGGAATTGATATATATATATATATATATATTAGCTTTTCCTTTCTTTTCTTTTTTGATGAGAATTGCATATGCAGGAGTGTTCCTATATAAGGTTTTTTTTTTTTTTGTGGTTTTTAGATTGGCAGCAATCGGTAAAGAGAGAGAGCAAACTAAGTTAAAGAGCAACATTGTGACTACTCATATTCAACAGTTGGGAATGTTTTATCCAATAGAGCCTAAACATTAGGTTTAGTATGTTGATTTATTGTATTTTATCCAATACAAATTTCACACCTGATCTTTTTATTGTAGAACTTTATAATTTAAAATTTAAAAACAAGAAGCATGAAGCAAGAAGATGAACTTACTAAATTTGGTGGTGAGTCACTACTTCTTTTTTTGAAATCAACCTTTTGTGTTCATTATGCTGTAGGCAATCATGATTAAAAGTGTACACGTTTAGCATTTGAATTTAAAATATTTTATTCCATTTTGTAGAATTCAATAGGTGTGTTTGAAAGATTGAATTAATCTTAATTAAGTTTTCAATATATTTTCATTATCCTTTCCTTATATCAATTTCAAATTCTAATCATGTTTGGACAAATCAAGGAGGTGATACTAAATTCCAATATTGTCACCATATTTATAATAAACTTATTGGTGTTTGCTTTTATGAATAATCATTGAATCAGTTATTATTCATACTATATTGGACGTTTTAAACTAATACTAATTATTTCTACTAGACATTATATTAAATTGTATATTTTTAGAATGATTGAATTATCTTAATTGTCTTTTGTTTTGATATTAAGGTCTCTTTATTTCCTTTCAATTTATATTTTTGTTGGTCCTAACATCTAATTGAAATGTTTGATTTAGCCAATGGCCATAACAAACTCCAACTAATTCTTTGTTAGTTTAAAAGTTTCACCTAATTAGTGGCTAATCGACAAAGAATGAAAAAAACACTGTAAGGAGGTAGAAAAACAGCACAAGACTACAAGAGAGCTTGGTGGGCTTCAACTTCTAGAGTTTCTGCTTCTCTATCGAGGTAAATTGATATTATTTAGGAATGAAATATCATTTGAGTTATTGAGAGAATAATAATTTTATTTTTTACTTTGACATCGAAATCAATATAAATTTTACGCATTTATGTTAAATAATACCATGCATTGCATGGGTTAGCGACTAGTGAATAATAATTAGTAAGTAAAAAAGTTATGTTATTTGGTGGGTCTATATGAGAATTAGTAAGAATTTAACACATCAATAATTTGTAAAAATGTTATTAAAATAATTTATAGTGGTAACATTACTCTTTTGATTTTTCATGTTGAAGTCCAAAATAAATTCAACTATTCAAAATAGAAAATTTTGAATGCAACTATGGAAAAGAGCTCTATTGAATCACGTCCCTTCCATCAATTTATAAAAAAAAAGTATTTTATGATACTCGTCTTTTACAAAATGTATAGGTTCCACATGTGCAGGCCCTACTACTGTGAGAGTATAGTCTCATGAGACTATTTCATAAAATACCCCCTCCATTTCAAAGGTTGGCGTATTATCAAACTCTTTGCCTTACTACATAGGTAAAAACTTGCCAACCTTCATTAGGGGAACCCTACAAATACCCCTAAAAATAGAGAAAGTATGTACCCTTTACAATAGGTGTTGTATGCGGGAATTGTAAATCAAATGTTTTATAAAAAAAAAAAAATCCCCTTCTAAAGGTAGCCCTACATACATTATTGAGTCCTAACAACAAGAATGCTATAGGACCCTTGCTCCATGTCAAAGACATTGTAGGGGTGATCGCCAACAATTGTATACACCAAGCTCTACTAGCTGAATGGCTTTCAGCATAACAAAGACACATACAGATGAAGCAAAATTCATCAGTAGTTGTGGTCGTCCAGATGGTTCCAAGGATGCTTGCAAGATGAGAAGAAAGTAAATCGAATAGGTCACCAGCGTGGTGCCAGCTAATAGACCTTCGATGACAAAGTCAGATGCAGGGAGAGAGGAATAGTTGAGTATTTGTGGTGATAGGTGTGAAAATTGTACCTTTGTTCTAGGTGTGATGTGATTTATATATGCCTTTGCATTTCTAGCCGTTGGAGGCTTTTAATGATGGCTTAACTGCTTCTCTGGGTAACGCCTATGGTGATTTAATGCTGTGAACTCGATGTCTTTGAGCCGTTATGTCTGTTGCTTCATCAAATCGTAACAACTTCCGAATTGAACGCCTTATTTATGACGATTTGGTTGTCCACTACATTATGTTGACAAAGGATTTCCCGACTCATCAGTTGCCCCTTATTTTGTGGTCGTCCTTAATTGTTTTGACAAACTAAGGAATATGAAGGGTCGGCCTTTGTCAAACATGAATCTTGGGGTTCCGTTTCTATTGCATTTAAGGCGATGTGACTGCGCTGCACACTTTGTGGCCATGGGTCATGTTCTGATTGGCTGGACTTGGGCACGATCCTCGACAAGGCGTTTGGTTTTCCCACGTCTCGATTTTTGGGAAGCCTTTAAAGGCTTTTCTCTTTCTTCCTTTCTCTCTATTTCTATTCTGAGCTTCCATTTGAGCTCTGAACTTCCATTTCTACATTTCTTTCTTCCTCTGTGCTTAGGTTCCTTGTCCATCCATTCATTATGGAGCTCCTTCATCATCTAGGTATAGCACCCGGGCAACTCATGCTGAACTCTTGGCGGATTATCATTAGTTGCATGGAAATATGGATGATTGTGACCGAGGGAGATATGATTTGTTTAGATAAATTTGTGTTCATGTACCATTTAAAGGAATCATAAGAATTTGAGTATTACAAACTTGTACCTTGGTATAGGAAATCCAAGCTCGTTGTTAACCTCCTCTCATATTTTCGTTACTAGAAATCCATATACTATTTCGTGTTTGGAGACAGTTGGGAAACTCTCTCAGACAATTTCTAGGGTGATATTCCCAAGTTAGAGCGTAGGGGGGGGGGGACCCCGAAGCTTGGTGCGTCATCTCTTATGTGCCATTTTTTTTATGAAAGTTTTCCTCTTTTTTTTTTTTTTGAATCTAATCTCTCTCTCTCTCTCTCTCTCTCTCTCTCTCTATTTATTTATTTTTTTGTAGCTAAGATTCGTCCAAAATTGAAGAACAGGTACAAAGGGTGTGTTAAGGATGCTTTTGACTATGCAAAGACTATCGAGGACTTTGATGAGTTGATTGATCCTCATACCTTAAATCGTCATTTCTTGGGTCTTGAACCTTCCCCCTACGTCCTTCGCGTCATTGCCAGAGAAGAGAAGAGTAAGTTTTTCTATGTTGACATACTCATATATGCGTTGGTTCATACTGACATTCCCTTCATGATGTTTGTTGTAGAGATGACGACTAAATTTAACTAGAAAATGTATGCCAAGTTGAGGGCAAGGAAGAATGAGCCACTATCTAGCATAGGCTAGAAGAGGCCTCAAGTTACGAAAGAGGTCGTCGAGACCACTGCGTCTACTTCGGTTGCTTCTAAGCCTAAGGCGGCTTCTCTTGTTGTTTCCATCGAGGAGATCACTCCTCATCCAAAAAGGACACGTGCTAGTGATAAGGGAAAAAGTAAGGCTAATTTTAATGTATGGGATGATGCAGCGACTGCCTTAGGGAGAGCCCACAATGTCATTACTGCTGACCGACCTGAAGGGTCTGTCTACTATCCCTTCTCATGAGTTGGTGAACCATCACATTCACAAGCTCGTCCAGGTACTAATTGGTCGTCACTTATCTTCATCGAAATTTTACTTGCGTTTTCTCTTCATCCTTTATTGTTTTTTTAGAGAGTTATTCTTACTCGGTCTCTGTCTTGCTAGGTCTTGGGAGAAACAATTTATATCATCACTGAGTACCTTGCCAACGAGGAAAAGTTCGTCATGGCCAATTCCAAGATGGATGCTCTAAAGGTTGAAAATTCCAAGCTAAGGAAGGAGCTGATAACAACCATGGATAATAGGAACCAGATGAAGGAACAAATCAAAACCCCGAAGGACAATCTCTGGGCGAGCAACTTCAGGTGGCCAATCGTGAGGTTTCTGTGGCTGGTGATAAAGCCGTGCAGGCCTTTCAGTCGGTGATGAATACAATGATGCCTTACGTTGCTGGTACTTCTGGGGCTTCGAGCTGCTAAGGAGGTATTTGACAAAGCACAATCCTGAAGTGGACTTGGAGGATCTGGATTTTGAAGCTCTGGACAAGGAAATAAAAGCTGAGGAGGCAAATGCTGTTGAGGGGGCCATGCCTGAAGCCGTTGATGACGAGGGCACTGATGCTGAAGATAACCCTGTTGTTTGATATTCGTATGTCATTCCCTTTTTTTTACTGGGTGCCTACTTGTTTTGGGACTTTGCTTTGAACATTGCTTTATGCTTGGACGACTATTTCAGAACAGAATTATGACATGTTTTTGCCTTCCTTAGAGCAATATAATGGCATGTTTTTGCCTTCTCGTTTATTTGCCTAAAAAGTTTTCCTTATATATTTGCTATATTCAAATCTTTCTCTTAGAATGGCCTGGTTTCATCATGAATATTTCAACTTGTCAAACAACTAGGATTTACCTTGATCAGCACACAAGGGTGGTTGTTGAAGATGCTGCTGTGATCTTATTTGAACAAAGTTTTTCTTTTATCTAGTTTATATTACTAGCCTCACCATGCGATTCATATCCATTGACGGATTTATATCACTGGCTTTGTAATGTGATTTATATCCATTGATGGACTTATATTGCTGGTCTCGTCATGTGATTTATATCCGTTGGTGGATTTATATCATTGGCCTTGTCATGTGATTTATATTCATTGGTGGATTTATATCACTGGCCTAATTCCTTATTTGCTACTATTTTGCAGAGATCGAGATTGAACAATTCCTTTTTTGGACTGATATAAAGCATAAACAAAAATTGATGTCAATGATTAAATGAAACTTAATCCCTACTAATGATACCTTTTGAGGTGTTCAACATTCCACGGACGAGGAAGCTTACTACTCTAGACTCTAGTGGATGACTTTGTAAGGGCCTTCCCAGATTGGCCCTAACTTTCCATGCGTTGGATCTTTTGTCACTGGTGTGACCTTATGTAGGACGAGGTCTCCAATGTCGAACCTCCTAAGCTTTACCCTTTGGTCTTAGTATCTGGCCATCTTCTGTTGATATCTTGCCATTCTTTGTGATGCTTCGTTTCTTACTTTGTCTAGGCAATCTAGGTTCGTCTTTAGCTGGTCATTATTAACATTTTCATCAAAAAACTCTCTTCTTATGCTAGTGACTCCTACCTTGACGGGGATTACTGCTTCAATGCCATAAGTAAGGTTGAACGGTGTCTCTCCTATTAAGGTTCTAGCCGTGGTTTGGTAAGCCCACAGGACACTTGGTAGTTCCTCCGACCATGTACCTTTTGCCCTTTCCAGTCGAACTTTGATGGATTTGAGCAAGGTTCGATTGGTTACTTTTTTCTGTCCGTTGGCTTGGTGGTGTCTTGGTGGTGTCTTGGTGATGAGAACTGATTTTTGATTCCGAGGCTTGAGCAAAATGATCTGAATCCCTGGCTGTCGAACTTACTGTCATTATCTGAAATAATTGCCCTTGGTATACCGAACCTACAAATTATATTCTTTCACACAAAGTTCTATACTTTTGCTTTTGTGATGGCTGCCAGAGCTTCTGCTTCTACCATTTTGTGAAATAATCAATTGCTACAAGTAAGAATTTGACTTGTTTTTTACCTTGGAGAAGGGGGCCCACAATGTCAATCCCCTATTGCACAAATGGCCATGGTGAGGTGATGGTCGTCATCTTTTCTCTTAGTATCCGCTGAATATTCCCGTATCTCTAGCATTTGTCGCATTTCCTTACAAAGTCCTTTGCTTCTTTCTGTATTGTTGACTAGAAATAGCTTGCTTTGGTGATCTTTGATACTAGAGACCTTGGCCCCGAGTGGTCTCTACACATGCCTTCGTGGACCTCCTTCAGGATACACCGTGCTTCGTTTTACTCGACGCACTTGAGGTAAGGGAGGGAGAACCCTCTTTTGTAGAGCATGCCGTTCAAGAGTGTGAATCTGGTAGCTCGCTTCTTGATCTTCTTTGTCTCGTTTAGATCTGATGGTAAATGTTTGTACTTGAGGTAAGACATGATAGGGGTCATCTAGCTCGTGTTACCTTGTATTGAAAACGTGTGGAACTCTTTGATGCTAGGGAACTTATGTATTTCTAGCTTCATTCTTAGGGGTCTCGCCCCAACTTCTGATGACGCACGCCGTGCCACTTTGTCTGCCTTCGAATTCAAGCTTCACGAGACCTTCATGAATTCTACTTGTTCTAACTCCCTAACCAGTTGGTCTGTCAGCTTTAGGTATTTCTGCATTCTCTATTCCTTTGCTTTGCAATCTCCTTTAATCTACCCAATTACCAATTTGGAGTCACTCTTTAAGAGTATGTTTTTGGCTCCCATAGATTTTGCTATCTTGAGCCTTGTCAAAATGGCCTCATACTTTGATTTGTTGTTGGTGGTGGGGAACTAGAGCTGGACCCCATTTCTCATTATGTCTCCTTCCGGTGAAGTGATGATGACTATAACTCCACCCACTTTCTTTATTGATGACCTGTCTGTCTGTATCATCCATAACTCTGACGCGTTCGCTGTGATTTCCTTTGGCTAGGTGAATTCAGCAATAAAGTTAGCTAATACCTGGGCTTTTATGGCTGTTTGAGGTCTGTACTCGATGTCAAACTGGCTCAACTCGATTGCCCGTTGTACCATTCAACCTACTGTTTCTAGTTTACTCATCGCCTTCTTGACTGGTTGATCCATCATGACAAGGATGGAATTCGCTTGAAAGTAAGGACGTAACTTTCAACGATGATTAGAGCAAATGTGATCTTCTCAATACGTGGGAATTTCACCTCCGCCCCCTAGAAGGGTTGGCTGATGTAGTACATTAGGCGCTAGACTCTTGATTCTTTCTAGATCAGTATTGTTCTTACTGCGGTGGTAGAAACCGTTAGGTATAGGAATAAGTCCTCCCCTTCTTTGGACGGACTTAATAGAGGCGGGTTACTCAAATATCATTTAAGCTCTTGGAATGCATCCTCACACTAATTGGTCCATGCAAGGCCTATTTAAGGGTCTTGAAGAAAGGCAGACACTTGTCCATTGCTTTTGAGATGAAACGATTGAGGACTGCCACTCTTCCCGTCAGTTTCTGCACCTCTTTGACATTCCTAGGTAAAGTCATGTCCAGTATGGCTTTTACCTTCTTGGGATTGGCTTCTATTCCTAGTTGCGATACCATAAAGCCGACGAACTTCCCTGAGGAGACCCCAAACACACACTTTGCTAAATTTAACCTCATTTGGTATCGTTTTAATGTCTCGAAGGTTTCTTTGAGGTCATCCAAATGGCTTTCCACCTCTTTGCTCTTAACGAGCATATTGTTGTGGACACAATGGAGGGAGTTCCCACCTACTTTTGCAATGGTTTAGGAACCATATATATAGTGTCCTCTTGAGAAAAGACCATTGATCTTACTACTAGAGATATGAGTTCGGAGTTAAGGTACGGTTTTGGGAAGGTGTTAGGCACCCAAAATTGCCCAACCCTAAAGTTGGCTTCCTCTCATTGTGTCCTATGTCTTAACTCTATTAAAGGCACATTCAACATTGCAACTATACTCATACACATACTAGCATACATCTAACAATCAGCATAGCATCAATCATCTCAAAACCTAATCACTCATCTATCATGGCATATCACAGCCTAAGCATACATCTATCTCATTTCATCCAAGGCAGTAAGCATATCACAATACGGTACCATCAACAAGGCATTAACATCAAGCCTATCCCAAACATCCAAGCATAGCATCATGGTATTAGCCTAGCATATTCATCATACAAACCATATCATGCTCATCATCCCAATCAAATGCATGTTCATGTAATTATGCATGGCTTACCTCGCTTCCTTCACTTATCTTATAGCACCACAACACCTTTGCATCAATGCATGTTCATGTTCATATGCATGTTCATGCGATTCAACTAAGATATAAACCCTAATTATCAATTCAACAATCAAAGCATGTGAAACATGTTATTCTACTAGCCTTAAGCCTAAACATGTGAAAATTAGACTCAACAAGACTTAAACAGAGAATTTAGAACTAAACAAAACAATCAAAATTACAAGAATCCTAAATTTGCATTTCTGGGCACGAGTATGTGTACGCATGTCTCTAGCATGTGTACGCATACATAAGTATGTGCACGCATACACACCTAGAAACACAGTTTTAAAGTAAGCAGCAAAATCAAATTCAAACCAAACCTAATATGCTTCTAATATATAATTAAACAACCTAAACTAACAACAAAGATATCAAAGATAAAAAAAAAAAAAACAAAATCTATTCCTAAACATGCATTGGATCTAACAACAAACAAAAGCAACACTTAACACATCAAAATGTATTCATCAATATATCAAATAATATTAACTTTCCAATCAAAACATGATGAGACAAAACAAAATAAAATTAAACAAAACAAAACCTATTTCTAAGCATGAATAGCATATAAATTAACTAAGAACAACAAAAACACAAATTATAAAAGAACCAAATCAAGGAAAAGCCATGAATTGAGACTCACCTTGCTATGGAATACAAACTTGATTGATATTTAATTGGCCCCTTAGTGCCTACATAACAAAATTCAATGAGATATCAAGGTAAAAGAAGATTTCAATAGTTTATAGGTAATCACAACTCAAAAACAAAATTAGTTTTGAAAAGGGTTTTGAGAAATCAAATTGGGAAAATAGTTTTTACCTTAGAACTAACAAAAGAGAGGTTTTTAATTTGTAAAAAATGTGCAGAGGTGCTGTGTGTGTGTTTTGGAAAAGAGAATTAGGGTTTTAGAGAAGATGGAGGCTTTAAAATGGTTCTCTCTAGCTATGCTTTTGATTGGAGGCATAAGATGAGTATTTATAAGTTAAAATTAGAATTTTCAAACTTTTTAATGATCTTTGGATGTTCTCAAGGGTCCATGGGCTAGCCTACATCAAAACATTATATTTTGGGCCCTTAAAATGAAGTTTTAAAATCCAAAAAATTAAACTACCCAGTTGGCCCAACTACAAACAGTCATAACTCACTCAATTTGAGACTAAATTAGACAAAATCTGTATTTAAATTGAATCCTAGGATGTTTACTTTCCAATGAGATAAACTTTACCCAAAAATTCTTTGTGGATCAAAAGTTATGGCTAATATAGTGAGTAAATTTCATTTTTAGCATCGTTTAAAAGTGATTTGAGCACTTTTGAGTCGTGATTACTTCCAAACTAGCAAATAACTTCAATTACCTTTTATAGACATGTCAAGCTTATCATTGGAACTGGTGACTAAAGTTTATTAACTGAGTACAAAATGAGGTGTCTACAATCGTCCACATAAACCTCCATGTTTGTCTTGATCTACTTGTTGAACATTTGATTCACTAACCTCTAATAAGTAGCTCCTACATTCTTTAGTCCAAATGGTATGAACCTATAACAATAGAGTCTTTGGCTAGTGATAAAGACTGTTTTCTCCTAATCTTCTTCTAACATTGGGATCTGATTACATCCTGAGAACGCATCCATAAACATCAAAAGCTTATGCTCCGTCGTTGAATTAACAAGATGGTTGATTCATGGTAATGGAAAACTAACTTTTGAGTAGACACTGTTTAGATCTGTAAAATCTACACACATTCTCCATTTCCTGTTTTCCTTTTTCACCATGACAATATTGGCCAACCACTCTAGGTAGCAGATTTCCTAAATGAACTTGGCAGCTAGGAGCTTGTCTACCTCATCCATAATGGCCCTATTTCATTCGGGTGCGAAAACCCTTCTTCTTTACGAGCTTTTTCTCATGGTCTACATTCAGCTGGTGTCGAATGAGGTCTTTTGATATGTCAGGCATGTTTTTCGTGGCTCTAGGAAAAGAGGTCTAGATTGTTCTTCAAAAACTCCTCCATTCCTCCTTTTGTCGTAGGATCAAGGTTTGCTCCTATATTTGTTACTTTGTTGGTTCTCCCTTTACTAGCACGATTGGCTCTAATGCTTCCATTGCTTCTGAAGGTCTTTCCTCCATCATCAACGTGTGATTTTCTTTTGATGCCAATACTGCTTGATAACATTCACGAGCCAGAATCTAGTCCCCTTTGATCACCCCCACTCCACTTTCAGTAAGGAATTTCACCTTTAGGCATTATGTTGAGGTTGATGCTTTCTAGCAGTTGAGAGTTGGTCGTCCAATGATGACGTTGTAAGACGAGGGACAATCTACCATTAGGAAATTTAGTTGCCTCGTTATCTGTTGTGGATATGAGCTAGCTGTGACCGTTAAGGAAACCATTCCTTTTGGGTACACCCTATCTCTGCTGAAATTGACGAAGGGAAACTCTAATGAACGAAGTCTTTTCGGGTCTACTTTCAACTGTTGGAAGGCGGAGAGGTAAATGATGTTAGTGGAACTCCCATATTCTATCAAGATTCTTCAAGTGTTGAACCCTTCTATCATGAGGATGATGACTAGTGGGTCGTCATGTGGCTACTTTACCCCTCTGGCATCCTCTTTTGGGAAGACAATATATGTAGCCTCTCTTTTCCTATGCTTTGACAATGGCATCGTATGGACATTGTTAATCTGTCTTTATTGTGACTTCTTAAGGGACTTGAAAGAGCTTCTTGTTGTTGGACCCCCATTAATCATCCTAATTTATCCTATGGCACTCTTTGGTCATTCTTGTGGCTTATCATCGTCTTTAGGCTTGTCTTCTGATCTAGTCTGGTTCTCTTGCTTTGGGCGTTCATACATGTGTTTCTTAACGAACTTCTACAACTTTCCCTTCTGGATTAATTTTTTTTATCTATTCCTTAAGATCTTTACATTCTTCTGTGTAATGTTCGTGATCTCAGTCGAAGTAGCAATACTTTTTCTTATTTCGGGCATTGGGTGAACCACTTAGCGGCTTTAACCACCTAATCTGATGGTCGTCCTTAATTTGCATCAAGATTTGGTCAAAGGGCATTATCAAGGGTGTGAAAATTTACCATTTTTCAAGTCTTATCGTCCCTTTGCACGTTCTTGTCATGGCTAGACGAGTGATCTTTCCTTTCCCTCTTTTTCCCCTTAGGGTCATTTTGAGCACCTACCTTGGTTGTTCGAGGTTCTCATACCTCTATCGTGTTGAGAGCATTTTTTGCATTTTTCGTGTTGAGAGCATTTATCAACAGCTCTGTCATCGATGTCGAGGGACTCTTTGTGAGTGTCACTACGAATTCTTTGGACCTTAGCCCAGCCTTGAACGTCGTCAACTATACCTTGTCTTCGGCCTCGTCCACTTCCAGCACCTCTCTGTAAATAGCTTTACATACGATCTTAGAGACTCCCCTTCTCCTTGTTTGATTGTCAGCAAGTGATCCGTTGGTCTTTTTTGGCATTGCCCACCTATGAAGTAGTGCACAAACAGGCTACTCAGCTAGTTGAAATAGTCTATGGAAGATTGTGCCAACTTGTTGAACCATACTCGGGCTACCCCCTTTAGGGTGGTCGAGAAGGATTGACACACTAGTTCATCCGGGATTTGTTGTAGATTTAAAGTCATCTTGAAGGTAGTGATATGATCTAGTGAGTCTTTCAACTCGTCATATGTATCTAGTTGCAGGAGTCGAAACTTTGATGGTAAAAGGCATTATAGGACCTTTGGTGTGAACGGTGAGTTTGTCCTTCTTACCATCCCATCCAAATTCTTTGTTGTTTTCCCCTTCATAGAATTTTTGAGCTTGTCCACTTCCCTCCTCTTGCTTCTTAGGGGGTAATTGCTAGCCTCGTTGGACCGCTCAGTTCTCCTTGAGCAGTCCTTTCCCTAGCTACCTTCCGGGTCTTGTGCTTCATCTTCATTCTTGTTGTTCTCGATTCTTCTTGGCAAACGGTTTTCTTCTTGCTGTAATTGCTATCTCATCTCTTGGTTTACATTGTGAGTTCTTCTACATTGGTCGTGAGGGCTTGGATTTGCAAGGCTAGGGTGGTTAACTCTGGTTGTGTAGTGGATTCCATCTGGATGTCAACCAAGGTAGGGCGACGTTTTTGACCTTAGGATTTGAAAGAAAAGCTTACTCACAAACGGCGCTAAACTGATGAAGCAAAATTCGTCAGTCGTTATGGTTGTCTAGATGGTTCTGAGGATGCCTGCAAGACGAGAAGAAAGTAAATCGAATAGGTCACAACATGGTACCAGCCAATAGACCTCTGATGACAAAGTTAGATGCAGGGAGAGAGGAATAGTTGAGTATTTGTGATGATAGGTGTGAAAACTGAACCTTTGTTCTAGGTTTGATGTGATTTATGTATGCCTTTGCGTTTCTAGCCGTTAGGGGCTTTTAATGGTGGCTAAACTACTTGTTTGGGTAACGCCTCTGGTGATTTAATGCTATGAACTAGATGTCTCTGAGCCGTTATGTCTGTTGCTTCGTCCAATCGTAATGGCTTCTGCATTGAATGCCTTATTTATGATGATTTGGTTGTCCACTACATTATGTGGACGAAGAGAATTTCCCAACTCATCACATATTATTAAATTTTCCCACCCTAGTGGCAGTAGTAGTGATTAAGCTATAACATTGACTATCATAACCAAAGAGGATTCTCATATTAAAGAGTTTGAACTGGTTGAGATGTACAAGTGATCCAAGAGAGAACTCCTCCCTCGACGAGAGAACCGATCCAATAGATCACGTTCCCCAAGTAGAACCCATAGATGCGATCAAGAGCTTAGCCATTGTAGGATGCACAAGTCAAAAGATTACTTCTGGCAAATCTAAAGTTTAGATTCTAAGAAGCAATGCAACCAAATGAGAAGGCCAAACCATAGCCCTTGCCCTAGTCCCAAGAAAAATAAGAGAAGGGATTACTTAGGGAACCGAGAATTATGCTAGAGACACAATTTTTGGCATAACTTTGTGCCACAACGTACCACATGGCAAGTTATGATTGGTAAGGGTATGTTAGTGGGTCATGTGAGGACACACCTTTACCAATCACAACTCACCATGTGACGAGTTGTTAAACATGGCAAAACGGGCGGGTCGGGTCGGGTTCGGGTCGGGTCAAACGGGTTGCGGGTCAAACGGGTCACGGGTCAAAAACGGGTCATCTAAAGCGGGTTAAAAACGGGTTCGGGTCAAGCGGGTTGCGGGTCGGGTCGGGTCAACCCGTATTGACCCGTATTTTTCACATGATTTTTTTTTTAATAAATAAAATAACATGTATTTGTTATTTGAAAAGTTATGCAACAAATTATTTTATGTAAAATGCATTATTTTGACTTCACCACTTATATCAAGAATGAATTCAGTTAAATTTATTAATACTTATTCAATAATTTTAAAATTATAAAAATCCTAACATTGCTATCTAAAACAAAATAACACAAATATAAGTAAAACAAATACACATGTTTTATTTCTACACAATATTAACATTCCAAAATATAAAATAAAATTACAAATGACTTATTGGATAGCTCATTTGATAAAGAATAAAAACATATAAGAAATTTACAATCTTGAAAATTAATTTTATAATCTATTATCAATTGTGGTTGACACTCTATTTCAATTTGAGATATACATTAAAATTGGATTGCTTACTTATTTATATATGGTCTCTTTTATGAATATCATATCATTGTTAAACAACACACACTCTAGGAAATATTATAATTTATTTTGAAAAGCCGTTTATTTTGGACATAAATTGTTAAAAAATGAGTCTAAGCATTCATAATTTATGCTAATTTGATACTTTGGCTTCACTATTTTTATACTCGTAAATATTTCTCACACATGTCTACAATTTTAAATCTATATTTTTAACTCTATTGTAACCATATTATCTTGGTATGTACTTTATTATTTAATATCTAAAAATCTTTACTCATGACAGAATGTTCAACCTTTTATCTTTAAATTAATTTGAATATGTAAATGTATCAATTGTTTCCTTAAACCTCATAATAAACAATTAAACTACTATTGTCTTAATTTTACTTTTTTTTTTTTACCAAAAAAAAAAAGTTTTAAAAAAGTGATTCGGGTTCGGGTCGGGTTGCGGGTCGGGTCGGGTTGACCTGCAAAAAACTCGAAAAACTCGGGTCGGGTCACGGGTTAACCCGTTTTTGTTTCGGGTCAAAAAAGTCGGGTTCGGGTCGAATATTTTTGGGGTCGAGTCGGGTCGGGTCAAAAAATTTTGACCCGTTTTGCCATGTCTACGAGTTGTGGCACAAAATTGTGCTAAAAGTTGTGTCCCTAGCATAATTTGGGAACCAAAGGCAAGGATCTTTGCAATTCTAAAAATATAGGGAAAATCTTACTTTAGACATCCTATTGTAGAAAGCATTAGAATCCACATTTTTCAATCATTTTAGAACTAAGTGAAAATGATATTGAACTTGAACTAAAAATTCACATTACATGTGTTCAAGATGTATTCAAGGATAAATTGGTCTTTTTCTATATATAAAACAATGCTTTGACCATGGTTTGATGAAACCTTAATTTTTTTTATATAAGATAGAAATTCTACTATAATCTAATTTAAAGGTCTGTTTAGTTAGAGGGGTGGAAAAGTGAGAGGATAGAAAATGGTAGGAGGATAGATAAGTGGATGATAGAAAAGATTTTAATTTCCGCATTTTTGTTTGGTTGTAAGTGAAAAAGTGTGAAAAAGTGAAGGGATAGAAAAACTGAGTTTGTATAAATTTACTCATGCACCCTTGTTGAAAAATGATGTACAATTAAAATAAAAAAGTGACAAGAAACCAAAAAAAAAAAAAAGCAATCACCTAAATTTATTAAAAAATAAAAATCATGTCTAGAAAAAAAAATCATGTCTACTTAAGCAAAAAAAAAAAAAAAAAAAAAGGGAAAGAAGAGAAGAAAAACAAAACAAAGCTCTATGCCATAACTCCAAGAAATCAAAAGAAAAAAAGGAAAAAAAAAAGGGCGGGAAATGCACAATAAAGCAAAAGGCTGTTAAAAAACAATAGAAACGTTAAGCCAAAAGCTATATATATTAAAAAACAAAAACAAAACAATTGCAATGTTAAGCCTATGTGGAACTTGCACATAGGCATTTTTGTCATTCAGCCATCATATTTCTCCCACCAAGTTTTTTCTCTATTTTAGAGAGAAAACTTTTTGGTGGGCTCAAGGAGAAAACATCTAGGCCTTACCATTTATTTTCCTTCCTCCCCATCCAAATAAACACATTACAAAAAAATTTTCTTCCCATTTATTCTCCAAAGTTTTCCATCTACCCTATTTTACCTCTAAACAAATACACCATAAATGTATATGTCTGTAAAATTCTCTCATTGAGACTTGAAACCCTGACCCTTGTCCCCCTCCACTTCACTTGGTACTTGTGGAGTGACCATCACGCAAAGGGTGCGTAGTGGTGATGAAAGCTTTTTTTTTTTTTTTTAAGAGAGTTTCAACCTATGGTGTCTGTTCCTAATAATAGTTCTTTATCATCAGGCTAAGACACCAATCGGTTTTTGTTATAGGTGGAGATTGAACCCTCAATCTCTTATTCAACCATTAGAGACTTTATTAGTTGAGCTAACTGGTAAAGATATAGTCTTATTATAAATATGCATGATTAACATGATCTTAGATTGCTTCTCAAAAAAAAAAAAAAAAAAAAGATCTTAGATTAATTTTTACCAGAGTACACTTTTGGCACTTCAAATTTTGGGTTTTATTTATATTTACTTTTAGCGCTCTACATTTCAAAAATTCCCCATTTAGGTTTGATCTCCTTTACACATAGGTATGTTAATAATTACATAATAGCTAACATTAAATGGGTGAGGTGGTTTAATAAATATCATTTATCTGTCACTTAAAGGTCAAACTACTAACAAAAATAGATGTGAGGGTCATATGAAAATGAAATCAAATAAAAGGCAAAATTTTGAAATGTAAAGGGCTAAAATGAAAACAAACTTAAACTTTAAGGACCAAAGTCTATTTTAGTCATTACCTTTGCTTGGTCTTTAAAAAATTAACTAAAAATTAATTGAAAGATTAATTCCTATTAGATTGAATTTGAGTTGGTAGACTTGGCACTAGACAATTCCAAGAGGATAGTGCCAATTTCTTTAATTATTTAAGATAATTATTTCATCTTGTTGACAATGTAAATATATTAATTAAATAAAGAAGCTATTATACAAATATAATCAACAAAATGTTCAAAAAGGCTGGAAGCCCTGGATTATCTTTTAGAATAATAAAAAATGGGACTAAAATCGGAAAAAAAAAAAAAAAAAGTGGGCACAGAGCAAATTAGCACTTTTGAAGGACAAGAGTGATGATGTTAGCAGCCAAAGTAATGATTGGAACTCTCGTTTTGGTTCACAATTTTTTATTTAAAATCTCATTTTTTTAATTATGTTATGACAGATAATCATTATTTATAATCATAAAAAAGACAATGTTTTGTTACAAATTTGGTTATAGCTAATAATCACAACTCACACTAAAAATACAAACATTATTACATATTTTATTGTATATTTTAAAATTTTAATTGTTTGATTGCATGTTTTTTTTTTGTTCTTAATTAATATATATGTCAAATTTCGTGCAAATCAAATTTTATTTACTATTTGACCCAAAAATTTAATTTTATACGTAATTTTAAACTACAAAAATTTAAAACTTAAATATACTACACATACCACCATATTAATCAACTTCCTCATAGCTCCTTAATTCCTTTGTGTAAAGTTGTGATTTACAACTATTTTATGTTGGCTTTAATTTCATGTAAAATTTGATTGTAATTTTGTTCAATCGTTTATACCCTGTATTTATTGTGGGATTTTATTAAGGGTTGTGTGATAGAGAGAGAGTGTGAAGACTCAAACATGTGAAGACAGAAGATTTCTCGCGGTAGCTCGCGACTAAGCATCCTATGAAGTGATGCATGTGTTTTGCACATGACTGGAATGTGAAGAGTCATAACAGATGGTGACAGTTGGTTTTCACGAGTGTCTCACAGGAAGGTTTTCGCGAGTGTCTCGCGAGAAAGACCTTCTCGTGAGATACCCGCGAAACAGTCTATTTTACAATTTTGTCCTCTCTACTCCACTACATCCTCATACACACTATGTATACCATCATTACCCATATATTGAGTATAGAGCTTTTCAGAAGAAAAAACCCTAGTCTCAACTCTTGAGAGTGTGAGATTGTCATACCCACAATTCTACACACCATCTATTGTGGTTTTCCTCTACTCTTACATCTCTATTTCTATATCCTTGAGAGGTTGATAGCCTAAACACTTACCACACCCATTCTGAGTTCTAGTGAGTTTTTTGGTGCTGCTAGGAAGTATTGGAAGAAGCCAAGCTTTGGCGGATGCAATCGGGCGCATTGTGGGATTCGGAAAGCTAGACAAGACACGGTTTCGAGAAGCGTTGTTAGAGTAGGAGCTTGGAGGGCTTAGGTGCATTGGGTAGACTAGGTTTGGAGGGTCTTTTACTATTCGTGTATCCCAACTTATTGTCTAGTGGATCGATTTACCGCTTGGAGGGCGGCGGAGAAGTTTTTTGCCAAGTTCTTCGATTTCCTCTTCAATAACACATCGGAGTGTTATTTTGTATTTGCATCTCTCTTCCCTACTCTTTTAGCTTTCTTTTTATTGCTGTGCTTTAATGAATATAGTTTAAAGTAGTTGTATTGTTTGTTCACTTGCATTTACTCTATTCCGCACTTAGTTTAAGTTAGAGTAAAATCAATCGAGTTGTAATCTTTTAATTTGGGGTCTAAACAACTCTGGTGTTTTTAATACAAATCTGAGCATTCACTTTGGTTCATGTCCTCATTGCTAAGTCTTCCAATCTTCTTAAATAGAAGGAGAACGAAACAAATGCAATGAATTTATCATTTATCTATTTTTTTTTTAAATAATATATCATATTTAAATTTATTTGGATGGGGCAAACATGTTTTGAATTGAACTCCTATATTAAAGGAGGCATTATAACCAAAAAAAAAAAAAAATATATATATATATATATGTATAATGTGGAAAATAGTAAGAGAAAGAAGAATAAGTGGTTTATTACCCTATAATAAAAGAGAAATGCTATGTCTGCAACATTTTCACAACATTTTGATGTATAAATGTTGTGAAAATATTGTGGATGTAACATTTCTCATAATAAAATAAGTGAAGATAAAAAATTGATATCAATAATTAAACTTTTGTGTTTATTCAAAAAAAATTTTGGGCGAAAATATTATTTTGATATCTACATTTTGGCATTATAGTCAATTTGATCCTTATATTTTGGTAGCAATTAATTTGGTTATGTTATTTTCAACTTAAAGTCAATTTGGTTCCTATTATTAACTTATTAACAGAAAATACTTATATGACACATGACATGCATAGCTAGCATATTTCACACCTATGAAGCCAATAAAATAATAATAAAATGTTGGAGTAATTACATTTCTTTCTCTTGATATTTGGGGGAATGACACTCCACCTCAAACCTAAAAGGATAAAATACTCTCATCTTTTGAGGTTTGAAGTAATTAATACTCCCATTTTGTTTATATTAGTAATGAAATATTCTAAATCTTTATATTTAAGAGTAGTTAGTAAAAAAATAACTGATAAATCTAGAATAAAAATGCAAAATATATCAAGCACTAAAATACTTGCAACAACAAATCTCTATATAACTCATTGAAAAAAAAATGAAAAAAAATACTAAGTAATATTCAAACTTAATATTAATACACTTTAATAATTAAAAATTTAAAACAAGAAATTTTAATTATTAATTAAGATAATTTTGAAAATCTACCAGGAAGCAAATGATAGGCCAATGCACAATATTGTCAATATTAATTTAGCAAAGTTTGGTCAATCGGATGTTAAGAGGAGAAGTGTTTTTTCCTTAAAGTTTTGGGTGAAGCGTTATTTTCTCAAACCTCAAGAGGAGTTACTTATAAAATATTTTATTTAACATTTTAAAAATGCCAAATCAGCATTTAAATAAAAAAATTTAAAGACAAAAAAATTATTCAAATCCCTGTGGGATTTTCTCGGTTTCTAAACAAAGCTTAAGCCACAAAACTTAGATCCCAGACTCAAAAATGCTTGAGATGTAAATTAGTTCCCCCCTTTATGAATTAATCCACAATAGCAAAGAATTAACTATTAAAATAATCTCATCCTATGCCAAATTATACTGATACAGAATTAATCCACAATCAAATTCACCATCCCTCTCCCTCTTTTGCTCTCTTCATCATAATCGTCAATTCTCTAGCTCTTTGATTACTCTGTTAAAAATTTTTTTTCCCTTTTTCTTCAAAGAAAAAATAATTTTAAAATTCACTCTCAAAGAAAGATTGATTCTTGTTAATACGCTTTGTCACAGTTATTATCCATAATTTTATGTCATATTTCCGACAACTTCTTTTTCCAGCCAACTTAAAAACAGGAGATAATGGCATTCCTGCTGAAAATGACTAGATTTCTGATAAATTGATGCATATATCACATTATGACTTAGTAAGCACGGACAATTTATCTGGGGTACTGAACTGGTGTCGTTACTACCATGTAATGTTATAATTTTTTATAAATTTCTTGTGTCACTATGTCGTATCTGTACCTGTGTCTGTGTCACATAGATTGTGACAACAAGTTATTGATTCAAAGTAAAGTGCATAGTGTGTGACAGCTACAGTTCGCACATTATATAATAGGTAAATCAGTTGCCAGAGAACCATGCAATTACATCTATGTGCTTATTTCATGTTACATATAATTAGAAGGGATCCCTATTGACATCTTTGTACAGAAGATACTGTGTCCGAGTTTTACCAAGTGCATCATACCTGAAAGGGTTGCAAAAGATGTCATTTTTGATTTAGACCAAACTGAAGGAAGATGCAATACATTTCTGCATATTATTATCACTAAATTCATTAAAAAAAAAAAAAAACAGAATATATTTATCACTTAACATTGAGGCACAAATGGAGCCATCCAAATGACATCACCAGCTTCAGCCGGATACCTATTTATGAAAATATAGGATGCAATTAGAAATGATTTAGCATGTGGCAGTAGCTAGTAAAAACTGGAAAAATCAGAGAGAACACAGACATAAGTCATAACTGTAAACAAAACTTTAAAATATTGCAATAAGGAAATTCATCAACTGTCACATACTCTGGCAAAGCCAAGCAACATTTCTTAGACATTTCAGAACTTGTTAAGAATTGTACAAACCAAAGGTGCTAAATTTTAATTGCTAAGATTGATTACGCTTGTAAAGAGTCGTTGACTGTGTTGCTGATATTACGACTAGTTATTGTGGATCCAAATAGAATAGAAATGTGTTGAAATAGTGATCTCTTAGAAAAGTGAGTAAGATCATAAAGGATGCTGGAAGGTGTTCATTCTGCTGCATAATTCATATAGTTACTACCACATAAGAGTCATTATCACAATAAATACACACAAATTTTGGCATTACAGCAAGCAAAAAAAAAAAAAAAAACAATAAATTATGTGGGGACACATCAAACATGAGAGCTATAGTATGCTAAAACTAAGACATATCAATATTAAGCCAAAGAGCATAATACTCCTTGCATGCGCTGGCACAAATCAGTTTAATGCAACCACAGTCCAAGATAAGATGTAAAGCATAGGTAGGGACTAGGCATCCTGCTGAATGCCAAAACCTTAGGTCAATTGAGAGGTACATGATAAATCAGGTAATCCAAAGTACACTCCCATTTCCTACTAACTATTTTCACATTAGACTACAATATCATCAAATAATTGTTGTCCATTTCAGACGACATCAGCAGGAAAAATATTCACATCATAGCACACTCTCAGCTCTTAAAAACTCTTACCAGCTATCACCCAAACGATAAATGCACTGTCCCTCTAAAAGCAACATACCATGCTGATTGTAATGCACCTCCTGTAAAAGCAAATAGATAAAAGATATAATTTACTTAGTCCCTCATAACATTAGGAGCAAAGCATCCTAGAGAAGCTGGAGACTAAAATAACTATCATAACTATTCGGTATTTAATAATTATATAACATAACCTACACTAGGGAAAATCAATCAAATTTATTTTTTGAAAAAAATAAATTGCTTTTTTAGGATCACCAAACTTTAGCTTCGATGTAAGTTAAGGAACTCAAATTAGAAATTACTCAGACCGATATTACGATTTATATGTCACATATCCAAACCTACATTAAGGATCAAGTAGTAGTTTCCAGAAACTCAATGTAAGAGCTTAACCATCAAGAAAGAGACGAATACCTTCACATTAAGATATTCTCCAGGTTGAAAATCCATGATCTGCAGGCATGGTATAGAGTAAATTACTGAAAAGAATGACATGACCAAGAAAAACGGGAATGGCCTCAAAAAAATTGATTAAACCTTACATGGATATTGAAGTCATATGGCAAAGATGTGGGGAGAAGCTTCCTAATTTCAAAGATCTGATATACATGTAAAGAAGTTAGAACACACAAAATTAATAAAAACTATTAAAATTATCACCAAAATACAAATCTAATGGAAATAAAAATAAATAGTTCCCAGAAATCACATATACATTGGCTATATACAATTGAGTAATTGTAATGTATGGATTCCAAGAGCCAGGAAAAATTAGAAATATATAAATGAGGCTTTTTTCTTATTAATACAAATCAAGGAACAGCTCCTATGCAACCAATGATGGATTTATACAAGAAAGCAGGACTTTCAAGTTCCAACCTTTCTGAAATATTAAGAACATAATAAAAAACAATCCAAAACTTACTTCTCCTGGAGTTTCAAGGAGTGGCTGTTTTTTTGTTGAACTGACAATCTGCTCAGTGACGTACTTTTCCAGAGAGGCATACCTAAAAGTAAACATGTCAGTTGAATGGCATGTCAAGGTACCCTGAGTGAATTCTCATTCTAAGCATGCAATGAAAATGAAGGTCCAGAAGAGATTACAACACATCCAATCAATTACAACACAATGGGACACATACCTTCTCTCAAATACCACAAGAGTAGCAGATGCATCACACTTGAGTGAATGTTGAAAATTAGGAGGTAGATAAGCATATGAATCAACCTGCATTTTAAAGAGAAATGGCAATAGATTTAACTTTTTTTTTTATTAAGTAAAAATGGCATTAGACTTTCTTTGTTTGATAAGTAAAAATGGCAAATATACTTTCTCCCATCCTTTATCAATGATCCTTAATAGTCTCACTGTATACCTCATGCAAAACATCAACCAAATCACAAAAACATTTGATTCTATTATACAAACAAAGCCAAATAACCCAAACAACTTCTTTTACGTACATACATACTGATGCAGGAGAAAACCAAAACTGATGCAACACCAAAATTGGAAAACAGAAAAATAAAAATAATCTAAGAATCAGCACCTAGGCTTGTTTGGAATCAGCACCAAGCAAGAGAAACTAAAACAAGGAATCCGCACCTACGATTAACAGGAATCAACACCAAGCTTAGAAGGTGAGTTTTGCATGTTGGACTAAATTTTATTATTCAAGCAAATTGTAAACTACCTTCATTAGAGTATAATAGCGTACTACTTTTTAATAGGTAATGCTAAATTCATTAAAAAAGACTAACAATGGACACAAAGAAGCCTAAATAATTACCAGGGGAAAAGTACATACAAAAAGACGACAAATCAATAAACACAACGATAGAAGAACTTTTAGTGAGCCCCTACGTAATGTGCGAGACCAATCATGTAAAGAACCAGTTAACATCGCTAATGATTGGTTCCCTAAAGTTCACATCAAGCATAACGGAACTAAGTTCCAAATATCTAATGAATGCTAACCAGCCTAGTTTCTTCATCTAAACACAAGATTGATGACCTTTTCTAGTAACACCCATTGAATACCAAAAGATCAAAAAGAAAGCTTCACAACTCAATAGCAGAAGTACAATGTAACAATAGATGATCCACCATCTCCTCACTATATCGGCACATGCAACATCAACTTGCTAGTGTATAACCTGCTTAATGAGCTTCTCAAAAGTAAGAATCTTCCCCCAAAATGCCATCCAGACACAGAAGGAAACCGGTCATGGGGCTTAACACTACAGATGCCTTTCCAAGGGAAGAGTACACTAACAAAAGAGCCCCTAAAAGCAGTATAGAAATAATAACATTGAATTCCCCACTCCTCTATAACCTTCACCTCATTTTATCACAACCCTCTCTAAGAGGTATATTAAAGTCAACAAGATGAAGAAATGAGGCTATCAACTCTAATTCCCGATCATTAAAGCCCCAAAGAAATGTGACATCCTAGCTCCTCCTTGATCTGTCTCACCAACAAAGACTCCAAAGATGTGACTCTATCTGTTGCACAATTATACAAGACAAGAAAAACCACCCTCAAAGGTTGATCTCCACACCAACAATCATGCCAAAATCAAATCTAACTACCAATGCCTACATCAAAATGAGTGTAATGTTTGAAAATGCTGATTCTCTTCCACAAACCACATCCATGAGGTCCTCAAATAGGTTTCGTTCTCCAACCACCTCATTCCACACCATACTTCACCGCTACTAAAGACCTTCAAAAGCATGTTTCCCCTACCCCAAAGTGCCAGAGCCACTTACCTAGCAGATTTTGTAACCAAAAGGGCAAGCTTCCTAATGCCCAATCCTCCATGAGCAACGAGAGAAAAAACTGTATCCCATCCCACTGCATGATGTTTGGATTTATCTCCCAAGCCACCCCACAAGAAATTCAGATGTAATCTCTCAATCCAGTTTGCCACACTAGTTGTGATGTTAATTAACGATTAATAATAAGAGGTAAGCTCAACTAAGTACCCTTTAAAAGAAGCCCCTAATGGCATACCAAGGTAGGATTTATCCAGAAAAAAGGGCATACCAAGGTAAGGCACACACCATAAATAACAGCATAGGATATTGGCAAGTTAAAACTATGTTCACAACCACACAAATCAGTACCATCTCACTCTTAATAAATTTCCTAAGTCATTGATTCTTTTGTTTTAAAGGTAAGTTTCATCAGCCAAGATGTGAAACGATTTGCAAACATAACATAGGTTTAATGTTTGAAAATGCTTGGAAGCATAAAAGAATGTTGATCACAAAGAAAAGCATAACCAAAACCGTACAAGATTCTGAATGGTGTATGAATTACATTAAACACCAATACAACAACGGAATTCTTTTTGATAAAATTTAAAATAAAAAATAAAGTTGTGAATGTTCATGAACACAAGTAAGGAACTAAAGCAAAACATATTACACATGCTGTATAGATAAAAGTCAAGGCATTTAATTTCCACAATAGTAAGTACGATAATTTAACAATGTATAAAGCAAACATAATAATTATCAAAATAGGAATAGTTAAAGTATCTGATATATTGCATAATGAAAAAGTAAATACGCATAGTATGGCTCTCAACATCAGATGGCGGGAGTCTTAATTTTGAATTCCCTGTGCAGGATAGAGCAAATATCAGCAACCAAAAAAATTACTCAGCACACAATAAATTCAAACAACATATCTTTAAATGGGCATCACACAAATCATGGATGACAGACATGGCATATAATGTACATCAGGAAATAACTTTCCATACACTTTCTTGCTCAGTATATTGACTAATTAAAGGTACATATATAACGGGAAATTATTGTGTACTCCCGGAGTACCATAAATGCGTACTCCCTCTTCTCACATGAATGGTGGGTCCCACTAATTAAATTCATAGTGAGTCCTACCATTCATGTGAGAGGAGGGAGTACACATTTATGGTACTCCAGGTCCGGGAGTACCTAATAATTTTCCATATATAACAGTGCCCTGCTTGCATCTCTGCGAAAAGAGACCTCTGAGGTGAAAACAGAAATTTCAACTACTTTTATTTTAAGAGAAATTTCAGAAATTCAAATAACTCCAGCCGTTTTTCTTCAATAGCAAATTCTCCCAATTTATTGTGTAAAAACTGCATCTTCTGTACACCAATCTTACACTTATCATGAGATGCTCAGCGCAGATGTCTGGCGAAAAGCTCAGGTTATAAAACATGTGAATGTGCCAACTTGTGCATGATGAATAATGAGTTGCAATCAGTGTGACACATTAAAGTATGAACCAATCTAACATCTTGAAACGTTTATCTCTTAAGCTGAAGAGCCACCAAATACCGCAAGATGCATCAAAACTATATGACCCATACCAAAACTTGAAATCAAAGAAATTGATTGCCAATTCAATTCTACAAGTGGACCTTGCATTTTTACTAGGTACATTACAAAGTTTGAGCCAATTGCCGGTGTACTTAAGTATGCTCCCAATGTATTAGTCCTGTCAAAGAAATTCATATTACTGCACCAGCAGATAAGAAATAATCATTTCAATAATAAATTGCAATACAAAATCATAAGTAACACTCAGGTAGAGGACTGAATACTTGGCTTTCTGGTGTTATTAAAGCATGACCTCTTTTATAAACACTGCGTGTGAAACCTGGCAAGTCTAGCAAAAAGAACCCAAAAAGAATTCAGATGACTATAGGATTTGTCCAACACCTTTTAGATTTTTTTTTTTTTTCAATTGAAAAATAGAATAAAGGTAAAAAATAAAGTTTAAAAATTTCAGATTGCAGCTTCAAAAGAAAATGTCAACAGCAAAATAATTGCACAAGATGCAAGCACTGGTTGATAGCTAAGTATCACCTTATTGTTATTTGATGTTCATTAAGATTGTTTTATCAATAATATCCCAGACTTCTCGTCTGGTTTCTCAAAAAAAAAAAAAAAAAAAAAGAGTATAATAACAAATGTCTTGGGCTGAATCCATCCACTTGATATACAATACCAAAATCGATGTTGAATTCAACGTCGTCAATATTCTATATATCATTGTGTTCTATCCATTGAAGTAGAATGGCTTTATTGTCCCAAAAAATAATTAAATTAATGATAAATTTAAGGGCAAAGGATGAAAATGGAGAAAACCCCCCTCTCACGAAACATATAATATATATATATATATATATATATGTTACATCTTTAGAAAATGATTAGGGAAAGATGATGTGCAGATGTGCCGGCCGGCCAGCAGACTTTGCAAGTACCTTACGTTCATTGTCACCTTGTAGCACATATTCAACTGATCTGACCGGCCAAGATCTCTGATAACCAAAGGCATATGGTATTAAAAAATGGACAGAATAAAAAGAAAAAATGATGACTGGTTTTCGGTTGGATTTAGGTTAAACCAATAATTGAACTAGTGATGTTGTAAGTACTAGGAAATGAAGGCCCAAGCCCGCTAAGAACAGTAATGCCTTGCCTTTCAAACGAAACCCAGACAATAGAATTTCTTCAAAGAATGGGAAAACAACTCAGGTGCAATTCAAGACCAAACGCAAGTCTAAGGCCGAAGAGTACAAAGTGATAGAGAGATGAAATTCAAGTGGTTACCAAGTACAATACTCTCCTCGGGTTTGACCGAAGATTGGGTTCTTACACATAAATATACCAGGAATTTCCTAAAGTTCACACTATTTCTCTTTTTCTCTTTTTCTCTCCAAAATCAATGTCCCCCATCATTTGGGAGGTCCCTACCCTTATATATCTTTCCTTCTTCCATCCTAGCCCTCCATTTATATGCCTTATGGCTATTCCCCATATACTTGTCCCATCAGAGATCTTTGGAAGGAGGTAGAAGGGGCTTCTAGTTGTGAAATCGTCACTTCCCCATTAATGTAACTGATAAGGTTGTTGTAGGGCATTCAATGTGGAGTGTGAAGGCATACTTTTCCAAGAAGCTTCCTCCCACCATCTCTGCCCCTTTATGGCCCATTCTCTTCTACTCGGGTTCTCATGAAACGCTATCTCATATACCCTTCCATTCTCGGGTCGGTGAAGTCCTCGAGGTAGATACCTTTCTATGGGTGGGAACATGCGAGATATTTCATGTTCCAGTCCTCTTCCATCCTCGGACCCCCCACATCAGCCCCTTAAAACCTTGCTACTAAGAATCACTCTAAGAGGAAGGTTTTAGTAACAATGGGAAGGATGGTACATGCTAGGTGTGTTTCTACATGAAGACGTCACTTCACCAGTCTTTCGCACATCCTTGACGCTTCGGTATCCACAATTCTGCAATTAATGCACTAGGTGGCTGCTTGTCACCCCACGTTCTACGGTGTGATGGTGAACCTACGGTCCTCATTTTCTGTAACTTATAAACAGGAAATTTACTGCTTATTTTTTTAACTCCTATATAAGGAGAGGATGAGAACAACTTTTTCCCATTTACTTGTTCTTTATAATTTTTCGTTGAAGGAGCAGTCCAAGGAAAATCTTTTCTAATGCTCGTAAGTGCATTTGGTTCTTCATCCCGTAGTATAAAGAAAGCGATTTTCTATCTCTTCATTTAATTTTAACCTTATAGGAACATATGGGTAGATTCGTTAGACTAGTAGACAACCTCGAAGGTATGGCTGCCTTTAGGGCTAAATATAGGATTCCCAACAATGTTGAACTTCAACATTGCGAACTAGGAGAGTGGTTGGTCATTATTAAACCACCTGGGGTAATAGTTATTCCTATAATCGCCTTTATAGAAGGTGGGATGGAAATCCCCATGGGTAGGGTACTAGGGATTTCCTTATTTATTTTAGGTTATCCCCAACCTAATGCTCTCCCAATCTTTTTAGGGTTCTTAGTAGTGTGATATGATAAACCAAAAAATGGGAACTAACCTTACGTGGCACGACGTAATTTGGGTATACAATAGCCAGAAAGGAAAAGATACAGGCTATTACTTTAAGTGTAGAGTTCCTTTTGTTAGATTGATTTCTTGTATACCCAAGTCGAATAAGGGCATGGACGAACATTTTCTCATTGTCTCGGGTGAATGACACGATGGTTTGCACTGTCATACCCAAGATAGGGAATCAGGTGGGGTTCCCAAGGCCTTTAGATTAATTTAGGACGTCCCTTCTTCCATATTTGGTTATTTTTGCTTACAATAAATAATTCTATAGCTAACAGCCTCTTTATTCCTATGCAGACGAGTTCCACACTACTCTGAACAAAAGTTTGGTGAACTTTACAGACCTTAATCGGATCCTTAGGTTAGAGATTTTCCTCCACCGAGATGGCTAACTTCGGGTGGTACACGCGATCCTTGGATTCAAGCCCATCTCCAACCGTTTCCAAAGTCCCTGAATTCCTAACCAAGCCTCCTCCAGCCAGCACCCAAAACGCCCAACTGCCCGTTCCACTTGCAGCTAAGCTGCTCTACTCCCAAGAGCAACCCATTCCTTCTATGGATGAACGAGAAGAATCGATGCCCGCACCTACTCAAGAGGATTTGGATAAAGATTTCGAAGTCTTCTATCAAGAGTATCCCAAAGACTCCCCATCACCCACTCACCGTCACTTGGTTACCACTTAAGTTAGTACTAGTCAGGAAGCATCAAACATACTAGAAGCTATGGTTCTCGAGGAAAAGACTCCTAATCTATTGGCACTACTCACTGCCTATGCTAGGGGTGACACCCCGTGGTGCCCACAGTACCTCGGCCACCGACTTCTACCCCGGCTCACGCTACCACTGCAGAGGCCACCAAAAAGAAAAGGAAAAGGGAAAAACCATTAAGAGCTCCAAAGAAGGAGAAATCCCCTAACCCGTACAACAACCGCCCACCAAAAAGCCTAGAACTATAAGGGCTCACTGAAGGGGAACAACATCCTAAACCAACCATATAGAACCCTGCCTTTGTACTTAACTCAGGAGACAATGTGACCTCTAAAGCATTCTTTAGGGATCCCTAGAAAGGAAGGTCAAGGTTGGTTTCTAAATGCCTAGAGAAGGCTCTTCTGCTCCCCGTGGATATGCAAGAGCTTTAGGGGTAGAGGAAACATGATGCGTTCCTTTCATTGAAGAGGGACCTTGCAAAGGTTTGATTCCATCCTCTTGCCTTACCAACACTTTATGCGTCATCTTAACTTAGAACCTAATCCCGTCCTTATTACCATCTTCCATTATTTATTTGATTAATCATTAGTATTACATTTTTTGTTTTACAGGCATTGCAATCATCCTTCATTACTGAGGAGTGGGTGGACCATGCCCTGTCTAAATCCAGTGAAGCAGAGGGAAAGTTTACTCACTCTGAGAAAGCCCTAGCCGAGGTTGAGAAAAAGCATAAAGAGGCCCTTCTTCACTTAGCCGAAGTCGAATAAGGGCGCGCAAAAACAGTGAAGCCACCCTGCCATGGTTTGAAAAACAGGTCGAGGAGTTGCAAGTTTCCTTGAGAAAGTCTAAAACGCAACTAGCTCTGGCCATGGAGAAAACTAAACAATAGCAAAAATAGCTCGAGGACAAAGATGCTAAGAAGGCAAAGGCTAAGGAGGCTACACATGATGCTGGCATGACCAAGATTGCTCAGAGTTTGACTACCTAGCTAAGGGATGTTGCTTGGGCTTTCTATGCAGAGGTTTGCAGTGAAGCCCTTAACGTCGCAAGAGTTAAGACAGATTCTGACTTAAGGGGAGCTGACAAGGTGTACTATCTTCCTAGCACTGCTCCTCCTCCTCCTAACCCGAGCTCTACTTCTTATCCACCTAAACCCATAGCAACTCCAGCCTCTACAACCTCTGCCGAGAAAGAAAAAGATCGACAACTTCCATCCCTAGTGGTAGAGTTAGGACTAGAAGAAGTTATGGAAGTTGAGCAGCTGAAGAGGAACAAGAAGGAAAAAGAGAAGGAGACTGCTACCTAAGCCCCTCTAGCTTAGTACTTAGGATGATTTTGTAATGGGCTTGGCTAAGATAATACCCCTTTCTCTTTCTTTCTTCATTCTCTTATCCCCTTGTAATTCAACCTTTGAATGAATATGTGCAAGTTTATTTACATTCTTGTTTTGCATGAACTCTAAATTCTTTATTTTGCCCATTATAGCACATGGTTCATTAAAAGCAGAGGACTGTAGGTATATTAAATCATCTTAAACTTACCTTAACCCTGGCAATATGGTTTATTCAGACAAAATTATAATCACATTTCGAACTTAAGCCTAATATATTAAAGCCTTTGCCACACACTTAAGCATTACTACGTAAGGACTAACTTACTCAAGGAATCATATAAAGCCAGGGTTTTGTCTGACACTCAAACAATTTCAAATAAGGGTTAATTTACCCAAGGTTTGTGACCCAAGGAGTTGAACAAGACCGATGTTATATTTAACACTTAGACAACTCCACATAAGGGTTAATTTACCCAATGTTAGTGAACCGAGGAATCGAACAAGACCGATGTTCTATTTAACAATTAGTATCTATGTTATATTCAATGAAATACAGCTTATAAACAAAACATCAGTCAATGAGAACATAATAGCATCTTTTGTATTATTAATAACAATACCTACGTAGATTATTTACATTCCAAGGATGAATTACATTTTCATCTAAGTCTTCTAAGTAATAAGCCCCAATCCCTACTGAAGTTATTTTGTACGGGCCTTCCTAATTAGGACCTAATTTCCCCCAGGATGGATTCTTCGTCGTTCCTACGACTTTCCTTAAGACCAAATCTCCACGTGCCAATGGCCTTACTCTAACTTTCTTATCATACCCTTATAAGAGTTTTTGTTGATGATGTGCCATCTTGACCATGACCACTTCTCTTCTTTTGTCAATTAACTCTAAACTCGCTGAAAGTAAATGATCGTTCTCTTCTGCATTAAACTGATTAGTTTTTAAGGTTGGGAACCTTGCCTCAAGGGGTATGACTGCTTCGACCCCATAGGTCATTAAGAATGGAGTCTCTCCTGTTGATCTCGGGGTATGATGTGATATGTCCACAGTACATGGGGCAACTAATCCACCCATTTCTTTTCACATCATCTAGCCTTTTTTCAACCTAGATACTATAGCCTTATTAACCACTTCTGCCTTTCCCATTTCCCTGTGGACAGGCCGTAGTAGAATACCTATTTCTAATACCTAGTTCCCCATAATATCTTCTAAAGGCTTTACTGTCAAATTGGAGTCCGTTATCTGAGATCAAGGTATGAGGAATCCCAAATATGGTAATAATGTTCCTCTAAATGAACCTCTTTACTTCAATGTCCCTAATGTTAGAAAGGTGTTCGGCCTTTACCCATTTTGTGAAGTAATCAGTTCTCACGAGGAGCCATCTTCGGTTACCAATAGCCCTCGAGAATGGCCTCACTATGTCCAAGCCCTACTGAGCAAACAGCCAAGCACTAGAGAGTGGATTCAAGACCCCTCTAGGCTGATGAATATTTGGAGCATACCTTTGACACTGATCACACTTTCTAACATAATCTTGGGCCACTTTTGTATACTCGACCACCAATATCCCTGGGTGAGAGCTCTATGCGATAATTACATTCCCCCAGTGTGACTTCCACAAACTCCTTCATGTAATTCCTCCAACAAAGGCTCTACAGTCTCTGGATGGACACATAAAAGATACGGTCCCGAATGGGAGCGTTTATACAATTTCTGCTCCTTGGAGAGTATTTCTACGTATCTTTTCAGCTTCAATCTTATCCTTGGGCAATTTTCCTTCCTTTAAAAATGAACTAAAGGGTCCATCTAGCTTGGCTCGAGTTGTATTCTATGTGATGAAGCAAAAAACTGCAGCTCGTCAGTATGCTCCTCATCATTGGTATAGACAACTGTCAGTACCTGTTTCAAAGAAACAACATAAGAGGGCACCTGGGGTCTCGGGGGAGCCTCCAATGCTTAAGTCAGTTAATTTCCTTGAAAAAGAAAGTAATGTAAGAGACAGTCTGAGTATAGTGCGTAAGTGTAAGCCCTCCCCCTGCTTACTTCTTGTTGTTTGCCTTATATAGCATGTCTGTGAATAAATGCTTGGGGCATTTATTGTGCCAGATGTTGGAGGCTTTGAATAGCCTATTGAGTGCCATTATATCCTTGTTTAAAATCTTGTCTACTAGAATAAGGTTCTCTACCTGACCCCATCCTATAACTGTATTAATGAAGTCCTTTATTGTTCTATCCCTTCTATTCGAAAAAGAATTCTCCGAAAAAAGGGAATTCTCTATCAATTTATTAGAGATTAATCTCGCTAAAGCCGTCAAGACAAGTTTCTCTTCGAATTCTAAATAGGTGATCTCCATTACTGATGGACAAATCTGTTTGGAAATAGAACTCTTTTATTGCGGAATTAGACCTGCTATTAACGTCGGCTTATCTGCCAGTCGCGTTGGGTGTTTTTACAACGGTCAATTTAGCTATCTGAGGTTGTCTATTGAAGTCTGTAACATTCAGACATTGTTAAGGAAAGGATTTAAGACCGGGTCTTTAATGTGTGTAACGACCGTCAGTATTGTTGACGACCTATTTTACTGATGGTTTGCATTCTAACAGTCGACCAAATTCATTGAAGGTCCACTGATCAAATATGGCTTTTCACTATGCACTCTATCCAGTAGCTAATCGCCATGGATGGGAGCCACCATGTCTTCTACAAGTATAACTCGAGGAAAGCCTAGTCCCAAGGAGGTGGCTAACGTGGCTAATGAATCTACATGGGAGTTCTACCATAACACACTATACAAAATTTGAATAATATAGATCACTTGAAAAAATAATACTATTTCTATTGTTTATCTTAAAAAAAAAAAATGTTAATTCGGAATCAAATAAAAAGTGGGATTTATTGACTACGAGTTCCAGAGAAAAGAAATGGCTCTAATGGTGGGGCACAAAAGAGGGGCATTGAAAGAGTCATATAAGGATGAGTGCAAAAAAATAATATTAAAAAAAAAAAGTAGACTCCAATCAATTATTTATCTTAACGTATCTATCCAAAATATATATATATATATATATATATATATATATATATATTTATGTAAAAAAATAAGTTTGTCCGTAAGGACCGTAACTATATAGTATCACTCTATATATGAGGACTTTTTTGAGCAATAAATATGTGAGGACGACTTCTGTCCTTTAGATTTATAAAAACCAATAATAGAGAGCTGAGATTATTATATAAAAACCAATAATTGTTTGCAGTCTACGTTCAAACAATAATTATATAGTACAAAATTTTAAGATTATTACTTTCCAAGTTTTTTAAAGTATCAAACGATAATATAACCAAAAGGTTTTGGAAGTTTTGAACAATGACCAAAGACTCGATGAGGCGGTAACAAGTTTAAAGTCTTCTAATGTTGTCACTCATTTTCATGATTAAAGGTGTCTAGCATACCAATGACTTTAAAAGAGCAGAGATTATTTTCTCCCACACAAATTTTAAGAGATAAAGCTACTAATTAAACTTTTTTTACCTGCAATTTTAGAAGACCCTATCTTCCCCATAAGTCCACTCTCCCCAATCATGCTACTAATTAAACTTTTTTTTTACTAGCTTTTTTACAAATGTATGTATACTTATTTAGAAAAAACTAGTCCATATTATGAAAGAGCAATCCAAGTACAGTCATGTATTAGTATTGTTTAAGGTGCACCAATCACATTCTTGTTACCAATTTATCATTGTTTTGCTACTCACTTTATAACTCTAAAAAAATGTAGTACAATTTATATTTTTTAAATTTTAGTAATAAGAGAATCAAAGATTAAGAAATAGAAATAACATTAGGTATATAAGAAAAAGGAAAAAAAAAACAGTGCTACTTATTGAAAATAGGATGATGTTGGCTACGCCCTTTTTTTAATAAGTGCTTCCACTCTAATCTCTAGTAAAGTAATCTTCCCTTTAAACCAATGGCTTGAGTACTGGTTTTTTTTATTTGTGCATTTGGCATGTTCCTAAAAAGTAAAAATTGGTTTGTGCATAAACAATTTCTAGAGTTCAACCCAATGGAGTTGGCCGAGTGGTTGGGCACTCAGTTTCAAAATGGTTGTCTTAGATTTGATTGGAAGCTCCTAATTCAAGTCCAGGCACCAGCACTTTGAAAAAACTCATCGAGCCCTCAATTTACCCAACTATGAGCCCACTCTTGGTGAATAGTGATTAGTCTATAGTTGAAAGTTTTGAGAAAACACTGTAGGAAACCAAAATATATATTTATATATCTAGAGTTCAAATCTCACTTCCCCCAAAATTTTGCTTAAACTATCTGCCAAAATATTCAAATCTGTCGTCTCTAGTAGTTTATATATTCATACTCAATGAACTCTATTTCTTTCCTATTTGTTGTGATTTGTGAATTCTTTGAGCAGGGGCGGCGCCACCTTAAGGCCAGGGTGGTCCTAGGACCACCCTGACCTGAAATTTTTTTTTTTATATATATAATAATTTAAAATTTTTTATTTGTCTACCCTTCAAAAAAAATTGGGAACACACTTAGTTTTTTTATGCTAATAAAATTAAATTTTGTTCTATGATTTGTTCGACATTCAGTGGATGAATGATTATTTAGTTGTGTATATTGAAAGAGATGTAGTTTGTAGCATTGATAATGAGATTATCGTGCAACGATTTCAAAATATGAAAACTCGTAGAAGACAATTATAAACTTTATATATTTGCATATTTTTTTTAGTGTTATTGTTGTCAATAATTAATATATGAATTTCTATTTTTATTAGATTATATAACTTATGCTTCTTAACGAACACCTGAGAAAAATTCTTGGAGCTACTATACTGTCACTGAGGCAGCCATTGAGGCAGTGATTAATCACTCATTGCACCAAGATGATCGACTTTCATCCTTTGGGCACATTATAAAAGATGTAAAGACTACTGTAAGAAGATTGACGAACTGCACCACTGCGGTTAATCTCATGTGCGTAGATCAAGAAACGAAGTTGCTCATGTATTAGCGTAAAGAGCTCGTAGGTCGTAGCAGCTCCTTGATTTTTTTGGTCGGGTTGGAATCAGTTCCACCCACGGTGACCTTGCTTATATATAATGATCAAGTTGGTCTTTAATAAAATTACCAACTTGATTCTATATATGTTAATGGTTCCATTGTGATTTGTTTATTTTGCTGAAACTAAAAATTTTTTGTTAAAAATGCTATAAATAAAAGTAAAAGTGAGCTTAAATAATATATTAGAAGCTATGAATAGTATTAAAAATGCAGTGAGATCTATGAATAGTAGTAAAAATAAATTGAATAGTAAAATAAGTTGGCAAAAATAATTTTTACCAAAATGCACGCTAAAAAACAAAAATTAAAAATCTCAAACGCAGTGTCACTATTAATTTAAAGCAAGTACTTGGAAAATCAATGCTTAAATTTGCTACCAATTTGATATTCCAATTTTTTAAACTTTTTGAACAAAAAACTTCGCCCCCTAAAGATTGAATCTTTGGTCCATTCCTGCTACTATTCAACGAAATAGATAGACTTTCTCTTTCTGAGTTAGGTAAAACGACAAATCAACTAGCCACACATACAGGTTGGAGAATAACGTAAGGGAAAGCTGCTTAGAAATTGGTAATTGGTTACAGTTTCTTAAAGGGGCTCCGCTTGGGTTCACACAAGATTTTTCAACAAATCATGTCTTTTCAGTTTCAGTCGAGTAAACTAGTATAAAATGTGGGGCACCAGAGAATAGACTTAATTAGAGTCCCCCTTAATAGATCCAAGTCTTCCAAGAGAAAAATATTAATTATGGGTTCATTCCAATGTTTTGGATATATGGTCTTAGACAAAATACATAATTTTAAATACAAAAATAAATTAAAAACAAATTATTAAAATGTTTGACATGTATGTGATAGTGACGGGGCCGGGTCAGGGTCATCAAGCAATTTCTATAAATATGATATCAAGGTCTAAAAAGAAGCACTGAACTATAATAAAAGAAAAGATGACGATGGAAAAGAAAACCAGAACAATTCAGCACATAACTTGGTTTCTATGGTTCGTGGTGGTGCTGTTTGTATGGGCGTGCACAGCCACTGCATCATTAGCAGCAAGTTCTGTTGCAAATCCTGGTTGCCTTGAAACATGTGGAGATGTAATTGTTCCGTACCCGTTCGGGATTGACGACCCCAAGTGTGCAAAGAACGAGTCCTTCCTACTCGTTTGCAACCGTACCACCAATCCTCCTGAACTGTACTTAGGTGAAAACATATTTGTGTACAACATATCGGTGGAGAACAGCACAGTAACCACCGGCACATATGCAGCATTTCGTTGCTACAATGAAAGAGGGCACATTGTGAGGCGATTTGATCAGGAAATTACGCTTTCAGCATGGACCTTCTCCAACTCCCGAAACAAGTTTACATCTCTCGGTTGCGATAACTTGGCCTACGTGGCTGATGCTAACGGTGGTTTTGGGGGTGGATGTTTCACCTTGTGCGGCTACAATGAAAACGGTCCTTCTGATGATGGCTCCTGCTCAGGTGATGGATGCTGCCAGACACCAATTCCTAAGCACCTCAAGAAATTAAATATTACTCTTGAAAAAGTAAGCTCAAACAGTATAAGCGATAATTCGAAGAGTAATATTTCATGCATCTATGCCTTCTTAACGGATCCAACCTTGTTTAATATGTCCACCATAGACCTCCACATTGACCCGTCAATTGATGATCGGTATCCTACTCCGCCAGTGGTGCTTGATTGGGTGGTGGGACAGGAAAAGTGCGAAGCAAGTGAAGGACCCTCAGGATACGCCTGCGGCGACACTGGAACTTCGTGCATCTACTCTGACAATGGCCTCGGACATCGTTGCGCTTGTCAAGAAGGATACACGGGAAACCCCTACCTCCGCCAAGGCTGCCAAGGTGAATTAATCAATTGTTTTCATTTATCGTTAAACTTAATGAATCCTTACTTTTATTATTCTTTTATATATATATAGGGATGAATATATATTTTTACTATTATTTTTCTTCCTGTGAAGAGGAAACTTAAATTATGGAAGAATTAATTTCTAACTAGTATGGTATAACTAACTCCTAAGAATCTGGAGAAAATACATCCTATTTCGGTGTATGTTTCTCGCCTTTCACAGTTGGTGAGACTCACAGCTAATGGATCTCACCAGGGCCGGCCCTAGACATTTTGGGGCCTAAGGCGATAATTAAAAATTGGGCCTTTTTTATACTTATATATTAATTAAATTAATGTTTATTTAATATTTTTATATTATAATATATTTCATTTAAAATCTATTTTTCTTGGCTTTTGAGATGCAAATTGACTAATTAAATTTTTGTATTCAAGTTCATTTGTGACACTTTCATCATTATTTTCATTTTCTTCTGAATTATTTTGAAATTCATTATTAAGATTTGTTGTATTGCAAAATTGAACATCATTGTTATCTTGCAATTGTATCATTTCATTATCTTCTAACTCTTTTTGGTGAATTTCTTACTCATTTGTGATATTTTCATCTAAATTTTGTGTCATATTTTGTTTATTACTAATAACAAATTTATCCATTGATCCTTTTTGAGACTCAATTAATTTTTCTTCTTTTTTTCTTTTTTTTAAAATTTTTCATATTCAGATGCATATTTCCTAGTAGACATTTCTAATCAAACAATATATTTACAAAGACTAAAATAAAAAATAACTTTCAAGTGTTGAGTAAATGAGAAATAGAACCTGATTTATATTGAAAGTATTATTGTAATTTCACCAAACAATAATAAATTTTTAGCAATTTTAACCTGTATAAACAAAAACTTATTTAGTACACGGCACTAACTAGTGTAAATATATATATATATATATATATTAATATATAAAATATATAAACTGAAAATACAATATTATATCAGTAAAATCCAATACCCACAATTTTGTCATTTTGTGTTATATCTAATCTTATGGAGAAGAAATATCATCTCACTAACTGTGAGGGAGAAGAAAGGTATACTTCCTCAAGAATCTGTTAATAATTAGCCTACAATCCTATTAGAACTCAGGAAGATCCAAATATATCACAAAAGATTCACTATAGTTAATTATACAATAGGCACAGACTTATGACAATCATTTTAATTTTTTATTTCTCTTTTTGTCTAAAGATTAGTTTGTAACTGTAGTCCTTATTATTTCATAGATATAAATGAGTGCGAAGATCCAAGCACCTACCCATGTGAAGGTACTTGCAAAAATACACCAGGAAATTACACATGCATCTGCCCACTTGTTATGCGCGGTGACGGTAAAGTTGCTTGTCATGGAGTTCGTCTTATCATAATTGTCACAGGTATTATTTACTTTTCCATGATTAAAAAAAATTTCATGCATCTTGAGTAAGTGCCTTGGCTAGAAATTAAAAGAAGAGAAAGAAAAACATAAAAGGAAAAGGAAAAAAAAAAATAGGAAGAAGAGTACAAAGGCGTTGACCAAATTTCTTTCTACCCAAATATGACATTCTAAATGTTTTCTTTTCTATTGATTGCCTGGATTCTTACGAAGTTATCTTAACATATCTTGTGATGAGGCTTTTTTTTTTCTTTTTTAGTGGTACTATTTTGAAAAAAAAAAAATTGTGTTTATTTTATTTTTTATATATATAATTTTTATTTTGAAACTTTAATTTTTAAGTGAATAAAACAATTTAAAGATTAACAGAAGAGTGATGTTATTTTTTAGGTAATGTTTTAGTAAGGTTAGAGTTGCATTTTTTATCGGATTGTCTTTTAGTTTTGTTTCTATTTAAACATAAGAATGTAGGAGTATTTTTGAACTAAAAAAATGAAAAATTTAAACAAAATAAAACCCCGCAAATAATAGTATAAATAATAGCAGTATCATCGGGGGACCAAGGGGGCTCAAGCCCAAAGAAAGAAAAATTTTGGCCCTCTGCCCAAAGAAAAAAAAAATTATTAGTTATATTTTTTTTATATTTAGAGCTATGCTTCCGTCTTTCAAAAATTTAGACCCCTTCCTTTGAATTAGCCTAGCCCAACTAACAACTATTCAACTCAAAAATTTTAAAAAAACAAAAAACAAAAACTTTAAAATAAAAAATAAAAAATCTTAGTTAGCCTAGTATTAGAATATTAGCATCAAGTGTCCTAAACGCTAAATATTTAGTATTTAGAACACCAAATACCAAAAACACTATTGTACAGATATATCAAAGGTTATATTAAAGTTAAAAAAGTAATTTTTGGCTCGTGTTTTTTTTTTTTTTTTTTTTGCAATAGTTGATGCTCTTAAGAAATAATATTATTTTGTGGGTTTTTTGTTGTTGTTCGTAGATAATTGCGTCTTAATCTATTAAGAAATAATGAATTTATGTATTTATCTTGGTTGATAGTTTGTTAATACTATATGAATACTTATTATTATTTTTTTCCAGTATACTTTGGCCCCCCCTAACTTGAAATTCTAGGTCCGCCCCTAACCACAAAACTACTAAAACAATTTATTGCATCTGTGTAATATCATTGTAATAATTTATGGAAACTAAAAAAATCATTGCTATAAATTATTGCAACACAAAATTTTGTTGTAATAAATAAATTCTAATAATAACAAAAATATTTTGTTGCAACAAAACGTTATTGCACATAAATTTTCCGTCACAATAACCTTTATTCTCAATCTTTATTGCAACAAAATGTTATCGCAACGAAAAATAACCTATTGTCTAAGATTTTATTGCAACAATGTTTTTTGTTACAAGAAGAGTCTATTGCAAAAATTTTGAGTTTATTGCAACAAAAAGTTTCATTGTAATATAATTTTTTTTTCTTGCATAGCAGCCAAAATATTACATACCATGCAATCAATTATTAAAAAATGTTGTGCTCATAAAACAAACTCAAATATTTGGCAATTTAATTACTAAGAAATCATGAGCTGTATCCCATGGTTTTCAATTCTAGATCGTTCAAAGAACCAATAAAAGGGAGAAGTTCAAGGTTTTTAAGGTTGGACTAATGTCCAATTGAGGTCAAACCATGATGATGTCATAATCAATTAGTAATTAATTAAAATAAAATAATTATATTAAATTTGTAAATATTAGCAAGATTGACTAAAAATATCTATAAAGATTTGAAAAAAAAAACTGTCAAATAAATTTTCATGATATTATATGGTTAATAGAAAATAATACAACATAAATAAGCATGAACATAAACTTGTATAATTATCCTTCAAGTATAAATCATTTTGATTAAATTAAAAAAAAATCACTTTTAATTAATTTAGTAAATTCCCATGCCAATGAGAATTATAATTAAACCACAAGTAAATTTATCAAAGAAAGAAAATTTAGTAATATTTAATAAATTGAGAAAGAGGTAATATGATATGTTGAGAAATTATAAATCATGTAAGTATAAAATAAATATAATAATAGATTATAGTTGAACACGAGAGAAGCAAGTGGTCTGATAATTACAATGTTGGTCTTTGTTCTTAATTGAGTTTCAAATCTCAGTTTTTCTCTATTTTTTTAAATAAAGTTAGCTCTTTGACCCGGTTGAACCGACTCACGGTTCAAACAGTTTTTTGGGTTGGACCACGGTTCAAGGGGTTCTCTCATTGTTCAAATAGCCAGTTCTCACTCATTAAAAATCAGTTTCATGATCGGTTCACAATTAACCTGGTTGGACAGGCTGGTTTGGTTCGGGTTTGGGTTTGGGTTTGAAAACCATGTTGTACCCAAAAAGATGGAATAAAAATGTTGTGACCAATTTCCTCATCATTATTGTTGGTCATTAAACTATTCTCATTTCTTTTTGCCATTTTTTATTTGCATACAGTTCTAGGAGCAATCATTTCGTTTGTGATTAGCATTCTCCTGATCTTCATTCTCTATAAAAGGAGGAGACAAGAAAAAAACTTCATAAAACATGGTGGTTTAGTGCTGCAGAACCAAAGGGTAAGGATATTTAAAGAGGAAGAGCTAATAAAAGCCACCAATAACTATGGCCATCTTCTCGGTCAAGGAGGTTTTGGATCAGTTTACAGAGGGGTATTAGCTGATGATACCCACATCGCCGTCAAGAAGCCTAGGGGCTTAGACAAGACAGATCTTAACCAACAATTTCAACATGAAATTTGTATTATTTCCCAGGTCAATCACAAGAATGTCGTCAAGCTCTTAGGTTTATGCCTACACACTGACATTCCATTGCTTGTTTATGAATTCATATCAAACGGAACACTCTTTGAACATATGCACAGGACTAGGTCAAGTTTCTTAAGGTCATGGAAGAATTGTCTAAGAATAGCTGAAGAGACAGCATCCGCCCTAAATTACTTGCATTCTTCAGCAGACCCACCAATCATTCATGGAGATGTAAAGTCCAGTAACATACTCTTAGATGATCACTATACAGTAAAGGTATCTGATTTTGGAGCTTCAGTTCTCATTCCATCAGGTCAAAATGGACTAGCTATAACCGTGCAAGGAACTCTCGGTTACTTGGACCCTGAATATCTTACAACAGGTAATTTAACCGCAAAAAGTGATGTATATAGTTTCGGAGTTCTCCTCGTAGAGCTCTTAACTGGACAGAACCCGTGCACTTTTACTAGGCTTGGAAAAAGGAGTAACCTCGTTCAATATTTCATCTCTTCGTTACAAAATGAAAATCTATTACAAATTTTGAATGTTGAGGCCATTGATAGAATTGAAAGGGAGCAACTATTGGAAGTGGCTAAACTGACAATGAATTGTCTTAATAGTTGTGGGGAAAAAAGGCCACCAATGATGGAAGTGGCAGAGGTTCTTGCTAAGCTAATGAGAGTGTCCGGTGAAAGCTTGTTGGTTCAGCACAACAGTGAAGATACAGACAGCTTAACTAGTGACTTACCATTCCATAGTTTTGAGTTTGAGAATGCAACTTCTCACATGGGCTGCGAATTATCTGAGTTCCATCTCAGTGAAGCCCCCATTGATATTGAACTAAGTTGACTCATCCATATATTTATGAAACAATCTCAAGTACCCTATATGGTGTTGATATTTAGGTTATATTGTTTTTTTTTTTTTTTGGTAATCAGGCAATATTGTTGTATGTAGCATAACCTTGTTTGGTATTCACTTACTCTGTAATTATCTGTTTAGTTAGCTTTTTTGGTTGGGATGAATGATTTTGTTGTAAATTGAATGGTTTGGCCTGTGTGCTAATTTAGCAATTTCGGCCTTTAATTATGCAGCCTTCAACAGAAAATTGTGCAGCCCGTATACATTTCCTATGAAATTCAACTACTTCACCTTTTTGAAAATCAATGACACACTTAAATAATATTACAACTAGTTCGTTGGTGTGTGGCTGATCACTTGACAATTTATTGCTATATATTATCTCCTTTCCTTCATATATTTTCTTGGCTATATTTTTTTCAGTACATTTTTACCACGACATTCTACTTAGATTCAGAAAAAGAGATTATCTTCATTTTGCCTCTTGAAGTAAAAGGTTACTGTAGATACTCTATTTAACACCTATAATTTAATCTTGGAAGAGAGAAAAATCGTCATTCTATATATCCAAAAGAATGATTGTATACATAAATAATAGCATAGATAGATTGGATATAATTATCTATTTAGATTTTTACTTGATTATTGATAAACAAGCACTATCCATTTAAATCTAAGAATTAGTAGAAGAATCCTACACCACCATTATCAATTCCACTTCCTATTCGAATCATTATTTACTCACCTATCCAGTTTCTTTTATTCTATATTCTAATTCTTGATTAGTTAGGGAAGCCAAAAACAAATTAGGCCAAAACGCTATCCCTATCTCTAATAGAAAGAATTATCCAGAAAAACTTAAATATTTTCATTTTTGTTAATTATTCAAGCGGATAGGTTTTTAATTTCCTCAAATATTCCACATGAAAAATTATATACATAATTTAGTAATATTTTTATTTTTTATAATTCAATGATTGAGTTGGAATGACTTAAACCCGATATGGTGTCAATTGAACCAAGAGATAGTTTATATGCTTTAATCACATGAAAGGGGTATTCAAAGTATTTTAAAAAAAAAAAAAAAATTATGAGCAATGAACTTCAAAACAAACGGATCGGTATTGTCAAATAAAAACAATCCAATTAAGCAAGTGTAATACTATAAAGCATAATTGGATTGTAATACATTTTTTGTATATATATATATATATATATATTTTTTTTTTTAGAAAACAATAATATTTATTAGAACACACAAATACGAAAGTAATATATAGAGTTTTTTAAACAGGCTTATAACACATTACATAATCAGAGTACCACTACAAAAGAGCCTAACATTTGTAGTGGTACCCCAGGCTACTACTATAACAGTTTGAACCTAGAAAATTCAAAGCAAAATCAATTCCTCCAAATCAACCTCAACAAACCCCAATTTTTTTTTGGTCCCTGGCGCTATATGAAGCGGCTCCCACTGTTCCCTTAGGTAGCTCAAATAGTTACCTTGGATTTGTTTTTTTGAACTTTAGTAATTTTAGGGATTTGCAGATTGCTTTGGGTCATCCATGGAATTTTCAAAACTGTGGAATGTAGCAATGTAATTTTGATGTATTTTGATTTGGTGAATGGATGGATGTTGGGTTGATTTGTGATTCACGATGGTGGCTATTGATGAATAGAAAACGAGGGTTTTTTTTTCCCCCTCTTTGGCAGTGTGAAAGATTAAGGATGACTGGTTTGTTGTGAAGGTTGATTTAGGTTTTGATTTGTGGAGATTGATTTAGGATTTATATTTCTAGGTTCAAGTTCTTGTTCATGTTGAAGATTGTTATGGATCTAAATTAACGTCTTTTTTTTGTTTTTATTATTATTTTTTATTTATTTAAAATTGAAAATTATTATTTTTTTGATTCAAATGCTGATGTGGCATTTTTTAGTGTCAATAAAAAAATGTTATTATTTCAGTTGCCACATAAGCTTTAATAATGCCAACAATACACACGGTTTGTCACATAGGCGTTTTCCGTTAGTGATTTAACGGTAGGGACCAAATTGACTACAAGTTAAAAATAGCAAGAACCAAATTGACAACTACCAAAATATAGGGACCAAATTGATTGTTACCCCAAAATGTAGGGACCAAAATGATGTTTTATCCAAATAAGTTTACATGTAAATAATATAGACTAAATATTGTACTGCTTAATTAAATTTGGCATGTCATAAACGCTTATTTATTTTAATTATTAATATTGCTACATTTTAGTTATATATATAGATCATGTCAAACCTAATAAAACTCGATTTCGATGCCCTTGACATATCGAGCAAGAACTATCTATCATGGATCCTGGATGCTAAGATCTAGTTGGATGCAAGGACCCTTGTGGTAGGCCATTTTACATCCTAGACTGGATTGCTCCTGCCGTACTTCGGCCCAATGATTCCAGGGTAAGAAAGTCTGGACTAGCTTAATTGAAACTCAACTTAAGCCAGTTTGTGCGCAAGCTAGGACCCCTGACAAGGATCTTAATCACATGCCCATGGTAGGAAATACTGTCACAAAAAATGTTATGGTAGGAGAAACATAACACAGCAAGCTAGCTAAAATATTGTAACTAAGATACTTGTTACTGACCAAAGATAATGTTTAAACAATTTTGCAAAAGGAAAATACGATAATATGAGTACGGCAAAAATGAATCAGTAATGAATCAGTAATAAAAAAAAAAGAACGTTAGCACTCAAAGAATCTTAATAAAAGAAGGATGGGGATCAGTCTGCTAAACTTAGCTCCTTGGCAGGTTTAAGTCCAAGAAGGGGACGAATCTCCAATATGGGTAATTTCCCAGGGAAGTCCTACCATAGAAATTACCTACTTTGAAAAATGGACCTAAGTGGCTTAATCTCATATCTTTAACTTGTTAAAGAGTAGGCTATTGAGAGGGAGAGAAGTGGGTAGCCTATTGGTGCATGCTTTCTCACTCCTCACACTCTTGTTTTCTACCTTGACTCTCAGCTCTCTTATTTTTCTTTGTTTATCTTCGCTATTTTCTTTGTTTTCCACTTCTTTGTTTTTCAATGCTTTCTCCTATTCCTTCTTGTTTTTGCTGTCGTTGTTGTTTACTGTGCACGACTAAGGCCTTTTTACACTGCTTGCCGTGATAAGATTTACCATTTTACCCATCAACTACTTTTGGCCTGTTGTGGCGTCCTTCTCGGACTGCCCACTGGTCTGCTGGTTGCTCAACTACCACCACTACTCTGCGCTGGTCACACCACGCTTTATTCCCAGAGAAAAGTAATTTTGTTTGGTTTTCTTGCTTCTCGTGGCACTTTCATCCAGATAAGGGTTGGAGTTCTCTCTTACTAACTCCTATAGTATGCACCTAGTGATTCCAGCTCATCTTTGCCTCTTTTGAGTGGTATGTCATCCTAGTAGGACATTTTCCTCAAAAGAGTTTAAATAGGAGCCCTAGAATAGGCTTCTCCCTTCTCTCCACCGCCATACCATACTCTCTCTTACCTTTGACTCATAACTCACCACTCTTGTATTGGTTGGGTACAAATGGATGGTGCCTGAGCTTTGTGCGTGCTCCACTCCTATATGAGTCCATTGCCTGTTTGGGGTTCATGCATTTGCCATTACCTATGGGTTTGTCTGGTCTTATTACGCATTCTGCTGCTCGTTTAACTCTTTGTGGCGTGGATGAGTCATTGAGTTTTCATTCTTTGCATCTCGTTTCTTCTTTGGGCTGGGTATTGCTTGGATATGGGTTTTTTCTTCTTTAATTCAGCCTCTGTCTCCTTTTACTTTTCGTTTGTGGGCTAACTAGTACTCCTGCCACGCCACTACACTGTTTCTACCATGATATTGTTTAACTTGCGTTTGTTGGGCTTCCTTTATTTGTTTTCTACTTCTTGTAATTCACATGGGTTTACTACTTCATTCTTTGAGACTCCCTTAGGCCCATTGCTTTCTTTGGGGCATTTTCACTATTTTGTAGGCCTGCGAACTATTATTCTTGTCATTTGGGCTTAATGGTTTTTTTTTCTTACTTTGGTAATTCTTCTTTCTTCTCCCCTTTTTATATTGTTGGGTTTCTTCTATTATTGAGCCCTTTTGCCAAAATGGGCATCAACATTCATCCCCCTGAGTATATGAATTACTTATACAGTTCATATGTGAATAAAAAGTCTCTTCCTTTTCTCCCTCTTTTTTTTCACAGGTTTTTTCAAATAATGGGCCCCGCCTAATTTTCTTTCTTGCTGTGAACAATGTTATCTCTTCGAATTTCCCAATTTAGCAGTTATTCTAAAACACAACTTCTGTTTCATTAATATGATGCTTCTTTTGAGGACTGACCCATTGCATCCTTTCACGTCATCTTTATTGTCATTAGTGCTTAAACTTTTTTCCTTCCCATCATTCGCTCAGAATGTCTTTTCTTTCCCTTTTCCTTTGCCGTGTCTTCTCTTCAAAACTTCCTCACCAATCTATTTCAATCAAATAACCCGTCATGACATCGGCAAAAGGCGAGGGTTCTTCCCGCCATAAAGGAAAAGAGATTGCTGCCGTCGATCCTGCCACCAAAACTGCGGGCGAAGATGCTCCTCTTTCTGAATTGAAACACTTAAAGGAGGAAGAAGGGAGTCACGACCCAAATAGTGAGTGTGCTCCCCTCATCGACCCGAGGTACGACGCTCACACCCATTTCTCGGTAGTACTCAGTGACTACATGCCTCTACCATCGAGTTGCACATGGCTCTCCATTTGCCGCCGTGACACGGAGGTGTATTGAGCCCCTTTGGCTTCCTCAATCCCCGATCTTGATATATGCTAAGGCACTTCACTCCTAGTGCCCATTCTCTTCAAATTTGGGTCGGGTACCTCTTTGGGTTAGAAGAATTTGGTAGATGAAGAGTTGCCCAATACAAGTTTCAAGGCAGCGCTACAACAGGCCAGTGTGTTGAAGACTATTGTTTCATCGCATTGCTTGTTCAACTATAAGGATTTGTTTAACCTTCGTCATTTGGTCTGCAAATGGTGTATCGCCACCCATACCTTTTTCCTTTCTTGCAGCGAGATCAATGTGACCTTGGAGGATGTGGTGAATCAACTGTTGTTGCCCATTCTCGGTGATGTAGACCCAAGTAATATTGAGCTTTCTCCCGAGGAGGAGGTCATGGAGGCCAAGTTGAAGAAAGGGATGAGTGGTAACGTGAAGTTGTCGCATTAGGTTGGGGCTTTCTCTAAGACTTCCGACGTAGTCCGCCGTGTGCCTTTTGTTGCATTATGGCTTTGTAAGTTCAACTTTGGCTCTCATCCTTATTATGCTGTAAAACCTCTTTATTTCTGATTAGCCATAAAGATTTCTGCCGAGGTCAGTCTGCCATTGACCCCTATGTTTCTAGGTCATTTGTATGTGCAGTTAGATATTTTACAGAGTGATGAGAAGCAGGTGGGTTCTTGCCATATAGTTACTACTTCTGTGAATAGTACTATTATGCAGCATCTATTATAGAAGCGTTGTGCTAGGCACTTGGCTAAGTGTAAGTCTGTCCGTTTTGCCAAAAAGAAGTACCATTCATGTCCGAAGGTTATTACTGATTTTTGTGACCATTTTGTTTCTGATTTTCCATTTGCTTACCGCTGGGTTAGGTTGAAGCCATTTGGGCATCCTGCCATAGAGTTTTTTTGATAAGGAAGTTGGCTTTTGCTAGAGAGCATACAGAAATTTGGGCACTGGCTTTACATGTGCTGATTCGGTCATGGGCCCCTTTATTGACACTGCTGGGACCATCACCTCGTTGACTTCCTTTGATGAGAGGGGGATTACATACTTGGTAGCCATTAATGCTGGATGCCTGCCTTACCTTACTGATGAGGGCATCCAATTTGTGCATTATTCTGTCAATAGAGAGAATAGGTGGTTTGGGTTGGATCAGGACATGCCTGATGATTTCACTGCCATTCTAGAGTCTGCTACTTCTATTCGACCATTATTACGGCCTAGTGCTTTTGAGTTTTGGAGCAAGCATTTCACAAAAGTCACTATCCTAGGTTCACGGAGAGAGGGTCTTTGCATAGCTGCAATGCATGAGTATTAACAGGCTGTGATGACTTTATTTGAGCAAGAGTTGTTAGGTAGCTGTGGGTTTTCTCTCATTCCTCTTGATGGTCTTTACACCATCATTTCTGCCAACCCGTGGTTGTTGCTTCCCACCAAGTCTATGGTGGCATATGCTAGGAAGCAGAATCGGTTTATTATATTTGAGTGGCAGGCAAAGGAGAAGGGGTGGTACTTGTATGCTAGTGAGTACTTTACGGGTTAGGAGAAGAAGGTGAAGGTGGTGAACCTTCCTGTGCTCGCAAAGAAGGGCTCGGTGTCTCGATCCGTTAAGCCCAAGTCTACCAAGAAAGGCAATGATTCTTCTGAGACTTGTTCCAACATTGTTCCCTATAAAGGTGGTCTTTCTCCCATTGGTAACATAGTCGTTGAGAGTTCTCCTCCTCCCTCTGTTCATACCCGTTCCAGCAGGCACCCTACTCCAAGCAAGCCCAAGCCTTCCACTCCATGACCATCCACAGATACTCCTTTTTCTAGTAGGACCCGAGGTAGCAAGAGGAAGACATCTCCACCACCTTTATCTGCCACTACTGAGAGAAAAGTATGTTATCTCTAACCTTGCTTTTTCTTTATTTTTTCTTATTTACGAGGCCTTCCTACGACCAACTCCACATGTATACTCATACAATTCCCTTCTTTTTTTTAATTTATTATTTCTTGGCAGTCTTAGCATAAGGAGGACACTTCTACAGCCCACCCTATCTTACTTAACGAGCTAGAGTTGGAGGGACATTCCTTCCCTTCGCATGCATTCTTATTGCCACGTGTTACCATGTGTTCTCTCTCCTTTTTCATCATCATTTATTTTTATTTTTTTGCATGTTTCTTTATCTCTTCTTCCTGCATTAACATCCGCCTTCTTTCTTTCTCTTCTTCCCTCTTTTTTGTTTTTAGGCTAACCTCGAGCCCCTTTCTGTCCATCACCTTATGAATGAGGAGGTCTCTGCTGCCATGGGCACACCCATAGAGGGTTTCTTTGACGGGGCAGCTATAGTGGCTGAGGCCGTGGCCTCTGCTTTTGCTACTGCATAAGGAGCTCCTGTCGAGGCTCTGATTCCTTTACCCAAACCTGGTCCTGTTGAAGAGAGTGCCCAGACCGAGAGGGTTGGTGAGTTTGTTCCTATTCCTACCAAGATTCTTAATCCTCAAAAAGGAGCCACTCCTGCGGGTGCATTTTAGACTGGGAGCGCTTCTCCTGCTACTTCTCTTGTTATATCTGCCAGCGATTCCTTTGTTGCTCTTATTTAGGTTGTGAAAGATGGCTCCTTATTGGTGGTCGCTCCTCATTGATGGTTACTCCTTCATTCATTACTAATTCTGCCACCTAAGGGCCCGATGCAGATTTGTCTTTGGACGAGGGATCCGAGGAGATTTTTGGGGATTCTAACGACGAGCCTGTCACAAAGAAGAGGGTTTCTAATTCTAACGAGGATGATGGTGGTGAGCATGAGATTGAGGCTATGTGTACATGTCTCTTTCCCATGTCAGATCTTTTTTTTTTTTTGGTAACTTCCTGGTACATTTCTCTGATTGTTTTACACTTTAATTTCCTTAACCACAAATATTCCCGAGGAGCCCAAGATTGCAATAGACACTGTGATGCCTACAGCCCCCACTTTTGCCACACTTGTAGCCCTCACTCCCACGGGTCTTGGTAATTTTTTTTTTCTCCCATATCTTCTTTAAACTTCATTACAGATTCATCCCTTCACTTTGTCTATCCCTCATGTTATATTTCATGTTTCTTCCTAGGTTCGACTCCTGTTGAGGTGGCTACATCCTCTCAATTTGAGGTTGGCAGTAGTTCTGCCACAATTCATGATTCGGCAAGCGAGGCTACTGTCTTCTTCATCCAGTTTGACCAACCCGAGACTAATGATCTTGATCCTGCAGATTTTTGGGGTGCTAGAGCCCCTTATGTTGATTTTCATGGCTTTCGAGTCCTTAGGGAGTGTATCTCTTATTTGGAGGCAGTTTACAATAGCAGTGAGGACTTCATGCAAGAATTTCTTTTTGGTCGATTCACGAAGGAGCACTTCCTCAAGCTATCAAGAAGTGTAATGAACGACATCGAGCATAATTTCATCAACACCGTGTCTATTGAGAGGATCCTATAATGGAGGGCCACAGTTTAGGAGTTTATCAGAGTTGGGTTTGCTATGGAGTTCCTACTAGATCACCTACTAGAGATTGCTCAAGCCTTCTTTACGAAGAAGGTCTAGCCTATTGTGGACGCCATAGATGCTCGTATCGAGATTTTGAAGAAGGAGGTGGCAGATTTAGAGGCATGTCATGAACGCCTCCTCTCTAGTGTTGCTAGCCCTAGCCGCTTTGTAGATCAAACACTTATTTCAGGCCTTTGATGAGACTTATTACATTATGTAGTATCCTGTTTATTTCCTTCCCCTATGTTTATCTTCTTCCCCTTTTCATCTTACCCAATACACTTCCTTATTTTCTCTAGCACTTATCTGATGAGTCTAACATGACTTATATATTTTAGGTTTGTAATCTATTATGCTACATCTGCTATGGTTATTACTATGATTATAATATAGTATGTTTTTGCTAATACTCCATAGTCTTCATTACGTTTTACAAATGAAAACACACTACAATACTTTCTTGTGACATCATCCCTTGCAAAGACAATCACTTAGAGGAAATAAAAAACCTAAACAAGAGAAAGGAATAACTATACAATGTTTCTTAGACATAATATCGCTTTAACCATTTGCTATTAATGAGGTGTTCCATTCATATGGGCCAAACAATAATACCCATCTGCACGTACTTCCCTTACTACAAAGGGTCCCTCCCATTTTGTTGAAAATTTAGATGGTCTTGCCATACCTCACCTAACGTGGTCTGCCATTTTTCACACAAGCTATCCTTCTACGAACACCCTTTTTTGGGTTCGTCTTGCCATAAACTTTAGTCATCTTTTGTCTATATCTACAGCTATGCTATTGGGTCTCCTCCCTTTTCTCATCTAATCCTTCTAGGTTTTAGCATCTGTTTACCACCAAAACTCCCTTTTCCTTTTCTTTCTTTCGTGCCTGCATGGCCCTTAAAGAGAGCGTCATCTGCATGGCCCTTAAAGAGAAAGGTGAAAATCCTGTGGCAAAGAGCGTCATCACTTTAGCTGAGCTCATAACCTCCGTTCCGTAGACTAAAGAGAAAGGTGAAAATCCTGTGGCAAACTTGGGTGAGTTTCAGTAGGCTCAAAGGGCGTCTGGCAGATGCATTGCCCATCCCCTAATGTATTCTTGATTCATCTTGCTAATGATTTTGATGAGAGTCTTATTTGTTGCTTCTGCTTGCCCATTCCCCTGGGGGTAATAGGGCGATGACCGGTGGTGTTTAATTTGATAAAACTCTAACATCTTTCTTACCTCACTATTGACAAATGGAGTACCATTGTCACTGATGATCCTATGAGGTACTCCGAACCTAATAATTATGTTCTCCTTAATAAAGTATGTCACAGCACCTCGCGTGGCCTTACGAAGAGGTATAACTTCTGCCCATTTGGTAAAGTACTCTGTAGCCACAAGAATCCATATATACCCGCGAGAGGGTGGATTAAATGGTCCCACTAAGTTAAGCCCCCAAGTATGGAAGGGTCATGGGGTGACCATGCTACGTAAACTTTATGGATGAGTGTGAATCAGGTTAGTCTGCACTTGGCAATTGTGGCATTTATTCACAAATTCTGCTGTATTTTTCTTTATAGTGGGCCAATAATAACCCATATGCAGCATACACCGGTATAGCTTTTTCTTTCCCTGGTGCTTTTCGCATTCCTCTGCATGTACTTCCTTTATCATTTCCCTTGCTTCTTTCAGACCTAAACATCGTAATGGGTCTCTATCATATCCTTTCATAAACAGGACTCCCTCATGTAAAAGTAGCACATTGCCAGCTTTTAAGTTTGTATCTTTCACTATGCTTCTATGGCAGGACACCTTCTGCCAGGTACTACATGAACGGGCTTCTCCAGTCTTCACTGGTGAACATAGCGTAACTTTCCTCCTTATTTGTAGCCAGATGGCAGGCTTCACACTGGGTTTGAACTAGGTTTGCATCCCTACCCATGCTTGGCCAATAGAAAACTGCTTTCTGAAGTATACAGTAAAGGTTGATTTTGTAGCAGAACCCGCAAGTTCTACCATGCACTTCCTTCAATTTTCTTAGGGCATCCTTCTTACCCCACACATCTTGACAGAATTCCTCTTGACATTCTGCAGTATAGTTCCCCCTTCATCAGGGTATAGTCCTTCAATGTCTTCAAATTTGCCATATCTCCTTTTTCAATAGGGATTCCTTAATTGGAATTCTTCAGTCCTCCTTACACCCTTATTCTTCCTAGAACCTTTCCTATAGTATTTCAACAATATATTCCCTTCATTTGCTAACTTCGACTCTGGTACTACTCCCTTCAAAGGCTATCTGTGAGCCTAACACGGCCAGCGTGTCTGCGTACCGATTCTCACTTCTTTGAGAATTCTCTATCTCAAACGTTGAAAACCTTTCTCCCATTTTCTAGGTCAACGTCCTGTACAGAGCCAAACTTGGTTCCTTCAAAGAGAATCCCTTTGGCCTAGAAAACCACTAGGTTGGAGTCACCTATAACCGTAAAATGCTTGATCCCTATCTCAAAGGCTGTGGCCAACCCAATGAGATAGCCCTTGTACTCTGCGGTGTTGTTTGAGCAAGGAATCTCTAACTTAAATGAGAGTGCCACAACCTCTTCTTTTTTGTGATAAAGGACTATTCTTGCGCCTCCGCAGTTGGCCATAGAAGAGCCATCGAACTTCATCACTCATTACTCTTCAACTACTTCTGCCATGGCCACTTTCCGAGGAACTTTGTCGTCCAACGGGAATTCCTCTTTTCCTGAGAATTGTGCTAGCAAATCTGCTATAGCCTGACTTTTTACTGCCTTGGGTGTTCTGCCTTCAAGTCATATTTTGATAGTTGTAACAACCACTGAGATATCCTCCCACAGAGAATCGGTTGCCAAAGAAGAGCTCTGATTGCGTGGGACTTCATCATCAAGCATATCTCGTATGTTAGGAAGTAATGGCACAACCTTTGTGATGCGTATACTATTGCCAGACATGCTACTTTGGGATAGCAAGTCTCCGAATCCTTTAGAGCGTGACTCACATAATAAAATGGTTGTTCGATACCACCTCCATCTTCTTAGGCGTTCAAAGAACCTATGGCATATGGGCTTAAGGCCAGATAGAGCAGTAGTGGCCTTTTGCAGATTGGGGCTTGCACTATAGGGAGGTTTGTCATAATCTGTTGTAGCCTTCTAAAGGCTGTCTGCTGTGCCTTTCCTCACTCGAAACTTTATCCCTTTTAAAGTAATTTAGCGAAGGCTGAAGTGATTGACACTAAGGGTGTGTTCGATTGGAAGAGTGGAAAAGTGGGAGGATGGAAAATTATGGGAGGATAGAAAATATTTAGTTTTCTCTCTTGTGTCCGGTTAGAAGGGTGGAAAAGTAGGAGGGTGGAAAAGTGGGAGGGTATAAATTGACTATTATACCCTTGTTAATAGTAACATTGAAATAAAATTTTTTAAAAAAAAAAAGGTTCAACATTAACATTGAAATGAAAAAAAAAAAAAAAAAAAGAGTTCAACGTTAACGTTGAAATGAAAAAAAAAAAAAAAAAAAAAAAAAAGAAAAGAAGAAGAAGAAAAGAGTTCAACGTTAACGTTGAAGAAAAAAAAATGAAGAAGAAAGAGTTCAATGTTAACGTTGAAAAAAAAAAAACAACAACAACAACAACAACCTTCACGTGGGATGGGGGCATTTTAGTAAATGCCCCGTCCCCTTATTTTCTCCCCTACATTTTCCTCCCAATTTGGGAGGAAAAGTTTTTGTGGGCCCAGGAGGAAAATTTTCCTTCCGGTTTTCCATCCTCCCTTGGTTTTCTCTCCAAACGAACAGTGAAAAATGTCTGTTTTCCTCCCTTAGTTTTCCATCCTCCCTATTTTCTCTCCAAACAGACGCACCCTAAGCCTAGGATGAACCTCCAGATGTAAGAAGCTTTCCTCAGAAAACTCTTCAATTCCTTCACTATGGCAGGTGGCCTCATGGTTGCTATAACTATAGCTTTGGCTGGGTCTATGTCTATTCTCCTACTATGGACTAAGAACCCCAAGAATTTTCTGGCAGGCACTCCGAAAGCACACTTGAGTGGATTCATATTCAACTTAATAACTCTACATCTTTTAAATACCTTTCTTAATACTTTAACATGGTCATCTCACCTCCTCGACTTTACAACTATGTCATCCACATAGTCTTCCATCTCACGATGCATCATGTCATGGAATATGGCAGACATCGTGCATTGGTAAGTTATGCTTGCATTTTTCAACCCAAAGGGCATCACAATGTAGTAGAAGTTACTTATGGATGTTCTGAAAGTGGTTTTCTCTGCATCTTTTGGCACCATTTGAATTTGATTATATCCACTGAATCCATCCATAAAGGAGAACATGGTGTTCCATGCTACAAAGTCTATCAATAGGTCCATGCTCAGCAGCAGGAATTCGTCCTTTGGGCAGACTCGGCTAAGGTTTCTAAAATATATGCAGCATCTTATCTGCCCATTTTTTTCTTCACTGGCACAATATTGGATAGCCATCGCAGGTGCTGGACGGGTTTAATGAAACCAACGCCCAACAACTTTTGCACTTCTTTTACTATCTATTGTTCTATTTCAATATGAAACACTCTGGTAGGCTGAGCTACTGGTTTAGCCTCAAGATCTACGTTGAGCATGTGCACTACCAATCCTGGGTCTAGCCTAGGCATCTCGTTATAATCCCACGCAAAAACATCTTTGAATTCTTTCAACAATAGTATCAGTTTTGACCTTTCCTCCTCTAACATTTTTAAACTTATTAAAATGGGTCTTGGCTTTTGTGGGTCCGTTCAACCTTCCTTGCACGCATTGATGGTAGGTAGATGGGACCAATTGGTGTTTATGAAATCACGGCCTTCCCAATAGTATGTGGTATGAGACTTCTGTTTTTACTACATGGAAGCAAACCAAGAATGCTATTAGTCCCACTTTCAACCATAATTGGATAGGGTTTGTGGTATATTCACCTCTTCCCCCAAATCTTGTTACCTCCATTGGACACCCTGTATTATTCCCTTTGAAATTCCTACTACTTGCAGCGTGCCAAACAGAATGAGGTTTACTAAAACATCTGTATTGACCAAGGCTCTTTTGATGGGGATTTGATTTATGGAGGCCACCAGGTAGATAAGTCTCCTGTGATCTGAATACCCTACTTCCATGTCTTCATCACTAAAAGTGATCTCGTTGGTGTCCTGTAAGAAGGCTTTGTCAGCTTTCATTTCTATCGACAAGCATTCTACTCCTACCCCTGAGGCAATGTTTACCAGAGCCTCAGTGGCAATTCTCTGCTCATTTATTAGTGAGTTCCAACTTATCAAACATGCTCTTAAACCTAGAACTTTTATGCAAGGTGGTAATTGCTGCGACAGGCAGAGTCGGCCTTTCCTCTTCATCTTCTTCTAGATCCGCGCAAATAACAACAGCTGATACTCCTTTTCCCTTGTGATTCAGGAGTGGGTTTCTTTGAACTTCTGGCCGAGATAACTCAAGAGTTCCTTTTTTGATCCTGCGATGCACTAGTCTATGGAGTGCCCAACATTCTGCAGTAAGGTGTTGCATATAATTGTGCAAATGGCAGAAACGTGGGTCCCTCCATTCTTCTTTGGTAAGTTCCCTGGAAACTTGGTTGGGCTTGAAGACCCCATCTACAATCCATTTATCTAGGAGCACATCTTACTCCTTCAGTGTACATGGCAGTGGTGGAGGGGTCTTGTACTCTCTCCCATCCGACTTTCTTTTCCTTTCACCAGTAGATACTGCCATGTCTTATGAAGTGAACCTCCATTCTTTGGGCCTGTCAGATCTTGGTCTTACTGATTGGGCGGTCTTCCTGGCTTTCTATAGTAACTGTGCGAACTAGGAGATTTCTAAATTCTCCAAGACAACTCTGCATTCCATAATCATGTTATCCATACACATTTCCACTAATGTCTTTTATTCACAATGATCATAGCAATCAAGAGCTATGTCCCTGAATCTCTTGATGTACTCCATCAAGTCTTTACCGCTCCTTTTCTTGGTTGCTTGCAAAGTTGCAAGTGTTACCGTCTCTTCTCCATGAATGAAAGTATTTAGTGCAAAATATGTCCGCCATGTCGTCCCATGTCATGATTGACCCTAGTTGCAAACTGGTGTGCCAAGTGTACGCGCAGTCACATAGGGATTTAGAAAACTCTCGAAGACACAAGTCGTCGTCTGCCATGTGGGGACCAAGGGTGTCAATAAACTTGCTCACATGTTCGATGACACTTCCCCTTCTGCCATCCTATTGTGAGAAAGTTCGTGGTTCATATTTCTTAGGATATTGCTTACTGAGTATTCTCAGTGGATAAGAAGGCCTTCGTGCATAAAATCTCTCCTTAGGTGCTTTGCCCTTTCCTGTTCTAGAAGCGCGGCAACTTTGGCCATGGTAATAAAACATTGCTATGGATTCTGTGGGCCACCCCCTATAAGGGTTTCTTCCTTGTCTACCACATGCTTTGGGTCATGCTGGCTTCCTTTTTCTTTCGTCTTGTCCGCCTTCATCTAGCAAATCTCTTCCACTATCTACCGCTGGGAATGTTGCATAGATTGCAGCACTTTGATGAAAAAGTTAGCATTATCAGTAAGGACTCTTTGTTGCTGCTGTGGTCCAACCCCAGCTCTATTAACATCTTCCGCCTAGTTGGGTTGGTGCTGGTGGCTTTTATGAATAGAAAATGAAGGTTTTTTTTTCCCCTTTTTAGCAGTGTGAAAGATTAAGGATGACTGGTGTGTTGTGGAGGTTGATTTAGGTTTTGATTTGTGGAGATTGATTTAGGATTTATATTTTTGGGTTCAAGTTCTTGTTTGTGTTGAAGATTGTTATGGATCTGAATTAACGTCTTTTTTTGTTTTTATTATTATTTTTTATTTAAAATTGGAAATTAGTTTTTTTTTTTAATTCAAATGTTGATGTGGCATTTTTTAATGTCAATAAAAAAATATTTTGTTATTATTTTAGTTGCCACATAAGCCTTAATAATGCCAAAAATACACACCGTTTGCCACATAGGCGTTTTCCATTAGTGATTTAACGGGAAGAATCAAATTGACTGCAAGTTGAAAATAGCATAAACCAAATTGACTGCTACCAAAATGTAGGGACCAAATTGACTGTTACCCCTAAATGTAGAGACCAAATTGATGTTTTCGCCTAATAAGTTTACATCTAAATAATATAGGCAAAATATTGTATAGCTTAATTAAGTTTGGCATGTCATAAATGCTTATTTATTTTAATTATTAATATTGCTGCATTTTAGTTATATATATATAGATCATGTCAAACCTAACAAAACCCAAGTTCGATACCCTTGACATATCGAGCAAGAATTATCTATCATGGATCCCGGATGCTAAGATCCAATTGGATGCAATGACCCTTGTGGTGGGCCTTTTCACATCCAGGACTAGATTGCTCCTGCAGCACTATAGCCCAATGATTCTGGGGTAGGAGAGTCGGGACTGGCTTAATTGAAACTCACCTTAAGCCAGCTTGTGTGCAAGCTAGAACCCCTGATAGGGATCTTAATCACATGCCCATGACAGGAAATGCTGTCACGAAAAATGTTATGGCAAGAGAAACATAACACAGTAGGCTAGCTAAAATATTATAACTAAGGTACTTGTTACTGACCAAAGAAAATGTTTAAACAATTTTACAAAAGGAAAATACAATAATATGAGTACGGCAAAAATGAATCAGTAACAAAAAAAAAAAAAAAATAACGCTAGCACTTAAAGAATCGTAATAAAAGAAGGAAAGGGATTATCTACTAAACTTAGTTCCTTGGCAGGTTTAAGTCTAAGAAGGGAACCAATTTCCAATGTAGGTAATTTTACAGGGAAGCCCTACCATAGAAATTACCTACTTTGGAAAATGATCCTAAGTGGCTTAATCTCATATTCTTAACTTGCTAGAGAGTAGGCTATTAAGAGGGAGAGAAGAAGGTAGCCTATTGATGCATGCTTTCTCACTCCTCACACTCCTGTTTTCTCTCTTCACTCTTAGCTCTCTTATTTTTCTTTGTTTATCTTCTCTGTTTTCTTTGATTTCTACTTCTCTATTTTTCAATGATTTCTCCTATTCCTCTTTATTGTTGTTGTTGTTGTTGTTTACTGTGCACAACTAAAGCCTTTTTATACTGCCTATTGTGATAAAATTTACCATTTTACCCCTCAACTACTTTTATCCTGTTGTAGGTGTCCTTCCCGAATTGCCCACTAGTCTGCTAGCTACCTAGCCAGCACCATTACCCTGCGCTGGATGCGCCACATTCCATTTTTAGACAAAAGGAGTTTTATTTTATTTTATTTTCTTGCTTTCTGTTGCATTCCCATTTGGATAAGAGTTGGGTATTCTCTCTTACTAACTTCTATGGCATGCACCCAGTGATTCCAGCTCATCTTTCCCTCTTTTAGGTGGTATGTCATCCCAATAGGACATATTTCCCAAAAGAGCTTGAACAGGAATCCTAGAGTAGACTTCCCCCTTCTCCCTACCGCTAGACCATACCCTATCTCACCTCTAACCCATGGCCCACCGCGCTTGTATTGGATAGGTACAAATGGGTAGTGCCTAAACCTTGTGCGTGCTCCACTCCCATGTGAGTTCATGGCTTGTTTGCTATTCACACGTTTGCCATTGTCTAGGGTTTGTCTGGTCTTGCTGCGCGTTTTGCTGCTTATTTTTAACTCTTTGTGGCGTGGATGAGCCATTGGGTCTTCATTCCTTGCATCTTGTTTCTCCTTTAGGTTAGGTATTGCTTGGGCATTGGCCATTTCTTCTTCAATTCAGGCCGGTTCCCTTTTACTTTTGGTTTGTGGGTTGACTAATACTTTTGTCACGCCACTGCATTGCTTTTGCCATGATATCGCTTAACTGTGATTGCTGGGCCTCCCTTAGGCCTATTATGTATTTTTCTTCACTTAGTTCGCGATACCCAGCATTTCTGCTGGGTCAGTTTTCATATCATTATAGGTATACCTTGACCCATTTTATTTCTCTGGGCATTCTCGGCTGCTTCATTCTTTTGGGCATCCTTAACCCATTCCATTCTTACATTCTCATGGGTTTTTGCTAAATTTTTTGAGCTTTTCCAGCCCAATTACTATATCCTTTGCCTTTAGGGTTTGTTGGCCTTTACACCAACCCCTTTTACTAATTCCTTTCTCTGGGCTCCTCCGACCCACCTTTGCTTGTTTTCTACTTCTTATGATTCTCATAGGCTTACTGCTTCCTTCATTGGGCTCCCCTAGGCTCATTTGCTTTCATTGTGGCCTTTTTTACTGCTTTATAGATCTGTGAACCATTATTCTTGCCATTCGGGCTTAATGGTTTTTCTTACTTTGCTAATTCTTCTTCCTTTACCCCTTTTGTAGTGTTGAACTTCTTCCTATTATTGGACCTTTTTGCCAAAGTGGGCATCAACACTAATTTAAGGGTAAATTACACTTTACCACCCTAAACTATACACCAGATTACACTTTGCACCCTAAACTATTCAAATGCACACTTTGCACCCTAAACTATCACTCTTATCACACTTTACACCCCAATGTTACTTTTACCATTAAGTTAGACATAAATTATCACTCTAATTTACCTATAAAAGTAATGTTGGGGTGCAAAGTGTGATAAATGTGATAGTTTAGGGTGCAAAGTGTGCATTTGAATAGTTTAGGGTGCAAAGTGTAATCTAGTGTATAATTTAGGGTGGTAAAGTGTAATTTACCCCTAATTTAATTGAAATAATTTCATTTAGTTAATTGAATTTGTTAACCCACCCAACTCACTCAATCCACTGAGTTGAAACCATTAAGGTTTCATTAAGGTTTTTTATTGACCCACCAGTTTAATAGATTCATGAGTTAGTGGCGGATTGAAATTTTCTGGATTGATTAAAAATATTGCCCTCCACATGCGCAACCTAACCCATGCAAACCCTACCGTGGATGCATGCCTTACACTAAGAACCAACTCATGTAAATTTTTGTGTTCACTAAGTAATTGTTTGTGCTATGTTTTCCTATTTCTATTTTTGCCTTTTTTTTTTTTTTTTCTTCTATTTCTATTTTGCATAAAGCCAGTGGCCCACTATTATTTGATAAAACCATTAAAAATAAATATATAGCCTTTTCAGGTTTGCTTTTGGTTCTCTGTTCAAGGCTTCAAGCAACTAATTGTTGCAATAAGCAACCACCACCAGATTTTTATTTTATTTTTTTTTTTTTTTTGATAATTAAATAGTTTTGGAATGAGAAGTTTGAACCTTAGACATCTTTATTGAAGACACCAGAAAATGCCTTAGATGTCTCTATTGAAGATACCAAAAAATGCTAGTTAAATTGCAGGACTCTTGGCTCAATAGCCACAAGATCTATTAGGTTGAGTGATTCTTTATACAGTTTGGATTCTTTTGGGATGATGACAAACGTAGAATGATTTTAGTTTGTAGCGTATAAAGATGCATGCGTTATTAGCCTTTTCTATTATAAAGACGGTTGTCCAACCTTGAAATTAAGAGGGCCCATTAGGCTGAACCAAGCTCTTCTCAGTTCTCACGCCCAATGGAAAATGACGAGATCGAACATGACAAACGGCCCAAACCAACATTCTAATCGCTGACGTGGTCCATTTAAGGATGATGTAGCCATTAAATTTGTAACATCATCTCAAACTAGAATGTTACTTATGGTTCAATGCACAAAGCAGGCTTCCAAAGTACCAATCATGCACGAGCGACCCCCCCCCCCCCCCCACACACACACACACACACACACACACACACAGGTCCAACTATGACAAGCATGATTTATAAAGAAATATAATTAACAAGCCAAGGGCCTTCATTTAAACAAGAATTTTATGGTAGCAAAAAAAAATGTCTACACTCTTCTATATATATTTATATATATAAGACCCTTAATAAAATGATTGATTGAGAACTTCCAGGAGCAAAAGATCAAAACCTCAAAATATCTCACTTCATAGGACCATTACCTTTGAAAGTTGTTAGCAGGTTTCAACCTTTTCTTCCTCAGCCTCTCAGCTATGGCAAATGCCAATTCAAGTGACTGTGAAGCATTCAGCCTGGGGTCACAATGTGTATGATAGCGGGAACTCAAGTCTTCAAAGGTCACTGCCTTCGACCCTCCAATGCACTCCGTCACATTCTGCCCAGTCATCTCCAAATGAACTCCCCCAGGATGACTTCCTTCTTGTGCATGAACATCAAAGAAAGCCCTCAACTCAGCCTGAGACAAAAGAAAAGTATCATTACAGACAAGCAATGCCTTTGTGAAAATAAATTAGAAGGGTAGAATTCAAAGAAGAAAAGGTCAATAGATTTCGACTAAGATCGAGTCTGGGAGAGGAAGCAGTTAAAGGAGGGATCATGCTGCTAGTAAATGATTGTTCCATTTTCAATTGTAAAGTGAAGACTGAGGGAAGTAGAGCAAAACTCCTTTCTGGGGTATTCTGAAGATGTAACCTGGGTCCAGAAGCTGAGAATGGTTGAGTTCTTACCCTGATTGCATCGAACGGTCGTGTCTTGAGACCAGAAGGAGCCTTTATTGTGTTCCCATGCATGGGATCACTAACCCAAGTGACAATAAGCCCAGCCTGGCGCACAGCTTTAATCAGATGGGGAAGCTTTACCCGCATATTATCTGCCCCCATTCGAGTTATTATTGTCAGCCTTCCAGGTTTGTTGTGAGGATTGAGAGTTTCACACAATTTCACAAGCTCCTTTGGATCCATTTTGTCACTCACCTACATGAACAAGTCCAGACATCAACAACCCAGAGAAGAGAATGTAGAAAAATATTATCATTGAAATTTTAATCTCATGTGTGGAATTACAGAGAACTTAATAATTGACTTTTCAACAATTAAAACCTCGAAGTACATAAATCTTGAGCGCCATTTGAGTGAAAGCAACTGAGCCCACTCAATCACTTCAAGACCCCCTATACAAGAAAACCTCAACTTACCAAGATTCTTCATAAAAAGATCAATGACATGCACCAATGTCCATAATAAGAATCCAACGAATAGCTCAGAGTATCACACACAAAAAGCATGAGACAGTTAGTCTCCTTAGATCTTTTGGACACATTTCACACTTATACACGTTAAATTATCAAGTAAAACAGGGGTTTTATGACTTTTACATAGATCTAAAATTAAGCATTATTTCTAATGATTTGAGTAGTGTGTGATTTAACCTGGAAATCCCCCTTGCTCTCACCATTGAGGTTTATAGACAATAATATCGTCAGAGCAACATTTTTATTAAATTAAAATTATATAACTTGAGGTTGCCTTTGTAGATTCTCATGAACACAACTGCCATGTTGATCTCCTTATAAGTGCAACTATCATTTACCTTTATGCCAAGAGGATTAGATACACCCCGGAGGAATTCAACATGTGCTCCATCTAACTGCCGAGTCCTCTCACCAACCCAAAGCATGTGAGCAGAACAATCATAATAACACCCAGTTGTTGAATCCACCCTCGTCATGGCTTGCTCATATGGTAAATGAAGACATTCATGAGATGTCCAAAACTCAACAGTGTTCATCATCGGATGATTTACAGTAACCCCAGCAGCAGCCATGAACCCCAGAGCTTCATCTACTCTTTGCGCAAGTTCCGTGTACCTTTCCTCAACAAGGTAAGGTTCAGTAAGTATGATACAAAAAGAAACCAACCTGGGAAAATTTGAATACTGAAAGCATTCATTTTCATACAACTCTCTCACTAATAAAGAATATGGGACCACAAAATAACAACTATTTTTATGAAATCCACTGCTTGAGTCAAAGCATAAGGTTATTGACTCAAATAATGAGAATAACTATAGATAAGAAATTGAGGCACAACAGAAAAATTGCATTAAATGGAGGTGTTATAAATAAAGGAAAATGCTATGTCCACAACATTTCCACAACATTTTAACAACAAATCCTATGTGGCAAGTTGTTACGGGTTATTAATGGTGGGGTAGAAAAGTAATTTCAGCGATAAGTTCAAATTTAAACCAATAACATCTAACCACCTCTGATTTGTTGTGAAAATGTTGTAAAAATGTTGTGGACGTAGCACCTTTCATAAATAAAATACCTGTCTCCCTGTTCACTGTGAACCACAAAATCAAGATTCCACTGTGAGACTCTCTGCATGGCAGCATACCCTCCAGTGGCAAATGCTCTAAGGAGATTCAGTGTCCCAACAGATTGGAGGTATGCTCTGATCAACCTTTGCGGATCAGGTATTCTAGATTTCTCATTAAAAGCATCACCATTGATATTGTCTCCCCGATAACTAGGGAGCTCCACACCATCTTTAATCTCAAAAGCATCTGACCTAGGTTTTGCAAATTGGCCTGCCATCCTTCCTACCTGTCATGAAGTAAACAAAGTGAAGCAAATTTCACTTAAATGTCTTGTACACATGGCATTATATACGTGATTTTAGCACACAAGGCTTTGCACATTTTGTTATGGTCACTAAGCTTTAAACGTTAAACAAATGCAGCAACAAACGGTCAGAATTTGGTCACTCAATCCCAAATCTGGAGTTTGTCAACTACATGTAAGCAAGGTGCACACACAAAAGATAATGGAAAAAAAAAAAATACTAGAACTAAGAGCTGACTTAATATAATAAAATTAGCCACAAATCATTACATATTAACGAGAACCCAAATTACTAGTTTGGTAAACAATCAAGCGAGAAGCCTATGGGACACAACAGCAGGAAATGAAGATTAAAAAGAATTCTTGAAAACATGATGCAAGAAAAATTATATTCATAAGACTGCTGAAAATTTTTACAATAAACGACTCTAAAATAAACCAGAACTACAATTTGCAAAATGCCAGTTCATTGGATTGTATAATGATTCACGTGTAGCAATTCCATCATATATAAGACTTCAACTTTCCACTTTATCTTCCTATATAGTTTGTAGTATAATCATTATGAGGGTAGTTTCAATTATCATTTTGCTGCTATAATAGTACGAAGATCCTATAAAAAAAACTATAAGAAAGTACCCATGTGTGTGCGTGTATATAAAATAAGGTGTCAGTCAACATGGTCAGACATTAATAAAAAAGTTGTTAGCAACTCATGAGGAAAATGTATTAATTTATTCATGAAATAAGTTAAGGATAGTGTATTAATCCGTGCCATTTTTCAAAATTCCCAATTATGAAGTACCTAGCACTCAAAAGAACGAACAAAACGCATTCCTAATCCTCGGCACACAACAACAAATACATACTCGAATTCCCAGAGTCTTAAAGCATGCAAGTAACAACGACAGACCCACCCAAATCATCTAAAGAGAAAAACCAAAAAAAGAAACGAAAGACAAAGAGAGAGAACCGGACCGAACCTTAATGACAGGTATTTGTGCCCCGTAGGTGAGGACGATACCCATTTGCAACAAAACCCGGAAAGTGTCTCTGATGTTATCGGCACTGAACTCCTTGAAGCTCTCGGCACAGTCACCACCTTGAAGCAAAAAGGCCTCACCCAATGCGGCCTGAGCCAGCCGCTCCTCGAGGTTGCGGGCCTCGCCGGCGAACACGATGGGAGGGAAGGACTCCAGGGTGCTGAGGACCAACCGGAGCTCCTCCGGGTCCGGGTAGTCCGGGAGCTGGAGGGCCTTCTTGGACGTCCATGAGTGTGGGGCCCAGCTTTCTGAAGAAGAAATGTCCGAGACTGACACAGAGGGTCTGGTGGTGGTGGGTTTTGGAGTGGTGACGTGAAGGAAGTGGGGTTTGGTGGTGGGAGAAGTGGTGTGAGAATGACAGAGAAGTGGGGTTGTAGAAACAGAGCCTCTGAGAATATGAGTCAGAGGCATCTCTTTCTTTGTTTCTTTTTGTTTTTTGCAGAGATGAGATATGAGAGATAAGGATGGATAGGAATGAAGCTGCGTTTGTGTGTGTGGAGAGTGCAATGAGTTGCGCGCTATTTTGGGGAAGAATTGGCGATTAACACCAATCCCCAGACAATATATTGCTTTAATTAATTTTATCATTTTTTTTTTCCAATATTGTTATTATCTTTTCTTTTTTATCAACTTTTTTTTTGTTTCCATAAGTAATTTTTTTTTTTTTTTTTTTTGCATTTCCATAAGTAATTTAAATATATATATATATATATTATAAATTAAATCATATACTTATACTATATAATATATAATTAGTATAATATATAATAAAAGTTTGAGCTTAAAAATTGTGCTTCATTATGGATTTTTTTTTTTTTCTTTTTTAGAAGGCGGCTATAGTTTCCTTACTAAAAGTTAATCAAATCAATTAGGATTACAGTATATAGTTGAGATGGAACATCTTACATAGACACCTCAAAATTGTTAATAAACCTAGCGATGTGATAAGCAGTAGAATTGCCATGTATTTTGATATGAGAAAAACTACAAACAGCAAAAGAACCTATCAAGGCTTTCGCCTCTTCAATCAATTAGCTAGAGATACCTCATTGCTTATTAATTTTGTGAAAGAATTGAGCATTTTTAGTGCTCTGTTGAGGGTGATGTTGAGGTAATTATCAAGGCCATCTTTTTTGATACAATTATGAAGGCCATCTTAGCTGGGGTCACAATGAACTTGAAGTATGGTCATGTGATACGCAATGTTCTTGTGCTAGTTAATGGTTTTCATTCTTGTAAGTTCTCTCATGTTAAACACATAGGCAATTCGGTTGCCCATTTTTTAGCTAGAAAAGTAGTTTCTAGCAATGAGCTTTAGGTTTGGATTGAATCATCTCCTGACGATATAGCTCCTTCGGTCCTTCATGACTCTTTCTAAGCTGCTATTTCTTTTTTGCAATAAACTTGACCCTTGGGTTTGGATTCTAAAAAAAAAAAGATCTTATTTTGATATTTAAATCATCTGTTTTAGTATTGATTTTATTTAAATGGTTAACACCCTAACTTATACAACTTGAGTAATGCTTTTAATTATATTGTGTTTTAGCCTTTAAGAACACATATGTTAATATTACAAGAAAAAAATCCATATTTCTAAAATTTAAAAAATAAAAATGAAAAACAAGCTAAGTAAAGATAGACTTATGTAGAAATTTGGAACAACGAATCTAATTTAGCCAGATATTATTTATGACCTAAAAGAATATAGGGGGAATTCTAAATTGAATTTAGTTAGACTTTTGAAGAAATATGGGAGGAATTCTGCATACTAAGAAATCAACACAAAACACAAATAGAAATTTAAAATATAAAAATAGATAAACATTAATAAAGTCTCAACAATTAATAAGTAAAGTAACTTGGAATCAAATTACACTACAGCACATGAAAGACATGTCTTAAACCAAATTTTTCATAATGAAAATCAATTGAAAAAATCAAAACAATTACAAACTAAATACATAGAATAACCAAAACCTAAAACACACAAAATAGTTCAAAAGTTGAGAATTTTAAAAAATAAATAAATAACTTACCTAAGAGAAACCAAGAACTTAATTGGGTGTCCCTTAGTTTGCTTCTTTATTGGAAATTTCCTTTGATATAATATCCATACATGAAAATTTAGGAACAAAGAATAATAAGTAAGATAAATTTATTTATCAAAACTATTGTATACAAATAAATATGCATAAATTGCAACTTGAAAAAAACAATAAACAAAAACGTGGGGTGTTGTGTGGGATTCCAGATTTTAGTTCAGAATTATTTTTTTTCTAGGGAAGAAAGTTTAAAAAAAAATTATTAATATCATTTAACTTTGTTAAAATTTATGTGAGAGAGAGAGAGAGAGATTCATATAAATTACTCCTATGAGTCTATACAACATGTATATCCTTCCAATACAAATATATACTTGTAAGTTGCAACTAGAAAACAAAAACAAAAACAAAAACAAAAACAAAAACAAAAAAACATAGGTAGAGAGATTCTATAGAAACACCATTGATGAATATATATAACCTTTGAAATTTTGATAATATATTTTTAGTTGAAATATGATTTAAATTTCTGAAAATTAGATGCATGTGGCATGTTTTGTTAAAACACTTATTGTTACTTTTTAAAAAGAAATTGGTAAAAATAAATAAGTTGTTGTCTCTATCAATTGAAACTTAGATGCATGTTGCATTTTTTGTTAAAACACTTATTGTTACTTTATTTTAAAATATTGATAAGAACAAATAAGTTGTAGTCTCTATTAACTAAAACTTAAATGCATGTTTTATGTTTTTTTAAAACACTTATTGTTATTTTATCTAAAATGCATGTTGGATGTTTTGTTAAAACACTTATTATTACTTTATTTAAAGAAATTTAAAAGAATAAATAAGCTGTTGTCTCTATCAATTGAAACTTAGATGCATATTGCATGTTTTGTTAAGATACTTAATTTTATTTTATTTAAAGAAATTGATAAGAACAAATAAGTTGTTGTCTCTATCTAAAAAAATTGTTTTTATCCAAAATATTGTTGTAATTTGGTAAAGCCACTTGATGTAACCACGGCTATTAAATCCAACTTTTATTGTATAATATATGGCTATTAAATTCAACTTTTATTGTATAATATATGATATGATGGGATTATTTGGCTTGAACTTGATAATTTAATATCATATACAACTACATGATCAAAAGCAGCAAGTCATAAATTCAAGTTTAACAATCAACCTCTTCCAAAATATATATGTTAGACTAAGATTGCCTATTATGATAGTATAACTCCTTCCACGCCTCGCAAAAATTGAAGTTTTATGAACATGGTATGAACTTTTTTTTAAAATGTCATATCTTAGTGTGATGGCAAGTGCCTTCCACCAAAAGCAATAAATCACAGATTCAAGTTCAGGAATCAGTGTCTCCAAAAAAGTATGAGTAAAACGACCTAGGACTATGACTTCTCTCGAACCCATGTGATTAGAACTTAGATATGTATATTTCGTGTGTGTTTGTGTGCGCTATATATATATATATATATATATATATATATATATATATATATATGTTGTTATGGAATCATTATGATATAACAATTTCCTTTTTCTTTTTGTTTTCAATTTTGGCATGCAATTCAATATTGGACGTCGATGGCAAGATCTGTTGCGATTCTAAAATAACGTATAATTTTAGTTGATAAACAATTGAAAAGGTTATGGAGTGAGGACAGGAAAAATGGAAAAGATGGAATTAGAGCTGAAAAATTAAAACTTATAGGAACAACTCGTTCGCGAGCATTACAACCCAGTCATCACCCCAAAACCCAAGCACAGAGAGAGAGAGAGAGAGAGAGAGAGAGAGAGAGATTTACATTACAGCTAAAAAAGTCTAAATGTTACACTCTAGGCATTCAATAGATTGCCAATGAAACGGCCAGATAATCTATTAATTTAAAAATTACAATTACAATGGATCAGCTAGCAATACACGAAAACCATAGAGGAGACCTTAATCATCCTCTTTTTTCTTTGGCTCTTTGGGGAGGGGGAAGAGGCAGTTTGAACCCACGACACAGGGACGGGGTAGGTGCCAATCAGGCTACTACAACAACAATGATCTCATAAAACCCTATATACAAAATTTCAATAGCAATGCACTAATGAATAAATCAAATATCCAAACAAATGAATTAAGTAAGGGTCGGTTCTGTATCACTTGATACAATCCCTCATAACAAGGTTGGATACTTTGCATCAAGGAATTCCCTGAGAGTCCTAGCAGCTTTCTGACCACCCATCAGTTCAGCTAGTCTCTCTACAGGAAGAAGGGCAAGATCTGCCAGGCTATTGCATCCATCCATTATAGCCCTGTAATTTGAATCTGTCACACCTGGGAGTCGTCTCAGAAACTCAAATGCAGATGTATTGTAGTTTTCGGCTCTGTAAAGATGAATGTAACATACCATCAAATTCATATAGTAGATGGAAAGTGAAATCAAGCAACTTAGCTAGACTAATTCAAACCCCTGTAAGGCTCAAGAACAAAAGGTCCTCTTTTTCTATTGCAGCACACACCATTAGGCCTCAAGTGCACCACCTGCTCTATTAAACATACCTCACAAAATTAAATCATCTTTATGTTTATTTGCTCAAGGACTGTTAATTTTGATCATTTCCACCACCAAAACTTGTAGTAGTTCTGGATTCACACCTATAACCCAGCTAATGGTAGTTAACACTATATTTTTCTCCCCGTTCTCTCTAGGAGCATCAGATTGAAAACCTCAACTATTGGCAGTGAAAACCAAATTAAAATTACACAACTCACCTCACATCATCTTCCACAATACCCTCTTCAGAGGGAACACCAACTCGCATTGCTTTGGTCTCATCAGGTTCATCCTGATTTGCCTTGAGCGAAGCAAATATTTCAGCTGTGGCATGCAGACTCCGAGACCAGATGATTCGCAGACGGGGAAAATGGAGAGCGAGCAAAGAAAGCTTCGATATAATACTGTTTGGCGTCACATCATCGCCAATATCACTCGCAGACTGCAAACCAAAATTTAAAACATCAAACCAGCAGAATATTAAGCCTAAACCATGGCTTTCTGTTCATAAATGTAAACCAATTACCTGAAATGAAAAACTTTTGTCTTGTGAAAACTCAATCAGGAGAACAGGTATTTTATAATAGCGGACCATTGTCTCTACTTGGTGGTAAAGGCGACCTGATGTGAAGCTCATAAAAAGATCCTGGATACTCTTTCTCTCTACACATATTAATGGTGAGATAATATAATCCCCTACTTCCAAGGTTACCGGTATTATGCGCATGCCCCTCTGATGGAGAATATTTGGAAGGCTGCTCATAAACTCCCTCATGTCCACTATTACCTGAGAAAAGAAAAAATAAATACAGTAAAATAAAATTCCTAATATGCATATCTGGAGAGAGAGATCGCAGAGGAAGAAGAAAAACAGACACCTGCATCTCTTTCTCAATTTCCTTCCTTCCACCTGCCTTTCTTGTTATTGAGTTTTGGGAACTCAAGGCTTGCGGCTCTACAGAAGAATTTAATCCCAGACAGCGCCCATCCTGACTCAAACCCAGGTGAGTCCCACAACATACAGAAGCATATAAGTACTTAATTTTGATTGTGAAGGGATAAAATGTAGGATGAACAACATTTCAATTATTATATGATGCTAGAAAAATCATAAATCCAAATAGACAAACAAAATTCTGTTTCATGGGCACGCTAAAATCACTGAGATCTGTATTGAAGAACTAGAGAATCATCTATTTCACTTGAAAAGGAGAAAACAAAATCAGGCTTTGCACGTCAAAAAGTGAGAGGGGGCATCTCTGCATAATTTCAAGAAAACATTTTAAGGGCATTAAAAGAATCATCCAAATTATAACTCTAGGATGTTCAAAACAGAGACAATACAAAATATTATTGCTACTGTAAATTCATCATTTTCTAATAATTAAAGTTTTTGGAACAATCGGTAATTTATCATAGCATAAAAGTAAGAGATCTTGAGACCGATCCCTACCTCCATGTTACCACAGATAAGGGGGAGTGTTAAAATTATGATTAAATGATAAAATTCACAATTTCTTAATAGCTTAGGCTTACAGGAAAAATGGTAATTTATCAGCTACAAAAGAATGAATTCACATTAGCAACTTGTTGAATTTGTTCTGAATGCATGCAAGATTAATGCCATGGTCAGTACCAACAGATTGTAAGAAAAAATGTAACCATAATAAACAAGTCCACAAGAACATCCTCTATGTTAAAAAATAAACCAAACTACAAAAGTTATACCTGATCAACTGGAATCATCATCATTGATTTCTGCCTGATCAGAGATTCAAATGCTGCATTCTCCCTCCTTATACTAGCCTCAAACTTTTGCACTTCAGTAGAATCTTCATAGAAAAGAAAGTAAACCTTCAAATTTTTTGATAGATTCTCAGATTTATAAACTTCAATTTCCCTGACAAAAGTTATGTCTGGTTGGTATACAATAATTACAGAGGGCTTCAAAGTGTCCAGTATAGGTTGATCACTTTCTAGGGCATAAAAGTGCACCGGTGGCAGTGGCTTAGCAGTTCTGGATCCAGTAATATTAGACTCTTGAGTATGCTTCCGAAGAATTGGTTTGTCTACAGTGGCTGGATTGATTTCATCTTTTTTGCCTTCATTTTCTGAATCTGATGTTTCAACTTTATCATTTCTTGCTGCCTTCTTATTCCCAGGACTCTGAACATTAGCTGGGCCTTTCTTACTCCTTCCCTTTCCTTTTCCTCTTCCACCTTTTCTGTTGCCATCATGAGGCTGTGGATCATCTCCAATAGCACAATCCTTTTTAGCTTGATTTCTTAACTCTGATGCGGCAGCCAAAAGTGCATCATGTTCCTGCTTGTTTATGCTGCTGCTAGCCTGTGCATTCGGCGACGGTGTTATGGGGACAATGCCATCAAGAACCCCAAAACCTTTGGGATCTTTTGGTTTCTTTTTATAACGTGTTTGTAGGTCACGAAGGTCTACTTTGTTTAGTAAGTACTTCTCCCATTCTTCATGCATGACCTTCAGCACAAAATGTAAAATTAAATAGCTATTTTTAATGCATCCATTCATTATCAATTTCCAAAAAAAGGGAAAAAAGATAAAAGAGGACACCAAAAAGTCCATACCAGCCTACTCTTTGTACAAATCTTTTTTTAAGAGAACCCAAAATTTTATTAAGCAATATTACCAAAAGTCCTACTTATATACTGTTGCTTAAAAACCTGTTTGATCAAATATGGATTTGCTTTTGAAAGAAATCTTGAACATGCAAAATGCAAGTCTATCAAAATGAACACATGCTATTCGACACAAATTTAGAGTCATAGGTTTTAATTAATAACCAATTATAAGTCAATTAAGGTTGTGTATCATTCACTTAGTTTTCAAAATAGTCAAGAAGATTATTTTATCAAAATGCAACCACGTTCTCATTGCAAGTATGTAAAAATCTGTGAGAACCTTGACCAGGCACAAATAAATTTCATTGCATAGAAGAATAAATGAGTTTCATTTCATATTTATATCACAAATAGCATTTATCAGTTAAAAGGCTAAAATCATAAATATTTGTGGTGGGCTGAAAGTGCAATGAGGATAAGTATTAGTAAAGGATGTGTGTGTGTGGTCATTATGTTGAAGGAAACAAGAAGAGTATATCTGTGCTTTGATAAAACCTTCAAAACATCCTCAAGACGTCAATAGCTTGGTTTAGCTTAGGTCTGAGGGTTGCTAGCCAATTGACTAGACTACAGTATGATATTTGAAATAAATAAAAAAATACACAATCTTACAAACAAGTGTGATACAAAGTGAATATAATACCACTAAAGAATACTAGGAGATCTAACACATAAGAAGAGAATGTGGGAAAAACCTTCTGTGTACCGTTCAAGATGCATTCTTCAAGCTGCATGCACGAGCGTTCATCTTTGCATGCCACTAGAACAATACCACTATCATTTTCTTCACCTTCAACCTGAAACTCTTCTCTCTGCTTTTGCCTTTCCCCTTCTATCTCTTCAAGAACCTCCTGTAATAAAATTGTAACTCTTAAATTTAAAGTGGACTTCTAAGATCAACACCTTCAAAGTTTTTGGAACTAAAACCATCAAACTGAAACAATAGGAGAAACTAAAAACACCAAATAAATATGATCCTCAGGACAGAATCATAGCTTATCTTTCCTTTGTAGGACACATTAAATGCTTATGAGTATAAGGTTGCAAAATAAAAAATGTTCTGCAACAATTAGAAAAAAAATAGCCAACAGATTGCAAAGAAAATGGAACTCACTCACTCACACGTAACACCTTCCACTTTGGTGCCTCCTCCAAGACTTCCTCCAAAACTAACCCACTACTTGTACTTGTTGATGAAGCACCGCCAACTGCCACATATTCATTAAAAGAATAAGAGTTAAAAAGGAAAAGAAAAAAAAAATGGTTCACAAGAGCTCACCAGTGGACCACTATTCCTCCTTTTTACTTGCCCTCTTAATTTATTTTATTTTGTTTTATTTTATGTCTTTGATGACAAAATTCAAATTTAAGCTAAAATGAAGTAGAACAATACACATGGAAGCCAGAGCAAAGCAGAATAGTAAAAATAATAACAACCACTCACCTTCTTTCTCATTCTTGTCATCCCCCTTTGATTTTCTCTTTTTTCCTGTCACACTCTTACCCTGCCCACTTGGTTTCGCACCATCTGACCTCCCGAAACGATATACACGTTTCTTTGCATACTCAAATATCTTATAGCTTGACTCTGCAAATATCCAAACAGACCGAAAACTCTCTGACGCCCTCAGCGTATCCAAATACTTCAAAAAAGTCACTGCATCATACCTACCCAAGTATTTTTCACAAAAGTAATCACAAAAACCATCATATCTCTAAAGTTCTTACATTAGAACAAAAGGAAACTCTTTATGCAACAACAAACTCTAAAGACTCGAATCACAACCTATTTGACCAGAAACACGGAAAGAAAAATCAATTCATCCACAAAGACAATCCAACGATTCCTTCAAATTCACACATTGTTCAATAAACTCTAAATCATTAGGTGCACGCATATCATACTGATTTTAAAAAAATAAAAAAAATAAAAATCTTAACACACTGTAAACTAGAGCTACCAGCAAAATCATAATCAGCAATGCTACAAGCACAACAAATTTCACAGCTTTTTTTACTTGGATTACTACTAAAGTCACTTTTTTATATTCACGAATTCACAATACACATATGAATGAAATATGTCATATTTGAAATCATAATCTAGTGAAGCGAATTCGCTTATTAAGAGTATTGGATCAAAATGTAAGTTTCTTGGAAATGAATGAATTTAGCAAAGCAAGTAGTAGTACCTAACGAGATAATCCAAGAGTTTCCTCAAGGTCTTCAAGTCGGAAACAAGCTGCTTCGTCTTCTTCCCCAAGGTATGCCAAATCGGATCCAACTGCCTCCTCACAATCTCATCGAACGACTTGAACAAGCCATTCTCCACAGTCAGATCCTCCACATCAACCTTATTAGTCTTCCTCATCTCCTTCAAGCACGCATCCATAACCTCAATAATAGCCTTCTGAATCCCAACCATATACTTCGTCATCGGAACCCTAACGTCGACCACAACCGGCGGGTCCCGCTCGAGCTCCTCCGCGACGTGGACCTGGAACCTCGGCCAGAGGTGGAGGCGCTTGAGGTAGAGGCATTTCATGGTGCGCTCGGCCTTGGCGAAGCCGGAGACCATCGCGTGAGGCTTGTCGGAGAAAGCTCGGACGTAGAGGTCTCTGTTGGAGGACCGGAGGATGCGGACGATGAAGGCTTCGGTGGAGGTCTCGGAGAGGGAGTGAGCGTTGAGGATGACGAGGCCGGAGATGAGAGAAGGAGAGAGCTTGTTGGACAAGAGATCGACGATGAGGATGCGAGGGGTGATGAAGAAGACGGAGTTGGAGGAGTAGAGAGAGAGGCGGTGGTTAGCGGGGAATTCGGCGGAGATTTCGGAAGGTAGTTGAGGGTGGTTAGAGTGGTGGTGGTGGAGGATGAGGGATTTGAGAGAAGGGGGAGAGAGGAGGAGGAGGGTTCCGGTGGTGGAAGAATGGAGGTGGAGGAGAGAGGAGATGAGTTTTGGGAGAGAGAGGCCAGAGGAGAGGACTACTAGACCGCCGTTCGGATCTTCTAGAAGTTCTCCGATTATTTGCTCGTGGAATTGGACCATTCTGGTGGTGGTGGTGGATACGACGGCGTTTTGGTTGTTGTAGGGGGAAATATAAGGAGAAGGAGGGTTTGGCGGTTGTTTGTGGCGGGGGCGGTTTGATTTTGGAACTGGGTGACTATTTAAAAGTCGAAGTGAGGTGCTTGCTCGGCTCCTCAGTCAATGATAGATCAAAACGACGACGTTTCCTTCACAAAAGTAAAAAACGACGACGTTTCCGTTAACATGCAAGTTACATGTGATTCTTAAAAATCATATAAAATATAAAATAAACTAATCGAATGTTTTGAAATATGAAGTAAAAATAAAAGACAAAAAATTAAATGATGAAAATATATTAGTAATTTTTTTAATTAAAACTAAAAAAAATATTAGGATTAGTAAAATAATCTACATATTAATAAAAATCTTTTGATTTTTTTAAAAGCTTTTAGCCTTTAAATTTTATGGCTGAGTAGTATTTTAAATTTGTTAAAATTTTTATAAATACTTAAAGTACCGATCACGTGATAAAAGCGAGTTATACAATATATATGACACTTTCTTTAAACAAAATAACACATTCAATAAGTAAGACCTAAATTTAATTATTAAAATAAAAATAATGGTGGATAATTAAAACTTTTGGCCATTAACTTTAGCAGGAGTTAATCATTTGAATTTCTTAATATTTTTTATAATCAAATTTTAAGTAGAGTAATAGTTAAACATTAACAAAGGTACTGCATAATAACACTTCTTCTTTTCTTTTCTTTTTTTCTTATTTTTATATAATAAAAAAAAAAGTAAAACTATCGGAGCAAGTCACTATTCATCTAACGAGATGAGCCTTACTTGTGCATGGCCCACCACCCTATGCTAAAATGTCCCAAACTACTCAAACCTATGCATTAAAGATAAGGTGAATAAAGTGCTTGACCACTAGACCTCACACCGAGGTTATATGATAACACTTTTTTGTTGTCAAGATTATTAGGACATATTCTTGAGGGTGCCAAAGTGATAGTGCAAAGATGTAATAGTTTGAGTTTTGTCCACCTACTAGAAGACATTCCAAATTGTATTGTATTTTAAAATCCAAATGACATTAATCATTTGATGGAATAATGTGTTGCATATGTCTTTTTTTTTTATGAAATATGTTGCGTATGTCTTAAAAGAAAATAGAGTAGCAATTTAATTAATTTGAAACTTTGCGCAAAAAGAGAGTAACTCTCGGTTTTTTAGACCCCCAATTATATCGGTTAATTAATTCTAAGGCCAAATGATCAATTAAACAAATCATGAATAGCCTTCTCTCAAAGTGAAACAACTAATATTCACTAGTAGCCTCCATTAGTCTACTAATTTTTCTACCAGTTACAAAAGATTTCATAAAAGAGAAATTATTGAAACTTTGCGCAAAAAGCGAGTAACTCTTACTAATGTAGTAGCCTCAATTAGTCCACTAGTTACAAAAGATTTCATAGGGATTCTAAAGAGAGTAGGCTTATAGAATCCTGAAGGCTCTCTTGCGGTATGAACCCTAACGAAAAAAAAAAAAAACTTTTCTCTTCTTTAAATTGATGGATTATAAAGAAAATATGCCAAAATAAAACTCTTCCTTTAGCCTTCAACTGCTTGAACCTTAATTTTCTAGTTTAAATTACTAACCTTGAAACCAATATAGTAGACAATCTAGATTCTAACTGTTAAAATTGTTCATGGTTTGCCAACTTAAATATATGGGCCTAACAATTGCAATCCAACTCTTAGATTAAGCACATTAGAGTGAGAATTGAAGCTGTAAGAGTAGATTTGATCAGAGTTAGCAGTGCTTGATCTCTATTTAAACAAATTTGATGCTTTGGATTCTTGACTCCATTGAATTTACCTTTGCTATCGAGGATAAACTTACATGGAAGAGAGTGAGAGCCATCGATATACTCAAATATTGAGAAGGTTTTCAAGATCAGAGTTAACTGGTTCTTCCATAGCAGCTAATTCGTGCTATCAACCTTGATTGACTTTAGGTTAGACATATTCCATAAGAGTGCTAATGGGCTTGAGTGGAAGAGTTTGATTATGAAGCAGAATCAATGGTATTCAAAGAATTGGCCATGCTGGCTCTGATACCATGTAAACTTTGAGAGTAATTTCAGAGAGATGAATAAAATGCACATTAATCAATTTTACTCAAAATGGTATCTTATGGTTTACAATCATGAAGTACTGTGTGTATGCACCTAGAACAGAGCCTATAACTGTTACAACAAACTAACTAAACCCAACGGCTGTCTAACAAAATTACACATGTTTAGCATGTGATTGATTAAATATAGAGATATGGCATCGTATCAGTTTAGAGTGAATTGGATGAAAGCAAAATGATGTCGTGTCTTACAGTCTTAGGCTTTATGTCACGGCACCATTCACTGACTTAACACAAGCTGGTCAGCTGTGTAATCTCAACACATTCTGTATCATCACACATACGTTTATCCTTTGACAAAATTATGCACAAACTAAAACTGATGAACCGACAAAATTGTATGATCAACAACGTGCTATACTGTGTAATGGAGTTGCACGCAAGATGCTAGTCAGTGCAAGTAGTAGTACTTCATTTGTATTTCTTTTTATGAAAGTATGAAGTCTGTTACATTGACCAAAGAACAGAACTCTCATATGACTAAGCGCCCACTGGCGAGATCAATACAAACAGCTCCAGAAATTGGTGTTATTACTACCACAAACTTACAAAGCTATGCAAATAGAATTTGTAATATCTGAAAGCAGCCGTGAAAAAAAAATGAAACAAATATTGTCATTTACACACAAACATCTACATATGGATTTAATCTGAGGTTACATGCCATTAAGATCTCCATTACTCTTCTTGATTCTTTGAATCGACAAGGGAACAGGTTTCTTCAAGACGGTCACATTGATATTGTTCCAAACATCTGATGTAGTGGGGAGACGAGCAATTTTCTCGGCAATTTCCATGTCTTCTGGAAGGACCGAACCAAACACTGTGTATGCATTTTTCCACTCTTGGTGATTTGCAAGGCTTATGAAAAACTCTGGGCCAGAACCAATCCAAGCAACTGAACCCCTTCTTATAATTGGGCATACTTCACTTGGGATCTTATTGAATGTAACTCCTTGGGGTTCCAGTGTTCCTTGAATCAATGCAAAAGGAGGGCCTAAAGGCGCCTGAGAAAGTCACAAAACAAGGTTGAGTTATAACTATTAAACACTCAAATTATTATAAAAACAGTGTTACTACAGTCAATACACAGTAAATCAGAGGAAACCAAGGACTGTTTAACAAAAGCTGGTGTTGGGGGAAAGAGAGAGAGAGAGAGCGAAAACATGCATGTGTACATATGGTCTGCACAACACTTCATCCCTTTGGTATGCCCAGAAGCTAACATGGATCAAAAGTTTCAAAAGGTAAGGAACCTCCACATTTGTCAAAACACAAGAAAAAGACATTAATTGCATTGTTGATGTAAACAGTAATAGTCAAAAAAAGGAAATTCAAAAATAGAGATTTAGGACCAGCTAATTTCTGGTGGCTACTTAGTTACTCTATTGGCTTTCAAGTCTAAACTTTAAAGCATGAAATTCCCACATGAGTCTCTGTATAGGTGAATTTTTAGAGAGAATTAATTTCAAATACTATCCTCACTATCCATTGGATGGTCTGAATTTATATGTAGCTATGTTAATGGATTATGCCCTTCTCTCTCTCTCTCTCTCTCTCTCTCTCTCTCGTGATAAATGTGATTGGTGAAGCCCCTTAATTTTGAATTTAATATATAGTAGAATCACACTATGTTGGGGGAGGGGAAAAAAACTGGAGGCCAAATGACAAATCAAAGTTTTAAAGCTCATGAGAAGCAACTATAGGCTCTAAATGAAAGGCTAAATACAAATACCAGTACAACAGAGTTAACATAGGCGAAACAATAGAGCAAAAGTACACAATTAAACCAGAGAGTGGTACACGTGCATTTCCTCCAATTTCCTATCATACTGGGGATGGTTAAGTAAAAAGAAAATTAATGAAGCCTCACATTTTTTATGTGGTTTCCTTCTGAATCCCAAGAGTGGCCCCGGCTCTCTGCCCGATAAAATTGGCAACCTGCACAATGGCGCAACGTCAACAGCTCAAGAATGTAGGTCACAGAATGCGGGGCACAGTCAGGGAAAAGCTGCACAAAATGCAGTATTGTCATTATGTACTGGAAATATTAGAATGTTATATAAAACCAGAAACCAAATCAAAACATATGTAGACCATGAACAAAAGTTTGATATTTACTACAGGAAAGGAGGATATCAACTAATGCAAGCTTGTACGCTAGTGGACCTAAACTTATCATCTCTAGAAAATATTCTAGCTTCATTGCTAGCTCCATATAAAAAGCATATGGAGCTTAAAGCTACAGAGCGCATAAACACTTACTTTTATATGAAGAGTGCCATATTCTGTTTCCAAGCCCACAATGCCCTACAAGAAAAGACAATATATATATATATATATATAGCTTAGAGATAAGCTAACCATACCATTAAATGCTGAAAATTCAACATTGAAAACAGAGAGAGATGACGGAATGATATCCTCAATAGCAAATGGACAAAAACATCACAAAAATGATGAGAACCTTCCGATTTCACAGTACGAAAATTATTCACATCAGCCAAAAGTTCTTGTATACCTCTCCTTTTCCAAAGATGAGCCCAGAAGTCCAAATAACTTTATGCCCCAAATCTTGCCGTTGTGGGGCCAAGGTGTCCTTTTGTTTCTTCAGCCAACACTGTAGCAATTCGAAGTGAATGAAATGAAATCATAACTCATTTAGTTGTGAAATGTAGTATATTGTTCAATTAGAACTTTATGGGCAACCATGGGATGAGAAAATATAAGTATCTGGTTAAAATCCACAAAAATCACAAACATTGTCTGATTTTGTGTCATAACTGTCCACCACCAATCATCAAAAGAAAAGAATAAATAAATAAAATTCCGGAAGTGCTTTAAAAGGAGAACAATCCAACTAATCTTAGGAATCCGAACGGAATAAGTTACATATAGATGAATTCTTATTATTTCAATAGATATCTTTGCCAATGAACCATATTATGGAACTCATTAAGCAATTGCATATTGATCATTGAACAACTATCAGCAAAGGCCACACTTTCCAAATCAAATTTAATGTGTGAACCTATAAAAGCTCAGTAAAAAAGGAATACGGCTATACCGGATGGCAACGTCGTTTCTATTAAGAATGAAAATCTATTACTATTAGAGTTTCCACATTTAAATATACAGCAACTTACTGATACCACTTCAGAGTTCACGCATATTCCTCATTTTTTAATAAATTGGTTCAGCATTCCAAAAATTCACAAATCACAAACAAACAAGCAATTCACCAGAATAACCAAATGACATACCAAACATATTATACCAAAATTCTACATAACAAAAAAATTATAGAGATCCAAGAACCAAATTACACTCGCCTCTCCGAATTTCGATCCGCAAGCCTCCCGATTTCCACAAAAGACCCAGGAATCACACAAACACGGCCCATCATTGCCACTACACATAGCCTTACAAGCGTTGCAACACTCCTCAGAGGAATTGAACTTGAAGTCCGAACCCCACTTCACAGCATTACCCCAAAGCTCCATACTATCAATCCCTCTACAACAAGCTCCATTCTCTTCCCCTGCAACAGCATCCTCTTCAAGAAATTCCGAAGGCTCAACATGAATAGGGTAGTTCTCCCAACTTCGTGTGAGAAACACAGAGAGGAATAAGTAGACCAGAGCACAGGAACTCAGAACCACCAAGACGAGGATCAGAGAGGTGTTGCTGGTGGACTCTGAGTCATTTGGCTTGCGACCCATTTGAGATTTGGGGGAGAAGAGTAAAACCCAGAAAGGGATTTGGAGTCTTTGGATTGCGGGGAGAGAATTGGGCGTCGAGATCTGGATGGAGTTTTTTTTTACTGTGGAAAACAGAGCAGGTTGGGTTTTGTGTATGGAACAGTGACTTCTATTAATACTTCGTATTATAATAAGGACGAAGAATCTTAGAAAGAACAGAGAATGAATCGATGAATGATCATGGAGAGTGGAGCAGCTGAGGGAGTCAACGATTTTCACAGACGTTTATTTTTCCTTCTTTAGCAGCCTTTGACTGGACAGTGATAATGATAATGTTCTAATTCAAAAGCCTTACCAATAAAAATCTCGGGGGAAATTACTTTTCAAACAAATTAAATCCTAAAATTTTAAAAATAATTTTTTTAAATCTCATTTTTAAGAAGAAAATCTCATCCATATAAATGGGTGTTGTGTTTAGGATTTACTAGTAATTTACTACTAGTCTCATCACTTGTGTAAAATGCACTTGTGTAAAATGCGTGCGATGAGTCTTTTATTTTTTTAGTAATCATATTTTGGTAGAAAAATAAATTGTATTTTTTTATTTTATATATATAATCTTTATTTTGAAAATCTAATCTATAAGTGGATAAAGTAACTAAAAAATTACTAGAAAAGTAGTCTTATTTTTAAGGTAATATTTTAATAAGAGCTAAAGTTATATTTTTACCAGATTGTCTTTTAGTTTTATCTCTACTTAAATATATGAATATAAAAACATTTTTGAATTAAAAAAAATGAGAAATTCAAACCGAGAAAACTCCTTAAATAATATATAGATTAGTATGGATTGAGCCTTGAGATTGAGGGTTTGATTTTACTTACCTTTTCAATTTTTTTGAAGACCTTACCTTTTCAAATTTCAAACTTTAATTTATTAATTATAGGATTTAATATCTTACACTTGTATACTTTTAATAAACATACTAAATGATAAGCTTAAAAATATAATGTTTCTAATTTTTTATAAAACTATGAAAAATATTTCAATAGTAAAAAAATTCCTAAAAATTGGAAGTGCTAATAAGGTGGAATAAACTATAATTTGTTTGGAAGTTTATAAAAGAAATTACTTTGTATACTACTATACTCTTCTCACATAAAAGTAAGTTCCATGTACTTTAATAAAAATCTCATGTTACGTGAGAAAATGACTTAATACACATAAATACATAATTCATTGAATAATTTTATGGCGTGAAGAAAGCAAAATTTAAAGTGCAATTGATCCAAAAACTCTATATAGAAAAGGACACCACGTCTGAAAGAATGAAACTAAAGGACATGTTGCTACTATCTAGCTTATAGCTTTATATAAAGAAAAGTTTTCATCTAATTAAGAATTAATAAGCTGGGAAACTAAAAAAAAGAATTAATAAGCTGTATCAAAAAAAAAATTAATAAGCAAGCATGAATGAAGTTATTAATAATAAAAAATATTTGCAAAAATGAAACATGCATTAAGTTTAATATTATCAACTCATCAAGAGTCTTGTATCTTAGGGACATTGTCTCCTTTATTAGGAGAATAAAAATTCAAACCATCTCTTCCTCAACGTTCTAAGTTCTAAATAGGGACTTATAATAATAAAAAAAGGATATTCGGACTATTATTAAACCGTTTGAAACTATTAAGTTATAGAATTTGAATTACCCTAGATTTATGATAAGAGTAACTTTATGCTTGAAATTCAAAAAAAAAAAAAATATTAGCTGCACCCAATTTTGCCTTCCAAAAAATGATGAAAAAAAAAATTTAAAAGGATACAAAATAATAGTATATGAAATGTTCTTCTCAACTCTCAACTCTCAACTCTCAACTTCACCAAAATGTTAATCAATAATAAAATTTAAAACAAAATCTAATGAATTTAAAAAAAAAAATCTCTTTGCTCTTTCCAACACTTTCTCTACAAAATCAAACATAAGAATGTAATTATTAATTTCATTTTTTTTCTCTCCATTATTCCCCCCTTTCCCCCCTCCCCCCTCCCCATAAAAAAGAAAATTATGCAATGTTAGTGTTATAAAATTAAAAGATGAATATTAATTGAAGAACATTACCATTATTATTATATATAAAAATATAACAAATTTCTTTTTCTTAAAAACAGAAAACAAATGCGATAATAAAGTTATTGTGTGTAAGTTAGTAAAAAGTATAGGATATCTACCATAGAGTTAAAGTCCAACTCATGATGTAGGTTGTATGGATTTCTTTCTTAATCAATTACTTCTTCATAATTTTTTTTTTTTAAGAAGAAAGACATTGTGTCATATTATTAAGGGAGACTGTCCAAATCAACCTGTAGTACAGATGAAAGTTCTAGTGGAATATCTTCCATCTAGACCACTAAATGAGAAGAAGGGATTGCTCTTCATAATATATCATATCTTTTTGGGGGTTTTTTAATCTTCACTATAAAGTACTAATTATTAGGTAATTTCAAATTACAATTAATGTGATACTTATTATTTGGGGGCAAAATATTGAATCAACAACAATTATAGGGTGTCTACTTTTCTTTCTTTTTTTTGACTTAAGGCAATAGATAGTGTGCACCATAAAGATAAAGCCTTACGTATTTTGTACGTTTGGATGGGTTGCTTCTTTAATTAATTACTTTATGATAAATCAAATGATCTGACTGCAGTTCATAATAACGCTTCACTAAAGTCTTTCCCACACCCCCCAATTGCGACATTACCCTCACATGTAGGACATAGGGGGCTTATTTTTGAAGAGTGTATCTCTTATCTCCACTCTATACTCTATGGAGTGGGCCAATAAAGATGGTTTTCTCTACTACTATTGTTATATTTAGTTTTTTTCTAACTCAAAAATTTATTTAAGTCATCACTTAATTCAAAATACTGTCTAAATAATTTTCTCTCTCTCTCTCTCTCTCTCTCTCTCTCTCTCTCTCTCTCTCTCTCTCTCTCTCTCTCTCTCTCTCTCTCTCTGTGAACCACATGGTGTTATTTTATTAGTCCATTCATGTCATCTCATTGTATTTTATAAAGAACAAAGAACTAATTTTGGGACAGGTTCACATAATCCCTTAAAAGCCCATATTTCAAAAAAAAAAAAATTGATCTCTCCCTCGTAGGAGCGTTCTCTCTCTCAACCCAAAAAGTTGAGCCTCTCCTTCCCTCTACCTTGCTTAGGGTTTTCCGCTAGGGCATGCCCCTCTTTCTCTAGTAGCGCCGTCATGGAGCAAGCGGTGGTGGACGGCCTACTTAACCTCCGACTCACGAAGGAGGAAGAAGAAGAGATTCCTATCACAGTAAGATGTGAACAAAACTACTAGAAGAATGCTCTCTGAGTCTATTTGGTCGACTTCTTTCGGACAGGCGCCAGAATCAGAGAGCAATGAAAAGCACCTTGAGATTAGCATGGAAAATGGGATCGGATTTACAAATAGTTGATGTAGGCAACAATGTTCTACAGTTCAAGTTCAACTCGGAATTCCAGTTAAAATGGGTCGAAAAAAATGGGCCTTGGAACTTTGACAACAACCTTTTACTACTGACCAGATGGAGGAAAAGCCTATCTTCCACAAACATTACCTTCACCCATTCGCCTTTTTGGGTTCAAGTTTGGGGGCTCCCGTTTGAGCTCATGTTTGAGGAAGTAGGCAAAGAACTAGGAAACAGCCTGAGAAAGTTCATAGAATCAAACAGAAGATTAAGCCAGTCTGACCAAGCAAAGTTTATGAGGATTAGAGTAGACCTTCAGCTGGACAAGCCTCTTCGGTACGGAGGAAAGATAGCAAGTATGGAGGGGAAGAAATCCTAGGTAACCTTTAAATATGAAAGACTTCCTACATTTTGCTTCATATGTGGCTGGATGGGTCATGACAACAGACACTACTCTATGAGATCAGAGGAACACAATACTTCCCGACAATATGGTGATTGGATGAGGGCGAATGGAAATCCCAAAATGGGGCTTGACAGATCGTGATCAACAAGTAGTGGAGGAAGGGAAGACAAGAATGGAAATAGGGCAGAAGAAAATGTACAAGCAACGACAAGGACCACCTCCATCTCTGTAACAGACCCGGACGTGGGAAGCTCTGGTAACGGAAACAAACAGCGGTCAACAAAGTCGGAAAGTACAGGAAAAGCTAATGCTTCTGGATCATCCAAAAGCAAATCGGCGGAAATCCAGGACAGATGGGACAATGCGTCACAGAAGGTTCTCCATCCCAAGTAGGGATGGCCATGGGTAGGGTATGGATCGGGTATACCCATACCCTACCCGAAAAGTTTACCCATGGATACCCGAATATCAATATCCATTAGTATCCATACCCGAATCTTACCCGAATTTATTATCCATGGATATCCATACCCTACCCGAAACCCATTTAATTTTTTTTTTTTTATAATCCAAATCAATAAAAAAAAAAATTAAACCGAATCTGCTTCTTTTTTTTTTTCTTTCTTTTTTTGAGATAGGGATTGAAATTTCATTATATAAAAATAAAAAATCTCACTCTCTCTAAATTAAACCAAAACCATCTTCTTCTTCCTCTAAATTAAACTTGAGCCACTCTCTCGGGGAATTTTACACAGGAGATTCATCTTCTTCTTCCTCTAAATTAAATTTGCTCTTTTTCCCCAATTTCAACAACTACAACCAAACCAAACCAAAAATTTGAAAACTTTACAAGCAAGTCTCAATTTTGATCATCAAAATAAGAACCCTAACCTGATGGTGGCGCTGGGAGCAGAGAAGGGCTTTATTTCGGGAAGCACTTCGCCTTGTTCGCCAATTCGATTATCCAAGAAAACTGAAGACTTCGTGCTTTGCTCGTACTCTTTGAGCAAAGTCTGCTTCCTCTTTTGGATGCCGAGAGAGCGATCGAGACCAGTGCAGCGCTCTTCGCCTTTTCGTTTCTTTCCGAGAATATTGAGTTTCCTTAGAGACCAAATGTTCTTGAACGGGTTCCATTTTGGAGGCTTCGATACTTTCATGGATTTGGCCTTTGATCCTAAAGACTTCGTCTTCTGCTTCTTGTTGTTCTTCTGGTTGTCCATGGTAGCTATGGGGTCCGAAAGCTTAACCATGGGAGAGAGAGAGAGAGAGAGAGAGAGAGAAATGGTGAGTCATAGATTGGAGAGCTCTGAGTTAGAGTGTGGTGAGAACTGAGGAGAGGCAGAGAGAGTGTGACTGACGGTGAGTGAAAGAGGTTTTTTTTTTTTTTTTTTTATTTACGGGTCGGGTTTGGATATTATCCATACCCTACCCGAACAATTCGGGTAATATCCATACCCTACCCGCTTAGGTTCTACCCATAAAGAACCGGGTATTACCCGAAATATTTGGTTCGGGTAGGGTTGGATATCCATTACCCAATGGGTATGGCCATCCCTAATCCCAAGCACGAGTCAAACACATGTGCAAGTGATACTGACAATCCAAACAAAGATGCCTTGTCCATAATGGGCCAACCAAGCCAAACGGGAAAGGATATGATGGAGGTTTCAAGCCCACTAAAGCCCAGTGAAAGCCCAACGGCAATAGAGGTACGTATTAAAGAAAATATGAGCCTAGCTGATGTTATAAAAATTAGGGGAAAGGGCCGCTTGAAAAAACTAGCTAGGGAAAACAACAAAGCCCAGCATTTAAACCCAACGGTCCAAACAAAAGTTTCGGGTATCAAAAGACCAAAGAAAATAGAGTTTGTGGAGGAGGAGGAAACAATTCGGAAAAGAAGGTGCATGAGCACACACACACACACCAGGCAGAGCCTAATGATGGATCGGCGATAGCTGCTATGCAGCACCGCCGGGAGCCATGAATCCCCTAAGTTGGAACTACCGGGGACTTGGGACCCCCCGATCAGTCAAAGCGCTGCATGACCTTGTGAAGAGCTGGAATCCCAAAATCGTCTTCCTTTCGGAGACAAAATCAAAAACAAGACGTATGGAGCGAATAAAAAACAGAATTGGTTTTACAAATGGCCTCATCGTTCCTAGTGAGGCGCGAAGTGATGGTATTGCACTCCTCTGGTTTAGAGAGATTGACCTGGAGATTATGAGCTACACGAGAAACCACATAGATGCAGTGATCAAGGAATCCAGTAGTGATTTTAAATGAAGATTTACTGGCTTCTATGGCCACCCGGAGACTCACAAAAGGTGTGAATCCTGGAATCTTCTTGCTTTCCTCAATTCCCAATTCCACTTGCCATGGCTTTGCCTTGGTGACTTTAATGAGATTCTATCGATGGATGAAAAATTTAGGGGAGCAAACCGCTCTCAACAACAAATGGCTGGCTTTAGGAGGGTAGTGAACTTTTGTGGTTTTCAAGATTTGGGATACAACGAGCCTGACTTTACTTGGAGCAATATGCAGGATGGTGAGAATAGAATTTGCCTAAGGCTTGACAGAGTCTTTGCAACCTCTGAATGGACTGCAAAATTTAGGGACATGAAGGTCCACCACTTGGTTGACTCAACATCTGACCACTGTGATCTGCTAATCATGGACCCTCTAATGAAACGTCAACCTAGACAGAAGAGATTTCATTTTGAGGCTATATGGACAAAAAGAGATGATTGTAGAGCCATCATTGAGGCGTCGTGCCTCAGAGCTTTCAAGATGGGACTCAGCGGTGTATGGTCAACTTGCAAAGAAAATTCAGACAAAAAAGACTGCCTTAAACACTCTAACTCTTCAAGACAATATGAGGGAAAGGAGTTCAGAAACCAACATGCTAAGGAGGGAAATCAATGACCTCCTTGATGATGAGGAAACCTATTAGGGGCAGAGAGCAAAAGCTCATTGACTCAAGGAGGGAGATAGGAATACAAAATTCTTCCATGCCCAAGCTTCAGAGAGACGTAAGCAGAATTCAATTTTGGGCCTTTGGGACATGACTGGGGTATGGTGTGACAAAAGAGATAGCATTGCCCAAGCAGCCACATCATACTTTGAGAGTATTTACACAACCTCCCACCCAAGCCACATTGATGAGGTGATAGCTGCTGTCCCTATCAAGGTGATAGAAGACATGAATGCTAGATTAACCCAACGTTTCTCAAAGGAAGAGGTTGTTACTGCACTCAAACAAATCCATCCCACAAAGACTCCCGGACCAGATGGTATGTCTGCTATCTTTTACCAAAAATACTAGAATATTATGGGTAATGGTGTCACTAATCTAGTGTTAAATGTTATTAATGGAAGTATGCCTATAGCCGAGCTCAATAAAACCAACATAGCCCTTATCCCGAAAACAAATAATCCTAAGAGGATGACTGAATTCCGACCCATAAGTCTCTATAACGTGATCTACAAGATTATATCTAAGACCTTTGCCAATCGTCTCAAACCGCTCCTTTCCCAAATCATCACAGAAAATCAAAGTACCTTTACCCCTGATCAACTCATAACAGACAATGTTCTTGTGGCGTTTGAGTTGATGCACTATCTGAACCACAAAGCTTCCGGCAAAGAGGGCTACATGGCAACAAAATTAGACATGAGTAAGGCTTTTGACAGAGTTCAATGAGGGTTTATACAAAAAATGATGGAAAAATTGGGCTTCAATCCTAGATGGGTAAATCTAATCATGCAATGCATTACTTCAGTAACATATTCAGTCCTAATAAACGGGGTTGCTCATGGAAACATTGCTCCGACAAGGGGGATGCGTCAGGGGGACCCTCTCTCTCCAAGCCTCTTCCTTCTCTGTGCAGAAGGATTATCTGCCTTAATTCATGATGCAGTAAGGAACCAAGCAGTCACAGGTATTTCCATTGGTAGGGGCTGCCCAAGGGTCACCTATCTTTTCTTCGCTGATGACAGCATCCTCTTCTGTAAGGCATGTTTGCAAGAATGCCAATCACTCAGAACGATTCTCCAAAGATATGAAGAAGCATTGGGTCAGAAAATCAACACTGATAAGTCATCGATTTTTTTAGCCTTAACACATCTCAAGAAACAAGGCAGGAAATCTTCAGCATCTTGGGCCCAATGCAAGATTCAAGACACATCAAATACCTTGGCCTCCCGTCCTTTATTGGGAGATCAAAGAAGCAAGTGTTTGCTGTCTTGAAGGAGAAAGTGAGTCAAAAGCTCGATGGATGGAAGGGTAAACTTCTCTCAATGGGTGGAAAAGAGATCCTCATTAAAGCTGTTGCCCAAGCAATCCCTACATACACAATGAGTTGTTTTCGACTCCCACAAGGCTTATGCGAAGACTTGGAGAGCATGATGAGGTGTTTTTGGTGGGGGCAAAAGCAAAAAGAGCCAAAGATGGCGTGGATCAGCTGGAAAAGAATGTGCAAACCCAAGGCAAAAGGTGGTATGGGCTTCAGAAGCTTACAGGCCTTCAACCTGGCCATGGTTGCAAAACAAGCTTGGAGGATACTCCTAAATCCAAACTCTCTGGTAGCTCGGGTGCTCAAAGCCAAATACTTCCCCACTGGCAATTTCCTCAATGCTTAGCTTGGTAACTCACCTTCTTACTCTTGGAGAAGTATCTATAGCAGCTTGGAGATTATCAGAAAAGGGACTCGTTGGAGAGTGGGAAATGGAAAGCTTATCCATATTTGGGAAGACAGATGGCTCCCAACACCATCTGCCTACAGAGTTGTTTCCCCCCTAGTAATGCCCTTGATTTCCCTATGGTTTCCTCCTTGATAGACACGGACACAAAACGGTGGAGAGTGGACTTACTCAATGTAGCCTTTTTACCCTTTGAAGATGACACAATTCGGAAAATTCCCCTATGCCATAATCTGCCAGAAGACAAGCTTATATGGATTGGGAACAAAAAGGGCGACTTCACAATTAAAAGTGCATATCATATAGCATATGAGCTCACTGAAGCCTCAGAGGAAGGGGAATGCTCCTCGGGTGATCCAAATGCCAAACTTTGGAAGAAACTTTAGTGCCTTCATCTCCCTACAAAGGTCAAGATTTTGGATGGAAAGCTTGTATTAATGGCCTTCCAACAATGGAGAATATGTTTCTTAGAGGTATCAGCACAAATAAGACTTGCCCTGTTTGCAAAAAAGATCCAGAGTGCATCCAACATGCTTTCCTTGGCTGTGAGTTTGCTAAAATGGTCTGGAACCACTGGCAAGACACCCCACTGCCCTCCCACCATAGCAGCCTTTCCTTCCTAGACTCTGCATTGTACCTGATCACAAGCAAACTTGTGGAAGACCTGGAGCTTTTCTTTGCCTCTGCCTGGGCTATCTGGTATAATAGGAATCGAATCATCCACAACGAAGCCGGACTTTCCTCTAAGCAGGTCTGGCATACAGCACAAAGCACTGTGGAAGACTTCACCGAAGCTACTTCCTTTGATCTCTCTCTTAGAAGACCAGTTCCTTGCAAGTGGGAGCCCCCTTCCCATGGTTTTTACAAGATTAATATGGATGGAGGCACTGCGGAGCATGACAGGTTCTCCAGTGTTGGTGTTGTTATCAGGGACAGCAAGGGACAGCTGGTTGCTGCTCTTTGAACACAATTGCAGGCCCTCTACCCCGCGGAGTTGGTGGAAGTTTTGGCAATGGAGCAAGGTGTCCTTCTAGCTCAAGAATTGCAGCTGTCGCAAGTCATTTTTGAAGCTGATGCTCTCTCCGTCATACAAGCCATTAACGACAATTTGTCTGGGAATGCTTTTGGCCATATCATTCAAGAGTTGCAGCAAGCTAGACACTCCTTTGCCAGGTGTTTTTTTAAGCATGTATGTAGGGATTTTAACAAAGTAGCTCATCAATTAGCACAATTTGCTAGGCATAGTAATAGCACTCACTTATGGAAAGGTGTTACTCCACCTTTCGTGCTGTAGTTAGTCCAAGCTGACTTATTGTAACTCCTGCTGGTGCGAGTCCAAATCTTCTGTCCCATTTTTCCTACACCACTTTATACTCCACTAATAAAAACTTACCACGTGTTCACCTAATTTATTAAATATTACTATTAATTAATAACGGTAGCATTAATAAGCCAATTAATGATAGTATTTAATTAATTAGGTGAATACGTGACAAGTTTTTATTGGTGGAGTATAGAATGGAGCAGGAAAAGTGAGACAGAAGATTTGGATTCCTGCTGGTGCAGGCACTCTTGTTGTATTCTTGCCTTTGTTTTAATACAATCATCTCCATTTCAAAAAAAAAAAAGCCCATATTTCATCCAACAAAATGGATTGAACTTTTTTCAAAAATTCCTCACGCTTTTCTGTTGAAGTGACCAATTTTTCTTTTGTTGTTCCTCAAGTTAAATTATCATTTTAAAGAGGTAATGCTAATACATATCATATTGGATGCAAGATGGTCTTTGTTCTTTCCAGTACTTTCTCTACGAAATCAAAATTCAAACATGAGAACGTAATTATTAATTTCATTCAATCTATTTTCTTTCCATTTTCCCCCATCCCAAAAAAAGACAGAAAATTATGTGGTGTAAGTGTTATAAAATTAAAGATGAAGATTAATGGAAGAACATTACCATTATTATTATATTGAAAAATATAACAAATTTCTTTTTCTTAAAAACAGAAAACAAACGTGATAATAGAGTTATTGTCTGGAAGGTAGTAAAAAGTATAGGATGTCTACCATATAGAGATGAAGCCCAACTCATGATGTAGGTTGTATGGATTTCTTTCTTAATCAATTACTTCTTCGTACTATATCACATCGTTATTAGGTGGTTTTTCAATCTTTACTTAAATGTAATTACTAGGTACTTTCAAACTACAATTAATGTGATACTTATTATTTGGGTTGTGATACTTATTATTTGGGGGAGGAATACCGAACCAACAACAATTATAGAGTTTGTAGCATGGAGTTGAAGCCTTGCGTATTATGTAGGGCTGGATGGATTTCTTCTTTTGTTATTAATTGCTTTATGATAAATCACATGGTTTGGCCGCATTTTATAATCTCTTCAATAAAGTCTTTCCCACACCCCCAAATGCAGAAATGCCCTCACACACACGCGTGCGTAAGACATAAGAGTATCCGCAACGATTTTTGCAAATTCTATCCTATTTTATCATCTAAAAAGTCACTTTATCAATTATACAATACAATTTTACAATAATTCCAGCAATCAAACTTTTATTTTCTTATTCTACTCATTAAAATAATATTTCTACACAATAAAATAATATATCACACAATCACCATCATTTACAATACATATATATATTTGTAAGATAATTTTTTAGGAGAATTTATCATTTTTTAAACTTTAACGAGAATGCAAAAACTGTCTAGTTTGATATTAAACATGTACAAAAAACGAATTAGACAAACAAAAACTACCTTGTCTTTATAACTATTAGACCATTTGACAAATTCTATTAGTTTTTAAGAGCATCATTGGACTAACTCAAACATTTGAGGAGCCAACTTCTATTTTTGTAGGTAAATATTTAAAGTTCTTAATACTTACACATAATATAAAATAGTTTTTTAAAATTGGGGGGGGGGGCAATACTTGCAATAGCTCCGCCCCTGCTAATACTATGGTCCTCAACATGTATATAAATATCAATATATATATATAGGGAGATAGTTACATCAGAAGGAGCACTTAATATATCTCATAAAGGTGATATATTACACTCATTTACTATAGCAGCTAGCTCACTACATTTTTCTTCATTTTGTGCTGCAATAAAAGGCACAAAAACCATGAAATTTGGGAAGGAATTCACAGCACAAATGGTGCCTGAATGGCAAGAAGCATACATGGATTACAATCAACTTAAATCCCTTTTGAAAGAAATCCAACGCTTCAAGCAAAGAACCAAGCCACCAGCAACCCCAGCTGGCCTTAAACGAAAGCTCACACTTTATAGAGCTTTTAGTGGCTTAACACAAAGATACAACCACCCCACAAGCCCATCATCAACTTCTGATGACATTAAAAGCCAAGTCATTCTTGTCAATTCTGTGAACCATGGTGGCTCACAAAGGTATCAAACTACGTTTCTCATGTCCTCCGATGAAGGCGGTGAATATGAATTGGTTTACTTTAGGAGACTTGACGATGAATTCAATAAAGTGAACAACTTTTACAAGGCTAAAGTGGAGGAAGTGATGAAGGAAGCAGCTATGTTGAGCAAACAAATGGATGCTTTGATTGCTTTTAGGATCAAAGTGGAGAATCCTCAAGGGTGGTTTGACATGCCTGTCGAGATGACTCGTCTTGCTTCCGATGTTGCTGCTTCAGCAGCTGCATTGGCTGCATCTACACCAAAAGGAGCCAGAGCAAGTAGTTAGTTTTTGAAGCTTTTTATTCATTAAAAAAAAAAATTGTAGCTTTTTCATTCTGTTGTTAACTGTAGTGTTACACTGGTTGAAAAATGCTAAAATTCTTACCAATTTTACTATAAAAAAAACTTACCAATAACACGCTAAATATTTACTTTGTATTCAAAAAATGACACATCACCAAGAGCCTTATAGCTTCTTGGCACTTTTCTTTAGGAGGAGAACAAGGTTTGAATCTCCCTCTTTGATTATTGTAACAATCAGATTTAAAAAAAAAAAAAAGGTGTAATAGTAAATCAGTTTATAAAGTTTATGTAATAAAATTTGTAGCAAGTGTAATATCACTTTACAAAAGTGTTTTTGGTTAGATATGCTGTGTCTGTAGTGTGAACTTATTTCACTAAGATAGTGGCTTGTCATGACTATGCTTCACACACAAGGCCAAAAATATCAAAGTGTTTGCAAAACTGATATCAGTTAGTAGAACTTTGCAATGACTTAATCAATTTCTCCATGATCAGGAAGAGTTCCCATGTCCATAGATGTGATTGAAGAAGGTCCGAGCAGCCAGGGACCATCATCAGATGAATCAAGCGATGATAAAGATGACAAAGAGATCGAAATTGTCAACCAAAAGGTTCAAGAACAGAGGCCAAAGAACATGAAGGCCACTAGACCAGCTCCTCTTGAAATACTTAGTCATGTGAAGATGAACAACACTCAAGAGACTCCTCGTTCAACCATTAAGGGCTTACTCAAGCACCCTGTGCAGACAGAGCTGAATTTCACCAGGGAAAATTTGAGGAAAGTTGAAGATCAACTTAAGCAAGCTTTTGTTGAATTTTACCAGAAGCTTAGGCTTCTAAAGAACTACAGGTACTATATGGTAGTTTATTATTTAATTTGGTTGGATTGATTTGCTTGTCTTTCTTTCAAATGAATGCAGTAAATCATTTTGCTTTGAATGATACAGCTTCTTGAATATTCTGGCATTTTCAAAGATCATGAAGAAATATGATAAGGTATTTCCCCACCCAAAAAAAAAAAAAAAATGTATATAGCGTGAATTTGGATGAGAATGAGAAGTTTGTTGATTTGCTTATTGTTGAAAAGTTGGTTCAAGATAGTTGTATTTAGAAAAAATTGTACATAAAAAAATATGTTTAGATACTAAAAAAAAACTGCTAGCAAATAGACACTGCTCTTATTCCCAAGGTTTGGACATTGATTTTGGTTCTTACATTTTGAGCTTAACATTGCAGATCACTTCAAGGAATGCATCAAAATCTTACTTGAAAATGGTGGATAACTCCTCCCTTGGCAACTCTGATGAGGTAAAATTTCTCTATTCATTAGCAAAATGCAAGAAAGAAGATGGAGACCAGATCATTCATTCTCGAAAGTACTTAACCTTTAGGCTTTGCTTATAAAAGGGTTGCTAATGTCAAGTGCTTTCCTTCTAATCTGATATTCCATTTGCCATTTCAGATTACCGAACTTGAGGAAAGGGTTGAAGCTACATTCATCAAACATTTCTCTAATTCTAACCGCACCAAAGGCATGAAAATCTTAAGACCCAAGGCAATGAGGGAAAGACATAGGACAACATTTTCCACTGGTAAGATCTTTTATTCGGATGAATTAAACTTCTTAACAGTGAATTAGGACAATTCTGATATCAATTTCTTTCTCTTGAATTTTGTCTTTGTAAAAACTTCAGGTTTTTTTGCTGGTTGCACAGTAGCTTTGATTTTAGCCCTTATTTTAATTATTCACGCACGCAATATCATGGATAAGCCAGAGGCAACAAAGTACATGGAAAACATGTTTCCCCTTTATAGGTATATTTTTTCTTAAATTGAATTTCTAGGATTTTCTACTCTAATACCATGATAAAGCATCATTTGTCCAAAAGCTTAAACAAATAGAAAGTGATGAATTTAATCATTATTCTAACTTAACAAAGCAAACAAGAAATTCAAGTATTAAGTTGTTCTAGCTGAATAAAAATAGATTCAAATGAACATGACTTCCATTTCCAACAATAGGGATCTTTAACTCTTTTGTTTCACATTTTGAACTCCTTGCAGCTTGTTTGGCTTTATAGTTCTACACATGATTATGTATGCTGCTAATATATTCTTCTGGAGGCGATGCCGGATCAATTATTCCTTCATATTTGGATTCAAGCAAGGAACTGAGTTGGGGTATCGAGAAATTCTCCTCCTCAGTTTTGGTCTTGCAGTGTTAGCACTAGCCAGTGTGCTCTTAAACCTTGACATGGAGATGGATCCAAATACAAAAGATTATGGAACATACACCGAACTTCTACCTCTGAACTTGGTTTTTGTAAGAATTATCAAACTTAATTGATGATTTCCTCATTTAACCTCTGAATATATAGGCAGAACCTAATCCTGTGATTCCTCTCTTTTTCTGCAGCTTGTACTCATCATATTATTCTGCCCATTTAACATCATGTATCGTTCAAGTCGTTTCTTCTTCTTGAAACGTCTCTTTCACTGTATTCTTGCTCCTTTGTACAAGGTATATATTGGTCAAGAAAAAGTAATGCATAAGATTAGTAAGTTGAATTGGGGAGGTTTGTATGAAGTATGAACATTGTGAATTTCTTTCTACTGCAGGTGACGCTCCCAGATTTCTTCTTGGCTGATCAGCTCACTAGCCAGGTTGGTAAATTGTTGCATGTTGTTTATCAATTACCTAAGAATAAAAAGAAAATAATAATCCTTAAAAACTGATGTGTTACCTTTCGAAAAAAAAAAAGAAAAAAAGAAATTGATATACAGTGTTATTAATTTAGCACCAATTACATTCATTGTTCATCAGTTTGGCAACCATTTTTAGTAAAAATTTTAACAGCTTTACGCATCTCTTGTCTATCCAGAAGTCCATGATATTGATCATTTTATTCTTCTTTTGCAGGTGCAAGCCTTGAGAAGTTTTGAGTTCTACATTTGCTACTATGGTTGGGGAGACTTCAAGCACAGACATCACACCTGTGGAAGAAGCGATGTATACAATACTTTCTATTTCATTGTTGCTGTAATTCCATACTGGTCTCGACTCCTTCAGGTACGAACCTTAACATTTCTTCTTCTTATAAGTTTAGGGAAGAAAATCTTCACAACTCTAATGGTATCATATTGGAATTGGTGTATGTAAAAGTGGTTTCATTGGTGAAGTAATGTAAAAGTGATGTTACAACATTATAACTTAACATCTAAGAAAGCTGCGAAAAATTTTATGAAAGCTTTTTGTGGGCGTACTTAATTTCCTTTTGTTTTCCCACATGCTCTTCTTCATCTGCTGCCACAACTTAAATGATAATTTCTTGATGGACATACTTAATTTTCTTTCATTTGTTTTTTCAGTGCCTCAGGCGCCTGTATGAAGAGAGAGATCCTATGCAAGGCTATAATGGCATTAAATATTTTCTGACTATTGCGGCTGTTATCTTGAGGACTGCTTATAGTCTTGACAAGGGAATGGGTTGGAAAGCATTAGCCTGGATTTTCTCAGCCATTGCAGCAATTGTTTCTACATACTGGGACCTTGTTATAGATTGGGGGCTTCTTCAACGTCGATCTAAGAACCGCTGGTTGAGAGACAAGCTATTAGTCCCTCACAAAAGTGTATATTTTGGAGCAATGGTAATAGAAAAAATAACTGTAGCATCTACATAGCTTTTGATAGATGTTATTTGTTTTAAACACTTAAAATAAACATAAAATATGCTCAAAGATATATGTTAATCATTAACTATCTCAACCCCATCTGTCTCGTGTCTGTGTCAGTGTCCATGACTCCATGTGCAGGCTTCTTAGCTTTTATCAACATCTAACACAGTAACACTACTAATTTTAATTTCATGACCATGCAGGTGTTAAATGTGTTGCTGAGGTTTGCATGGATGCAGACTGTATTGGGTTTCAAAGTGTCTTTCTTACATAAAAATTCCTTAATAGCCATTGTAGCTAGCCTAGAGATCATTCGTCGTGGCATATGGAATTTCTTCAGGTAACAAAGATTTTAATAAGTCTTTTTGGTACAAAAATTTCTTCATTTATTGTGATAATCCTAAATTTTTATGCATAATTGATCAGATTGGAGAATGAACATTTGAACAATGTTGGCAAGTACCGAGCTTTCAAGTCTGTGCCACTACCCTTCAACTATGATGAAGATGAAGATAAAGATGAATAGGCTGTTTCAATATTCTACATAAGTAATTAATATGTATATATATATATATATATATATATAGGAAAACGAGGAAAGTTCAAATTATTCTTGGCAGATGCTGAGAATTGAGATGGAGGCGCATTAATTTTTTTGTGAAGGTAGTCCATGACCATGACAGTCACACATGATGTATTTATATTGATAAATTCAATTTATGTTGATAAATTATTCTTGGAACAATGTTTTTTTCGCATGATGTAATAATAGATTTTAATCTTATATTACAAAAACCCTTAATTCTTGGAATTTACATGACCTCATAAAATAAATTGTAACAAAAATTTTGCTTTTTTTACTGAGGTTGTTCTACACTATTATCAATGTATTCCTCCCTTCACATACTATGACACAAGCAGACAACACCAAACCTAGTCAAGTAATGGGTTATAAACAGGTTCGGTTATGCTGTGCCCTTATTTTTTTCGCATAATATATATATATATATATATATATATATGTATTTGCTACTTAGTAAGCAAATTATAATGCATGCACTTTTCTGTTAAAATTTATGAAACCTCATTCTTGAATTTTGTGTTACTATTGAATTCTATGAGAGTTAAAACAATAGGCCAAAAAGTGTGTGTGTGTGTGTGTGTGTTTTTTGTTACAATTTTGTTGATATTGATTCATGGATATCCCTTATCTAGATGAGTATGAGCCATGATAAAATATTAGTTTGATATTTGTTTCCAAAGTATTTCATTGTCATATCAATAGATACAAGCCTGGAAAAGTCACCTAATTTCAAGATATTATATTAAGGATGCATTTGGTTTGATAGGTGAAAATATTTTCAACTGTTTCGTTGAGTTCCTGAAAATGGTTTAGAAAATATTTTCAAGTGTTTTTTTTTCTCGTTCATGATAATGCTATCGAAAATATATTTTCTACTACTTTCCCACATTTTCTCATCTCCCAAGCATATATATAATAAATAAATAAGAGAATTTTAGATTAAAAAAATAGAGATCGACGACTAATGTCAATGTTTGGCAATCGAGGATGTTAGTAGGGGTTGGTGGTTAATTGGTTGACAATGGGGGTAGGGGAGGGGTGGACACTACTCAACTAGCAAACAAACTGTGGATCTAGTTAAGTAAAATTATAAGAGGCAATTGACTAAAGAGAAATAAGAAAGTTAAAATTTTCTAGAAACTACAGCAGAATTTAATTATTTTTTCTTCATTTTCTTGGGAGATGTTGAGAACTGAGATTTAGACTAAGACTGTCCACGGGTTGGTTTGGGTCAAGTTTGTGCCTAACTCGACGGGATCGGGTGATAGTAAATCTCACCTGCCGCCGACCAACAGAGTAGACGGGTCGGGGGGATCAAACTTTCAACTGGTGGTGGACAAGTCGGTCGGTGTCATAGATTTGAGAAAACGGCAAAAAAAAGGTGAGAAAAGAGTGAGAAAATCCAGATTCGGTGAAAATCTCATCGAAATCTATGAGATTTCGCAAGATCTAGTAAACATCTCACCGGATTTGATGAGATTTCGCTAGATCCGGTCAAAATCTCGCCGGATCTACGTGAAATATCGCCTAAATCTGGGTTTTTTTGCTGAGATCTAGATTTTTTCACTAGGATCTAGAATTTTTTCACCGGAATATGGGATTTTCACCAGTTGGTTCAAGTTTTTTTGGTTTTAGGGGGAGAGAAACCGAAACTGACCAGCCGGAGTTGGTTTCTAGTGGAGAAGACCCGCCGTCGTCCGCCGGAGTAGTCGGGTCGTCCGGTGTCGGATCGGTTTCGATCGAGTTCTTTGGGTGGGTCAAGTCTCCAGATGGGTTTGGATAGCCCTAATGCAGACTACATTATGTAGTCACATTAATTTTTTGAAAAAAAAAATTTTTATTTTACCACCAAAGAACCAAAAAACCATGTGTTATTGGAGAAGCTAAAACTATTTTTTTTTTTTTTGCAACTACAGTAAACTGATATAATATTAATTAACTATAGCAAGTTAATTAATACCTATTTTCCTTCAATTAAAAAACTCAAATCCTCTCTCTTCCTTTATTATTTTAATTAGTCGCTAACCCGTGCGATGCTCGGGAAAGCTATTAATAACTTCCCTAATGTGAAAAAAAAAATCAATATCATGGTATAATTTATATACCAAACCCATAAAATCTATCACATGCGCTGAGAAATTGTGATAACCAAGAGCTTGAGATCATATTTAAAATATATATATATAACTGTTATAAGTACTATCCAATACAATTAATTACACAAATATAGTTAACTTCATACTCATTCGATCAAATATCTTTCATAAATTATATTAATCATTCTTGATGTCCAAGATGTATCTAAATTCTAACATTGCTAGTAAACAAAGATGCTAGACCTTAATGGAATTGAAAAGGCAACATAATGCCAATTTACACAATTGCTAAAATCATCACTTTCCACTATTGCGAGAGAGAGAGGTGGCTGTTGTGTTGCATCTCTTAAGAAGAATCTACCCTTTACATTTTTTTTGATGTAATCGACCAATAACAAAATAAATGTACCATATTCAGAGTATGCACATTTGGGAAATTAAAAGTAAAGGAAAATTAACCCATCTAAAGTTTTTTGCTCTTCCTCTTGCTGTTGACTTTTCCAGTATCATCCAGAATCAAATTTATATACTCCTCAAAACCCTGTAAGGCAATAAAATTAACTTTTGAACAAATTTACATGTATTCACTTAAAATTGTGAAAGATGCTAAAAATTAAGTTGATATCAGCCTTTTAACCAAAATTCAACATTTTAATGATGCACATCAATCAGCAATTTTGCCATTGTTAGTTGCAACATATATCTTTTTATTTGTGCCAAATATGGTGCAATTTTGGCCATTTACTCAAAAGCCATGATTAAAAATACTCATCATAATGTGATTAAAAAACTCAAGCAGTAAATTACAACCCTTTGCATAGTTTTTTTTTTTTTTTTTTAAAGACTATCCTTAACATTTTATCTTCAAAACATTATAATAGGGAATGCTACAAAAATTTGGAATTATTTACCTATATATTGCTTAACCATACTTACTACTCCATATAATTCAAATCAAGACGTTTGATTTTTCCCCCTCATCACTCAAACAGATTATCAACTAAAATTTTAAGAATAGCATTACATGCAAAACCTAGAAAAGCCCAACATTGAAAAGGACGAAATCAATAATTAAAAGTCTCTAAAAACATTACCACTATCATGCAATATCCAATACAACCACTTTTAATAAGCACTATGAGAAGCAAATATACAACAAAAATACCTAATCTACAAAAAACTGTAAAACTAAATCAAACAACTATTACTTATCTAACTCTCTCATGGGAACCTCTATAATAATAAGATCATCAAGTGACATATCCAATTTAGTAGCCATAAAATCAGTAGCCAAAGTAAGCCTTCGAGAGATTTTTTTTTTCTTTAGGATAATCTTGTATGGGGTTTCTACGATTTTGATTAGCTTTATTGTTTTAGACTTGAATTTTCCTTCAATTATTTATTTCTTATTGTTACCTGGGTTTGGATGGATTACTCATTTATTGCTTAAAAGCAGCTTTTGATTTCAACTTCATATTTCTTACATAAACAAAAGTTATAGGACGTTCCCATTGAAGTTATTAATTGAAGTGTAATGTGTGTGTGTATACTACCAATACACAAAGAAAAGGAAGGCAATAACACAAATCACTTCACTACCATTTCATTAATATTGAAGTTTCAAGGGAATCATAACAATAACAAATCAGTGTGAACTGGACAGACCAATTTCATTACTGGTTCATGAGCCTGTTAAAGTCTATTTATTAACCATGGTGGATCATGCATCCCATTCACCTTAAGATTTTTAATGAGATTCCACCCATCTATGGTAGGTTATTCTAGGAGTCTTCCAATATATATTAAAAAGATAATTTTATTTATGATCACAATTAAGCTCTTTAAGATACATGATGCACAAATTATTCTAGATAGTGACAATAATAAGTTATTAATTTATTTTGTTCACAATAATAATAATAAAAACATGTGTAATATGTTTACCTTGATGAAATGATTGTATCTTTGACCCCAACTCTGCTATTCCTGATGCAGCCTAGTATTGGGAATTCAGCTAATTCCCAAGGTCTCAACCCTCCGTAAGCCAGGAAAACATGATGTGAAATTAGCTGTAATGCAGATATGGTCACATACACCTCAACCTTTTTTTGATAAGTACGTACGCCTTAACCTTAGCACAATATAAAATTTTAACAAAAGAAACAAATAAATGATTTAAAACAAAAAACAAAAAATAAAATAAACAGAACAACGCAATACAAAGGTAGGACTAATAACCAAAGAGAAGACTATGAAATTTTGCATCGATGATGAGAAAGTTAAATATTTCAATTACATCAATAAGATAAGCAAAATAATAAAAATTTCTAAAAGCTTTGATTCCTTTGAAGTTATTAAGGGTAAGAAACTCTAATCTTAGTGCACAAACACACCATAAAATAAATCATTAAAAAAATCAAACCTACTTCTCAAACAGAATCATATCAAAATCCCTTCCAAGACTCCAAACCCACATATCTGTCATGCTCAGAATTGGGGGACCACTGGCACTTAAAACACCAACTTGTATTGATCATCCACACATCTAAACTTACATAAATTGAATAATTTCCCCCAGCCCCATCAAATTTCTCTACTACTCTTCTAGTCCACAGCAATAGCAGTCCAACAGAGGCCCCTAAAGATCCAAAGTGACACCAGTCCACAGACTAATAATCAATATGGTAAATCATTGTTACAATAGTGCAGCCAAAAAAAAAAAACATTTGTACAATACTACAACCAAAACATTCCCATAAAACCACAATACACAGTTTAGTTGCAAACAGAATGTAATAAATCATTTAAAAACAAAAACCCAATAATTTTGAAAACCAAAATGACATAAAAAGCACATTAAGATCCATTTAACAGACAAAAAAGCAATTGAAAGATCTAAACTTATATGTATATATATTATAACCAAAAATCAAAATTTTTGTATATAAAATCAGAATTTTTGTTTTTTTTGATAGAGTAGGGTTTTGATCAAAGAAGCAGAGGATAGATGGGTGAGGAAATACCATTTGATGTGAATGTCATAGGCAACAAAGAAGATTATAATTTTTATGTGTGTGAAAAAAATGTAAACTTTCTTTAATTGCTAAGATTAGCATTCCTAAGATAAGAATTTGAATTTTTTAAAAAAGGTCGCATCAAATACCAAGCATAAAATTTAAAATAAGAACAATTGTAAAAGCCTTAATATTGTTCACATTTATTTCTTTTCCAGTACAATTCCAGCAACAAATGAAGCATCAAATTAATAACCTTTCCACACATTTTTTACTATTTAGTTTCTAACAAAACCAAAAACTCAAACTTTGCTCATTCAATCAGTTCCCAATTGAACTAAAAATAAATTCCAATTTCCCTCATCATTCCCTCACTTAATCCTCCATTTTCTCAGCAATCAATCAAAATCCTCATCTTTCTAATTAAGCTAACCTGAATAATCCCCTTGAGGTAAATTTCATGCTATTTAAAATTAAGAAAGAGAAAAGCCCCGGTGGTTGTGGCTGTATATAGGAGTTTTTGTATTACTGATTCAGTCCATATCTAATTAATGTTGCGTGTAGATGTAGGTCTAAGATCAACTCAAATAATTAAGAGGCTCATTTACAGTAATAAGAGCTGATGTTGTGTATTGAAAATGTTATTTAGGTCTTTCTGGGATTGCAAAAAAAAAGTTTTTACGTTATGGGTATTTGTTGTATATTCACATTACATGTAGCATGCAATTTGGTGTTGAATTGAGTCAGGTAGTTGCATGGAATTTATTGTAGCATGCAATTTTAATGAGAATCGCATACCTCTCTTTCCAACTAACCTCAATTGAGTCAGGTAGTTGCACTTTGCACATTGTAGTTTGAATTTTTGCAAGAGTGTGATTATCAATTTATTGTAGCATGGAATTTATTGTAGCATGCAATTTTAATGAGAATCACATACCTCTATCTCCAACTAACCTCAATTGAGTCAGGTAGTTGCAGTTTACACATTTTAGTTTGAATTTTTGCAAGAGTGTGATTATCCAAAAATTGCTAATCTTCAAATAAAGTACTGAGGCCTGAATGAATGTGAATTCTTTTTGGAACCATGTTTGCTTATAGTTATGAAAAAAAAAACAGAACAAAATTCAGGAACATGCTTTTCTGCTTTCCCTTTCCATGGGCTTGTCTCCCAAATACAAAACAAAAACTTTTAATAATATTGTCTGTTTTTGTGTTGTGCTTTGTGTGGACCACAGGACCACATGATACTTTTCGACATGTAACCCTATCTCATACTTTATTCTGTTGTATTTTATATGCAGATGGATGGCTAACTTGACATTCAATTTTGAGATTCATCATGGTGGCCAGTTTGTGTGGAACCCAGATTTGGTATATTTAGGAGGTAGTACTTCTTTTATTGATAATGTTGACCCAGATAAACTTAGTTATTTTGAAATACAAGATATTTGTTCTGATGTGGGGGCAGTTAGTACAAGTAGATTTCATTATCTTATTCCTGGAGGTAATTTGGAGTAAGGGTTAAGGCTTATAGATGGAGATGATGATGTAGTTTATATGTGTGAGATTCATGCTGCATGGCCTACAGATAAGATAACACTATATGTTGAGGGTGTTGAGGAGCCACTTGTAGTTGAACAACCATTTGGTAATGAGGAAGTAGCAAATGATGATGATGTACATGAGGCACCTCCGAATGGTGATGATGTGCATGAGGTGGGTCAGAATGATGATGATGTGCATGAGATGCATGAGGGAGGTTGGATGTTGAAGGAGGTGGTGGGCAAGATTTTGATTGGTTGGAGGAAGGGTTTGAGGGGCCAGATTTTGATGATGATGTATTTGGAAATGTAGATGATGGGCCATCTACACATGATGGAGTTAGTGTCAATGCAGCAGCCCCACATAGGCCCTCTGAGGCAGATGATGGGCTTTCTACACATGAGGATACACCCATGTATGCAGCCCCACATAGGCCTACGCTGACAATGACCCACCTCTTGAAGAGAGTAAATGGATTGACCCACCTCTTGAAGATGACATGGAAAGTCTAGTAGGGTCTGATGATGATCAGCCACCAACTAGTCCAAAAGAACCTGAGTTTAATGTTCAAACTAACATGAGAAAACCAAAGTTAAGGAAAGGAATGAAGTTTCCAAACTCTAAGGTATTTAGGGAGGCTTTGAGGGAATATGCTATACATAAGCCAGTAGATATCAAGTTCAAACTGAATGAGAAGAAGAAGATATCAGTTTATTGCATAAATGAATGTGGATGGAGGTGTTATGCATCTCAACTATCTAGAGAGTTGACATTCCAAATAAAAACATTCAATCCAGAATGCACTTGCTCTAGATCCTTCAAACACAGCCAAGTGACTTCAAGATATGTTGCAAAGAAGTTTATGCAGGAGTTTGACAAAAATCCCAATTGGAAAGTGGCTGGTGTTCAACATCATGTGAAGCAAGCACTTGAAGTTGACATAAGTTTCAGTCAGGTGTATAGGGCAAAGAGGAAAGCTACTGACCTGATTACTGGGGATGAACAGCTGCAATATGGGAAGCTTAGGGATTATGCAGAGATGATAAGATTGAATGATAAAGGAAGTAGGGTTATTTTGCAAACTGAAATGGAAGATGAAAATGCACAGCCCAAATTTAAGAGAATGTATATCAGGTATAATGCACAAAAAGTTGGTTTTTTGGGAGGATGTAGACCAATCATTGGTTTAGATGGGTGCCACCTAAAAGGGAGATTTGGGGGGAAAATACTTTCTGCCACAGTTAGGGATGCAAATGATAACATTTTCCCAGTTGCATTTGTTGTTGTTGAGCAAGAGAACAAAGATTCATGGCTATGGTTTCTGCAGCAGTTTTCAGATGACATTGGGAATCCAGAGCAACTTAATCTGGTCTTCATCACTAATAGACAAAAGGTATGACCTACAATTGTATACGTGCCTTAGTTCAATAATACATGACTTAGTTTATTTCAACATGTTTAACTAGCATATTTACTTGATCTGTTTTGTGCTGAATTAGGGCCTTATACCTGCAATTGAGATGTTGTTCCCAACTTGTGAGCATAGATATTGTGTGAAGCATATCTATAATAATTTTAAAGTGGATTATAAAGGCTTGGAGTTGAAGGATGCATTGTGGAGATGTGCTGGAGCTACAACAATCAGGGAGTTTGAGAGAAGAATGCAGGAACTAAAGGATTTGGATGTCAAGGCATAGGAGTATCTTGCTGACATCAATCCTACACAATGGTCTAAGTCTCACTTTACTAGTAGAGCTTTGTGTGACTATTTAGCTAATAACTCAAGTGAATCTTTTAATGCCATGATCTTAGAAGCTAGGGGTAAGCCAATTTTAGCAATGTTGGAGTGGATTAGAGTTAGGCTCATGACCAAACAATACAAAAAGATGAAAGGTATAACAAAATACACTAGAAAGGTGTGTCCTAATATTTAAGAAAAATTAGAGAAGTTAAAGCATGAATCTATACCTTTCAATGCTACTCCAGCAGGCAGGTTCATGTATGAGGTTGATAATGGTCGTGAGAGACATGTGGTTGACTTGGTTAAGAAAGCATGCAGCTGTAGGATTTGAGATTTGATAGGACTTCCTTGCAAACATGGGATCTTTGCTATTGTTAAGAACCTGGAGACAGTGGAGGACTATGTGCATCCTTGTTACTTGAAAGAGACATTTGTTGAAACTTACAAAGAGATAATACAGCCAATGCCAGGCCAGTCTGAGTGGGTTAAGACTAACCAACCTGCTCCTGCTGCTCCTCATGTGTATAAACCACTCGGCAGACCACCAAAGCAAAGAAAAAGAGATCCTGATGAGCCAAGGAACCCTTATAGAGTTTCTAGGATGAACAAGACAATCAAGTGTGGGAAGTGCCAGAAAGAATGACATAATGCAAGAGGGTGCAAGGCAGGCATCACTGGTGAAACTCCATGGCAAAGAAGAGATAGACTTGCTAAATCAAAAGCTGTAAGTATCTCCATGCTTTGAACTATATTCATTTCCTCACATATTTTATGTATATGTAACTTGTACAACCCTTTTTGTAGGCACAAGGCAGTAAATCTACAAAAACAAAGCATACTGCAACACCTCAAACTGCATCTCAACCACCAAATACTAGATCTCAAGCTGCATACAGAGCTTTTAGTCAAACTGCATCTCAACCTGCACCAAACAATAGATCTGAGGCAACAACTCAACCTCAAAGTACATCTAGGGCCAACTGGTTCTCTTCATCCTCACAACCGAGCTTCTATACCCCTAGAGAGACATGGGATTCTTTACCATCTCAGGCACTTCTACTTTCTTCTATTTTGTTTATTTTTAGCCTCTTACTTTCTATTGTTGGTCATCTTGCTAACTGCTGGATTTTGGTTATACAACCAAGTGCATCTGTGAGCACTAGTGGCGTACCAAGTCAAGGAAGTGGTGGTGGTGATGCTAGGGGGTTTAAAGGCAGAAAACTCGGTGTATCAAGGCCAACAAAGTTTCAACCAGTTGGTGGAAAGGGCAAGAAGGCAGCTGGCAGTAAATGACAATGAAAGATGTTAAAGTTTCGACCACTTTTTTGTTATAGTTCCCACTTTTTTTGTTATAGTTCTTACACTCAATGTAACTAGTATTTGCTTAACAATGGTCAAGTGTCAAAAACAATATTGGCAATTTTGGTTGGAAGATGTGTATGTCTAACGTGTGGTGGACTAGTAGTTGGGTTTTGGTTGTAAATATATTTGCATGTAACATAAAGTCACAATGACACAGCAAATCTTTTATTAAAGTTAATGTGCATTGACACAGGATAAAGTATTTTGTTGTGTTGTGCTTGTCTTTGCTTTTGGTGCATTTACACAGGACTATGTGTTTTGCTTGCTTGTCTTGTGCTTTTGGTGGATTTACATAGGTGCATGTATTCACACAGCAAATCATGTGTATGTGAAAAACATGTTTCATTTATGGACAGGCGTAAAACAAGTTCCATTTGAGAAAAATTTCCATGTGCCATATATTAATCTTGCATTGACACAGGTGTATATATTGAACCAAAAACATGTTCCATGTTCTATATTCCATATTCCATATATTAATCTTGCATTGACACAGGTGTATGTATTGAACCAAAATGAATATATAATAACACGTTTCATTCATGTTATTAACATTTCCACATAACAACACTTTCAATTTGCACAAAAACAACACTTTCCATTTTCACAAAAACAACACTTTCAATTGAATATATAATAACATGTTCAATTTGCACAAAAACAACACTTTCCATTTCAGGAGATAGATACAATAATTCAATTACCCAATCACATTTCAACATCCCCCCCACCCAAGTATCATGGCAGATTAAGGTTCCTCACCCTTACATTGTTGTTCACTAACGCAAAACACAACAACAACATTACAAAAATGAAAAATAACCATGACAAAACTAGTGCCACCTTGGATAATCTCTCACTCTCTCTAACCCTCTTAAGTTTCTCCCTAGCTTCTACACAAAGCTCATGAGCTTCTCTTTCCCTCCGGTTAGATCTTTCTTCCATTTCCCTAGTTGTAATTTCTCTCTGTTTTGCAAGTTGTAGTTCATTTTCAAGCATACTTATCCTTTCACGGACAAGTGGGGTAGTTTCATTCGTACAAGTTTCGTTATCCACCCACTGAAAGAAGCCACATTTGGAACCAACCTGATCATTACAATTATAACAATTAATTTCACATTACACAATTAATCACAACTAATAATTCAAATAAGTGTCAAAACAACAATGTAATTGTTTCTTACATTAAATTTACTACAACCGAGGAATCTTCTTCCATAGTTACCAGCTTTTCGACTTGTTCGTAGGGCACAATTCTCATGGGTACATAAATGACCATCTCCGGCACAGTAGAAGCCACTAGTTGTAGAGCCATTGCCAGTTGATGAAGACATAGCAAAAATTTGTTACAAGCTTAAAGACCAACAAATCTGTTACAAGTGGCATAGTTCAAATTTTCAACATGTGTTTGAAGGATGGATAATTGAAATTCAATTTTCTCATATTGCTATAGCTTGGATCAAATCAAAATCATTTACCAAACTTAGTTTATAAATTTTCGCGGCAATCCTACTCCCAGTAGCTGGTCAATATTTAAAATTATATCTTATTTTCTCATGAGACTAAATCCTTAATTCTCCATCATTTATTCCATTAATCTTTTTACTTAAATCTCTACATTTTGACTTTTGTGCTATCCTGCTACATTTTGACCCAGAAACCCAAGCTTGAACAGAACCCAAAAACCCAAGCTTGAAGCTCACCCAAAAACCCAACCTCGTCCTTGCAAAAACCCAGTTTCGAAATTTTTTTTAAAACCTTAGGTTTATTGATGAACAGAGCAATGAACTCACCCAAGCTTGAAGCTCACCCAAAATGTGCAAACCGAAGCTCACCCAAGCTTGAAGATGAACCTAGATTGGAGAGAAGCTCACCGAACGCAGTTTCACCCAACCACGATCCAAATTGAAGCTCACCGAAGCTAGATGAACCCAGAAACTAGCTCCTTCTTCCTTGGGTTACAACCACGATCAAAGCTCAGATGGACTCAAGCGCCTTGGGTTACAATGCACTCAAGCGCATTGCATCTATTTGGTAGCATCTAGGGATTTCGTTTGGTGAGCAAGTGGAGTGAGGAGGAGTGTTTTGATCTATTTGGGATGTTGTTTTTGACATAATATGTGTTAGAGTAACGGCATAGGCAGAGGTGGGTTATGGAATAGAAACAGAGATAATCACAGGTGGGCAAAGTGCCAAAATTTAAACCATGGGTAGGCAAATCGAAATAGAGGCAAACCACAAGTGGGCAAAGTGTAATTATCCCTATTTAATAAACATACTAAATGACAAGCGTAAAAATATAATGTTTCTAATTTTTTATAAAACTATGAAAAATATTTCAATAGTAAAAAAATTCCTAAAAATTGGAAATGCAAATAAGGTGGAATAAACTATAATTTGTTTGGGAGTTTATAAAAGAAATTACTTTGTATACTACAATACTCTTGTTACGTGTTTACCAAAAAAAAAAAAAAAAAACTCTTGTCACATAAAAGTAAGCTCCATGTACTTTAATAAAAAATCTCATGTTACGTGAGAAAATGACTTAATACACATAAATACATAATGCATTGAATAATTTTATGGTGTGAAGAAAGAAAAATTTAAACTGCAATTGATCCAAAAACTCTATATAGAAAAGGACACCACTTCTGAAAGAATGAAACTGAAGGACATGTTGCTACTATCTTATATCTTTATATAAAGAAAATTTTTCACATATTAAGAATTAATAAGCTGTATCAAAAAAAAAAATAATAATAAGCAAGCATGAATGAAGTTATTAATAATAAAAAATATTTGCAAAAATGAAACATGCATTAAGTTTAATATCATCAACTTATCAAGAGTCTTGTATCTCAATGACATTATCTCCTTTATAAGGAGAATAAAAATTCAAACCATCTCTTCTTCAACGTTCTAAGTTCTAAATAGGGACTTATAATAATAAAAAAAGGATATTTGTACTATTATTAAACCGTTTGAAACTATTAAGTTATAGAATTTGAATTACCCTAGATTTATGATAGGAGTAACTTTATGCTTGAAATTCAAAAAAAAAAAAAATTAGCTGCACTCAATTTTGCCTTCCAAAAAATGATAAAAAAAATTTAAAAGGAGACAAAATAATAGTATATGAAATGTTCGTCTCAACTCTCAACTTCACCAAAATGTTAATCAATAATAAAATTTAAAACAAAATCTAATGAATTTTTTAAAAATTCTCTTTGCTCTTTCCAACACTTTTTCTACAAAATCAAACATAAGAATGTAATTATTAATTTCATTTTTTTTTCTCTCCATTATTCCCCCTTTCCCCCCCCCCCCTCCCCCTCCCCCCTCCCCATAAAAATGAAAATTATGCAGTGTTAGTGTTATAAGTGTTATAAAATTAACAGATGAATATTAATTGAAGAAAATTACCTTTATTATTTTATTTAAAAATATAACAAATTTCTTTTTCTTAAAAGCAGAAAACAAATGTGATAATAAAGTTATTGTGTGTAAGTTAGTAAAAAGTATAGGATATCTACCATAGAGTTAAAGCCCAACTCATGATGTAGGTTGTATGGATTTCTTTCTTAATCAATTACTTCTTCATAATTTTTTTTTTTTTAAAGAAGAAAGACATTACGTCATATTATTAAGGGAGACTGTTCAAATCAACCTGTAGTACAGATGAAATTTCTTGTGGGATATCTTCCATCTACACTATTGAATGAGAAGAAATGATAACTCTTCATAATATATCATATCGTTTTGGGGGCTTTTTAATCTTCACTATAAAGTACTAATTATTAGGAAATTTCAAATTACAATTAATGTGATACTTATTATTCGGGGGCAAAATACTGAATCAACAACAATTATAGGGTGTCTACTTTTTTTCTTTTTTTTGACTTAAGGCAATAGATAGTGTGCACCATAAAGATGAAGCCTTACGTATTATGTACGTTTGGATGGGTTGCTTCTTTAATTAATTAGTTTATGATAAATCAAATGGTCTGACTGCAGTTCATAGTTACGCTTCACTAAAGTCTTTCCCACACCCCCCAATTGCGACATTACCCTCACATGTAAGACATAGGGGGCCTATTTTTGAAGAGTGTATCTCTTATCTCCACTCTACTCTATGGAGTGGGCCAATAAAGATGGTTTTCTCTACTACTATTGCTATATTTAGTATTTTTCTAACTCAAAAAATTATTTAAGTCATCACCTAATTCAAAATACTTTCTAAATAATTTTCTCCCTCTCTCTCTCTCTCTCTCTCTCTCTCTGAACCACGTGGTGTTATTTTATTAGTCCATTCATGTCATCTCATTGTATTTTATAAAGAACAAAGAACTGATTTTGGGACAGGTTCACATAATCCCTTAAAAGCCCATATTTCATCCAACTAAATGGATTGAACTTTTTTCAAAAATTCCTCACGCTTTTCCAGTTGAAGTGACCAAATTTTTTTTTCTTGTTCCTCAAGTTAAATTATCACTTTAAAAAGGTAATGGTAATACATATCATATACAGTTTGGTGGATGCAAGATGGTCTTTGTTCTTTCCAGTACTTTCTCTACGAAATCAAAATTCAAACATGAGAACGTAATTATTAATTTCATTCAATCTATTTTCTTTCCATTATCCCCCATCCCAAAAAAGACAGAAAATTATGTGGTGTAAGTGTTATAAAATTAAAGATGAAGATTAATGGAAGAACATTACCATTATTATTATATTGAAAATATAACAAATTTCTTTTTCTTAAAAACAGAAAACAAACGTGATAATAGAGTTATTGTCTGGAAGTTAGTAAAAAGTATAGGATGTCTACCATATAGAGATGAAGCCCAACTCATGATGCAGGTTGTATGGATTTCTTTCTTAACCAATTACTTCTTCGTACTATATCACATCGTTATTAGGTGGCTTTTCAATCTTTACTAAAATGTAATTACTAAGTACTTTCAAATTACAATTAATGTGATACTTATTATTTGGGGGCAGAATACCGAATCAACAACAATTATAGAGCTTGTAGCGTGGAGTTGAAGCCTTGCGTATTATGTAGGGTTGGATGGATTTCTTCTTTTGTTATTAATTGCTTTATGATAAATCACATGGTTTGGCCGCATTTTATAATTACTTCAATAAAGTCTTTCCCACACCCCCAAATGCAGAAATGCCCTCACACACTAGTAAGCCACAACGATTTTTGCAAATTCTATCCTATTTTACCATCTAAAAAGTCACTTATCAATTATACAATACAATTTTACAATAATTCTAGCATCCAAACTTTTATTTTCCTATTCTACTCATTAAAATAATATTTCTACAAAATAAAATAATATATCACACAATCACCATCATTTACAATACGACACATTTATTTATTTATTCTTTCTCTTTCTTTCTGTTCAAGAACCACAATCACCACCACCGCTGCACTACACACACTTGACACTACCACCACCACCACCACCACCACCAGCGACCCATAATCTATTGTCAACACCAAAAAAAAAAAAAAAACCAGACCATCAACACCACCCTCTCCGATCATCAACACCACAAAAAAAAAAAAAAAAAAATAGCAACCCACCGCCACCCAGCACCACCAAAATGACACAACCCACAACCACCGTGACCCACACCTCGATCCATCGTGATCCGTTGAACTTGAAACCAACCCACACCACATACCCAGCCACCACCGTGAACACAAACCTTAACCGCAACCCATTGCCGCCGCCGCCACCACCACCACCACTGAAGAGCATGATTGTGAGCAAAACCCACCACCAAAAAAAAAAAGACCCATGGTGAGTAAATGCAGATCCACGGCAAGCAAAACCCAAACCCATGGCAGCAAACCCACGGTGAGCAAATCCCAGATTTACGCCGACAAACTCAGACCCATGGCGAGCACACCCTGATTTCGTTCAACCACCCAATCGCCACTCCAAAACCCATTCCAAAAATCCAATCAACCCAAACCAACATCAATCCATGTCGCCACCGTCAACTAGAGAGAGAGAAACCAAGCCACGTCACCGTCGTTAGCTAGGCCGATCTGCCATGGCTCGCTATGGTGTGGCGGTTATGAGTTTTGGGTCTGAAGACTGAAGAGAGAAGGAAGAGAGCAAAGAAATAATGAGAGAGAGAGAGAGAGAGAGAGAGAGAGAGAGAGAGAGAGAGAGAGAGTATAGGAATTGTTTAATAAAAAGGAGGAGAGAGAGAGAATTAAATAATATTATTTACATTTACCATTCAGCTACAACGCATTCTACATTTAGAATTACACTGTAACTGAATTGCAAAAAAGATTTGCAATTGTTGGCTTTTACAATAACCGATGGAGTGATTTTTTTCGGCTTAAATTGCAAATTGGGTTTACATTTACAATATGCCCTATGAGCTGTGGATGCTCTAATGGGCCTATTTTTGAAGAATGTATCCCCTATCTCGACTCTATAGAGTGGGCCAATAAGATGGTTTTTCCTACTATTGCTAGCTTTAGTCTTTTTCTACCTCAAAAAATTATTTAATTCATCACCTAATTCACAACATACTTTCTAAATAACTCTCTCTCTCTCTCTCCCACATGGTGTTATTCTATTAGTCAATTCATGTCATCTCATTATATTTTATAAAGAAAAAAGAATAGATTTTGGGACTACAAGGATTGAGCCTTTTTTCAAAAACTCCTCATGCAATAGTATTATTATCAAGTCATGCAATGAGCTCAAGGAACTGCGAGAATAATGTCCTAAAAATGGCAGGGCGCGATCAAGTCCTTAAGATGATCACTCAACAAACGATGTTATACCTCCTAGTGAAGTTGCCACTTAATTATATTAGAGGATGAAGATTAAGAAAACCTCATGAAATAAATAATTATTGAATAAAATGAAATTTGAACCATTATTCAAGAAATAAATTGAAAATTTCCCCCTTTTTTTTTCTTTTTTAATGATAATTCTCATAATCTATTGTGATTGGTTTCAACCAGTGTGGACTCAGTATGGATTTTAATTAAATAGTCTTAGTTTGGGGTCAAGCTCCTCCCCCGTTAGAACGTTCTCTCCCTTTTCTGTATAGATAAAGGACACATGGCAATTAAATGATGTTTCAAAAAAAGCCAACTCAAACTACCTTTATTTCTACAGTCTTCTGCCCTTTACCTCCCTCTACTCTCTGAAACATCGCCACCGTGGGGGTGGCGGTACGTTATAGTCAGGGGGTTCCCTAACCCGAAAATTATATATATATATATATATATATATATAATGTTTTTAAAAAAATTGTTTTGAACCCCCTGCACACCCTCACCATGAACCTGACCCCTTTTGTTTTTGAAGCCTAGCTTAAACTCCAAAAGAAAAAAAAGAAAAAAGAAAAAAAAAAGAAGTCCAACAGAACATTTTGGTCTTTAAACTCAAAAATAAAAAGCCCATAAATCAAATTTTGAAAAACTATAAAAAAGGCGAAATAAAACCTAAGAATTTGCAGCTGCCTAACCTGCAAAATCTCTCACTATCCTTCTTCACTCTCCAATCCCAAAAGAAAAAGGCTGACCTGCTTCACACACACAAAATTTGCCGCTGTGGAGCCCCCACGATTTGCTGCCGCCTGGACTATCCCTAATCTGGCACTGCCGCCACTTCTTGGTCTACCTCCTGCAGCCACTTGAGTGAATCACTGTGGATGTGTGTGGAGTTATCTTTTGAGTATTATTTTTTTTTTAATTGAGTTTTGAATCTTTAACTGTGTGTGCAGGGGTTGTGGGGTTATATTGTTATGATATTTGTAGTTGAGTTTTGAGCCTTTGACTCTGACAGTGTGTGTCTGGGCCTGTGGGGGGTTGTGGGGTTAGTGTTTTGAGTTTCTTTACAACTGGGTTTCTTTACTGTTGCAGTGTTGCTGTAAGTGTTTGTATAATTGTATTGATTTGATATAAAGTTGAGTTATTTTTTCTTTACTTTGACTTTGACTAAATTTGTGACTTATGAGTGGTTATTGGCCATGTGAGTGGCTCAGTACATTAACACGTAAGGACAATAAAAAATGGTGAAGACAAATAAGAATGCTATATATCCATTAATATATTTGCTTGAATAATTAGTTTTGACTCTTTCAGTTGCATTACAATAATGGAAAGAAGTTGTTTAACAATAAAATGTATTAAGAATGAATTACACAATCAAATGGGGATTAGTGAATGAATAATTGTTTGAACGTGTACATTAAAAAGATATAACTCGTAAGATTGATAATGAATCTATCATGCAATGGTTTCAAAATATGAAATCTTGTAAAAAATAATTGTAAATTTTTTTTTTTTTTTTTGTGATATTAATATATTCAAGTCTCTTTTGTATTAGATTTATATAATTTTTGTTCCTTATTGACCGTCAGGGCAAAAATCTTGGAGCCACCCCTCCACCATCAAACCCATTCTCTCCTTGTTTTTCAACAAACTCATCTTTGTTTCAAACTTCATCACTTAAGAACTTGAGCTTTTCAAAGGAATCACAAAAAGAACCTTTTTTTCACTATAAGAATGCAGGTATAAAGGTTTAATACCACTTTTAAAAACTGAAAAACTTGTTATAATCACAGCCAGAAAATTTTACAGAAATTCAACCCATTTGGCTAACTTTGACTGTCAAAATATGAAAATGAATGACGAAATCTTTAATCTTCTCACCATTTTGCATCCTAAGAAGCGCAAACACCCAAGCAGCAGTAAATTGGGTTCTAAAAGAAATAAAATAAATTCATTCCCTGCCATAGTGCACTTCTAGTTTGAAAAACAGTGTAAAGAAAGCTAGCCAAATCAATCTCCAGGCTTACAAGCATTTGAAAAATAAAAAGATTACAACAAAAAGGGATAAACTCTAGTTATCTGATGTTATGTGAGGCTTTCTTTTTCTCTAACTTTATCTTCAATAGCTTCAACAAATGGTGATTTACTAGGATTCAAATTCTTAACACTTCTATCCATCAGAAACCCACAAAACAAAAACACAAAAAATACTTCTCTGTTGTACCCGCAAATTTTGATGCTGAGATATCCGAAGGAATGAAAAAAATGTAACTAAGCCCACAATATATTCTTTAGCATAATAAATAAGTTCAATCCATAGAAAGAACAGTACATTATATAATCATCAATCATGAGGCTGGGAAATAACCCAAGAACTTATTATTAATAATAATAATCCATTATTATCTGTTGATCCAAGGCTACCCATCCTCTCTCTAACCACGTTGACAATAGCTAATCATATTTTTATAGTAACCAGAAAGAGAGCCAACAAAGCATTAGCAACTTTGATTCATGGAGTAGTGATACCTGCAAAAAGGAGAAAAAAGAAAAAGAAGTCATAAACACAAAGCATATATTCAGTTAACTAAATGTTTAATTTAGGTAAAAAGACCAAAACTTTTCATCTCAAACTATATGTAATTAATTAGCTTGGTTAATTCAACTCTCTGTTGATTGAAAATAACTTAATTCAAAATAAGAGTTAGTCCAATTTTCCAATATTTTGTAACATATATAGAGAGATTGAGAGGAAGGACTCATTCTATAAGAGTGAATAATTTCTCGAGATAAAAGAAAGACAGAGTACTTACTCCCACATTTGAAGTGGCGAGGAACCCTGCGACCACAACCTTCAACGAGGCGAATTGCACGATTGACATCAATAAGGGCGGCCAACTTTGGCGTGACGACAGTGCAAACACATTCAATATGGGTAACCCTTACACGCTCACAGCACTCTGGCGTTGGAAGCTTGCCATAAACAACTGGCTTGCATGCATTAATTCCAAGCCTCCTCTCCTCTTTGCATTGTGCAGCGCTTGGTCCTGCAGCTTTGGCCAATTTTACACCCTCTTCCATGCTTAAAACAACTATGATGATCACTACCAAAAGCATGAAAACCCTTGAGCCTTTCATCATATTTCCCGTTCCCTTTTTCTCTACAAGGTAGAATGAATTAATACGATTGAACATGATTGATAATATATATATATATAGGGGATGGGAGGGCTTAATTTGGTGGATGCAAGATGCCCTTTATTCATTCTCTGTGTTAAAGTGGTTTTGGGGGCTGTGTTGGACTTTCAATATTTGACGCTTTTATCATCATTTGTGTCCATGTGCAAGAAGACTTTGATAGTAGTTCTAGATTCCAGACCATTGGCCGGAGAATGAGCTCAGTGGACACTGGGCACAATCCTGTGACCGAAGGAATAACAGTGGTCATTCATCAATATTGCTATTGCAAGGAAAGAGTTGTTAGAAGTATGTGCTCTAAATAATTAAATTTAGCATATTTCAATAGTTCAAGCTTTTGGGACAATTTGTAATCTAATAAAAATTGGTAAGTCTTAGCTCTTATTTAGGTTGTTTATGGCAGCACAGCCAATAATATTTTCCCAAAAATATTTTTAGTGATTTTGAGTGTTTGTGCAAATTAAAATAAAATCCTGATCAAATTGAAAATATTTTTTTTTTTAGGAAGAAATTGAAAATATTTTCAGTTGACAAAACACTGCTGTTTTTTTTTTTTTTTTTTTTTTTGAAAGGGACACTGCTGTTGAGAAAGGTGTAAAATAATACTTTACCTCTGAGCTCAGGCATAAAACATTCTCACAGACACACACAAAACACACTAGTCCCTTTGCAACCCTCGGCAAACCAATTAAGTAGCCCTCCCCCTCTTATTAGCAGAATTGGCTCAATATTCGCCTAAGTCAATAAATATAAGCGAGGTATTTCTTATGTTTAAATATCAATTAAATAACATTTGTTTTTAAGTTTCTATTATTTGATATTTTATCTTTTCATTTAGAAATCATTCTTTCTTACTTTTGGAAATGCAAAATAACTAATTAATTTTTTGCTAACGTTTATTTTTAATTGATAATAATATACTCAATCTTTTTGTGACATAAATATTGATCATAAATAGGATTTTTTTTTTTTTTTTTTGAAAATTTTCTTTCAACATAAACAAATGTAACAAGTATTTTTACTAAAATCCTATGAAGGATATATGTATTTGGGAAAAATAGAATCTAGCTTTTCAAAATGAGGGAGGGTGGTGTAATTGTGTGAAAGATTAAAAGTGACTAATGTTGACAATCTATGTGTGTATGATGATTAGTTTACAAAATTTGAACTCTCAAGCTATCAAAAAAAATTTCATTAATGATAATTCAGCAGATCGAGTTACAATATTTTTTCTCTAAACAATTTAGGGTTTTAATTGGATTTCTTTTTTATCAATCCAATATTTTAGGGTTTACTTAGAAGTGCAGAAAATATTCCACAACATTTTTTAGATTTTTTTTTGGTGATGTAACTACAAAGAATTGGAAAGAATAAAGAACTGGTTGATTGAAATAAATTATAAAAATTTATGTAAAATTATAAAAATAGAAAACCACTTATACAGTTCAACGTTAGACACGCATCTCATGTAACCCAATCCAAAATATACCAAAAAATTCCCTCTACACCAAATACAAAAAATAACACAACATGAATTTATTAATCAAGCCTCCGGATCTCTTTTTGGGCGGTAAATAACTTCTGAAGTATGCTTACTTATCAAATCAAAAATATTACTTCCTACAAAAAAATGTTTGGGTTTCCTTACAAGTTCTCTCTTTCTCTCTCTTTCTCACTTCCTTTGATTTTTTTTCCCCCTCTTCCTCTCTCGTCTTCCTTTTCTTTTATAGGCCTGCCTTTCCAGGTGTCTCCCTTTTTTTGATACTTGTCCCATCGTTCCCCTTACTAATCCCTGGTGGTGAAAGTAGGGCTAAATTTCAATGTTCAGATGTCACCTCTTCATTAATGCGGCCAGAGGGCAGGTATGGTGCCTTTAATGCGGTGGCAGCAGCCTTTTCTCTGATATTTGTCCATCAATTTCCCTTCTCTCTTATCTTCACCCTTTCGGTTATTTATACATATGGTCCTTAAAGATGGAGTCCTTGAGCCACCGGGCCATTAATACTGTCCTCGGCGGCTTGCTTCCGAGGGAAATATCATCCTCGGACGTGATGTCCTGTGGTGCTACGCTCATGCATGGCAACTTTCTTCGTCATGTGGCAGCGCTGGAAATAGTCATTATATCCTCGGATCATCCTAAACTGTCGGGTCGGATTTTCCTCTTTATGGGGGCCCTTTGGGCCGGCCCAATACATGATTTGGGCCCATGGGCACCACAATTAGATCTCTTTTTCTTCTGAAGTTCAAATCAAATAATTATTATACAAAAATTTTCACAATTTTTTTATTACAATTTAGGAATATGAGGTGTAAATTGAACTCAAACTCATTGATTAGGATGTAATCTCTATTGACAATTGGATTAAATCTTATTACACATTCCTTGTGAAATAAAAGCACGATTTTAGTTATAATTTTGAAATAAAGAAATTATAATTTGAAATGCAATTTCACAATTTTAATTAATATCATATTTTTAAAATATGATTTCAGTTAACATAACATTGTGTATCTAGTACACCCAGTGTAAAACTATCATTGCTCTCCTTTTTTTAATTTTTTTTATGGGATATCATTGCTCATTTTGGTGTCCATTTCTCTTCAACTTGAGAGGTTGCTCATTCCTCACCGAAAAGACTTGACATTGAGTCTTCATGCTGCATGTCCCATCAATTTTTTTTTTATTAGCTGCATGGGAAAAAGAATAGTGGATGAGAATTAAATGTAGAAGATTGAAATAAGGCGTGTCTAAAGTGTGGTAGATCAAAGGAAAGGGACACGGAAAGTTCCACCTCTTTAATTGTGGATTTTCTTTGATTCAAATTTTCAAACATTTGACGATTGAAAATTTGTAAGAATATATATATATATATATATATTGACTTCCAATTGAGCATAGAGCATCTAAGGTATGTGGAGATGGGATTTCGCTTCCCATTTGATTTTCTTTTCTTGATTTGCTTGCTGAGACCCCACCATTACAAAGAGAATCAAATCTTGGTACGTAACAACTGTGTCTTACTAAGCCTCCCTTTTGGACTATGGTTACCAATAGGATAGGCCATAACCAAAAGCCATTGAAGAGAAGTGTCGTCTACGTTTGAACAAATCAATTGAGGGGCTCATGTTCTTCTGTTTATATAAGAAGCCATAATCCTTTGAACAGTTACTTTTTTTTTGGTTGAGAGAACTTTGAACTAGTTTCTAATCAGTGGCCTTAGGCTGTTTAACTTCTATGAGCTTTAGGTAATCATTCTTTCGGTGATTGGCACTGAAACATTCTTTATGGTTTGCAATATTTTGTAATGGTTCTTAAGTTCTTTTACCAAAAACCTTTTTCAATATTAAGAAACCCAATTGTAAGAACAACAACACACACACACACACAAAAACCCCATACAACCTGAGTACAAATTGGTTCAATATACCTAGTTTCATTCCAAGGTCAGGCAATTATAGCTGAAGTCTGAAGATGCCTACTTGATTGCTTCAAAGAATGCCAGTAAATCTGAACAGTGAACATTATTGCCAAGTATGTATAAAGATTACCAGCAATGCTAATTTTTCACAGAAAATCCGCATGCTCTTTCGCACACTCACTTCACTAGTCCCCGAAACAAGAAAAATGCTAGAATCACAATTTTTTACATGACTAGTCATTTGGCAAGTTGTGAGTAGTTGAAGTATGGACCCACCATTTTTTTTTTTGCAAAAGTTATGGTTCTAGTATTGATCCAAAAAATAAACAACTACTACTCTCAGGGGTGTGAAAATTCAGTGTAAACGTAAGGACTTTTTTAAAGACTTAAGACCATCAAATCTAGACATTAAATATCAATTCCCGACCTGGCCGAGAAGATATATTGTGTTTCAGGTTTATGAAGTGAAAACAATCACAATACTTGGTCTCAATGGGGGGCTCACAGGCTGTAAGAGATTCACTACACACACATGAAACACAATATGCTTTTTTTTTTTTTTTTTTATAGCTTGAAGAGGTCTTTCCTATACATTGATGTTAACAATTTTTTATCTTTACTTTTTCGGCGCAAATCGCTCCACTTGTCTTCTTTTTTGGTTTGAATTCTTATTTATTTATTTATTTATTATTATTATTATTATTATTATTATTATTATTATTATTATTATTATTATGTACTCGTAAATAATTGATTTAAACCAAAGAAAATTAGACTTAATGATTTTACATATGGATTAATTACAAATTATCAATCTGTGATTTGACTCGATTTTAAGTTTTTATATGTGGTTCAAAAATTGACATTTTATCCATTTGAGATCTGCTTCATTAGGTTATCATAATCCACTTCTAACTTTTCTGTTAAAAAACACATTTTAATTTGAAAACATTACAAAATGATTAAAAAGCTAGGATTTGAATTTTTGCAAAAATAGATGAACATTACCAATGAAATCTAACTAGTTTGCTTGGTGGTGTCCACTTCACATACTTGAAGGGAGGCAACAAAGACTCTCAGATATGGATGAATGCTCGACCTTTCATTGAATTGCTCCATAGTGCTGAGCCTAATCTGAGGAGGAATGATATGTTCTTATTTAACTATTTTACATGGTGGTGTCTACTTCCATGCCTGTTACTACAAATAGGACTTGGTTTAGGTCTAGTGCATCTAGTGCATTGGACTCGGTCAAATGGTGACACGTGTTCAAAAGTAGACACATGTCATTATCTCAATAGGTCTAATATTACTAGACACTGGACTTAAACCTGACTCCTACAAAAAAATGGGTTTCTTCATGGTCTCTGTGTTCTTTCTATTAACTTGGTAGTGTTGTGGACTACAATTTGCTGTCATGTACCATAACTATTATTTCTATGCTCGATGATGTCTTCCTAGTTTTGTGCTTTGTCTGGTTTAATGTCTGAACATTCCATGCAATTTGTTACTGTCGCTAAACTTCATTCTTCGTTAGAAGTGAATGTCTTTGTTTTTGAAATCATGTTGACTTGTGTCTCTGAATCTACAACATGGTCTCTTGTAACTAGGGCTATCCACTGGTTGGGTCGAGTCAAGTTTGGCCCTGACCGGGACTCAACCCGATTGGGTCTGGTTACCAAAAATGTGACCCGCAACCGACCCAATATATGGGTCGGACGCGGTGGTTTGGGTCATCGGTTGAATGTGTCGGATTTGTCGGTTAGGCAGGTTTGGGCTTCGAATTGGGCCAAATTTTTGAATTTGCATGATTTTTTTTTAACTCAATTTTTGACAAGCCTTTTAGGCCCAAATTAATGGGCTTACTTTTAACAAAGATTTATACATTTTTGAACCATGTATATATATCATATGAGACTCTTTTCACATCCTCTATTTTAAATTAGGCCTTCAAGCTCAGCTTGTATGCCATTACACAACTTTGAACCTTTTGGGCCTCTAGGACTTATCAGTCCAAATTTAATATTTCTAGCTCACATATAATGACAACAAATATAGTAAATAACACATAAAAACCTGGGCAAATTAGCAAGCACATAAAAACACATATAATATCACTTTCTAACCACCTGTTAAAACCACATAATACAAGAAAGAAATATTTTTCAAAATGCCTTAGCATTAAGACCTGGGCAGTACCTTAAAAATCCAAAAACAAATCAAGAAAGTCTACTAGGCACAAAAGCACAACTCAACCTATTAAATCTGCCAAGTTGTGCCAACCATTCCATACATGTAACACAAACCAGCAAACAGATTCCAACAAATAAATCAATCACAATCACAACCACACCACAAGTATGGCAACAATAGATAATAAAAGCATCTTGCAATATTTCCATAGAGTTAGAGAAGGCAGAAAGGTAGTTACTGCAAGTGTGTAAGACACTAAACTACCAAGGCAATAGCTAGTTATAATTAGTTACAATTATAAAATACCTAAGTATTTCTAAAAAATAGCTATTCTAAAGCATTAAAGATCAATTACTCTATAGTTAAGTCCATGACTTATAGAAAAGAAAACCTATAAACTAAATAAGTTTTCTTTCCTATAAGCAAGAGTTGATTTATAAATTATAAGTTAGAAAAGCACTATGTCCAAAAAAGCTTCCAAAATGTATCCAAAAATCTACCTCCTATACAAAATGTGTCCTTCCTCCTATAAGAAAATGGGCAAAAAGATATTTGTCAATAGAAATATAAGGACAAAACCAAAAAATACGTAATGGTAATAACTAGAAACAATAGAGAGGGCAGAACCAAACTCAGTAGAAATAATAGTAAGGGTAGAAACTTACCCAGTTAGTGATTAGACATAAACACTAATTGAGATACATTTGCTTGAGCTTGAACTTCCACCACCTACTGCTGCTTGACGTATAATTAGAAAAGAGAAAGAAATGAAGGCTATTAGATTAAATTTCATTTGCATAAGACACATTTAATATCACTTAATAGACAAAAAGTTTGGAAGTTAACATATTACCTAAATCATGAAATTCATCTTCCAAGGCCCTCTAACTCATCCTTTGATTTGTGAAAAGAAATTGGAACCAAGGCTTGAAGCCAATCTTGTGCACAAACAAGATTTTGAACCATGAGTGGAGAGAGTGAACTCTGAAATGGATCAAGTATGCGTCTTCCAGTACTAAATGCTGACTTAGAAGCAACAGTAAAGACAAGTACAGCCAACACATCCCTAGCCAATTTGGACAGCACTTGATACCTATTTGAATTTGTCTTCCACCTCCTCAATATCTCAAATTTCACATCCCCCCTTCTACCTTCACAATTTTCAGCCAAATATTTGTCAACCTCATTGCTACACCCAATGGACTGCTCAGCTTCTAAGAAACACTCAAACCTAGAATGAACCTTCGCATATGGATCACTACAACCAATTGACTCACCTTCTATGTGTGTCATCTCACTCCCACTTAGTATTTGTACATTTGATGAATCAACACAAGAGTAATAATCATACAACTTAACCAAGGAACCCCTCACCAATTCAATCATCTCATTAGCCACTTCATTTCCATAAATTTTAGAAAAACAAAACTTCAAAAACCTCAACTTCTTTCTTGGATCAAGAACCACAGTCACATACAAGAGATGATTAATTTTATCCCCTTTCCCCCAATACTTATCAAACTTAGATTCCATTTTAGTTGCCATGTTTTTTAAGAGGTGGTTTTGAGATTTACTTAAATGGGCAATATTCTCTTGAATGACAAACATCTCATCAAAAAAGGTGTTTGCAGTAACATACAAAAAACCTGAAAACTTTTTTGCTGCATTGTAAAAAAGCTTCAAAAAATCCACAAATGTCCTACAATTTTGAAAATCAATACCACTAGGAAATCCCATACCACCACAATTCTCCTTGTTCATAAAATATGAAGAATAACTATCATCCTCAAAGTCCATTCGTATGAACACTTTCTCAAATTTTTTTGCAATTTCTAACATGAGGTAAGTAGAGTTCCACTTAGTTGGTACATCTAGACAAAGAAAAGACTTAGACTCAATACCTAATCTCTCCACAAAATCCATAAAAGTTTTATTCCTTTTTGGTGAAGACTTCACATACCTCACAACTTCACACACCTTAGCAATGGATGCATCAATTTCTCTCAAACCATCCCCCACAATCAAATTTAGGATATGTGCACAACACCTCATGTGTAAGAACTCATATTCTAAAATAGTCCCCTTCCAATCTTTAGTTACAGTTTGCAAAAACTCAATGGTAGCACCATTTGAGCTAGCATTGTCCACTGTTAAACTGAATATGCTATTAATATCCCACTCACGCAAACATATCTCAATCTTTCTATCTATAGTCTCCCTCCTTATAGTCTTCAACTTGACAAAAATTTAAAATTCTTTTATGCAACTTCCAATTATCATCAATAAAATGACATATAAGGGACATATAATTCAGATTTTGAATACTAGTCTATGTGTCCGTAGTAAGACATACCCTACGACCCTTTAAGACCCCCTTAGTTTCTCTCTCTCAACACCATAAATGTCAATCACATCCCTAGCCACAGTTTGACGAGATGGGATATCCCTAATTCTCAACTTAGATTGTAGGGTTGTCGAATATCTTTGAAACCCACTCCCTTCAACAAACCTAAAAGGCAACTCATCTATTATAACCATTTTAGCGAGTGCCTTTCTAGAAGCCTCAATAATAAAGGCTGTTGGTACAAGTTGAAACTCTTCCTTCCCATCCATTTTGGGTTCAAACACTAAGGTTTGTTGCCTTTTAAGTGTATCTCTATTAGGGTTCTTAATACAAACTGGCATATGATTCAATAAATTAGCAGTACCATGCCCCTTACTATTAGCTAGATAAGTTTTTTGACAATAATTGCAAACAACCTTAAAATGACCCTTACCAATATCTACTTTTTCAAAATGGTACCAAGCAACAGACTTTTTCCTATTATTACACACATTGCCATTACCTTTAGGTAGAAGTGGGGGAACCTCAGCATTAGTTGGAGTGACTGTAGGTTCAACTTGGACAGTAGGTGTTGTTTAGAAAGGGGGTGCGTCACTAGAAGGTTCCATAACCTAAAGACATCAAATTTATGCAATAGCAAACTACCATAACAATAATACCACTAACCCAGTAACAAGAACACACACAAGTGACACGACAACAACAATAGGTCAAAGCAGAAACAAAAACAACAACAACAACAAAGTAACAAACAAACAACAACAAGTTAATAGAGAAACAACTGAAGATAAATGATACCTTAGAGAATCCTTAGCTGTTAGAGATTCGACCTTGAAGAGGAAGCAAAACAAGTAGCCTACTTGAACAAATTCCAACTCTTATATAAAATTAGGGTTTCAATTTATTAAATTAGGAAAACAAAATGAATCAGCAGGATAGAAACATATAGAAAGAACCTTAGGAGTGAATGAAATTAGGAAATAAGAAAGCACATGAAATAGCAGGATAGAAACAGGAGGCATGGATGAAAATGTGCAGGGAAAGTGCTCCACCTTCTACACTTATTTATTTATAATTAAAATACTTTTTTTTTTTGATAAGTTATTTATACTTAAAATACTTCAAATAAGTGGGCATATTGTTACAAATATTACAACCTCAGCTGTGCAAAGAATAATAAAACAAATAAAACATAAAAATCACTATTAAACATGCGATATTGCTACAAATAGAGCCACTACATGTAGGAAATTCTACCTGTAAATGATACCAAAAAGGTAAAAACAATTAAGTGAAGATATAAGTATATTGCTCATTAAAAAAAAGGAATAAAATTGGGAAGATACAAACAGGACCACCACACGGTCCAGCTTACATAAGATTAAAATGAAGAAAAAGAACACAAATGAGCACACTCAAATTAGGGGGTTCATTTTTTACCCAACAAATCAAATCAAGACAATTAGGGTTTCATATTTGAATCCAATCACTTAGTCTGTTTTGGTACCATTATCTTTGAATCAAACAGAAAAGTATAGAGACTAGAGAGACTGACTACATTGGATACTATGTTTCGAAGTAGAATCAAGCACATGCAACTCTATGGCAGTATGGCTAAGAAATTTCTCACAACTATGATCTTTAAGTTTTCAATAAATTGATCAAGATGAAAAACCCATATCTCAAACTAGAGAAAAAGATAGATGAAAAAGGAAGAAAATATACCTAAGAGTCTTAAGACTAAGAAGTTGATCTGTGAGCATGAGAAGACTTAACCCATGGTGGAAAGTGAGGCGAAGCTGTGAGTGTGGTGATGAGGCGGCGACGACGACAATAGCTAGGGTTTGGATTGTGGAGGGTATGGAGTGAAGGGTTGAGACTTGAGACTAGAGAGACTTGAGATTGAGAGTACAGAGAACGGAGACTGAGATTGAGATTTGAGAGTGAGATTTTGATTTATGAGAGAGTGAGATACTGATAACAGGTCTGAGATGGGATTGAAGACTGAGGCTTGCATGTGGAACAGTGTTTGAGATGGGATTTCCATTTCAATTTTAGCCGTTCTAAGCTTATGTCTTCTGGTGATTTGATTTTTGCTTTGTTGATTTGATTTTTACTTTTGCGTGGAAGACTCTAGATGTGTGTAGTTCTCAACTAGACAATGTTTTAGTTTTATCATCCTCAGTCTCACATGCTCAGCTCAAAAGAACCGAGAGATATATTTTTTTTCTTTACTCTAAAACTTTCAGGCGGGTCGGGTTATACGGGTTTTTAAACCCTTAACCCGCTACCCGAACAAAATATTTGGGTTATCTTAGAGAAGGACCCGAACCCAACCGATCATGGGCTTCGGGTTGACCCACTGGGCTTTTGGTTGGTCAGATTCGGTCGGTTTGGTCGAGTCCTGGACCCGTTGGATAGCCCTACTTGTATTTATCAAAAGCAAAAAAACATGTGAAGGGGAAGGTTAGACCAATAGTTCATCTTGCTGACTTTTTTGTGTTATTGTTGTCGTTTTCTTTTTTTTCTTCTTCTGGTAGTGGATTTGCTCCTGCCATTGTGGTGATGGTGGTCAAGGAGGCTTTGCTGAAACAAAGTTTCTCTCCAAACTAATTTCGAGAGATACTCTTGAAACTTCTCATATATCTCTTTTTTGTGTGTAAATTTTGAAAAGACGAAAACCACATTTTAGTCCCCACATTTTCACGCGATTCTCACTTTAGTCCCTATATTTTTTTTTCACCACTTTTAGTCCCTGTTTAGAAAAACGACTTCTATTTAAGTCCTTTCCGTCAGTGCCGTTAGGGCACTGTCCTACGTGGCAAACAGACTGAATAAAATAATAATAAAAAATTTATTTTGTCATTAAAAAAATGCCACGTCACCAATTAAAATAAAAATAAAAATTTAACTAAATAATAAAAATCAAAAACAGAAATAAAAATAAATAATAACATTAATTGAGATCAATTAAAAAAAAAACAAACAACCATTCTTCCCCAAATTCTCCAGCAAATCAAACCCATAAGAACAACAAGAACAAATTTAAGAACACAAACCCAGTAATTAAAAAACAAAAACAAAAAAAAAACAAACAACCAAACTCACTCAAACAACAAACAAAAAACCAAATTCACTCAAAAAAAACATCACCACGATCTCAAAAATGTCATCCCAACAACATCAACAGCAACAACCCAAATCCAATCCAAACAGCAACAACCCAACCCAACTTCTCTCGAGCTCTCCCAATGCTCCTCAACTCCCTCTACGGCACCGTTTTCTCCGACCCAGAACCCACCGTTTTCTGCGCAAGAACCCACCGTTTCTCCGGCGAGGACTCCCTCCGCCTTCTCACCTTCACCTACGCGGCCCACCAGGACTCCTCCTCCGTCCACCTCACCAAAATCATCGACCACGTCATCAAGCGCCTCAAGGACTCCGACTCCACCATCTGCGACGCCATCTGCGATGCCATTAGCGCCGCCTTCACTGCGGCCGCAACGAAAAGAGCTGGTCACTGCGCCCACCATCGCTCCTCCGATCGAACCCAGAACAAAAAAAAAAAAATCCCACCAAACCCAGATTTTAGGTGTGGCTTGTTATGGGTCTTTGATGATTTTGTTGGGTTTGAGAAAATGAGGCTTTGGGATTTATGAATTTGTATTTGAGCTAAATTTTTTGGGTTTATTTTAGGTTTGTTGGAGATTGGCTCTTGTTCTTAAATCAGTTTGTGTTGTTCTTGTTGGAGATTGGTTCTTGTTCTTAAATCAGTTTTGGGTTTATATTGGGTTTGTGTTCTTAAATCAGTTCTTGTTGTTCTTATGGGTTTGATTTGCTGGATAATTCGGTGTAGTTTGGTTGTTGTTGTTGTGTTTTTTTTTTTAATTACTGGGTTTGTGTTCTTAAATTTCCTTGTCTCCGTAGTGGGTTTATACTGGGTTTGTGTTTTTTAATTCCTAGTCTCCTTGTTAGAATCAACACAAACCCAGTAATAGTTGAGAAAGTTTCTTTAAATTACTGGGTTTGTTGTTCTTAAGTTTGTCTTGTTAGAATCAACATTTGACTCTAAGATTTTTTTTTTTTTTTTTGCCGAATACCGTAAGTGAGTAGTTGAGAATGATTTGCTGGAGAATTTGGGGAAGAATGGTTGTTTGTTTTTTTTTTTAATTGATCTCAATTAATGTTATTATTTATTTTTATTTCTGTTTTTGATTTTTATTATTTAGTTAAATTTTTATTTTTATTTTAATTGGTGACGTGGCATTTTTTTAATGACAAAATAAAATTTTTATTATTATTTTATTCAGTCCGTTTGCCACGTAGGACAGTGCCCTAACGGCACTGACGGAAAGGACTTAAATAGAAGTCGTTTTTCTAAACAGGGACTAAAAGTGGTGAAAAAAAAATATAGGGACTAAAGTGGGAATCACGTGAAAATGTAGGGACTAAAATGTGGTTTTCGCCTTTTGAAAATCTAACCATTAAATTTCATGTTCCTTATATTCTTAACATGCATATAAAATTTCGTTCAAATCAAATTTTATTTACTATTTGATCAATAAACATATTTTTAATACATAATTTTACGTCACAAAAATTTAAAATTTTAATATTTGTTTGATGACATAATATTTGAATCTTTAATCTTTAATCTTTTTGAAATTTTATAACCATGAAGTATATAATAAAAATATGCAATTCAACAGTTAGATTTTCAAAATTTACACTCAATAGTCTAGGGATGGCCATGGGTAGGGTATGGATCGGGTATACCCATACCCTACCCGAAAAGTTTGCCCATGGATGACTGAATATCAATACCCATTAGTATCCATACATGAATCTTACTCGGATATATTATCCATGGATATCCATACCCTACTCGAAATCCATTTATTTATTTATTTTTTTTAAAATCCAAAACATTATACTTTTTTTTTTTTGAAAGACAAAAAGATTTTACTTAAAAAACACAATACACACCGAATGAAAACCTCAAAAAATTCCTATAAAAAAAAAAAAAAAAAAAAAAAAAAACCTCAAAAAATCTCCTTCTCCTTCAATGGCGTCCTCAGAATCCGTAGACAATAGCTTCCAAGCCTGAGTCTAAAAGGTGTTCAGATCCCTCGAAATCATTGCCGCGTGGTCACTCACCAACGGCAAGGTCAAGCGATGAGAATGGAGGCGAGATACTAACGGCACACGTGATCGTGACGACACGTGGTGCCCATCGGCGTTCGACAAGTGCTTTAAGAAAGACCAAAGAGCTTTGCGAAGAAAGTTTCGTAGAGAGCTCGATGACCAAAACAATGACGCGGATGAACAGTCTGATCGATCGTTTAGAGGCGGAGATGTTGATATAGACGAATGGGAAATCAGATCTTCGATCAACTTGGACCCCACTCTTGATTGAACAACAACAATATTTTTCCAGTGGAGGGTTTCTAATGCCATTGGTAAACAATGAACAGTCTAATCGGTTTATTTATTTTCATTTTGCATAATTTTGATTTTAATTTATCTGTTATTTTTTGAGGTTTTCGTTCGGTGAGAGAGGTTTTTTTGTTTTTTTTTTTTTTAATACGGATCAGGTTTAGATAATTTCTATACCCTACCCGAACAATTCGGGTAATATCCATACCCTACCCGGTTAGGCTCTACCCACGAAAAACCGGGTATTACCCGGAACATTTGAATTGAGTAGGGTTGGATATCCATTACCCAGTGGGTATGGTCATCCCTACTCAATACAAAGATATATGAAAAGTTTGTAAGATTTATCCTCAAACCAGTTTAGAGAGGGATTTTGTTCAACTATGCTTTAAAAATAACATATGAGATGTATGGTGAGTTATGAAATAATGAGTTAAAATAGAAAAACTATCACTATTTTAATTGGGTTTACGATGGTGTTGTTTGGATCATAAATATTTCACAAACCTGCTAGCATTGGTATATTAATTATATGGTCCCCACTCTACATATCAAGGATCCGTGGCGCAATGGTAGCGCGTCTGACTCCAGATCAGAAGGTTGCGTGTTCGATTCACGTCGGGTTCAATTTTTCGTTTATTTTTTCAAATTTTCGTTTAACGGATCGGTCTTTATTTTCTCCTGCCATTTTCAATTTTTCGTTTCAAAGCTAAATAATAGCGCGTGTTTGGGTTCAATTTTTCGTTTAACTGATCGGTTTTTCTTTTCTTCTCCCATTTTCAATTCTTCGTTTCAAAGCTAAATAATAGCGCGTGTTTGGGTTCAATTTTTCGTTTCAAAGCTAAACAATAGCGCGTGCATGAGTTAAAAGTTGTGTCCAAGTCCAACTAATTTTGACTTTGAAGAGAAACAGAAACAGCTTAGTCAATTACTCATTGGCCAAACCGGACGTAAATGCTCTAAGCCTTGTAGCATGTAACATCAAAGCATTGATGTTATGAGTTGTAACCTAGATCTGGAGGTCTTCGATTTAAGACGCCACGCAATTTTTTCATATGATTTTCCAGAATGCCTTAAAAATAGAGAATTAAATAGTTTGGTTAAAAGTTGAGACTTTACACATTAGTTTTTTTTTATCAGTTACATTTTTTTTTTTTTTGGGGATAAATTTGATAGTTACTTATAACGGAAGGGGGGGGGGGGGGGGGGTGAAGGGGGAGATATGAACTTACATGTTTCCGTGGAAAAAACTATGAAGTCTCAGTTCAACTACAAATACACTTATTAAGAAATTCAGTCCAAAAAAAAAAAAAAAAAACCACTTATTAAGAAAAGAATAAAATTTGGCAACAAGAACTTGGTTGTAGCCTAAAACTACAATTTCACTCAATTTCTTCTTATTATATATGAATTTTGATAAATTTACCATTAGATTACATTTTCTTTTTATATCATTCATGATTGCAAAATTTTCAAAAGATCAAAGATTAATAACTACCTTATCAATCAAATATATAATTTTAAGTTTTTATAGTCTAAAATATGCATAAGCTTATGAGCTGATTGATAAAAAATTTAACATGTATGTTAAGAATGTAATAAACAAGCACTCCAACGGTTAAATTTTCAAAATATGTCATTTTGGTAATTTTTTATAATGAAATTTGTAGTCCTAGACTACAACTAAGTTTGTAGCCAAACTTTATTAATATATATATATATATATATATATAATAAAACATTGATATATTTTGGTAATCTATTTTCTGATTTTACATTTTTTTGTAAAGAAAATATTGAAACTGATGTTAAGGCAACAATAAAACTGATCATATTGATAAATTTTCAAATGCCAAATTGATCACTAATATGGAAAGAACAGATGCATGAAGTAAATTCATTTCCCACCTCTTAGCCTTGTGACGGTAGAATATTTTATCCAACGGTCAATTAGTTAATATAACTTATTTTAAAGGTAAGAGACACAACCATAAGCATAAACATTGCATGCGGTAAATCTCAATCAGTTGAAAAATATTTTGTATAAATGAAAAATATGCACGCAATATATTTCATACACACAAAACCCAGCTTAATACACAGTTCAAGTTTACATGTACAGTGTACACATGTTTCTTGGATATATTCAACTATACAATGTGTTCCACACAACAAATGAAAGCCAAAGTTTGTGTAATTAAACTTAAAACACAAATCCTCTATCAGCATAATTCCTAAACCATGCTCACACAGCAGAGACATAGTCACCACTGACATCAACTTCAGATTCAATATCTGCCTCTATGTCATCAAGGTCCGATGCACTAGCACCAGCTTGACCACCAGCTTTGGATCCTTCTCCTGGCGTCTTTGCCTCTTGTATGATCCGCATTATTTCTTCAATGCTCTGAGTTGGTTGTTCTGCTTCTGCTTCTGCATAGTTAGTCTTCTCAATCTCTATTAGTTCTATTGGCAAATTTTTCATAAACCAAGGATGCCGTTTAATTTCTGGGAGTGTGATCCTCTGTAGAGAGAATTGAAAGGATTAGTTAGTAGATAAAATAAGGAGGCATACAAGATGGAGTTGAACCAATATCAATAGCACAAAATCTTTGAAATAAGAATAAGCTTGCATTCATGTTCACCTACATGATCTTATAGGCATTTATAGGAGAAATCATGTGGGCTCATATCAAATGCTTTGTAAAGCATATGAAACTGTTAAGTTATGTGCACAGATACATGACAGGATACCTTGGCAGGATTGGCAACAAAAATACGAGAAAGGAGTTGCCTGCAGTCTGCAGACACGCGTACATAGTCAGGAATGGAGTACTGAACGCTCATTATTCTCTGTTAACAATGAAATGGAATTAAGTAAGCAGTCAAGAACAACCAATAATGTGGATGGATGGTCAGAGGTGATTTTTTTATTTGACCATAATTTTAGTGTTCAGAAGTGACTCACCCCGATAGTCTTACGGAAATTTCTAGGATCTTCAGGATCCTCAAATGGGTATGCTCCTACCAACATCACATATAGCGTCACACCACAGGACCAAACATCTGCAATCTACAAGCACTACCAAATTATCAAGCAAATAGAACAAATTATGAAAGATATGGTAGGAATATCCATTTGATTTGATATTATGAGTGTCAAAAATAGCTACAATATGACCATAACTAATACATAGATGCTCAGAACCACCCAAGACTTCCCAGCAAATAAGTGGAATGCCCCAATAAACCTTTCTAGTCATTCTGGAATAGAACATAGCGAATTAGATACCTTCCCATCATATTCCTTTCGCTGGAGTACCTCCGGGGCAATGTATGCAGGTGTTCCAACTGTTGATTTGGGTTGGGAGTGCAACAAAGCAGACTGCAAGGCATGAAAAATCCAAAATCTAATATATCAAAATTGAATAGAAATAGTTACTGTAAGAAAGTATCAAGAGCTATTTCCTAAGCTCAAATGAATATAGTCTTATTTAATCTGGGAAATTCATTAACCTTGGAGTAACCAAAGTCACATATCTTAAGTCTAGGTGTTGGACTTCCATCCAAAAGTGTGTTTTCCAATTTCAGATCCCTGTGACAAATTTCCTGCAATAAAAGCGAGATGACAAAAGAAAAGAACAAGAATGTAATCCAAAACTAGAAGAAAAAAAAATCATATACGATACCATGGCATGACAATAGCTGACTCCAGAGATTAGCTGCTGGAAGAAAAATCTTGCCTGCCATAAGAGTAAACATCAAACAGTCAGTAGGGAACTTCAAATAAATGACTTCCATATGCATCAAACTGAAGGACAAATTGACCCAATGTGTCAAACAGATATGTACAAACTGCAAGTTTACAACCTCATCTTCACTAAATCGGCCAGCACTGCATATTCTCTCAAAGAGTTCACCACCAGCTGCATATTCCATGACAATAGCTAAATGTGTGGGAGTCAACAACACCTGCAGGCAAAATGATATTAAAAGCATGCTACTGTGTATATTCAACTCAATAAAGGTTTATCTACAATCTTCGCTGCAAGTTTCAAGTATAGTTTATATCATTAAGTACAGAAAAAATTTCACACAGTTAAGCCTATAGGAGACCAACCATAGACCTCATAGAATATAGAAAAGAACATGCTAATTGCTAACCAACAGAATTTTGAAGAGTGTTTTATTATTGTGCATCTAAATTGATTTTTGACTTGAATATATAATGGAATTCATCTGTTTCACATCCTTCTGTACTGGTTTAGTTAGTATGATTTAGTTTTCTTCATACAAATTATTTGTAGAAAATGTCTTCCCTCATGTAACTCAAAATTTTTTATATAGACATGTTGGTGTAACTAGATTTCTAGAAACAAAATGCAAATGATTCCTTAATGAAATTAACATGACATAAACAACATGGACACAAATGACAAAATGAGGCTAATTAAGAGCCTCTTTGTTCATGAGTCAGTGTACATATGCATACAGGATTTAGAGTCAATGTCATCCCCTAACTTTATAAATATCAGATTGTGACATACCAAAAAACTACCCTTGTAGATATTAAAAAAAGACCTTGAGAGTCCCAACCTAATGAAGGTACACAATAAACATACAGAATACTAAACTCTTACCTCTTTGAATCTGACAATGTTTGGATGCCTCAGAGATTTGTGATTAATGATTTCTCTTTGAACATTCTCATCAATCTGAAACCCAGAGCAGAAACCATAATATTTCTTTAATTATTAATAAGTTACACACATCACTTTCCATTTTTTCTTATAAGAAGAGGAAGTACCCATTTGAGTCAAAACTCATAAGTCAACAAGAATAATTTCAAAATAAATCAATAATTACATCCGTTGTGATATGAAGCAGTCAACAAACTACAGAAAGTAAGAAAAGGTAGGAAAGAAATTCCAGGACCAAACACCTAATCCATAATTGAGGAGCCCAATGACTTGAAAGGAAAAAGTTGTAATCCAATGTTAAGTTATTAACCATGGTCTGGCTACATATCAGGTAATGAATTATGAAAATGGCATGATAATGTAGTTGTGAAACACCATAAACTAACTAGTTCTCTTGGCTGGAAAAATCGTGAAATTTTGCATATATCCAGCCGCAAAAACACAAGTATGGGAACAGAAAAGTGTTGGTCCCATTGTGTGGACTGTGGAAGCCTTGGCATCAAAAGGAAGTCAAGGACAACAGTGGAAAGTAGTCTTGTGTGGATGGAAATCAAATCTAGGAATGTTGTCCCAGAAATGGAGAATTAGAATGGCTTGATAATCAATAGTTCTGTCCTCGTGTCTCATGTAGAAACACAAACCCATCCCTTCGTGCAAGGTCAGAACCTTGTGATTGATAGATTGGTAAGGTTGTAGCAGTTGTCATAGGTCACACCTGTTCAACCAACCAATACACCTTCATGGCAAGCTATTATCACAGAGAATGCATTGAGTGAAGGACCACAATTGTTATGGTGTTGAACACCTCATGATTATAAAAAGTGGTTCCCCAATAATGAGATAATAATGTTCCCGAGCAATGGAACAAGAAAACTTTTACTGATTGAGCGAAGCATTAAACAAGCCTCCATCCAAATTCACATAAAATCACTACTTCTGCTCGACCACAAATCTTGTGTTGACTATCTAATACGCACAAACATAACATTATGGTACTTGTAGTGCCAAATATACATTATGTATATAGTGTTTTACAAACAGAGTTTTTGAGTACACAAACAATGAGCAAAACAGTTTCTTATGGATGCCCATAAAAAATGGAAAATCTCTATCAAACAATAAGCTATATAAAAGCACCAATTGGTAATTTAAGCAAGACAATGCTTAATTTTAACAAGGCCAGCACGCCATTTCTATGTACCAGCCGGGGGAAACAAACCTAATTTACAATAAGATCAAGCAAGAAGTGAAACATAAGAAAGAAGAAACACATTACAACTTCTAGCACCAACATTTGCAGAACTCAAAGCATGACTGTATTAACTAGACTCCAAATTGAAATTACCTTCTTTCCCCTTTCTATGTATTTGACTGCAACAAGCTCTTTTGTCTTCTTATCTCTCACCAACCTTGCCACCCCAAAATTCCCTACACCAAGGTCCTTCAATGGCTCATATCGCTCCTCCATCTCAACTCACCCCCAATGAACAATCACACACACAAAATCACAATACCAATATACCAAAAATCACAAAGCAAGAAAAAACCAAACAACCCCAACGAAATTTTATAGACACCAAGCACTAACAAATCCTAAAGTCCCTATAGATAACAAGAAAAAGCACAACAAGAAAAGGGGGGTGCAGCAAAAAACGAAGACAGACTCAAGCTTTAACCTTCCAGGTACTTTCGAAAAGGTCCAAAAGTTGAAAGAGAATCTGAGACTGAGACACAGTCATTCTCCAAATGAGGAAAAATATCAGAAAGATTTTTAACAGAGTAGTGTATCTAATCTAATGAAATCTGTCTTTTGGCAGAGAATTAAAGGACACGTATGCTATAAAGGGTGGGGTGGCTTCCAAGTGTCGCTCGATAAAATGAGTGTTTTTAAGACTCCGACTCTGACCCAACACAGACCACTCTTAACGTTTTTGACACGAAACGAAACGAGTTTTGTTCTATTTCCATTTCTATCTTTCTGGGATGCTTAGATTTACGATCCAACAAGGGGCCCAACACGTCCCTTTCACTGTCCGAATATAGTAATCAGCTAACGTACGCCGCGTGGGTCCCGGCCATGGTTGTTGGTTGAGGCTGTCGGTTTTCACGATAGTATAATATTAATATCTAATCATGGGCGTAGGCTTTTAGCAGCTGGTTCGTGAATTTTTTTTTGGTATTATATATTAAAGTTAGTCGGCTGCCTCACGCTCTTTTATCTTCTGTGGTCATCAAAACATGCACTAGTTTTTCAATAGGATAAAGAGGAATATTATTGGAACATTCTCGTATATACGTGCTTTCTTTACCACTTGATTCAAATTTCAAAATTCAAATTTTTTAAGTTTCTGAGTTTGACATTTTTGAGGTCGGTAGAATTTTATATTTTGAAACTTAAAAGGAATTGATGTTTTTTTTTACTGATTTTTATATTTATCGTGAAAATAGTATAAAACTTTTATAAAATATTACATTAATAAACATTTGAAGGATATTCATTAACTAAACCTACTAAGAATAGTTACAATCATATTTATCAGTATCACGTACAAAAAATTCTGTGTCATAAAGGTATATTATAAGTGTTCATGAATCATACGTTCAAATTTCAAGTTCTTGAGTTTGTTACTTTTGAGGTTAGAATTTTTCTTTGAAGATAAATTAAAGATGGGAAAAGTTAATGGATAAGAAATATTTTGAGAAACTTAGAAAGGAATTAATTTTTTTGATTGATTTTTATATTTGTCGTGAAAGTAGTGTTAAAATTTTCTAAAATAATCCATTAATAAATATTTTAAGGACATTCGTTTACTGAATCCACTAAAAATTACTATAATTATAGTTATCAATATCGTACATATAAACTTTTGTATTATAAAGGTGTATCGTAAGTAGTCATGGATAATACCATGTAGTAGCGTTTTTTGAGAATCGTCAATGTGTATTGTATCGTATGTACCGTACGATACATATACATGTATTTTAAAATGAGTTTTTTTTGTGGTTAAAATTTGTGCTTTTATTTAAATCCAACAAGTTGTTATACTTGTTTATAACACAAAAATATTAGATTACTTAATTTAGCCCAATAAAATAACATGCTCATAAATTTTTTTTTTCTCTTTATTTCTCGTACAAAAGAAAAAAAAAAAACAAGAAGAGATAGTAAATATTGATGATGATAAAGAAAATTTCAATGAAAGATAAATTTTCAAAATAATGAATATGATGATAAATTCTACAAAAAAAAAAAAAAAAAAAGAGAGAAAATATTATGATAACACTGACTTAGATGTAGTTGATTAGGCAAGTTGAAGAATACAATGAAAATAAATTATTATTTTGGGTTATTTTCCATGTATTGTTATTTTTGAGTTTAATTAATTTGAATATGTATATTATAAACACATGTTAATTTGATTTATTTAATTAGCTTGTTTAATATTATTACATAAGTGATATTAAATTAGTTATTAGTTGAATATATCCCAAATTTATAATGAATATATTCTTTATATATGTGTAGTGCCATTGGGCCCGAATTACACGCAGTGGGCCGGCCTAGAGGCTTTCACAATGAAAGAAGCCCAACCTCACATCTGGAAATGGTCCGAGGACGTAATCAGTCCAACCTTGATAAGAAGGGGTGTATGCATGATCAAAATACCAAGGAATACGACGTCCGAGGACAGCATAGTCCTCGGCAAGGGTTGCCGAGGATGACGTGACTGATTTAACAGTCCAACAGCTCCCCTAACGGAAGCCTTTGGTGCTGGAATTAATGAGATAAAGATAAAGAATAAAGGGGAGGGGTAGGAGAACATCCAGAAAAAAGCTGCTATCACCGCATTTAAAACTCTACACCTGCTTCTCTGGCCGCATTAATGAAGAAGTGACGCCTGAACGTTGGGTTTGAACCTTATCTTCACCACCAGAGACCTAAGTAAAAAGGGATGATAGGACAAGTATCCAAAAGTGAAGAAGGTCAGGGTTACACGTGGAAGAAAGGAAAAAGGAGAGAGGCCTATAAAAGGCGAAGGAAGGAGACGTAGTAAGGGAGAGGAAAAAATCAGAGAAAGAGGGAAAGAGAGAGAAAGAGAGAGAACTTGTAAGGAAACTCAAGCATTTGTCCTCGGCAATAATATACAAAGTAATATTTCGTCCATGATTGATAAGTATATATATAGGTTCTGTGATCAAACCAAACTTGGATGTTATTTACCGCCCAAATCCATGGATTAGAATCCTGCTCTCTATAAATTCATTGTTTAGGGCTCATAGGCTCAATCCAATATAAAGCTCGATTTGTGCCCTTACAATATGTATATCTATAATTTTTATATTAATTTTATTAAATATTTTTGTGTCTTACAAAACAAGATCCGATACACAATATAGAAAAATAAAAAATCAAATCATAATTCAATTCACATTTTGACAACTATACCTACAAGGCTAATTGACTCTTCCATCCAATTGAGTTTTACTTCTCTAGCATCAATAACCAAACCTCCTATAAATTATAGATATTAATTAGTTTAGTTATTTTTATTTTTTAGACTAGCATTTTAGTTAGTAATTATTAATATTATTATTATTATTCACTATTGATCCATTAAATTTACTAGGGTAAATTGCAAATTACACCCCTAAAGTCTAGTAATGTTTTGGATTTTACACCTTGATTTTCAAAACTTAAATCTGGGGTTTTTTTATTTTTACCTTAAATTATGAAACTCTAGGGTGTAAAATTTAAACACTCTCAAATTTTAGAGAGTAAAATCCAAATACCCCTAAAATTTATGGGGTAAAATTCAAACACTCCAAAATTTCATGGGATAAAACCCAAAATTTAAAATTTTAGAGTGTAAAATTCAAACACTCCCAAACTTTAAAGGTGTAATTTGTTTAAATGTGTTTGGTATTATGTTCCAAATATCATATTTTAAAATGTGAAAAAAGCTGGTTTAGTTGTTTAAAATATGTTGTTTGTTGGGTGTATTTGGTTTGTGTTAAAATAGGTTATGTGTGTTTGGTATGTTTATGTGTATTTAAAATATTTCTCTTTTAAAATATGTTATGTGTGTTTGGTATATATATGTGTATGTGTTTTTTCTTTCTTTTTTTTAAAACTGAAAAGTGCAATAAAAGTATTACTTCGTATTACTATTATTTTATTTGAAGAGAGAGAAAGTTCCCTCATGTGGTCTAATCAGATGGGACCTACAGTTTTTAACATATTTACAACGGTGTTATTGAGTAAGAGTAACCACGCCAGCTCTTCTAAAAGATTCTGTCTATTTTACACAAAAAACCTACTTTTTCTATTTTACACAATCATTTTTACCAAACACTCACATCAGTCCATCTATTATACACTATATTTTATATAAATAATATTTTTATATTTTTTTTAATATTATTGTATCTCCGCCGTTTCTTTTTCCTATTCTTCTTCTTCTTTCTTTTTCCTTATCTCTATGTCGTTTCCTCTTTCTTTTTCTTCCTCTTCTTTCTTCTTCTTTATCTCACGGTCAGATCAACACTTCATCACAAGCACCAAAACCATCAAAACCCACAAGCACCACAACCATCAAAACCCACAAGCACTACCAATCTCCATCGATCCACAAGCACCTATCTACACCGCCAGCACCAATCCACATCATCGATCCACATGCAACGGCGGCGATAGCGATGGTGATGAAATTGCCTCTCCAATCTAGCGGCGGCACTGGCGATGCTCTTTCTGTCTCTGTTGATGTGTGGGTGTGGGTGTGTTTGATTTTTGATTGATTTTGTGGTGTGACCGTGTGTGGGTTTGTTTAATTTTTGGTTGATTTTGGTGTGTCCGAACTTTGGTGGTGGTGGTTAGTGGTGCTGGGTTGTGGTGGTGGTGTTTGGCAGTGATGTGTGTGGTGGTGCTGGGTTTGTTTTGTGGTGCTGTTGAGATTATGAGTTGGAGAGAGAGAGAGAGAGTCAAGGGAAGAGAAAATGTGAGGAGAGAGAAATAATACTATAATAATGTATAGAAGAGTTACAATAACTGTGCATATATGTACAGTACATACACGGTTACTGTAGCACCTGTGTATTTATGCACAATTTTACACTCATCGATGTGGGTTTTTTTTTTTTTTTGATCAAAATGTGTGAGTTACTTTTTGTATTTTGCAAAACTTTGCAATAGTTGATGTAGTTGCTCTAATGTTATTTAAAAATTAAAAACTGGTAAGAGTTTTTTAAATTTAGTATTCAAATACCTTAAAATGAGAAACGTAATTCAAACACTCCTAAAAGAAATCTTCTACCAAATGTGTTTTTTTTTTTTTTTAGTCCACAATTTTCACATCATTTATGTTATAAATACTTTAAACATGATTTTTTAACACTTTTTAAACTACAATTTTTACATTATTTTAAACAATAGTACTTGAAATCTGCTAATAAGAGGCCCCTAGTCTTTCAAATTTCAAATGAGACAATCTGTTTTTATTTGGGTTTTGGTTTTGCCCGAAACTCCTGTCAATCCATATGCATATGAACCGTTAGGATTGTTAGTCTCATCACTCGCCGGAGTGCGAGTGCGAATTCCAAAATTTGGTAAACTTTATAAAGGGCGCATTTTAGTGGAAATCCCGGCTGGGTCGCCCTTGAGTTTTGGGCCCCACTTCTTGGTTAGGACGCCGCTTTCTTCATTACTAAGCTTATGCCATATCTCTGTTGATTTGTATGTAAAAGTCTTCGATTTTTTCATGGTTTTCACACTATATTGTTTTCACGGTACATAGTCATACACGCATGATCTGATATTGATATGCAGAATTTGGACAGTCAGACAGAATAAGATAAAAAGATACGGGGGTATCAAATGGAATGGTTGATTTGCTTTCAGTGGTGTCCAAATTCTCAACCTTCCAATAAACCAACCTTGATTAATCTTTCTTGTTGCCCTTCATTTTCGGAAAGACCACCGAAGGGGAAAAAAACGATTAACTGAAAAATGTATGATTTTTTAAGTGATTTTTTGGGCCTTATTTGAAAGTGTTTGAACTTTCATGTCTGAACATATGACCTTCCATTTTTAATTTTATTTTTTCTTTGAGATATGACCTTCCAATTGATCTTTGGAATAAATAAATAAATTCCAGGCATCTCCAGATTGGCTGATTACTTCTCCTTCTTTTTTTTTTTTTGACCTAGCTTAAGCTTTGAATTAGTATTAGTATTTTTTTGGGCTTAAATAATGGATTTTTTTTTTTTTTTTGAGAGAGAGTAAAAATAATGGAGAACTTGTAATTGTATATTGGATCATTAGCGTGGCCATGATTTTGGGTTAACCAATTTGGTAAGAGCATAGATTTGTCCAACAGTAATATTTTACAACCATAACTAAGTTCTTTTTTATTTTTTTGATAACAGAACACGCCATCTTACAAAACTGCTAGCGGCAGTTGGAGACGCGGAGTTCTACAACCATAACTAAGTTCTGATTGGCAGGGCAAGATTTGTTGTATGATAGTTTTATTTAAATGGAGGTGGTTGAATATACACCATATCCAATTGAATTCTTTAATGACATTTGTGCCACTGCTAGCTTGGGACCTGGGATTAGCTAGAGGCATATATCCACTATGTTCAAGACAGCGCAAAACCAACCTGGCCCAAACAAAACACAAAATTGGTCTGCAAGCCCAAACCATTCAATGCGCAGAATGGGCCTTGTTTGCATAGTTTTCCAGTCAAGACGGCGACATGGGTCGTAAAATAACCAAGCCCATACAAAAACAATTGGAATGGGTCGAGTGAGCTTAGTTCGAGTATAATCTTAAATTTCTTTAAAATGTAAAAATACAAAACACGGCCCTTTAAATTTCAACAGAATACATTTCAGTCTTTTAAATTCTGGAAAAAAAATTTCAATCATTAATTGTATTTTTTTAATTAAAAAATTTGAAGAAAAAAAATAAAAATTTGGACAATTAACCACAACATTTTGTAGAAGTTGATGAAAAAATCTTAATTAAATAAACTTGAAATTTAGAGTACTAAAATAAATTGTGATGAAAGTTAAATGGTGGTTTTTACATTTTAGTCTTCTTAAGAAAATTAGGTAATAGAATAAATTATGATAAACTTTCTCAAATAAAAAAAAAAACTTATGATAAACTTGATGTTTGGTAATTGAGTTTCCTTTAACTTAAATTATTTTAAGAGTGTAACCATTTGTCACAAAAGAGAAGATAGTTTTTTTCTTTTTTCTTTTTTTTGGATGAGAAGAAGATAGTTGGCACAATTAGGATTTTTATGGAAAAAACTTTTATTATATAGTATATGATAATATTATTAAGGTAATACCAATTATATTTATATCAATTTATTAGCTTTTTAAAGTAAAATTTGTATTAACATTTTCATACTTAAAAAACTTTGACACTAATGAATAGGGGTGTGCATAAAACCGACGAACTGAAAAAACTGGCAGAAACCTACTGAACCATTGCAAAAATTTCGGTTCAATTTCGGTTCGATTCGGTTTCGGTTTTTAATTCTTGAAAACCAAAAATTTCGGTTCTGTTTCGGCTTTTAGTTTGAATACACCGAACCGACCGAAACCGAACCGAACATATTATAATATATTTTACATAAAATATATAATACATAATATTTGGGCCTCTGTACATATTTGGGCCTGCCTTTTCATTTTTTTAAAAAACCATTTGGGCATTTCTTTTTTTCTTTTATTAAATCCAGCCCTTTTTAACATCAAAGAAAAAAAAAAAAAAAAAAAAGATCAGCCCTTTCCCCTTTTAATCTGTTAAGTACAAACCCAAACTCCCATTCATTTTTTTTTTAGAATAAGTAAGTATAATTAAACTAATTACTAATTAGATATCTAATTACACTAATTAAACTTAAATCTAATTTAACTATAAAAGCAAAAGGTTAAAAACCCTACCCAGTACCCACAGCCCCCTTTCTTCCTCACAGCCTCCACTCTTCAAATATTCAAAAAAAAAAAAAAAAAAAAACTTCCACTCCTCACCTCTCACCACTCCACGCCTCCACATGCTACCTTGGCGCCTCCACACATCTGCCTTCCTGCACCGGCCTCCACACGCCGGGCTCCCTACGCTGGCCTAATCTTTTTATTCTCATGGAGTCACGGTGACACACTCTCTCTCTCTCTCTCTCTCTCTCTCTCTCTCTCTCTCTCTCTCTCTCTCTCTCTCTTTAATTTCTCCATAGTTTCCTGTCTCTTTTTAATATTTTGGGTTTGTTACTTTGTTTAATATTGAATCAATGCTATTTTTTCAATTTTTATATGCACATAAAGTTAGGGTTTTGAAAAAACCCATGTGATTGGTTGTTTATGTTCTGGGTTTGTTTAGTTTTTCAATTTCTTCTCTCTTTATATTCTGGGTTTTTTTTTTTTTTTTCTTTGCTTGCTTTCTTAGAAAATAAATGAAAAGTGTGATAAAAAAAAAAATGATGAGGAAACCGAAAAAATCCACTGAAACCGACCGAAACCGAAATTCAACCGAAATCAATTGATTTCCAATTACTTCGGTGGGTTTCGGTTGGCCAACATTTAAAAAATCGACTAAAACCGAACTGACACACCCCTACTAATGAAGATAGGTGGATTCTAAAACGATACCTTGGACCAAACGATAGAGTGGGTGCATATTATTTTTGGTAGTTACATAGCCATGTGAGTTCTATTACATGTCAGAAGATAAATTATTCAATGTACTCTGGAAGAATCATGTCAGCAGGTTTAATGGTCCCCACACCTAGTCAGTCATCCATTCATTTTAATTTTTAACATATCTACTTTGATTAATATTTTTTTTCTTCCAAATAATGGTTTAGCAACTCAATTATAAATTTCGTGAAATATAAATTTCATAACTTGATTGATGTATTATAGCTCTTCAGCTCTTAAGAGTGTAGATATTTGTTCTTAAGAGTGTAGATATTTGTTTCCAACTTATCAGTTTTTATTTTTATTTTTTATTAAATAAAACTAGCCGCTAACTCATTTGCCACGTGGGATCTGCAAAATAATAATAATAAAAATAATAAGTATCTAACTAATCAATTTTAAAAAATAAATAAATGAAACTTCAATCCAGATAGTTGGCAGGAATGACCATATGTAATTCGAATATAATTTAATTAAAAAAAATTTAGTGTTAAGTGTGCGTTTCAGAATTTTTTTTTAATTTTTTTATTATTTTCTGAGCTGACAAATTTGATTTTTTCTGTGAACAGTGCACACTGTGCACTGTTCATGGACCCCCAAATTTTATTTTTTAGCAACTTTATTATTCAAAATGGGTCCCACGATACTATTTACACATTAAAAAATTATTTTGCTACAGTATTTTTCAGTTTCAGTTTCAGTTTTCAGCCCAAGTCTAGTAACTCACGACAAGTTAAGTTCTACTTAGGTTTCATTTGCAATGTCGAATTTAGGATTCTTTACAGCCTTAATAATTAAAAATGTTAACATGGAAGAAAATTAAGCATAATTTAATCAACATTGTTTAATTAGTATTAGGTTGCGTCAATCCAATGGAACTCTTAATGGGTTAGTCTTAAATAGTTAGTGTTATGTCAAGTCAGTCTAGCCCACTAAAGAAATAATTTTGGAGGTTTCCTGGTTGTTATGGAATCCTGTATTGATTGAAAAAATGTCAAGAGCCATGACCTTCATGTACAAAGGGCTCGAAGATCTAAAGAGAAAATATTAAAGATATGGAATTAGTAATATATTGTTTTTTTTTATAGGAAATACTGCACTTTATTGAAACACAACTCAAGTAGTTACATTCCTGTCATGCAGACAAGCATGTTCTATCAGGCGAGGACATTCCTCTAACCATGCAACGTAATCCTCAACATTTTTAGCATGTTGAGCTAATAAGTGAGCAGGAACGTTTCCCTGCCGTTTAGTGTGAGTAACCTTCCACTTCCTGAAGTTCAACATTTGGTTCATCGCCCCGTCCAGCACGTTCACAACAGAAGAGGCCGCTGCACCCGAACCTTGTAGAGCATTACAAACTAGCAGTGAGTCACTTTCAAATTCTGCCTCTCTGATGCCAACGTCTTTTGCAAACTCAACCCCAGCTTCCAAGGCTTTAGCTTCTGCTTCTATCGCACCCAAAGGCCACTTCCATTTCTTACACAATGCGGCGATCACCTCCCCTGCGCCATCCCTGATTATCACTCGAGCCCCTGCTTGTTTGCTATTCGAGAAAACCGCACCATCGAAATTTACTTTGTAATAACCTTGAGTTGGAGGTTTCCAAGAAGCTAGCGATACCGGGTCGGCCTGATGCTCTGTTTTTCCTTCATTTGCAGCTCGGAATTCCTCCACCAGATGCATGGCATTCCTCAGCACTGTCCGACCTGCCCTTCCTTTTCCCCCCATCCGAAGATCATTCCGGTTCTTCCATATGCCCTAACAGACTGTGATGAACTGTTCCAATTGCCCAGGCCGAGAGTGGTCGCACCTTTGTAAATTTTCAACCACGTCCAGGAAGCTCCAATGCGACGAGATTTCAAATGGAATTGCAAACTTACTATTCTTCCACACTTCTTTGGCATGGTCACAAGTCCACAGTAGGTGGCATATCGTTTCCTCCTCCTGTCCACAGAGATCACATGTACCATTTGATATGATTCTCCGCTGCACTAAATTGTATTTTGTAGCTAGGATGCCACGGCCTGCCTTCCAAGCAAAATGTTTAATTTTCTGTGGGGTCTACATATGCCATATGGTCTTCCAAATCTTCCTCCTAGTTGACTCGTCTGAGCAATCAGCGTTAGTAGCATGTGGATTCTCTTCCTGTGCTAATTTATAGGCGCTTTTAACAGTAAACTTCCCGTTTCTATTTTCAGGCCATATCAGTCTGTCATGCGTGTTGCTTGAGCTTAAAGGAATACTTAGAATGGCCTCTCTGTCTTCGGGTAGAAACCAACTTTCCAACTTGACTCTATCCCACTCACTGGTTGCTCTGTTTATGAGCTCAGAAACCAGAGCATTTGGATATTGTGGTTTTTCTGTTGTGATCAACTTGTATGTTGACGGTCTGGGAATCCATTTGTCATGCCACACCCGTATCTTCGTTCCATCCCCTACTTGCCACCTCATGCCTCTTTGGATTATACTCTGCGCTGCCATTAAGCTTCTCCATGCATAGGACGAATTCCAACCCATTTTTGCCTCGGCGAAACTGCAATGTGGGAAGTACTTGGCTTTATAAACTCGGCTGAATAAGGAATTGGAGTTTGTTTGAAGCCTCCACCCCTGTTTGGCCAGCAGCGCCAAGTTGAAGCTTCGTAACTCACGAAATCCCAGGCCTCCGCTGGCTTTCGGTTTGCACATCCAATCCCAGTTGAACCATGCTATTTTCTTCTCATTCCCTGTATGACCCCACCAGAATTGCCTGATAACCTTGGTCAGCTTGTCACACTGATTCTTGGGTAGCAGGAAACAGCTCATAGTATACGAGGGTACGGCTTGAGCTACGGATTTAATTAGAACTTCCTTCCCGGCTGGCGTCAATATTTTTTCCTTCCAACCCGAGACCTTGTGAGCTACTCGCTGTCTGAGTTAAGCAAAAGTATTGGTTTTGGACCTTCCCACAAGTGATGGCAGACCCAGATATGCTTCATGAGGTTTAATAACCTGAGCTCCAAACATCATTTTCACCATCTCTTTGGTTCCTTTGTCAATGTTTGGGCTGAAAAATAACGAGGTTTTGTTGCAATTTAGTTGTTGACCAGAGGAGACTTCATAAATTTTGAGGATCCTTTGAATTTTCGTAGCTTCACTCACTGCTGCTCTTCCAAATACCAAGCTGTCGTCGGCAAAGAACAAGTGGGATACTCTGGGTCCATTCACAGAAGCAGCCACCCCTTTAATGGTTTTCTTGTGTGTTGCTTGGTGTAGCAAGGCAGATAGACCCTCGGCACATATAATAAAGAGATAGGGTGACAATGGGTCACCTTGTCTCAAACCTCGGGTTGGTTGGTTCAAATCATATGACTGCCCATTTATTCGAACTGCATATTTCACCAAGGATACACATCTCATCACTGTGTCAATCCAATTCATATGGAACTCGAGCTTCCTCATAATCTGCTTCAGACATTCCCACTCAACCCGATCGTACGCCTTGCTCATATCCAGCTTTATGGCCATCTCGCCACATTTACCCTTTTTCTTCTTGCTAATATGGTTCATTATTTCATGGGCCACCAAGACGTTGTCGGTGATGAGACGTTCTGCCACAAAAGCACTTTGATTCTCCCCTATAATTTCCTGCAACACCGGTTTCATCCTGTTTGCCACAGCTTTTGAAGCTATTTTGTAAGCCACATTACATAATGAGATTGGCCTATAATCAGTTACTTTTACTGGATTTTTAGTTTTAAGGATAAGCACAATGTGAGTGTCATGAAATTTGGGGGGAGATACACCATGGTTAAGAAAATCAAGTGCCGTATTTATAACAATAGACTTAATAGTAGGCCAAAAATGATGATAAAATAAAGGTGGCATACCGTCTGGGCTAGGGGCCGTTAAAGGGCGCATTTGTTTCAGAGCTTTTTCCACCTCCAATGCTTGAAATTCTTGCATAAGAGTAGAGTTCATTCTAGCTGTGACTTTGGGATGGACTGCATCAATCAATTCTTGCTCCACCTTCGGCTTTGAGGTAGTGAAAAGTTCCTCAAAATAATGCACAAATGTCTACCCGATCTGATCTACATCCTCTAACCACATGTCATTTGTGTCCATTATTTTGCTAATGGTATTCCTCTGATACCGGTTTGTGGCCTTAGTATGGAAAAAGGAGGTATTTCTATCCCCTGCCTTTAACCAATTGTTCCTGCTTCTCTGATGCCACATTTGCTCTTCAATACCAAGCCACCTATTTAGCTCCAATTTTGTTGCATGGATTTCCTCCAGGTCCGTTCCATTACCCTTCATGGCTTCAAGTATTTGAAGCTTTTTTTGTATGGTAGCAACTTGCTTGCCTACATGGCCGAAAGTGTGAGTGTTCCATGATTTTAATGATTCTTGACATTCCTCCAGGCAAGCCTCAAATGGCCATTGTGAGCAGCTGGTCCGTCCCCTTTCCCATGCATCTTCTACCACTTTTTTACATCTTTCATCTTCAAGCCACATTGATTCGAACCTAAACAACTTTGCTTGCCGCCTTTGCTGTCTTAGGTGACTAGCTTCTTTGAGCACCAAAATACTATGATCAGAGACTGAATTGGACAAGTGATGGAGCTTCACTGTAGGAAAAGTTCCTGCCCAATCGGTGGAAACCAATGCTCTATCAAGTCTTTCTCTCACCCATCCTCGACTGCCTAATCTTCTAGTCCAAGTATAATCTGACCCCACATACCCCATGTCTCGCAATTTGCATTTGTTGATTGTCTCCCTAAAACATCTCATTTGTCCTTCTGGCCTGACCCCACCACCAACTTTTTCCTTAGCATACATTATTTCATTAAAATCACCTATGCATACCCACAGCAAGTTACTCCGTCGACTAAGGTCTTCCAGCAATGACCACGACTCCCCTCTTTTACTTGTTTCCGGGTGGCCGTAAAATCCGGTAAACCTCCATTTTTTCATGCCCTGTTCTTCAGCTACTATTGCATCAATATGCCTAGGAGAGTATGACATTATATCAACTTGTAATGAGTTCCTCCACAAGAGAGCTAAACCTCCCGCCCTTCGTATGCTTGGTACTACCAGTCCTTGCGGCCTTTCTATTTTCTGTTTGATTCCCTCCATCTCCGTAGCATCAAACTTAGTCTCCATTAGAAAGACTAAGGTGGGATCTTTCTCCAACACTATTTTTTGGAGAGCATTAACTGTTAGGGGGTTCCCAAGCCCCCTACAGTTCCAGCTGATGGCACTCATTATGTCCGGCAGGGCTGCGTTACAGCCTCCGCCGATCCCAAGTGCTTTGCCAGAAGTTTACTGAGCTCCACTATCTCACCCTCCTTTTTCAACCTTTTCCCATTGGCCACCTGATCTTCCAACTCAGCCAATGGTGCTCTTGCCCTTCTTTTTATTCCCTTATCATCCATTTCTAACTCCATGCTCGAGTCCTCATCGGTTTTGTCTCTCTGGAGTTGTATTTCACCTCTACCCGACGTATTCTCTTTTCCAGGTGCCTCTCTGCTTCCTTTATTTTTCTTTTGGCTGCCACCTCTAATTTTCCTTACTCCTTGGGCCTTATTCTGCTTTGGAGAGTCCAGCCCTAAATTAAAGCTTAACCTAGGATGGAATAAGCCCAATATCTCCTTATTTTCGTGCATGGGCTGATTTAAATCTCCCTGAGGCCCAGGCGTGGCTGGTTGGTCGGTCTTGGACAGCAGCATTCGGCCCACATTTCATCATTCTCTCTTCCGGCTTCAGCGTGGTCACGTGTGTGGCTTGCATGGTTGACTCCTTACTTAGGAAATCTTCTTGAGTTGTGGCTGGGTTTAAGGCAGAGATGCTCCCGTTAATCGCGTCATCAATGTCCTAGAGTTGCTGTTCAAAATTCAAACCATGCGGAGAATCCGGAGTTTCGATGCACCCGTGAGCTGGCCTTATCACAGCGTTCTCCACGTCAGCCCTGGAGACCGCCACTCTCCCGTTACCATCTGGCCCACTACCACAAACGTTCACCGTCGCTGGCCATGAGACTGCTTCTCCGATCAATCCTCGTTCCGGAACATCCCTTGCTCCCTCCCCGGACCTGTTTTCACCTTGTTTTCCTACCATAACGAGCTGGGGTTTTTGGTTTCTTTCTGGCAGCGCACGTAGCCATGGGCCAAACTGCTTCTCTTCTGGCCTTAGAGTATCACTGCTTCGCATCCCCTGCAAGCAGTCCTTTTCATCATGATCGATCTTCCCACACAAATAGCAAAATATGGGAAGCCTCTCATATCTGAAATCCACCCATTTCAATCCATATTCCCCTAATCGCACCTTACGGCCGCGACACAATGGCAGAGAGACGTCAAGGATAACCCGTATGCGCAGACAATTCCCCAAACAAAATCCTTTCCCATTAGCATCCACCTTCACCACCTCTCCCAGAGTTGCTCCGATACTCATTCCGACATCCTTAGTCTGACACATTGTGGGTAATCCATGTATTTGAATCCAAAATGGGGACCTATCAAACTTTATATCAGTCACCGCCTTGCCACTCACCAGTTTATGAAGGATCAACAAATATTTATCAAAAGACCACGGACTAAGCATTAACACCCTGTCCATATCCTCCTTCGATTGGAAAAGAAACATTACCTTATTCTCACCCAGATCACTGACCTCGAAGTTGTGTTCCGCTCTCCAAACTGATCTCAAGACTCTGGCCACTGACTCCAAATTGATTTTTCGCTTAGTACAAAACTTACCAATAAGGACAAGACCCTCCTCCAGTGGTACTTGGATTGCTACTTCCACATCTTCTCTTAACGACAGCTTTAACTTCTCACACCTATTTGTAATCTCCTCCATGTTTTTCCTATAAGGAGTGTTTCTACCGCTTGCACGAAGAGAAAGTTTGCCCAACGGCAGCCCTATTGCTATTCTAGCCCCTTTTTTCACCTCTAGGGTTTCCAGGGAAACCTAGAGAGAAAACCCCTATTATTATTCAGTAATATATTGTAATTATCTATAATATATATATATATATATATATATTTGTTAGAAAAATAATGAGATATAATAAATCATTTTTTTTAAGTTAGAAATGTAATAAATTATAGTAATAACATTAAGTCTCACATTGATAAGAAAATAATTTAAAAGGGAACGGTGGTATAACCTTTATGAAAAATGATCTCTGATTGAATTATTCAGGTCTCGTTTAATAATATAGTTCTAACATCATTGTTTAAGTATTATGAAAATACGTATGGGTAAAAAGATATTGTAAAAATACGTGTTGTGTTGTTAAAATAATAAAAACTGTTGTTTAAACAATGCTAACAAACATTCTCTCACTTTCCTATTACTTTTAGCTAGATGTGAAGCAAGATATGTGACTCTTTTTTATTTATTAACCTACTGTATGTCTTATATCTAAATAAAAATTATTAGAAATTGAAAGATTCATTTGAGGTGTGTGTGAGAGAGTTCAAGTACAAATTATATGAAATTTATGTTCAAGATTATAAATGAAAATTTGCAAACGTAAACTTATCATTTTATCCCAATAGATGATAGAGTGACAAATGATAAAAGAAAGAGTTGCAAAATGAGTTATGAGTTGTCTATAGGCTCTAGTAGGCCCTAGGTTTTAGGGCCTAGTTATAAACTAAAATATTCACACAATTAAAGTTATTTGTGCCATAATGCATTCTTAAACTTTAATTTAATAATTTAAGAAGGTTGAGAGCATTGCCAAAGGCCTTGTAGCTGAATTGACACCTTCCTATATATAAAATGTTTAGGGGTTTAGGGGGAAAAAAGTTCGAGTTGCGGGGTTAGCAACATGTAATTATTTCTCCAAAAAAAAAAAAAAAAGGTTGGGAGCATTTGTTTTACTTAAAAAGTTGCTCTTTTTTTTTTTTTTTTTGCTGAATAAATTCTTTTATTTATAAGAAGAACCTTAGCTATACAATCCAAGGAGGGCATGTGACCATCTCTATCTAAAACCTTAGCTAACATCGATGACAAGTTAGAGATGGGAACTGGCCCACTCCAATTCAAAAGAGCAGCCCATTGGGCTAAAAGGTGGGCGGTAACATTGCCGTCTCTGCATATAAAAGAATATGATACATTATCAAAAGATTTGACTAGAAACAAAATATCCTCTAGAATTGCTTTAATTCTCTAGTGAGAGACAACTGCATTGTTCTTCAATGGCTCAATGACATTCAGTGCATCTCCTTCAAGGATTATTCTCTCGAATCCTTCATCAGCTGCCTTTTTGATAGCTAACCAAGCTGCTTTGGCTTCTCCTAACAAAAGCTCTGTCTGATCCAATTGCTTTGCCCATGCTGCAAGTAAATTTCCTCTTTGGTCTCTTGCCACCACTACCAATGAAGATTTATCTTCCCTAATTGCTGCATCAAAATTCAATTTTATCCAATTTAAAGGTGGGGGAGTCCAGGATGAGTCTTTTGGAGGTTTTGTTGATTGATTTTTCCGCGCATTCTTCTTCATATGATTTATTCACCTGCCTTGCCACCTTTTTTGGGCTTGTTTTGATTCCATCCAGTCTAGTTTTATTCCTTGTCATCCAAATCTAATCACATAAAATTGCTTAATATAATTGGAAGTCTCTAGCTTCTTCCCCTCTAAATCCAAGCCATGCTTTGGGTTGATTATCATCTTTACCCAATCTGCTATAGACTGCATATGACTCATATTTAATGGCCAAGGGCTTGCAAACCAAATTTGGGCAACCCAATCACATTGCAGGAAAATATGCTCAAAAGATTCAATGGCATTATTGCATAATAACAATCTATTGAAGATAGAGAGAACCTGGTATTTAGGACTGAGGTTGTAGGTAGAATCTCCGAAGCCATCCTCCACAGCAAATTTTTGAGCCTGGCATGAATCTTCAGCTTCCACAACTCTTTCCAATCTTTATTTTGTAGCAAAAGGTGAAGTGGATAAGTGGTACCCCTAAAGGCATTATATGCCGTCCTTATAGTAAATTGCCCTGAGGGGTTAAGACACTAAAAAACTTGGTCTTGTTGTGACATTTGGGTAAGGTGGATGGCCAGAATCTTGGTTACTGTATTTGGCTCAAAAAACTCATGAAATTTTCCTCCATCCCATTGTCTAGTATCTTGATCAATCAACTCCACCACCAGATGAGCTTCAAGACTAGTACCATTTCTTCTTTGAAGGATTAGATTTGTCTCATTTGGAATCCAGGGGTTTCCCAAATCCAAGTATTCAAGCCATTCCTAATCTTGTGACACACCCATTTCTTTACTACATCGCTGCATTTAAAGATGCTTTGGGCAGCCCATGATGCCCCTTTAGGTGAGGGCATTTTCATAAAGTTTTTATGATTTGCATATTTCTTTTTAAAAATCTGAACTCATAGTTTGCCAGCATTACTTGCTATTTCCCAAGTCATCTTTGCCACCAGAGCTTTGTTCATGTCTTTAGTTTTTTTTATACCCAACCCCCCAACACTTTTTGGAGTGCATATAGAATCCCAACTTTTAAGACAACACCCCAGCTTATTTTTATCTTTGAAACCCCACTTGGAATTTCTATTCACAGCATCAAGCTTAGAACAGACTTGTTTAGGGAAGAGTAGAGATGAAGCTTAATAAGATGGGAGGGAGGAGGCCACTGATGTAATTAGAGTGGTTCTGCCAGCTTGTGATTAAGTCTTCATCTTCCATCCTTGAAGTCTTTGTTTCACTTTATCAATAATTTCTTCAGCTACAATCTTCCTATCTCTACTTGAGGCCATTGGGATGCCTAGGTATTTTTCTTTCCTATTTGAGGATTTTATTCCCATTGAGTTTGCCAGGCGAGTTCTTATGCTTTGATGCACATTCTTGCTAAAAATGATCACTGACTTTAATAGGTTAACTTTTTGCCCTGACCATCCAGCAAAAGTTTCAAGACAAGCTTTAATGCTCTCTATATTTTCCTCATTTGCTTGAGCAAATAGGAATAAATCATCTGCAAATTGAAGGTGGGTGATAGGCATCAAATCTGGTGCTAATTTATAGCCAATGATTTTGTTATTTGAAACTACCCTCTTGATAAGCCTAGCTAAAACTTCTGTTGCTAGGACAAACAGGAAGGGAGAATCTTTTGGAATAGTATAAAAGAAAAGAATGAAATGGAGTAAAATATTAAAATAGAATTAGAAATTCTAAGTTTGCAATACATTTACAAAATTATAATAAATTTTAGGTGGTAGACTGAGTTTACAATATCTTTAATTTTTTTTTTTTTGGAAAAAAAAATTATCAAGATTTAAGAGTATTACTGAATAGCCGGTAAATTAGCAATAACAAAATTATTTATGTATGAAGAAACAAACTTTATCCATATAAACACGGAAAAGAAAATTTTGCCCTCCAAACTAAAGTATATCCTCAAATCAAATATTCTGTTTCTCTTAATTCTATTTTCTCATATCCTCTAATCCAATTAGGCTTTATCATATGCCATAAACACTTTACTAGATCGTATCCCGACATGTTTTAGCAATAATATCACTTTATTGCAGTTAAATTATAGAATTATAACCATGGACTCCTAAAAAAAAACTGTCTTTATTTATTTATTTTATTTGTTGAGAATAATTAAAGCACATTGTTGGCAAACCTAATTTTGATATTACTTGACAATAACTAGTAAGACCTAAATTTTCTTTTCAAGGAGTCAATCAATCTCAAACCTACAAGACTTCACTTGAAACTAATACTGAAGGTATGTTTGAATATCGTTTATTCTGTTGAAATTGAAAATTTATAGTTGAAAGTATTATAGATAAAGGTAAAATTTAGCTAAAATAGTATAAGGGACGTATGAATAATACTAAAAAATGTAGTGCAGCTCATAAATAGTACTAAAAATAAACTAAATTGTAAAATAATTTTTATTTTTTATTTTTTTATTGATATCAAATGGAGGTTAAATTCAAAAGTAATAACATAAAAATTAAAAAGCACAAAAAATATCCAAAGCAGCAAAAATCAAGTGAAAACAAATATAAATAGTGTCAAAATAGTGCGTAAACAGTAATTTACAGCAATAAATAGTATTATTTGTCTTCAAAAAGCAAAAAACGCGTGAATCACAAAAAAAAAAAAAAAACCAAAATGTGAAATAGAAAACGTAGACGCTTAAAAGCCCTATCCAATCGCCATCAGAATGGGCGGCAACGAACATAATTATAGCGGACTAACAAAAAGTAAACAATAAGAAGTGACTAGGGAGCCAACATAATCATACCTTTTTTTTTTTTTTTGTTTTTTACCAGAAAGTACATCAATTTTAAAATAATTAATATTATCTAATAATGTCGGTCCAATGCCTAACCTTCCCTCTCAACAGGTAGTTGCCCCTGGTTTCCACAGTTTCCGAAGACCGAGTCCACCAAGCAATGACAAACTGCCAACGCAAAATGCTTCATCAAGCAATCAAAAAGAAAAAAGATAAAAGATAAACGAAGAAGAGAGAATAGTCATCAATCAATTTGCAATAGGTTGCGGTTCACTGTAGACGTCTATGGAGGGAGATTATTATCTTTTATTTTTCTTGGCTGGATGATGTGGAAAATATTTTGATGGGACGAGAGATGGCTAAAAGGGCTGAACATCAATCAATAATATAATAGTATTATCGCAAACTTTTGATATGATAGTAAAGTATAAGTACTTATAAAGTGTATAGGTAAGAGTTGGGGTTCAAGTTTCCAAGAAGAAACTTTACACACATATACAACCAATTCATATTGGATTTTGCTAATGTGTGCCCTAAAGGCACACAATAATTAATCATTTTTGAAAATATTTTTTTAGGAATTGAAAAAGTATTGATAGTTTTTTCAATTCCCGATAAAATATTTCCAAAAATGGATTGCTTAGGTTGGGTTTGGATTCAGCTTATTGTGGCTGCGTTTCACCAAAACACGTTTTCTCTTTTTTTTTTTTTTTTTTTTTTCCGGTTTCTACTGCAAAGGGGACAAATGCACTGTACGCGCACTACACATGTACTTTTTCAGTAATTTTTTTATTAAAAATAGGTCTCGCAGTACTATTCACATATTTAAAAATTAATTTGTTACAGTGTTTTCAGTTTTCAGCAATAAGCCCTATCTAAACGAACCTTTAATATGTGCCTTTAGGGCATACATTAACCTGACCCATCTATATACAATATATGTCACTTGATGAATTCGTAGAGAATAAAACAAATTTTAATAAAATATAACCAAAAAAATTAGGGTAAATTCCACAAATCACCCGTGAGGTTTGAGCTAATACCAACCAAGTTCAAAACTTTTCAGAATTAACCAATTTAGTCCTTATGCCCAATTTTGTCCCTACACACCGTTTAAGTTTGTTAGTCATTTGAGTCTCTCATCTCTCTCAACACTCTCTCCTCTGATCTCTCTTCTCATCCTTTCCCTAACCCTAAACTCTAATCTCTCAAAATCTCATGGCTACTTCCGGCAAGCCATAGTTGTTGCGAGCTCCATGATGGTTCTCTCTCTTTCTGACGCTCCTTTTCTATTTTCTTTTTCCTTTACTTGTTCTATTTTCTTTTCTTTCTTTTTTTGCTTGGCCAAATTAACCCTTGATGGGTTGGTGGTTTGTGTTAGCTATCTTTGCAAAGGAAGTGGTACGTGGACTGATGGTTTGGCTTGGTTGTGGGCTGCCAATGGTGGTTACGATTTGCTGTGGGTTTTTGGGATTTAGGTTTTCAGTGGTTGTGGGTTCTGTTGGTGGTGAATTTTCTTTAGGGGTGGTTATGGGTACCAATATGTGGTAGTTTTGTTGTGGTGGTGGTGAGTTTGTTGTCGTTTGGATTTGGGTTTGTTGTTGTGGTAGTGGTGGTGGGTTTCGATATGTTTTGCCCAGTTGTTAGATTTGTTGTTTTTCGTTCCGGTATGCAGTTATTTGGATATTGTGGTCAGTGGGGCATTTCGGTCCATTTCGGTGGTTCCGGACAATTCCGGGAGTGTTTTCAGTGGTGGTGGGCTTTGATACGGGGTTGGATTTGTTGTGGGGGTGGGGGTGGATTTGGCTGAGTTTTGGTATGAGTTGAATTAAGTTGTTGTTTTGCCTGTGGCTATGACAAATATGAGGTTAGGGAGAAAGAGAGGTTTTGATGGCTATGGAGAGGTTAGGAGAAAGAGAGTGAGGGAAGGAAAAGAGAGAAGAGACTAACAGTCTAACGAAGAATAGAGTCACAGTGAGAATGGTCTATAAACGTGGCTAACAGTGTCCATGGATTAAATTGACTTTAAGGATCAAATTGGTTTGTTTTGAAATGTGTTGGACCTAGTTGGCATTAAGTCAAACCTTAGGGTAGGTTTTTGAAATTTACCCAAAAAATTAATATTCAAAAAATATAAAAAGAATAATTTTGTTCTTAAATTAAAAAAGTAAATAAACATTTACCTATTTATGCAAACAATATTACAAAATGTTTATATTCTAAATTTATTAATCTTAAATTTATATTTATATTCTCAATGACATGTAAGTAACTGAAACTTATTTCTCAAATATTATAACTTAATGTATTATAAATTGTTTATAAAAATAAATTTTTATCAAATATTTCAAAAGAAATTTATAGCATACATGCGTGTTGAATGGGAATTCGTAAGAAATCAAAGTCAAACAAAAAGACAATTGGAGCAATTTGCACAGTAACAAAAAAAAGAGTAAATTGTGTTTCAGGATTAAGCATCGAATCTATCACAACTTGTGGACCTTAGATTCTGATAAAACTCACATATATAAATTTTTCATTGCATACACTTGAAACACAACATACCTTCTTCGTCAAGTCAAGAATTGAGGTTTATATTATATAAACCAATCTATATATAATATATGCCACTTGACAAATTCGCAGAGAATAAAACAAACTTTAACAAAATATAACCAAAATTAATATTCAAAAATATAAAAAGAAGAATTTTTTCTTAAATTAAAAAAGTAAATAAACATATACCTATTTATGCAAACAATATTACAATATGTTCATATTTTAAATTTATTAATCTTAACTTTATATTTATATTTCCAATGACATTTAAGTAATTGAAACTTAGGAGGTGTTTAATTGCTATTGTTGTTTAAACAACAGTTTTCAGTGTTTAAACAATATTACTCGTATTTTCACGTACTTTTTTACTTACAAGTATTTTCATAAAACAACAACAATGTTATTAGAGATCTCTTACCAAACATGACCTTCTTTCTCAAATATTATAACTTAATGAGTATTATAAATTGTTTATAAAAATAAAATTTTATCAAATATTTCAAAAGAAATTTATAGTATGCATGCGCGTTGAATGGGAATTTGTAAGAAGTCAAAGTCAAACAACAAGACAATTGGAGCAATTTGCTCTGTAAAAAAAAAAAAGTAAATTGTGTTTCAGTTGTAAGAAGCGAATTTATCACAACTTGTGGGCTTTATATACTGATTAAACTCACATGATATAAATTTTTTATTATATACACCTGAAACACAATATACGTTCTTCTTCATCAAGTCAGGAATTGAGATTTATTTTCCACAATATACGTTCTTTAGTCTTACAGAACCGAAATTTTCAAACCTTTAGAGTCAATTTTTTGTGTTGTGGTACTGGCGGCCAGTGAAGTGAGTGTGAAACATATGTGAATTTTTCTGTGAAAAATTAGCAGTGGTGGTAATCTTTATACATCCCTGGCATTTATGTTCACTGCTCAGATTGACTGGCAATCTTTGAAGCAATCAAGTAGCCCTCTTCAGGCTTCAGCTTAAATTTCTTGACATCGGAATTAAACTAGGTATATCGAACCTATTTGTACTCAGGTTATATGGTAGTTACAATTTTCTTTTTTTTTTTGAAAAGAGTTACAATTTTCTTTTTTGGTCAGAAAAGTGGTTTTTAATATTGAAAAGTTATTGAAAAAGTTTACATAATACCTGGGAAACTTTTATTTCTAAGGGCTCGGTAATCATCAAACTAAAAAGTCGATTTCATTATTCTTTTTCTTCTTTTTTATAAAATTTAAATTTAAATTATTTATTTTTTATGTCATTTATTTTAAGCAATTGCTCTGCCTAATAAAATTCTGGTAATATGTTACTATAAAATGTGACTGACATGGTCCACATGGAGATTGAGTGGGAGTGGAAACATAATAGTAGGTTTAATTAATAATGGTGATTAAATTCATTATTTCTAATCTTAAGATTTTGAGGCAATTAAGTAATAGTTTACAAACAAACACTCACAAATGAAAGAACACCAAGGAATTCCACTAATCAAGGAATTTCACTAATCAAATATGAAGATATACAAGTTGGTGTATCAGTATTTTCACAATAACCTAAACCCCAATACACCCAATACCTATCTCACAAATACTAAAAATAGAGAAAACCTTACACTCTATTCTAATCTAGAGAACTGTTGTAAATATGTACCAGTCAATCTTTCTATTTCCACACTCTTCAATTGCCGCAACACACTGCTTATATAAAAATATCAAGTCGGCAAAGATATAAGTCATTCAAGAACCAGAATTGTATTCTCTTAGTTCACGTGCAAAATACTAATCCAAGTAAAGACAAAGTCTACTTCAAGTAGAACTCTAAATGCCAAGTGTATCTACTTTGCTACCATTCCAAACCAGTCAATATACATTGAGCACGTGAGGTCCAGACATCAATTCCAAATTGAACTTGGATATCTAAGGCCGGTTGGGAATTCAATGGGCAACTATCCCAAGCGACGTGGTGCACAATAATAATCCAAGCCATCAAACATGACAACGGAGGTATTTTTTGGCCCAACGTCCGTGGATTTTTGAATTTTTTTATTAAAAAATTCGTATGACCCCTCCAAAATTGAAAACACAAAAATTAAAATAGTCATCTAACCCCAAAAAACCTCAAAATTAATTAAAATGGTCATATAAGAAATTAATCAAGATTTTGGTGGTTCCTTTAAAAAAAAAAACCTTCACTTTTTACTAACAAAACAAAAATAAATCCATTAAAAAAAAAATCTTTGATAAAAAACAAAAAATATTGGTATGACATTTTGGTTGTTTGCTTATTTGGGATCCAATATTTAAAGTTTGGGACAACTTTGAGATTTGGAAGTTATTCAGTTGGTTGATTCCACCTAGTGGATTTTTTAAAATATATCTTGTTAGAAAATTGACTTTACAATTGAGCATTAATATCGATAAGATAATTTTTATGCTTAAACAAGTATTAGTAGTAAGATTCATAAATTATGAAAAACTACCATTGAAAATAGAATTTCACCATTAGATAACACTGTGGTTTACATTTAGATTCCAAAAATTGTTAAATATTTTTTAATTTTTTCAATAACTAGTAAGGACTAAAAAATTAGTAGCTTGCCAATTTGTTTATAGTGGTTGTATAGTTATACTTTTAATTAATCTTTCTATTTCCACTGCGACTATGAAATGGGTATTTTCAATCATGAATATTATTAAAATTGGGTTCACAACACAAAGTGGAAGATGATATTCAAATAGATTCTTTGATTTTGTACACTAATTGAAGATGGTTTTTTAACACACTCTTTGATTTATACATTGAGATGGAAATTTTAGTGACATTTACGACGGAATTAATTAATTACTATGATTTACTAGATTTAAAAGAACGTTGAAATTCATTTTGATAGATAATTGCATTACAAAGTACTAAGAAATAGTTATTTTGTATTTTTTAATTGTTGATATTTTGTTATTAATTAAATGGATACTACTTTTGATTGTAATAAAAAATAAATTTGGTTCATACTTTTGCACCCCCCCCCCCCCCACCCCCCACCCCCCCCCCCCCCCAAAAAAAAAAAAAAGAAATCCTAGCTTCATCACTAATTATGGTACAAATAAATAGTCTTGAGTTCAGTTTTGTCTGACCTATTACCCTCTTTTACGGAATTTTCATGATTGCTTCCTTAAGCTAATAGGTCCGCCCCCAAGCCCTTGTGATATATAGCTTTTGAAAGCACATCAGCAATTTGGTCCTTAGTGTTGAGGTAACAAATGGTGAGCTCTTTAAGCACAAACTACTTTCAGACATCATGATAGTCAACTTCCGAGTGCTTCATGCGTGCATGAAAAATTGAGTTAGAGTAAAGAGGCATTTAATTGGTGTTATCACACTAAATGAACGGAGGATGATGGAGGAAAATATGCATATCTTAAAAGAGAAGCCAAGGCAAATGTGAGTGCCATTTCACTGTATTCTCCTTCAATATTTGAGCCGGAATACCGTTGTGTGCATTTTGGCACTTCAAGAAATATGATAGAATTTAAATCTATGTTTGGATATAAAATTAGCATCAAAATAGGTTTCAAGGCAAATCAGACCAAATTGGAAGAGAAGGTCATGGTAATGTGTGAGCGTGTTTGAGACAACAAAAATTTCATTAATAGTCATCCAATCAATGTGAACACCATAATTAACGCATAAATTGACACACTTGATTCATGACAAATATAACATCGGGGATAGGTATATAAGATACAAACTCTAAACCCTACCATAGGTTGTTGTTAATAGCTCATCGTCAACAAAGTTGGAAAAACCATTTATGATTGTTGTTGTCGATTTGTGAAGTGATCTATGCTCCACAAATAATGGAACATCTTTTCTGCTTTTCAAACTTTTTTTCACATGTTGCCTACATCTATATCCATGCACAGGTAACATGGTACAATCCTCTGTAACCAAACAAGGGCATGTGATGAGTTGTAAGCTTCCTCAGTCATATCGATATTGAAAATAAAAAATTTTCCCTGCATCAATTCAAGCTACTAACTTAAATGTGTCAAACACAAACAAGTTGGAGAGATCACATGAAAAACGAGACATTTTTGTTAGATCTTGTCGTTTAAGATTCTTTGGATATTGTGACATTTTATTCTACACATTTTATCCAAATATATTGGCAAGTCAAGCATCATTTGTGGCCAAGCAAAGTATATCAAGTCCTTTTCTTCAATCTTGAGGATTGCACCAAGTACAAAATTAATATAGACTATAGAGGCTTCTTTTCTTTAAAAATATGAATTCTAGGGTATTCTAGCTGTAAGAGCATTTGGTCACAAGCGCGCTCATGAAAGCAATGTTTATGATTATTTTTACCATCTTATAAAGGCCCTTAAAGGTGTGGAGAGTTAGAGACATTAAAAATTCCATTCTGTTGAAGCACAGTTTAGAAAGCTTATGCTTTTGTTAACTACCGCCCATTCTCATGGTCTTAGAAACAAAATGATAGTAATTTACAAAGTTGATGCTTTTGATAAAATGGACTCCTTCCTCTAGAATCTGCATAACCTATGTTGGATCCTTGCATTGTAGTTACAAGGAAAGAATAAAGTTAAATATGAAATCATAAGCCAGGACCAAATGATATATCATTACTCATGCACATAAAGGCATGGCTGAACATTGGTTTAGAACTAATTAAAGTACTCAATAATTTTGTACTTATCGTCAATTAAGGGATTCTGAACAAACCTGTCTAGGAAAAAAAAATTATGGTATCTTATCTTAATAATAAATAGTAATTAATTATCCTAAATTCAAATCTTAGTGTATCAAAAAAAAATCTACTTAGTATATATGCTAATTGGTGAAAATATAAGTAAGGAAGGTTGAAGTAAATAAAGTGAAACTAGGTTTTTTTCGATAAACACGGAAAAGATATGAACTTCTACTTATTCAATATTTGAAATGTTGAAAGAAATATTTTGAAATAATATATAGCTAAGATTGCCTAAGATACAAGCTAGGGGAAATTTAGTAAATGAGAAAATGACATCACATTCTAGTGTGTGAAGCTAGTGATAATAGCATTCCACCTAATTTTATAGCTTTATAGTTTATATTGGGTTTTTACAAGACCTACTTTGTCTGTATTTGGCGATTAATTTATTTGTAATTATACCCCTTCACAAGCTTAAATGAATTCTAAAAAATTATAAGTTCATATAGGGAGGAATCTTCACTGTGTAGTGTGTAGTCTGTATTATGTGATTAATTTATTTGTAACCCTTCACAAGTATAACAAATGAATTTTAAAAAATTAATGAATCTCCACCCACAATAGTTTATAAGATTATATATGTCTATTTTAATAATATTGTAAGGACACAAAGAGGGTCTTAGGCCCAAGTGAGTGAATGGGCCGGCCCAAGTGGCCTTTACAATAGAATTTGTAGAGAATGGGCTTAAAATCTAGACCTTTTGGTGCTCTAGAAGGCTATGGTGTGAGGTCCAAATCCACTACTGGGGCACGGCTAGCTGATGTAGTGGATTATTTCCCTTCTTGGACGTGAGCCGAGGAGCTTTTGTGCTGACTGACGTTCTATTCTTCATTCCCTATCCCCTTCCAGTAGTTCCCCCTTCTCTATTTATACTCTCCATCTTTGATTCTCACTTGTTTTTTCCCTGAAAACGCTCCCCAATGCCCTTAGGGCTGTCTACCGTCCCCTCATGAGTCATTTCCTCATCAATGCGGCTAGGTGGGTAGGTGGAAGGTATTTAATGCAGTGGCAGTAGCTTTGTATGGTGCACGTACTTCTTGTCTCCCTTCTCGGTGTCCCGTTGGGGCGGGGAACGATTCGCGGAGCTTTAGGAGTCCTTCCCTAGACCACGAGCTACGCTCCTCGGACAAGGGTCTCTTAGTCCGAGGATACCTTTTCCTCGGACCAGTACAAATTTGACCGGCAGCCTGGTCGGCGGGCGTTTCGGCCCCTGTTGTAGGAGGCCACATCCAGGACCCCTTCTATGGAGCCCCATCCTCGGACCAGGCCCCAGGCCTACGTGGTGTTTTGACGCTTTTACCCCCCCCCCCCAAATATGATTCATTCAATCTTATAAACAAGTTGTATGCCCTATCTTCCACATATTAGATCTTTAATTGTTCTTATATATTTATAAAAAAAAAATTGGTTACAAATTTGGTTGCAGCTAATGGCTTCAAGTTCAACTCCATTCAATATTTTTTTATTAGATGTGAATTTTGACAAATCCACCATTGAAATATATTTTCTTCTTATATTTTCTATGCTTGGAAAATTTTCAAAATATCTAAAATCAATAGCCATGTTATAATTAAATATTTAAATTTTAAGTAATTATAATCTAAAATTATGTGTAAAAAATAAGTTTATGAAACAAATAGTAAACAACATTCGATTTACACAAAATTTATCATCCAAGTTAAAAACATAAAACACATGTAATCCAATAATTATATTTTCGACATAAGTAGTTATGTTAATTTTTTTAGTGAAAGTTTTAGCCATCGAAGACAACTAAATTTGTAGTCAAATTTTGTCCATATCAAAAAATTGTAACCATGTTATATAAACTTGACAAGTTGACATTAATTGCCCGTTTGGATCTGGATTATAATTGCTATGTTTTGCTTTTTGTGTATTCTCCTCTTTTTATTTATTTATTTATTTATTTATTTTTTTGTTTCTGCTACGGGAGACAAAACGTGCAGTACGCGCATGTGCGTGCACTTTTTCAACAACTTTTTATTAAAAATGGGTCCCGCAGTACTATTCACACATTTAAAAATTATTTTGCTACAGTATTTTCAGTTTTCAGCAATGAGTTCTATCTAAATGGATCCTAAGTTTCTTGCTACTTATCTGAGCTTACCCACCCGTGATGCAATTATTTTAAGAGTTAATTAGAAACCCAATAAATAATGATTGTTACTGCAATAGAATTTTTTATAGGAAAAGGAAATTATATGTACTATATAGTGATTTAAAAATCAAATGGCTAAGGTTAACACTGCAATAAAGTAGTGTGCAAAAGAATTATTTTAAAGCCAGGCACTTTTGCACATCCTGGGACAATAAGTCCGAATTTAGTTTTATTTTAGGTGCAAGTTACATTTCTTTATTTGTATGACTAATCAAGCTATATAAGCTATTTCCCCCCTTTTTTTTTTTTAAAAAAAAAAGCTCTATAAGCTATTCTTCTAAAAAAAGTTTTAGTTTAAAAAAAAAAGTTTTAGTTTTTTAATATATGTTTTTAAAGGGAAATTAAAATATAACAGATTTCTTAAGTCCATTAATTTAAGAAGTATTTTTATAAACTTTTTTTGGAAAAAAATTTGATTGATTTTTTTTATAATTTTTTATATTTTCCATGAAAGCAGTATTGAAACTTTTCTAAAATAGTCTATGTATTGTAGATTCTATAAAAAATTTAATTAGTAAAATTCACAATTACATAAGAGTAAAAAATACATACTTATAATATTTTGAGAGTTATCAATAATTACCCGCTAACAAATACATTAGGCACAATCATTAACCAAACAATTTTTTAAGGGTCATGCTAACAACATTTTTTAACAATCTATTTTAAAAGTATATTTTTATGAAATAGTTTAATTGTTTTATTTCATTTTGGTTAGACAAGTTCATTTTTAAATATATGACATTTTGGTTAGACGAGTTCTTTTTTACTTATGACACGTGTAAAGAGTCGCAGGTAGATGAAACTTAAGAATCTCTAAAATTTTATAATAGTAATACGTCTTTCAAATTTATTGTCTATTCCTCAAGTGTCTCCTAATAAACCAACAAAGTTTTATCTAATAATTTTTTTTTTTTTTTTCTTTTGATAGAAAGGTTATCTATTAAAATAAAATACTCACTTTTGGCCTCTGAATTATTGGCTAGAAATTTTTTTTTTTAAATTTTTTTGAGAAACAATTGACTAGAAAATAGAACTAGAGAGGGGTTGCCGACCAAAAAAAAAAAAGTTACGGTAAGATGGTAACGAATTCCCGTTATGATAGTTTCTAAAAGGGAATATTCCGAAATGCCAAAGCCCAATGCTTTGTTAAAATTTTCCGTTTTCCACGCGCGGAAGTAGAACGTAGAGGCCACGCGCCCTCACCCACATCCACTCCCTATATTTTCTCAGAAACTCGCAGTGTCGTTTCTAACTTCGCAACAGACTTCTCTCGGTTTTAGAGAAAGAGAGAGAGAGAGAGAGAGAGAGAGCTTAGAGTTTTTTGTTTTTATTTTTAGACAGCTCCTCAAATAAATCAGCCGTGAGTTTCTCGGTTTCTTCGCTCCCTTAAACTCAATCTCAGCCCTCCATCTCTATCTCTATCTCTCTGGTTTGTTCTCGTCTTCAATTCTGTGCCCGCTATCTCTTTTTATATAGCTCTCTCTTCGATTTCGGTTCTTCGGCCAATTTTTGTTGGTCGGTGAGTTTCTCGTCCTTCCTTTTTTTTCTTTTAACAAAAAACAAAAACCATGATATGGGTTTTGCATGGATTTTAATTTGAGGTTTTGGGTTTTGTTTATTGTTGTACTTTTGTGTTTGTTAGCTGAGAAATTGATGGAAAATGTAATGTGTTTTGGATTTGGATGATGGGGTTTTGATGCTTATTTATTATTATTCTCTGGGTTGGTGAAAATGGAAGAATATGGTGTGTTCTTGCAAGTTTAGATTTTGGGTCTTTTATTTTAAGTCTCTGTTTGATTGCTGAGAAAATGATGGAATATCATGCAAAATAAAATCTTTATGCTTAAATCTTGGATCTGTTTTATTTGGCTGAGCTAAGGGTGTTTTTTTTTTTTGGTGTAACGAATTAAAAATAAAAATCTTTCCTTTTTTTACTTTCTTCCTTCAGTTCTTGAGGAATTAAATGTTGTAGAGAATGATGTTGTTGGAAACCTTTATTTATCATTTACTAATTTTATTTTCCTCTAATTTTTCATTCAAGGAAACGGTTTTAGAGAGTTCAATTTTTCATGGATCAAACAATTAATCGATCAAAATTTAATTGGTTCATGTGGTGGAAAATTTCAATGAATTTTTTTTTTTTTGCATTTAATTTTAAATTGGGATTTATTTAATACTAATTACTTTCTGCATGGCGGTCTTTGAATTTGGATTTGTAATTGCAAGGTTAAGATGGTTTTGCTGATATATTGTAGTGAAGCCTAGGCGCTTGTTTTCAAGGGCTCTGCTTCCTCCGCCATCTTCTTCCGTAAATGGGCTGTCTTCAGTCTACTGGAAGAAGACCGGTTCCGGGACATGAGAACCCAATTGTTCTTGCTTCACAAACTGCTTGTAAGTTGCTTCTTTTACTGTTTTAATAATTGAGGTCAAGCATAAGTCCCATATATTTTGCAATTGTAGACTCTGATTTCTAAAGGTTGTGATTATAGTGTTGGTCACATCTAATCGGACTCTATGTTATAATTTGTGAAATCTCACCTAAGAAAAGATAAATTGCTAAAAAGAATAGATAAATCCCTGCATGATGTAACTGCTATACCAGTTATATATCATCCTTGGGGGTCTTGTAATGCCAGAGAAGCTCAAAAAGTTGGTTGGCATACACATTCATTCAGATTTGGCTATGCCAAAACCTGTGAACTTCATTTTAATCCAGCTTGGGCAAGGAAGACTGTACAAAGAAAGAACCTCCATTTACAAGTCTTGTATGTAACCTGTCTTGTGTTGGATGCGTCATAGGCTCAATGGATAACTTAGTACATTCAATTATAGTTACCTGTAAATGGGAGATGCCTGGTACACTTCGTAAATGAACGAAGGAAATGACAACTGACTTGTCTGCGCTTATTCTAAGACTAACCTTTGAATTTAGATAATAATGAGGGCTGAACAGTATTTTTATCCATCTCAATATTATTCTTCTTTCTTTGAGTATCAATTTAATGATATTGGGGTGAAGGGTGAGGTTGTGAGTTCAAGAAGCATTGGGTCTGTGTAACATATAAATATAAATATATATTCTATTTATTGTACATTCTCACAAATCTCTCTTTCTTGTTTTAATTTTTTCATCTTGTGTGCCCTTTTTATTTCCCAGTTACTGTTAGTGAAGTTGAAGCACTTTTTGAGCTTTACAAGAGCATAAGCAGTTCTGTAATTGATGATGGGTTGATAAACAAGGTATGTTTGTGCTTAAATCCAAGGCTTCTTCTCTTCAACAGTTTGCTTATCAAGTTGCATTTCCTACCATGTTGCTTCTATCTGAATTTCCTTGGTTTCTTTTATATTTTGTTCTAAGAAATATTAGCAAGTCCCACTAAGTGAGATCATGGATTCAAAATACATTGGGTGTATGTATAACTTACCACTAAGAGAAAAAAGTGAGAGAGAGAAGAAAAAAAATACATATAGCTATTCACTGCTTTGTGTGTGTGTGTGTGTGTGTTTTTTTTTTTTTTTCTAAAAAACATAAGGCTTCTTCTATGCTTTTGCGTCCATGTCCAGATTGCAAGGGTATGTGCTGTCTGTGACTCTGTTTCTGTGATTGATCATCCTTGTTTTTTTTTTTTAAGTTGAGCCATGGCCCCTTTGAGTGTGGCTTCATGCATAGATATCCAATCCCATGATGGTGGTGATGATGAAGGAACTTAGCTTTTATAATATTGCTTCCAAATATTAATTTTCTGATAAGACTTTATGTACCTGAGTTTATAGCCTCACATTTAACCTATTCAGTTTCTAAGTTACAGATATGCATGTTATTTTTTGGGATGACATTTGTTATACTTGTCCATTTCTATGTTTAGTACACATCTATATACGTTCAGAAATGTGATTGTTCAGATTTTAAATCAGTATGTGACATTGACTTAGTTATATATGCAGGAAGAATTTCAGTTGGCACTTTTCAAGAACAGGAAGAAAGAGAATCTCTTTGCAAATCGGGTATTAAATCTTTTCATTTTGCCTTTTTATATACTTGTCTAGATGGATATTGTAACAATATCTTAGTATTAAACCAATGGTAACTATTAATTAGAATTTAAAGCAAATCTAAACTCTCTAAATTTTTGGTTAAGATATTTTTATATTTTTGTATTAATGATTTTTTTTAAGTGGTGATTACAAAAAAGTAAGTGCTGGCCTTTTGCTGAAAACATTAATTATTTAAATTTGTATTAATCTCATTTTAATTATTTTCTGTGATTTTGTTAATCGTTTGATGAGTTTAATGGAGGTAAAGAGGAAAAAAATTATGGTTAATATTGATCGAAACATTACGGCATAATATTTTTTTCTCTTCTTTGTTACGCAATGTATGGAAGCTTTCAATCAATTGTGTTTGTTTTGAGATTGGAATAATTTTACATGCAGATCTTTGATCTGTTTGATGTTAAGAGGAAGGGAGTCATTGATTTTGGTGACTTCGTTAGAGCACTTAATGTCTTCCATCCCAATGCTCCTCAGGAAGACAAGATTGATTGTAAGTCATGGATATGATGTATTTTGACCTTCAATTGTAAAGTGTAGTACTGCTGTTTTCCACAGTGCTGTGCATATCCTTACTGTATCATATATTTGACTGTTATGAAAACTAATATTTAGATTTATTTTGCAGTTTCATTTAAGCTCTATGATTTGGATAATACAGGCTATATTGAACGACAAGAGGTATGTTGGTGGCTTAAAATTTTTCTTGTTTATACCTGTTAATGTAACAGGACCCTTTTGCTTTTCTGCTATGGTAATTCAAATTGTTGGGTGAGAAAATCACTACATCTAGAATTTGTTTTCCCTTCTTGCTTGGTCAGATTTGGTTGGTTACTGACCTATCAAAGAAAAAAGAGATTTACATTGAGAGTATGAGTTCAATCAGGACCTAATGTGCATGTAGCTAATTGTTGTTTTCTTGTGAATCCACATTGGATGTCTTTATAATTTGTCACTTTCCAAATTAAATAGTATAGAGGACATGATCATATATTTTGTTTAGTGATAATCTTGTTTGCAACCCTATGTTAAGATCTCCGAAAAGGTGGGGATGGGATTCTATTGAAATGCTCAAGAGAGAGAGCCACCCCTTTAAGTGGATTTGTCAGTTTTCCCTTCTTTCCTATTGCAATCTCCAAAATAACATGGGTTACACTTACGATTAAAAAAAACAAAAAAAAAGGGTTCGTTCCTTGTAGGAATACAACATAGCAATCCAAGCACAATTACAAAATTAATAATTCTTTACCAAGATCAAATGAGGTCCAGGGAGGTCGTCACCTTGTCAATTGATTTTCTTATTTCTGGTGTACAAATACATATCTAATTGGAAAAGAAGTTTCGGCCAAACTTCTAGAATTTGTTTTTTTGATTTCGTATTCTTTTATTGAAACATCCTTTTAGGCATCTTCATTTTATGTGATTTTGGCAGGTCAAGCAAATGTTAATTGCACTTCTATGTGAATCTGAAATGAAGTTGGCTGACGAGACCATTGAGATGATACTTGATAAGGTGAGTTGTTGCATACGTCCCAGAGTAAGAAGTAAAAACAATTACATGGGGAAAGATTATCAGCCCACTCTAGAGTGTGTTGAAGCCTAGATATTTTTAATAGCTAGGCTTAACAATTTAGTTATTTTCTGTTTGTTGATACTATTTTGGTCGGGGTGAATGTCTGGTCCATTGAAGGGGAACATAAATAGGGCAGGATATATGTCTTGCTGTGTATTTTCCCCTGCTTCTACTTCATATTCTCTTTTCTTGATGGTATGAAACTTAATCGCTTTCAATATTACGAACAAATGGTTTACCATCGAGCTCTTCTTCATGTGTGTTCAGACTTTCTTGGATGCTGATGTGGACAAAGATGGGAAGATAGACAAGTCGGAGTGGGATAATTTCGTGGTCAAGAATCCATCATTATTAAAGATCATGACCCTCCCCTATTTGAGGTATGAGGAAAATTTTTTGTCATGTATATATATGAAATAATTTATCTCCTGTTTATACAAAAAATCAGTCACCAAGTTCTGACATTTTATAATTCACAAATTTTGAAATGAATGCAGGGACATAACGACTACATTTCCAAGTTTTGTGTTTAACTCCGAGGTTGATGAGATTGCAACATAAAAAGGAAATAGTTTAGGAACATTATCCAATTAGTGTGGATGATATTTGGGTGGAATTTTTTAGTATAATCTTTTGGGAGGAAAAAGAAAGGTACTGTTTTGTAACTTTTGTTTTTGTCTCCCCCCTCCCTCTTTTTTTCCTGGAAGAGTAGGTTGATGTAATACAAGTGTTATTTACATCGGCTTATGAAGTGTAGGTAGATATGCATATAAATTTAGCCGGACTCAGGCAATTGTAAAACAACATTATAATTGGAAAATTGTAGCCAATTTTCTTTTAAATAGTGTTGAATTGAAATGTTAATTGTGAGATTGTATATATTTATATTTTAGTGGTGTGCTTCCCAATTCACCATGAATTGTTGCCCATTTGGGCTTTTTGCAAATATGCTACTTTTTAAAAAAAAAAAGTTAATCTGTAGAAATGGTGGTTTAAGGCCAGCAGATTCTTTGTGGGAAAATAAAATTACAGGTTGAATGCTCTCTTATTATTTATTTATTTATTTTTTATGACCGGTGACAAATTTCATCATGACAAAAGGGCTGCATTAACCAGTCCAAAAATAAAACTGGGAATTTTTTTTTCAAATAAGAAACTTAATATATTCTACTTAATGTATTGTGTGTGTGTATATATATATATATATATATCTCTATATATTTAAATAATTTAAGAAAAGGTGAATAAGTTTTTCTTTTCATAGATCATCCATTACGGTGAGAATTTTGGACTATATCTTTTCGTTTTGATTTCTGTGGAGAATTTTTAATATTCCCATTGATCTTAAAATGTGTGCTCTAAGTTTATGGGGTTTGAATTTGAATCTGAATTCAAAATTTCTTATTTACCTCTGAAGTCTATTTTTTGAACTGAGAAAATTTTTACTTTAGAATTTTTTAGTTGTGTATGCAAAGTTTTCTTTTGAACACTTAAACTCTAACCTTAACCTTTCCCATTCACAAAAACTTGTACTTCTTGTACTTGTGGAATGAGTCAAGTGATCATCACACTAAAGATGTACTGAAATATTTACCTTTTGAGTCCTAGCTTGCCTTATTGTTAGTTCATTTTCAATAAGATAAGATTGTTATTCTTGGAAGTATAGAAAAAAGTTAATATTGCACCTATCTTCTTCTTCTTTTTCCTCTTCTTTTTACTTTATTTTATTTTATTTATTTTATTTTTTAATGTTACCTCTAATTTAACTTGACAAAAATTAGGCTCATAGTTTGTCCCTTGCAAATCTGCGATAAATCAAATTCTAATTTTTAAACTTTTCAATTTAAACCCTAAACTTTACAAAGCTTAACAATCTAGTCTCTGTGTCTATTCTAATGAAAAATCACTAACGAAGCAATTTGAGTTATGGGAGGAAATTTTCATTAGTACCTATGACATCCAAACATCACTATTTTATCATGGACGGTTTGTCTTTTTCTCTCTATAAGAGAGAGAGAGAGAGAGAGAGAGAGAGAGAGAGAGGGATACTACTCTGAGAGGGCAGAACATGTATGGTAGAGAGAAGGATAGTATTGACAATATAGATGAGTAACATGATATCGTTTTCATTCAACATTGGATTTTGATGTGAGTATGAACTCTCAAATCTCAATTTGAATAGTTAACCTCCTCAACAGCGCTTATGACACATCAAACCCATTGTTAGTATTTTTTTTTTTTTTGGGTCAAAGATGAATGGATTCAATCACATGATGTGCACATAGTTTTTATCACTTCATCAATAACTTTAAAATGTTGTTATTATGTGCACACCACATAGCTTTTTTCACGTCATCAATAACTTTAAAATGTTGTTATTATGTGCACACCACGCAATTAGATTTATTAGGCTTTGATGGAAAATGCTAGTATATATAACGCTTGACTTGCTAGAAATATAGAGTAGAGGGGTTAATTGTTTAAATAAAAAAATTTAAGGACTAAATTACCACGTTAAAAATCTTAGGGTGGTATTTGCAAAATTTTCCTTAATATATATTTTTGTCAAAACCTAATGTTATATCACATGCCTTCTTTCTTCTTTTTGTTTATTTATTTTTTAATGTTTGTCATGCACGCCAAATTTCTTCAATAAATGCATTTATTATATTTTAAAAACATAAATTTGGAGAGAGGTGGAGTAGAGGAAGGTAGAATAGAGTTAACTAAAAATATGCTAATTTTGGGTTAAATTTACTCTACTTTACTTTACTTCTCTTTTTCTCCCTTAGTCCAAATGGACCATTAATGATGTAAGGATATTTCATGAGGAAGACGCATTCCGCAATAGCCATTTTGGAGACTTAAAAATCAATAAGAATCAAGGAGATGATAGCAATCCATGGCAAAAATCATATACATACAGACCGTTAATGATGTAGGGACATTTCATGATGAAGACACATTCTACGATAACCATCTTGAAGATTTAAAAATCAACAAGGATCAAGGAGATGATGGCAATCCATGGCAGAAATCCTATACATATATATATATATATATATATAATATTTATGACAATTTTGCACCCAGTTTTCTGCTCCATAGTTGATATTAACTATTCATGTGCTACAATGGCAAAGATGTAGAATTGGAATTGATGTCAAATTTTCTTTTGCATGAGATTCTACTAGCGCCCCCCCCCCCCTTCTTTTTTTAGTCTTAATTTGGTTGCGTTTGTTTTAGTGTAAATATTTTCCAAGTGAAAAATAATTTCAGGTGAAAATATTCTCGAGAAAGGAAAATATTTTCTAGTGTTTGGTTGCATTTTAAAAAATACTTTGAAAAATAGTTTTTGGTGTTTGGTTGTGTTTTTGAAAATACTATAAAAAACACATTTTCTACTTGTTGCTCACCTTTTTTCACATTTTTTTAGCTTTCAAACAAATATATAATATCATTTCTCAATAGATAAACACAAAACAAACAAAATTCAACAAAAAAATTTATCAAATCCTGTCAAATTGAGAGAAGAAGGAAGAGAGACCAGTGTGATTGGGTTCGATCTCGCGGTGAAGGGAACTGGGTTTGATCTCGCGGCGGAGGCGACTGGGTTCAATCTTTCGGAGTGGTGGGTTTGTCGGAGTGGTGGGTTTGATGAATGGGTTCATCGGAGTGGTGAATTCGTCGGAGTGGGTTTGAGGAATGGGTTTTCTGGGTTTTAGGGATAGGTGTGGTGGGATGCAACCAAATTGGGTTGAGTTTGAACAAGAAAAAATGGAGGGGACGGCGAAGTTGGAGGGGAGTTCAGACGACGCCTTTCACCTTACTTTTCCTGCTCTATCTACTTTAACAATAATTTATTTTTCTTACTTATTTTATGAATCACAGGGGACTGGAGAGTAGAACAAATTCAGTTTTTTCTACTTTTCCATTTAGCAGCTAGTGAGCCTTTCAACTGGCTCCCTATTACTGAATCCTTTAGAGGTTGTTTGTATTACAGTAATTTGAAGTATATCATTTAATTTTCATCACTCATTATCCAAATTTTGTGAGACCTACAAAAAATTGCGTTTGGCTTGGCTTCTTGGTGTTATTTTCATTTTGTTTTGAGTGAGTGTGATGAAGCCATAAACAAAAAAAGTCGTGTTTTCGTAAGTTGAAAATTAAGTTTCAGTGGCATGATGGTAAATATTGTGACTTCGTGGGACCCGTTTGCAATGAATTGTCAAATCAGTTTCCAGAGCCTTTGATATTACCGTTGGAAAGGCTCCTATCCAGTTCATTTTTCTTCCCCAAATATTTCAAAATCCCTCCTTCCCATGTCCCTCTCTCCGCCTCCCTCTCATTTCATCTACCCTCCATTCCCAGCGGCATCTAAGATGATGAACCGACGTTGTAAAGCCGCCTGAGATGAACACTCCGTGGTCAAAGACTAAAAACCGAGGCGTGGGAGAATCTTCACCGGCATCGGACTGGGGCTCTATCACCAACAGTTTTTCATACCGAGCTCTATTTTCATGGTCTTCTCTTAGGTTCAAACATATATCTCTCTCTCCCTTTCCCATTTTCAACTCAACCCAGTTACAAAATCAACTCAAACACACCCAATCATAGAAATTAATTCAAACACACCCAATCACAGAAATTAACTCAACCCAATCACAGAAATCAACTAACCCAAGCTCAACAACACCCATTAATTACATAAAAGGTCACAATACTCGAATTTGGGGTTAAACAGGATGGACCCAAAATCTCATTGTTTTTTCAGAGGCGAAGTAGGCCCAAACGTTTTTTTTTTTTAGATTGATCCTAAAACAGGGCAAGAGAGACAGAGCAATCTGAGGTCAGACGAGGGAGAGGTATTAATGGATTTCTGGAAAGAAATAGAGAGGTGTTAGTGGGTATTGATGAAAAAGAAAGAAGAGTAGAGAAGATCCGAACCTGTTCCCGATCTGAGCTAGCGTCGGACTAGGAATTTTGGGAGTGCTTTTGGCTTATGGGGTTTCGGTTTGCTTCTGTACTTGAAGAGAGGCGTGCTTGTGAGAAGAAATAGAAACTGTGAGAGGCAAGAGAAACCCCCACAGGGGTAGTAACCATAAGCAAACAGTGCGGTGTTTGTGGGTTCCCTCCACCATTTTGGTAAAAAGTGGACTTAAATTTTGAGTTATGTGTCTGGGATATATAACCAAACAAGGGGGTGTTTGGCAACCATTTTCAAACAACAATTTTCAGTTTTTAAACAGCATTTCACGTATTTCAACACACTTTTTCACCCACACGTATTTTCACAAATATTTTCAAACAACAATTTTCAGTTTTTAAACACATATACCAAACTCAAATGAGGAAAAAGTGAGGTTTGAGTTTGATTTATGAGTTTTTGAGAAAAAGTGAGGTTTGAGTTTGATTTATGAGTTATAAGTATTGAGTTATAAAATCTAAGTTCTAGCTAAATCAAATGAGCCCATCTAAATTCTGGAGCCCCAGGAATTTATTAAAACTCTGCCCAATTCACTCTAAATGCAAAGCTTAGTGTTAGGATCATCCTTCCAACCCTAAACCGATCATCAAACCTTGTGCTTAAAGGTAGGATTTATTGAACCTTTGGTTGTTTGCACTTGCTTCCAATTTATCAAAAACATGTTTTTTTTTTTTTTTCAAAAAATATGGAATGATTTAGGATCAAAGCATGCTAGATTTTAGTATGAATTTCAAAATGTTCACACGCTAGCTGCTCATACTTCATATGTTCAAATAAAAATTTCTTCAAACCCCTAGATGCTAGATCTTTCTTTATGTGTAGTGCATGAAATTTTCTGTTTTTATTTTTATTTTTTTATGGCATGTTAGATGATTGGATGACACGACATGACATGATGGTGGCCATCATATTTTAGAAGACTGGTTTATTGGGCTAGGTGGTTGCTTAATATATTCTCACATCGTAACTTAACCCCCAATCTTAGATGAATGGTTCATAAACAAGGTAATGTCTATTGTAATTTTCATTTTTTTTAATGTATCTAGAATCAACGCTTTGTAATATTATTATATTCAAAGAAATGTAAATTAAACATTTTTAATCAATAAATTGAAAAATTATATTCTTACATGTTTTTCTTATTTTTCCAAGAATTAAAATAAGTGGCAACCTCAAGCGTGTAATCCTCAATTTAGAGAAGTAAAATAAGTGGCAACCTCAAGCGCATAATCCTCAATTTAGAGAGGTAAATGTGATCAGTCGAATCTCAATTTTGAGAGACAATTAACACAATCTCTCACCTATTTACATGGGTTTAGTCAAAACAAAAACTAAGCCCATGGTTGTGGTCTCTCACAATTAGATGGCATCATATAGCGCAAGATCTTCCAATAGTATTATTAATTGCAAAAATAGCAAATAATAGATTGATAATAATTAGCAAAAGCAAGACGCAAAAAAAAGTATAATAATAATAATAATAATAATAATAATAATAATAATAATAATAATAATATTCTAGCTGGTTTTGAATTTTACAAACCCTATGAGAATCTAAACTGTGATGAGTTTGTGGCTTAGGGAGAATAATAAAAATAAAATACATTGCACTTATATTATGGTGTCTTCTGTCATTTCTCATATCAAAATGCTTTGGTTACTGATTAATTAAAAAAAAAGCTTTAATTTGGTTACCAAACATGATCTATAGATAAAGTATTTTGGAGATTTTCAGTTTGTCAAAAAATTTAAGCAATATTAAACTCTTCTCAATTAAAACTCTTTGTCAAAAAAGTTGTACAGTTAATTAAAGCTCTACTACTAAAACTTTGCTTCCAATTAACAACAATGTCAAATGGATTCAAAGAGTTCAACCCTAACATGGTTGATGAGGATTCACTGAAACCCTAGCATACATAATTCACTGTTTGCATTTTAAAACCCCATATTTTTCTGGTAAGCAGTTGAAACTCGCACCCAAAAAGCTAGCAAGAAAGAAAGCCTGCATGCGTTATTCATTACGAATCTTGATTTTCCCCCATGCATGTTGACTCATGACCAAAAGAGGAAGAAGAAAGTGGTTTTTGAAGTTTTGAACTATAAATCTCACTCACACTTCTGCATTCCTAGTGAGTATATATTTTGTCTAAAAGCGTGTACTAATTACTCTCTTTATTCCTGATTTTGGCTGCTTTTATTAATATTAGAAACCAACAAGAAGATTCTCTTTCGACCCCAAGAGAAGGATTCTCCTTCGACCCCAAGAGAAGGATTCTCCACCACCTACTATTCTATAAAGGCAATTTCAATCAAAATAAAATAATTAACTTATCAGGAGTATTCCCCCAAAGGCCGAATATGTAATGTTAATGTCATCCAACACTAGGCATTTGACGTTTCTTTCCATGCGTTGTAGTTAATTATTGTTTACAAAGACAAAGGCGCAAATGGAAAATAAGTAGACAGTGATATATAGCATAAACAAACACTGAGGTTCGCATCAGTCTACTCAGATTATGTAATTAAATTTGTAGAACATTTCTCCATACGATGCGTACGTAATGACGTAAGAGGCATGTACTTTTCCCTAGTTATGAAGTGCAACCATCATGCAAGTAGCCCTGCGATGTGATTACTGATTAGTGGCCAAGAGTCCTTTAGTATTCTATTTGTGCGCCTTCCCTTTACCTTCATAGTTTTTGTTTTGATTAATATTTGCTTTTGAACATATTGAAGCGCCAAACAGGAAATTAAGTTGAAGTAATTCCAGAAGCATATGTTTAATTTGGAGTGACAGCAGCGACAAAGCAACAGTGGTTGTGTGCATGAGCGATATCAGTTGAGTCATAACGACGGCTTTCAATGAGCAGCAACTGTGGGTGTCGATGTGGAGGCCTTGGTTTGGCGGTTGACAGGAAATTTATGTGAGGCCATGGAGTATTGTGTGATATGTTGGAAAAGCCCAGTAAAATTCCAAAAAAGAGAAGAACAAAAGGAATGAATATTTTGCAAGAGGCGAAAGACTATTCACTTTGATACCATGTTAAAATAAAAGATGAAACAAAAAATTGTAATAGAGAAAACTGTGGAGAAATAAAGTAGATGTAAGAAAATTGTAGAGTGGAAGCAAAAGAGAAAAGAGAAAGAATTACGTGGTTCGTGAGCCTATGCCCATGGTGATAAGCTTTAGAGTCTGCATCTATATATTTCTCTGTATTCTCTACTTTTCTCTCTCTCTCCTCCACCATTGCTCCATCTCCACAGGGGCAGGAATTAAAAAAAAAAACACACTAACAATAGAGGTTTGTGAGTGCTCTGTTTTTGTTTCTTTTCTGGTCTCTCTCTCTCTCTCTCTACGTTTCTTTTCTGTATCATGCTTGGTACATTGTTTTTGTTAATAGCCTGACAGACCAAATGAGTTAAAAAGAATTGAAGCCACTGGTGGAAAGGTAGTAAACTGGAATGGAGTAGTCACTAGCATATTAAACTGGAATGGAGTAGTCACAAGATTTCCGTGTATTCTTTGGTTTTAAAATGTTTGGATATATTTTGCCTGGTTCTTCTAAGAAACAATTTTTGCTTTGCCATTGATTATTAGATAAAATCATGGGATTGAAATAAATCTTGATTTTTATGGAGGAAGATCATACTTCCAACTCCACAAGTGCCAGTGATAGCAGATAGTGGTACGTATCAAGTTTCTTCGTCTTTCATCTTTGCTTTTGTTTTGTTGGGGTACGGGTCAAAATTCCAGTAAACTAAAACATGAGGTGCCAAGGATGAGCAATTAATTGATAGTTAATTACAATCTAAAGAAACACAAATTAAACTAAGGTAAGGACTGGTAGAGGTGGGGTCAACTTTTTTTTTTTTTGCTAGCAACCTGTAGAGGTGGAACAATGGTGGAGGAGATAAATAGGGAGCAAAGTAGAGAGAGAGAGGGAGTATCAAACGTTTTTGGGTATAAAGGTAGGTTTAGAATATAATTAATGAGGGTAATTAATGATATCATAATAAGAATATTTGTAATAATGATAGTCTTTTTTTAACCATTGGATCTACTTAAATCCAACGGTTTAAAAAAGGTGTAACTTTTTTTTTTTTTTGCTTGTAGAGGTGGAACAATGGTGGAGTTACAAAGTAGAGAGAGAGAGGGAGTATCAAACGTTTTTGGGTATAAAGGTTTTAGAATATATCTATATATATATATATATATATATATATATATAGTTGAGAGTTGGGAAAATATATGGTAGTTGGGGAGATACATAAATGAGGAAAGAATAATCAAACTCCGATTCCCAATATGCAAGTTGAGATGTGTTGTGGGTGCCTTTGTGTTTGAATCTTTTTCTCATTCCCCATATGCTTGTATGAATGTTAACTTATCTTTAACTCAAAAAAAAAAAAAAAATGCAACTTCAATAGACTAAGCCTCATGATTCTCACAAAAAAAAAAAAAGAAAAAAAAGAATAAGCCACATGAAAGTGTAAGTATTGGAGTAGTGCACCCCAGAGAAACGGGTAGTTAAACCAACTTTTTTTTTTTGGCTGAATAAAAAACGGGTAGTTAACCCAACTTCAATATAGTATGTTTGGTTTTAAGTTTAAGTTTTAAACCATAGGTCTAATAGCCAACTCAACTTACAAACGTTAATTTGAGGAATTGTTTTTGTTTGGAAATAAAAGGGTTTGTTGTTTGGTAATGTTCTTCCTGAAACCAGAGTGTGTGTGTGTGAGTTGGTTTAATTGGTTTTGCTTAAATAAATTAGGTCATGACATGCAAGTTGACAGAGTCGACTCATCAACATGCATGATATATAAATTATCCTTAGTGAACAAAAAACCTTCGAGCTAGTTGATTTCCCATTGGCTCATGAACAATATTGAGGCAATGAAGTTCCGTAAAAATTAGGGGTGTCAAACCACATGAATCAACCTCATCCCATTGTTTGGATAAGTCTTATCCATATTTGAGTATTTAGGGGATGGTTATTTAATTAGATGGGTTTAAATGGATAAATCAAATTTTTTATTAAATAAACCATATTATACCCTTCTAAAATCTAAAGCTCCCTCAGTCTCATTCCCTCAGATTTTCTCAGTAACCAACCTTGTTTGGATAAGTCTTAATTCAACCTATTTGAGTATTTGGGTTAAATGGATAAATACTTATTTGGTTATTTAATTAGATGGGTCTAAATGGATAAATCCACTAATACCCACTAAACCCATCTAAAATTTAAAATTAAATAAACCCACTAATACCCAATATACCCTTCTAAAATCTAAAACTTAAATAAACCCTCAAAAGCAGGACTAATCAACGCTTCAAAATTGGAAGTGTACTTAGCCCTAGTGCTTTATGTTCAAAAGTACTCCCATAATACTCAGAAAGAGTAAATATTAAAGACAAATGAAGAAACTATAGATCTATATAGGAAAAGGAGAGAGATTCATATCTTGGGTAGGCATTATTGGCAGAACCCTCACTTATTCCCTTTGTCTTTCAGAAAAATTAATTACTAGATGAACCGCATTTGCTAAAGAATCATCACCAGCAAATGAGGGATCAGTTTGCAAGTAGTGTAACTTTGTCTTTATTGAATTGATCCCTCATTTGCTGGTGATGATTCTGCAAGTGGTCATCACCAATAAAATTATGAAAACTCAACTTGTTGGAATCTCTTACTATGTTCATGACATCAATGATTCAAATTTTTTTTCTGTCCAATTTTCACTATTGAGTTACAAAAAAAAGTTTGAAAAACCAAAATACCAAAAGTCACACATACAAGGAAAAGAGAATGATGTTTTAACACAAAAACACACTATAAATTCCACTTAAAAGTTATAATAACTTTGAAGAAAGAACAAGTTATACTATATACAACACATTCTCTTAAGTAATGTGATGTGAGACAATTATCATTTTTTTTCTTTTTAGAAACAAGCATACACATGGGAGAGGGAATTAGTGGCAGCGCCACATTTTTGAACCCCTTGGCTTGGAAAAAAAATTATGTATTTTTTGTTTTGTCCACCCTAAAATAAAATTTTAGACACCCTAAAGAAAGGCCAACAACTAACCTAGTCAACACCAACTTTTATTTTGGCCTTTTAAAACAAAAAGAAAAGCCCACAACAAAAATTTTTAATTGAGTAATGCTATGGACAAAATAAAAATTCTTCTTAATAAATTTCAAAGACCAATAGGTTATCAAAGTTGAGTTACATACTTACATAGTTAAATAAAAGAATTGTAAAGAATAAAAATAAAAATAATTAATAATAAATTAATTAAAGTTTTCCTATCATGACTGCTACCATGGAAAGAAAATTTTTAACAATGAAATATATAAAGAATGAACTGTGCAATCGAATGAGAGATTGATGGATGAATGATTACTTGGTTGTGTATGTTGAAGGAGATATAGTTAGTAACATTGATAATGAAGCTATCGTGCAACAATTTTAAAATATGAAAGTTCGTAGAAGGCAATTGTATAACTTCATGTAATTGTATTTTTTTTTTCTTTGCAATGTTGATATATTTAAGTTATCTTTTTATTCAATTATGTAAAATTCAAGTTTTTTAATGAATCCCTAAAAAGAAATCATGGAACTACCACTTGAGGGAATAGAGTTCTAATACAATCACATCATAAACTTCATTCAAAAGTTGATACTTCAATTTTTAGTTTAGTGTAGTAAAAATGCCTAACATTTATTTATAGTTATTATTAGTTAAATAAAGGAACAAAGTAGGAAACTCTCCCCCCATTCTCTTTTCATGAGGGATAAAACTTATGCACAATACTTTAGGTGTTGTTTCTTAAGTTCCTCTCTTAAAATTCTGTCATGTGACTACTTAAATTAAAAAATACACTTCCATCTATGAGAAAAAAGCTATATGGTAGAATCTTAATTAAGAGAGGAATATAAGGAACAATACCTAAGTACTGTATCTAAGTCTTACTCTTTTGTGAAACTGAATGACAAATGAGATTGTGTGAACCCGTTATAAATAGTTATTGGAATTAATGGGGTCACCCCATCGATTTCCTCACATTCAATAAGAAAAGAAAGGTGCTACATTCATAACATTTTTACAACAAATAATAGGTGGTTAGTTGTTATTGGTTCAAATTTGAACCTAACACTAAGATTATTTTTTTGCCCCAACAATAACAATTAGTAACAACCTGCCACTTAGAATTTGTTGTGAAAATGTTGTGGATATATTATTTCCCATAAGAAAAACCACTAAAAGTGAGGACATTGTGCCATATTGATCTTAGGTACACTGCTCTTCTTGCAATAAACATCTTAAAATCTCAGGTAGCTACGCCTTGGGATTGGGATCCATACCAAACAATTGGCCAACCCTGTCACGTCCCAATCAGCCTCACAAAAAAATTAGATTTACCAACCATCACATATTATAACTCAAAACTCCTAAATTTCCCACCATACATAAACCTTAAGTTGCCATTTTTAGCACAAAATACATACCCACTCATCAAATAATTCCACCAAAACAAAAGCCATACATAAAAACACATAAATATCACTTCTAATGCTCATAAATCACATGGGTATCATTATTCAAGCTTAGATAAAAATAACCTCAAGCAAAAGTGTAAAACCCACCAAAAAGATTAGAAATTTTTACCTCAAATAAAAAATGTAAAGGTGCTTATGGGTTCACAAGAATTTTCCGGTGATCTTGCCAAAAAATGATGGTGGAAGTAGTAATATGAAGGTACCAGCTGGAGAGTTTGAGGGAGTGAAGAGGAGCTGCCGAAGAATGAAAAAGAAGAAAAAGAAAGAAAATAGAAGTGAGGAAGAGTGAGGAGCCGGTCAAAGGGTAAGGGTCCTATAAAAGAACCCATACCATTTTAAACTAAGATTCTTAGCCTCTAGTTGCAATACTAGAAATACAAGGATCCCATAAAGATTATCTTACCATTTTTAGCCAAACCTATGAATTTAATGCAAAATATTTTCTTCAGCAGAAGACCTCACACAGCTGACATCATCCAGTTGTGCTACTGCTGTAGACCTGACAGCTACAACAGCAGCAGCCTTAAAGTCTCAAACTTTCTTCTTTTGGCTAAAACCAAAAACCCACTAATGAAACCACTTACTTTGTCAAAGACTTTTCCTTATTTGCTAAATTTTCCTTGGCTCTATATAAAGAGTACAAAGCCACACACCATGACTTTCTTCTCCATCCCTCTCTCATCCTCAATATTCTGAAACTTCATTCATTTTGCTGTCATATCTCTAAACATCTCCATATCTTTCTTCATCTCTCTTAAAAAGTCTCTCTTCTTAGATAACACCAATTACACACACTACTACCCAGCTCTCCCACACTTTGCTATTTTGAAACTTTATCATTTTGCTGCCCAAAAAACACATCTCAATCTCCTTCTTTTAATTCTCATACAAAATCTCCATTCTAGAAAGCAACATAACCCATGACATAACACAAAAAACCACTCCAGTAATAGCTATAATATCATGTATTTACTATATTTAACCTTCATATTATCTATCTCATACTTTCATAAATTTTACAAACACATTCCGCACAAAAATATCCATACATACTTTTCATATATCTTTAAATTCTATATCTCACAAAGTAATTATATACAAGATCCATATTTAACAAAGTATCTACATATATTTTTAATACATCTTACAAACACCTTATCTTATAAAACACACATATTTCTCACCATCTTCATACACCTTAAAAGATATCAAATTCTCTTCCAAGAACATGTTACGAAGCCCTTCTCATGGAAGGCATATAATTATAATGCTAAAAAGTCCTTCTTATGAAGGCACTAACTTATAATATTAAAAGTCCTTCTTATGGAAGACAATAATACTCATAGTTGACTAAAAACTAAAAGAGTATTGCATGGGAAAAATTATTTAAGTGCATAATAAATTTGATATACTTGACTAACCTATGCACTCGGCTAGACATAGTAATTGTGAATAGTAATATAGATAAATTTTAGGAATCACACCTAGACTTCCTAAACATCACACCTAGAGTTCCTTAGCATCACACTTCAGAGAAGATTGCATCACACAAACCATAAAAGAAAGCATAGCTCTTAAATTCTAAAAACATTTATTAATAATCAACTCAATAGAAAATACTACAACTCTTTAAACAGAAAACTAATACCTATTCCTAGTTGAACTAGGATTTCTTAGAACCCTAATAAGATTTGGATTTGGACTCAGGCTTTTACTAATAAGCCCAACTAAATAACCAAAATTAAAATAAAGCCCAAAAGAAGATCTAATGGACTATTAGAACAGCCCATTCCAGAATATTATGAAATCACAAAACTGCCATTGATACATAAAATAAAATATAATATAATAAATTTGTCTTCCCATTGCCTCTTGCATCATTCTCTTTTGGTTGGAGAAAACTTGACCTTGAGTTTTGAAGTGTTGAAGTGAAAAGAATTTTGATTTCTTGAAGTCCACCCTTGGCATTGAATAAACACTTAGAATTTGAATTTCCTTTTGTTTCTTTGTTTGTGGTAGCAATGATGATAATGATACACCCACCAATTCAATTGACCCATTAAACTTTTTAGGAATGACAAAATCAATATTTTGAAAAGTTGGTATAGGCAATAGAACCCTACTTTAGCAAGCAACATGAACTTGGGAATAAGATACTTCAAGTGTTATAGTCTTCACTTCTGCCTTGTAATTTTGATACGTTACCCTTTTAATTTCAACTACTGCATCAACAGTTTCCATCTCTTTTGAGTCTTGTTGCATTACTTCAAGCTTCCCTTGATCACTTGCATCTATCTTCAACTCAGCATCCCCTATGTTGCTTACTAGACAACTTGTACCTTTGACAAAGTCAATAGAGTAATTTTGCATAGGACATAAGGGCTTTAATAAATCTTTTAAAGAAAAATCAGTGCAATCTTTGGAAAAATTTGCTGGAATTTGAGGCACTACTTCTATAGGCTAGTTAGGTTTTATTTTGGTAGTTTCTGTTGCTACACCATAATTTTTAGCTGCTAGATCTTTTCCTTCAATAACTTTTGGCGTTGATGCTTTAAATTTATCCATCTTGGCTAAGGTCATAGGTTTCAAAACAGCCTCCTTCTCACCAACAATTAGAGCATAGGTGATTTCTCTCCCATAATGTTTTACATTTCTATCAAAGAGCTAAGGTCGACCAAGAAGGATATGCGTAAATTTCATAGGAATTATATCACACATGATAGAACCACTATAAATACCACAAGAAAAAGAAATAAGGCATCTATAAGTTACCAGAATAGAAGTGTTGTCTATCCAAGCCACTTTCTATGGTTGAGGATAAGGTTCAACCGGAAGCTTAAGGTGTTCAACCCTGGAAGATGAGACAACATTCATACAATTTCCCCCATCAACAATAAGCTTCTTTGCTTGGTTTCCACAACGAACCAACATCTGATATATTGAAGTTCGTCTCCAATCCTCTTTCTCTATTTTAGGGGCTGCTAAAATATGTCTCACTACAAATAAAAGAGAAGTATCCATTTCATCCTTCTCCAAGTCATCCATAGCAAAATCTCCATAATCAAATGCATGACTTTCATCTTGCTCACAATCACTCAATTTCCCCTTAAACAATCTCCCTGATCGTGTAGACATGATGTAAAATTCATACTTTGATACCAAACTGACGTAGGAAAAGGGGGAACAAGGTAATCTGATTTAGAACACCAGGGGCAAATCTGGCTATAGCTTGGATTTTGAAGAATTAGGGTTAGGTTTTGGTGGGGAATAGGCTAGAAAACAATGGGGATTATAGGGTTTCCAAAGGGACAAGGATTAATAGGGTTTTAGGAATGAAATCAAAGGTGAAATTCAAGATTTGGGTTGTTGTAAATAGTAACTGTGAATAGTAAAATTAAAGAAAATAGATGAATTTTAAAAATCATACCTAGACTTCTTAAGCATCACACTTAGGATTCCTTGGCATCACACAAACCATAAAAGAAAGCATAGCTCTTAAATTCTAAAAACATTCATTAATAATCAACTCAATAAAAAGTACTACAACTCTTTAAATATAAAACTAATACCTAATCCTAGTTGAGTTAGAATTTCTTAAATTCCTAATAAGACTTGGACTTGGACTCATACTTTTACTACTAAACCTAACTAAATAACCAAAACTTAAAATAAAGCCCAAAAAAAGATCTAATGGACTGTTAGCATAGCTTATTCGAGAATATTATGAAATTACAAAACTGCTCTTGATATATAAAATCAAAGAAAATATAATAAATCTGTCTTCTCATTACCTCTTGCATCATACAGGAAGGAAATATAAGCCTTGCCTTGTTCCGAGGGGATCTCACAATCTCAACACCAGGTTCAAGATACAGATTGTGTGCGAGACTTTTAGAAATGGGAAACTAGACTTTGGCCTAGCTGATTGTGAAACAAGAGAATCGAAAGATTAATGACCTGTCAAAACTTAGCATTCAAAAGGATTTACTTTCATTGGGAGGATCCAGTTTGTGCTCTAATAGTTTGATTTGATTCATGCTTGCATTGATTTACATTAGCTTGAGACTACTCATGACATTTTGGATGAAATGTGTACGTTTTTAGACCCCCTTAAACACAACCAGATTAACCTAGTTATTTAACCAAGTAATTAACTTAGGTAAATTATGCAGATCTAGGTTAACACAGATAAATCATATCATTGAAACAGTGCGGAAAATAAAAAACACAACGATATGATAACCTAGGAAAACTAAACCGGTAAAAAACTTGAGGAGGATTTAACAAAGTCATCCTCAAGGTAAAACAGATCTACTATGAAAGAATTGAAGTTTACATAATAGCGACTTAAACCATAACATCCTATTGCTACCTCGAGTAGGAAACTTTCTACCACAACCACGTGACAGCTTCGAGTTCATGGACTACTTTTTTCTTGAATTCACAACAAGTACAAGCACTCTCGCTTGTGTATCTTTAAGCTCTTAACGCAGCAAATGAATGATCATCAAGCTCTTAACATAACCTTGATTCTTGAAAACCCTAAGTAAATGTGAAGGCAAACACTTTTAGATCTCCCCAGAAATTCACATACACAGTATAAACAACAACTGCAAAAATAATAAAAATGTGGCTAGGGTTTTCCCTTTTATACCTAGGGCAAAACATAAAACCCTGCACGTCAAACGGGCTTGGGTCGAGTTAGAAAATTTTGCAGAAAAACAATCTGCACGAGTTTCGATCGATCAAGTCTAATTTTCGATCGATCGAACTAGGCAGATTTACACAGTAAATTCTGTAGTGCACTTGATTCCAACTTTACACATAAACATACTTTGAACAAGTCTAAAAACAACACTAAAAACAACACTAAACGTTTTGATCATGGTTTGCCAACATTACAAAATGAAGTTCTAACACATTGAACCTAAAGTCTTAGCAAAAGAGTAACTAATGAAGAGTGTGCAACTAGCAAAAACTTGAGATATATGTGAGGTGATAAGTAGATAGTAATTAATCACAATTTCTACAAAATTCATTGCATAAATTTAAAAGACATTATCCCTTAAAGAGTTACATCATATACCTCCCACATCTCCTAGAATAAAAGTTTGTAATCATGTAAGTTTCTTGAATTTGCCTCATAATGTACACACCAATTTTATATGTTTTGAAACTTATTAAAATAGCCAAGATAATGTACACACCATTTTTATTTGATTGTGAAGTTATTATAGCCCAATAATGTACACACCAATTTTATCATTAATCTGAGGCTACACTTTATGTTTTTTTTTGCGCTTATGTTACACTTTCTTGAGCACAAAATCATATGATATGCACTAAGATGTTCATGATTGGCTAGTAAACAGTGGTGAGATGGTTATTTATACATTTCTCATTAAGTTCAAGTCTAACAATAAAAAACATATGACTTCAATATCAAGATCATGTGATAAAAAACTATAGGCAATTCCCACACAACATGCACTTCAAAGCTCAAACTAGTAAAATGCAATAAAGAAAGCTCATCCAAGCCAAACAAAGTACATAAGCATGTTATACAAAGATGGTTTGGCCAACCTTGATTATAAAATCCAAGAGAATAGTGCAAAACACATTTGTTTTATTTTATTTATTATTTTTTTGAAAAACAAAAACAAAAACAAAAACAACTTAGCATGAAATGCATGAATGTTATGCAATGCAAATTCTAAGAAAAAAAAACTCAAACCAAAACAATAAAAGAAGAATGGTCACAAAGAGTAGAGAGATGATGCACAAGTACCATTTCATAAAGACTCAATTAGATTGAGCCTTTTGCATCCAAAAAGTTTTAGATGCAACTCTAGCATTGGAGTTATTATTCTAATTAGAATGATGAGTAACTTCAGGATTGGAATAAAGGTTTAAAGTCTTTACTAATTCACCAATAAGTATCATAGGATCTTGTGCTTGAGGCACAGATACTTTTGGCCTATTTGCTCTCTTAGCAGCTTGCAACTTGAAAAAGTTTGGATGAATGTGCCCAGATTTTCCACAAAAATGACAAACCCATGTAGGTTTATCATGCAACTTATCCTTAGGAGGGTTAGGAGTCTCAGGCTTAGACTCAGACTCTTTGAGATCAACCCTAATCTTCCTAGAAGGAGCAACTTCCACTAGTTTGACAATCTCACTCACGAGGGGCTCAAAAGAAGGTATGAAGTTTGTGGAATGTGTTTTAAGCACAAAGATGCTTACAAAACCTAAACCAGTTTTGAACACTGGAGTAGTTTGGAACACTCAACATGTGATCAAGTTTGGAACTAGCAAACCTATTTGTTTGTTCTCTAGCAACAGATAATTCAAGTTCCAAGTTCTTAACTTTATCAAACAATAGCATGTTCTCAGTCTTCATATTATTTAACAATTCATTAGCATCAAATAGTTTCAATAGCAAATTTTTCTTATCAAGTTCAAGATATGCAATTTTCTTTAAGCCTAAATTAACATTTATAGCATCCTTTGTAGCAACCTTGCAAAACTTATTATAGGCTTTTTGTAAATTTGCATCCTCAGAGAGTTCCCCATCAGAGGGGTTATTTTCAACAGCAACACTTTCATCAACTACAGCAGTAGCTGTGAAAGCAATGAATTTTCCACCCTCATCACTACCAGACTCATTATCAGAAATTTCATCATCACTAAGGGTTACAGCCATAGCCTTACCCTTAGACTTCAAGAATGTAGGACATTTTAATTTCACATGACCATACTCTTGACACCCAAAATATTGTTGACCCATAGAATTACAAGAGGTTTGACATACTTTTTCTTTAGGTTTTTCAGTATTATTCACCTTAGTGGGATCATTCCTTCTAAAATTTCTAGGTTCAGCATTGTTTTTACCTCTTACCCTTCTGTTATTGTTCCTAATGAAGTTTCTAAAGTTCTTGGCAAGAAAAGTTATCTCTGTAGCAGAGAGCTCGTCATCAAATCCATTTCCTTCAACATCATCAGCTGACATAAGAGCCATTGATTTGGATTTGTTTGCCTTGGGTAGGTCTAACTCATAGGACTGAAGAGATCCTACAAGTTCATTAACAGGGATGGAGTCAATATCTTTGCTTTCAGTAATGACAGCCACTTTGGGTCTAAAGTTCTCAGTCAAAAATTTAAGTATCTTCCTAACAATCTTAGGTTGATAATAGATTTCATCCAAATTATAAGCAGAGTTAACAATATCATTCAGTTTAGCATAGAATTCATCAAAAGATTCCAGACATTCTAATACTTTCAAATTTAGAAGTTAATCGTTACAATTTATTAATTTTGACAGCCTTTGTGCCTTCATACACAATTTGGAGAATATTCCAAGCGGTATGAGCAATCTCAACATTTGAGATTCTCTTGAATTCCTCCATAGAAACAACATTAAAAATAGCATTCATGGATTTGCTATTAAAAACGGCTGCTTTTTTCTGAGAAGTTTGCCACTTACTAACTGGAGTAGTGGGCTTCTTCCATTCATACTCAATGGAATTCCAGACTCTCTCATTAATGGATTTCAGGAATGCTTTCATCCTTACTTCCTAGTAGTATAATTGTTTCCATCAAAGTGAGGTGGGATCACAATAGAATGGTCGTGTTCCATGACAACAGGGGTCATGGATCAACTCTTAGATCAAAGGATCTAAACACTAGAGCTAACCTGCTATGATACCACTTGTATATTTTTAGACACCTTAAACACAACCAGATTAACCTAGTTATTTAGCCAAGTGATTAACTTAGGTAAATTATGCAAATTTAGGTTAACAAAACTAAATCATATCATTGAAACAATGCGGAAAATAAATAACACAACGATATGATAACCCAAGGAAATCAAATCGGTAAAAAACCTGGGGAGAATTTAACCTAATTATCCTCAAGGTAAAACAGATCTATTATGAAAGAATTGAAGTTTACATAATAGCAACTTAGACCACTAACATCCTATTACTACCTCGAGTAGGAAACTTACTACCACGACCACGTGACAGCTCCAAGTCCATGGACTACTTCTTTCTTGGATTCACAGCAAGTACAAGCACTCCCGCTTGTGTATCTTTAAGCTCTTAATGCAGCAACTGAATGCTCATTAAGCTCTTGACATAATCTTGATTCTTAATAGCCCTAAGTATATGTGAAGGAAAACACCTCTAGATCTCACAAGAGATTCACATACACAGCATAAACAATAACTACGACAACAATAAAAACGTGGCTAGAATTTTTCCTTTTATACCTAGGGCAAAACATAAAACCCTACACGTCAAACGGACTTGGACTGAGTTGAAAAATTTTGCAAAAAAAAAATCTGCACGAGTTTCGATCGATCAAGTCTAATTTTCGATCGATTCAGCCAGATAGATTTACACAGTAAATTCTACAGTGCACTTGATTCCAACTTTACACGTAAACATACTTTGAGCAAGTCTAAAGACAAGACTAAACGTTTTGATCATAGTTTGCCAACATTACAAAATGAAATTCTAATACATTTGAATTTAAAGTCTTAAAACCCAACAAAATGGAAGCAGCTAGAGCTCCCAGGGGCTGTACTACTTATTTGTTTTCTCTGCTGCCTACTTAAGGAAAAGATTTTCAGGAAGTAATGGCACTGTTTAAACCTATGGGAAAATATGGTTAGGTCTTCGATTTGTGTGATGAGATGATTGACTCCTCCTGTCTATCAGAAGCAGTAGGTAAAAATGCAATGTTTAATGCAAAAGCATCAATGGTGATCAGTAAATGAGATCTGACTGGATTTTTGGTTCGAGAAATGAGGGGGGCGGAGAATGCTGTTCCTCCCAACATTATGAGTTCAATTCTTCTTTTTACTTTTTCTTCTTGGCCAAAATGGTATCGCTGGCTTTGAAGACATGAAGAAGAATGCAAGAGATGAAATTCCAACCCACATTGCAAACCCTTTCTAATCCGGTGTATGGACATTCTTCTCTAGGAATGAATCATTCATCACAATAATGCGAGGACACATTAAGAGGAACTGGGGAATTGGAAATTTGGTAATCAGGGATTTCGTAGTTTTTGTTACTGAATTTTCATGGAGCCGGTTACTTTGAGAGAGTGATGGCCATTGGTTATATGGAAGAGAATGGCATGCGAACTGACAAGTGGATGGGCGAAAGTGAATTTCTGAAGCTTAAAAATAATCTTTATATTAGGTTACAACTTACAAGCTAGCATCAAAAGCTAAAATAGTGAAATTTATTTAAAAATTATTTTGTTAAAAAATAAACAAAATAAAAACATTATTGGTCTAATTGTTTGTTGTAAGCTTCGTAATGCACAACTAAAACTTAATTAAAAAATATAATACACATTATTATTTTTTTTAAAAATAAAACATCAATTTATTAAAAAAAATTTGGATAATGCGATTAATACATTTATAACATTATTTAAATACAATGGCCTGAAGAAAAAAATTAAGAAATTTTTCTAGTTATATGCAAATGAATTGAAATATGAATTCTTGAGGCATTCTCTTGCTTAAATAACACAATAAATAAATAAATAATTAAATATTAAATAATAAAGTACATGCCATTTTAATCCAAAAAAACAATTAAGACATTACTTATATGTTTTTATTCTTTGTCAAATTTTCTAATCCAATAGAGCATTTGTAATTTTCTTTTCTATTTTGATATGTTAATATTGTGTAAAAAAAAAACTTCTGTGTTTGTTTTCATGATCCTTTGTGCTATTTTGTTTTGTTTAGCAATATTGACATTTGTATAATTTTATAATTATTGAATAAGTATTAATTTGTTATGTTGAGTTAATTCTTGAGAGGATAGAGTTTGGCTCCAACACATTTGAAGCCTTGGGCTTTAACCACCAATAGGAAGATAATATTTGTACTTGTCATGTGTAATGCACATGATTTATTTGGATAGTTGGGTTAACTGAGGGTTATATGAGTCATGTACATTACACATAAACAGAGCACATGTTGTCTTTCTATTGGTGGTTTAAGCTTAAAGCTCTAAATATGTTTAGAGCCGAACTTTTTTCTTTTTTATATGAACGATGAATTCAAAATAATGAATTTTATACCAAATAATTTAATTTGTTATGTATCTTATTAAATGAAATATATATTCCCCTAAAAAAATTATATATATATACAGCGATGGAACCAGGATTCAAACTTAGGGGGGGCCAAAGTTCTTTGTTTTTAGATTTAAAAAAATTGGTATATTAATACTAGAGGATGACAAAGTTGCATTATTAGCATTAATTTATTAATTATTATTTGTATTTTTTCTTTTGAAAAAATTTAATAATAGGATTTTATAATTAAGAGTTTTGCAAGTCAATTGACACGTCTTCATATTTTCAAAATCTAACTAATGTGTGGATGAAGCAATCAATATATAACATAGGAGTTGTCTCTATGGCTATGAGGGTAGAGTCATTTGAAAGGGGTATAAAACTCTCAAGCAATAGGGAGAAATTAGGTAAAGGTTATTGGGTTTTTGTAATTTTTTTTTGCTAGGATTTGTAATTAATTTGTTATTATTGTTTTTGCTTAGATAGGATTTATGATTTGTCTAAAGATTTTTCTTATTATCTGTATACATGCATTTTTTTTTAAAATAAATTTTGCTTGTTATCTATTTGTTGAATTTCTTGGATTAATTTGTAAAATTTTTGGAGAGATGGGCCAATAATATAAATTTAACAGCCAGAATAAAAACTCTTTTTGTTAATACACATACTAATATTTTTTTTTTTTAAAGGGGGGGGGCATGGCCCCCCTCTGCCCATGAATAGTTCCATCTCTGTATATATATTCTTTTATTTTTTTCATGTGACAAATATGGGTTGACCTAAAATCCAATGACCCAACCCATTATAACCTGTTTTCGACCCGCCCATTTTACCACCCGATATGACTATTTTTCTTTGATAGCTTTCACGGAAAGTGAACGAAAGGAAAATAGATGGAAAGTGATCCGAAGGGTTTCCCCAATGCATAAGTTATATTTTTTTCCCTAATACCCCGAGGCGTAAGTTTTTTTGAAAGCTCCGATGCATAAGTTAGAACTTATAAACGCTCTTTAATTCTAACGTATACGAAGGTAAAAGTATACACTTTTTTACCTTCGGATCCCACCATTCTTCTGGCCCACAAAGGCAAAGCCGTGTAACGTGGAGTTCTTCTTAACGGCTCAACCACAACACTCCTCGTATATATATACACTCAATATAGTCCCTAAAAAAATAGCGTCTGCATGCGCGCAGTTGAATCACAAGGAAGCAAAGTTTCACGATGTACTAAATGGATCTGAGGCACACACTCCTTTTGCGATTAACATCTTAAAATCCCAAGTAGGAAATAGTACTTGGGTTTGGGATCCCTTCAACATAATTGCTCATCCCACTTCCACCAAGACTTATATTCTCTCTCTTCTCTTCTTGCTCTTTCCTTTCGCCTGCATAAAAGTGCCCATTGCTTGTTCAGTCGATACAGGCCACATAATTGTAAGATTTGGAAAATTTGACCCTTGTCTTTCTATTTTATTAGTGGCCACTTTTGTGTTCCCGCAAGCTCTATTTTGGTATGCCTACCCAATCATTATAATCATCTCATGTTGGTCTTCATGGCTTTTGGATGTGCTTGGGTGCTTTCTATGCTGGCTGCGATACTTTCTTAATAGTATTCCTGTGTTTAACATTATAATAAGGGCAACTGTTACTAGGTGGCAGAACATAGAACCCCGACATGAAGTTGAAGCTATTGAGTGGAACCAACAATCGCAAGAGCCGAGTTCAGATGGTGAAGGTTTAGATGCTATTGAAGTTACCGTGGTCTAGCCACAGTTCATGGCTCATGGTCTCTCTCAGACTAGCCTCTCCTTGTTTTCCCTCCCTTTTTCCATTTTCAATATAGTATTTCCTTTCCTTTTCTTTTCATAATAATAACAACGTATTTGTGTATCGTCGTCTTTTCTCAACAAAAGAAAAATGTATTGTCTTGATGTTATGTAATAAAATTTATAATATAGTTTACGTGTAAGATTGTTAGCGTTCTGATATATGGATTTATTTGCTAGGAAAAAACGGAAAACTGAAGAAGTTAGAAAGAGGATAGGAAGAAAGAAAAAAAAAAGAGTAATTTGTCATGAATACAATTTTCAAAGGATTAACATCTTCTGGATTTAGGGGCTGTTGTTAAGGTCCATCCAAACGATGCTCAACAAACCCACATGTTCTGATTGTGTTGGGCCTTGTTGAGCTCTACGGTGGAAGCGTTGTTGGGCCTCGATCTTTCTTGATGTGCTGCGGCTCATAGGTTTGAGATAAGAGAGTTGGAACTGGCTTAAATAGGGCTGCATTTCAGGTCAGCTTGTGCGCAAGTTGAATCATCCCACTATAGACGCGTTCTAGCAAAAGCATCGTGAGCTGAGCATATGGCATAGCCATGGTAGGAATAACTATTACAGATATTGTGCTAGGAATACTGTATAGCAGAATAACTACAATACTCAACGAAATGAATGAAACTAACATCGAGAAGGAAAATAGCTAATAAAGTTACAATAGAATAATATAGCAAACAGAAATAATGCTACGGCAGAAAAGACAAACAACTTAATAACTGAACGGTAGACGAATCGCCTAATAAGTATGAATGGTAAAAGGAAAACTTTTCTGCCAAACAGTAGGCTGAGTTTTTCAGCAGAAGCTAACCCAAGAAGGAAGCTAATCTCCAACGTGAGTAACCTCAAGAAAGGATCTTGCCGTAGAAGTTATACACTTTGGAAAAAGGACCTAAATGGTTTAAGTTTCGATTCTCAATCCCTCAGGGAGTGGGTTTGTCAAGAGGAAGGGAAAAAGTGGTCTATTGATGCATGCTTCTATTCTTAGCTACCATTCATATTTTTCCTCTTTCTGGATTTTTTTTGTGTTCTTTCTTTTTCTCTATTCTTTCTTTTCTTTCTATCTCTCGTTCTGTCCATCCCCTTCATTCTTCATAGCTACCCCTTTTTATATTATTTGCCATTGTGAGATTTATCATTTTTTACCCTTAACTGCTTTTGGCTCGTTATGGGTATCCCTCCAAGATTACCCACTAGCTTACCGACAGTTCAACCACTGCTTCTACTCAAAGTGTGTTGGTTGCATCACTCTTCATTCCTAGACAAAATTACATGTCTTGTTTCATACCTTTCTCAGTTTTTACTTCACCCATCTGAATAAGGATTAAGCTACCTTATTTCCTACCTCTATGGCATGCATCAAGTGGTCCTAGCCCATACTTACATCTTTTGAGTGAGATGTCATCCTAACAGGACATTTCTCCCAAGAAAGCTTGAGTAGGAACCCTAGAATAGACTCCATTTTCTTTCCAACGCCAAAGCACACCCTCTGAAAGCCTTGGCCCGTGGCCTATAAGGATGGCAATTTAGATCCGACCCGCGGATACCCGGCCCGACCTTAATAGGCCGGATTTTACCCGGTCCGATAAAGAATAGGGTCGGATATGGGTTTTTAAAAAAAACCCGAAGCGGATCTGGGTCGGGTTCGGGTTTTTAAAAAAAATCTGAAACCCGGCCTGGATAAAAACCCGGTTATATTAAATTACTAAACCCCCCTTATTTATTTATATATATATATATATATATATATCATATTAGTAACCTTGTGGACTTGACTGAACGAGTTTGAATCTAGAAAAATAATTGTAATGGGCTTCAAATTTTTTTTTGGTTGGGCTAGATTTGGGCCCAAGAGATAAACGGGGCCCGCGGGGCCCGTGGGGCCCGGCGGGGCGGGTTTGGGCCCCGGAAAAAAAAAAAAAAAAAAAAAAAAAAAAAAAAAAAAAAGCTCGATTAATAATCGGGGCGGGTCCGGGTCTCGGGTTTTGCCCCGCGGGTCGGGTCCGGGTATATAAAAACCCGGCCCCGAACCCGACCCGTTGCCATTCCTAGTGGCCTACCTCCCATGTATTGGTTGGGTACAAGTAGGTGGTACCCTGGCCCTTTGTGCATGCTTCACTCAGTCTGAATTTGTTTCTTTCTGGCCTTCACACCATTTTTGTTGCCTCTAGGTTCATTTGATTCTGTTGTACATGCTAGTTGGTGTCTGTCTTTTGTGGTGTGAAGGGTGTGTGGGCTTTTGGATTCATATTTTCTTCCTTTCATCCCTTCTTGAGGTGGGTATTGCTTAAGCAAAAATCTTCATCCTCCTGCTGAGCCCGAACTTTTCTTCTTTATGATCGTGGGCCTTTTGGCCACTTATCCTGCCATGTCACCTCATTGTGCCTACCACAGCTTTACCTCTTTTTTACTTCTTTTTACTTGGTGGGCTTGTGAGCTGATGTTCTTGCCGTGTCAACCCATTCCCCCATCCATCTTTTTGCGTTTCCTCAGCTTGCTTTCCACATTTTTACCTCTTTTGGGGTTGTAGGCCAACATTCCTGTCATGCCAACCTATTTTACTTCTTCATTCCATGGGCTTCCTCGGCCCATTTATTTCTTCTTTACCTCTTTTACTCCCATGGGCTTTTTGCTAAATTATTTGGGCTTCTTCGGCCCATTTACTACATCTGTACCTATTATTATCCTCTTAGGCTTATTGGCCTTTAAGCCAACTCATTGAGTTGATTAATTCATTCCATGGGCTTCTCAGGCCAATTTACTTCTTGTTTACCTCTCAATACTCCCATGGGCTTATTACTTCATCTCTCGGGCTTTCTCGGCCCATTTACTCATTCTTTACCTTTTTCTGTTTTCGTGGGCCTGTTGGCTATCAATCTTGCTGCTTCAGCCTGTTGGGCTTATTTCCTTACTTCTTTACCCCTTTTTCCTTCTTACCTTCTCTTTTATTGGGCTTCTTCTGCTGTTAGGCCCTTTGTCAAAAATGGGCATCAACAAGCTCCAACCAATTATAGGGCTTAATTTTCATTCTTGGGCTCATAAAAACTTGCCCAATTAACCCTATTCTTTTTTTTCTTTTTTTTTTTTGCTAAAATGCAATACTAACCCTTTAAATTTCTTTAGTTTTCATTTCAATCCTCTAACATAGATAGTTAGTTTTGCATTTTAGCTTTTCTTTTTTTTTTTTTAAATAAAACTCTGGGCCAAATCACAATAGATCGGCCCAGCCCAACTCAGTACCATGACCTTTTTATCTCACATAAAATTTTTAAATAAAAAATCCCTACTCACTAAATCAAACCGAGTCACGTTCCCCCAACTCACCCCCTCATTCCATCAAAAAAAAAAAAAAAAAAACTCACCCTATCACCCATCAAAATTTCAAGCTCCCACCACAGACACAACCACAAAATTAATCCCCAAAAAAAAAAAACCATAGATTTCTCAGAACATAACAAATTCTAACAGAATTAGAGAGATAAATCAAGGAAAATATTTGGGAAAATATTTGAATTGTATTGAATAATCAACCTAAGCTTCTAACTCTGTTTATATACACCAACTACAGAACTAAAACTATAGTCTGTTAGTTACATCACGGGTGAACACAAGCCACGTATACTCCACATGTGTGAAAATACTTAATACACTAAACTACTTGTAGCATTATACAATTATGTCGTTTTACTAATACTTGTGTCGTTTAACTTCAGACTTGATTTTCTGGACTATCCTCATTTCTGATCTTCTTGCTTCTGAACCTCTTTTGCTTTGCTGCTTTGATCTTTATAACTTTGACAGAACAAGACATAGATATCTTCGGAGAAGACTACGAAAACGAAAGACAAGATGGTGGGGCCCACTCACCATCACCAACATCATCATCGTCCTCTTCATGAGCAGCATCATCGTCATCGTCCTCCGCTTCTTCATCAAACAGCGGAGCTTCAAGCAGCCCAGTAGGAGCGCGAGAAGTGGAAAAGAACAAGAAGAAGAAGTAATAGGAGTAGAGGAGAATGGTAATGAAGAGGTAGAGATTAACTGTAGAGACTTTCATGGCTACCAAGAAGAAGATAGAGATCTGTTTGGCTCTGATAATGAAGATTACTGCAAAACCACTGCGATTAGTCCTTTCTCTATTTCTGGTTACTTTTCTTTCATGGGTTTTTCGTATTTTCTGGTTTTGCTTTGGCCTTGAAGCATTCCCCTCATCTGAGTTTTTGTTTCGTATTATCATTTGACATGATGATTCTTATATTTAAACAAGAATTTTGTTTTAGTATGTTCAGGGCTATCGGTGTAATAACACTATCATACTTATCTAGCTAAATTGATTTAATTTCAAATTATGTGTTCGAATTAGCAAAATATTGTGTGTCTCATTCATTTAACTTCCCTTCGCAGGTGATGATTAGTTGGAATATGGTGCCTTCTGTGGAATTATATATCTTGGAATTTTTGTTCCATCTTGTGGGTTAAAGATGTAAATGTCAGGTTGTTTGGTGAATGATTTTCCACTAGGACAAGGTCAGCCTTTGTCCAACATAATGATCTTTTCATGGTAATTTATAGTTACTGACTGGGATTTTGTGCGGCTGAAGCTATTCTAAAGAATATTTTAATATCAAATCCTAAGATAGAATTTATTAAAGAAAATGTTGGGAGGCTTCAAGTGCCAGATGTATATGTTCAGAACTCATCTCTTCAAAAAATTTCTACTAGCACCCACCCTGAAAGGTTGTGTTGGAAGTTTCCTCCCTGGCAGTTCTGTTGAGAAAGCTTGAAATTTCATGAAGCATGTGAGTCTTTTAATGATTTTAAAAGCTGATATGGCTTTCCAAAGGATACTCTTGTGGTTAGGTTTATTACAGAACTTTTTATTTGGATGACCTGCACTGTCTACAGAAAGCTTGTGATTCAGTATTGCTAGTTTAGAAAGAGATATTTTTCTTACTTCAGCCTGATATCATGAGCAATTTTCCCTCTGAATGATCTCAAATGCCTTATCTGCCTGAATTAATGATTCTTTAATTGATGACGGAGAAAGAGATCAATTTTCCATCAATGAAGATATAGTGGTTGGTTGTTCTGCAATTGGTGAAGACAGAAATTGGGAAAAATTGCATCAAATTTCATGGTTCAGATTTCCAACGCTTAAGTTTGAAAAAAAATGACCATTCAAAGCTCATAAAACCTGATACAATGCTCATTTACATGGTGCTTGATGCTTGCATGAGTTTTAAATTATCTTTCAAGTTCAAAGGCCAATAGATCATTGACTTGATGCTTGGTTGTAGAGAAATGAGGCTAAGACAGGGATAAACTCAAGAGCTTAAAGCACACTGCTCCTGTTAATAACCAAAAAAAAAAAAAAGCCAGCGTCTTGACTTCAAGCAGTAAAGAGCAATGGCATCGAATTGAAGAACTGGGAACTTAATTGTTAAAGAAAGATGACTTCGTTTTGAAGAGTGTAACTGAGCTCTGATATTATCCCTGTGATCTGTAATTAATTAGCACATTCAACAAGTGTTATATCTAAATTAGAGTGGAACTGAGCTCTGATATTATGCTGTGAAGAGTCATTTTACCGCCAAAAGTTTGTTATTAGACCTCTAATCAGCTCTATAAATGAAGCCTCTGTATTGCATCATCTGTGCTGCTTAATACAATTTCTCATATTCCCATTCATTCTCAGATCACACATAAATAATCTCTCTTTCCTGCGACGCCATTACTGGTCTGCTTCAACTCTTTTCACTTAATTACCTGAAATTTCACTGAGGATGCCAGGGTGTGTTGGCGTAGCCGTGTAGCTGCAAAAGAGTTTGGGCATTGGTACTATTAAACACATTCAGGTTATAGTGTAAGGTTGAGAGATCCCCTCATTAAACATGGAGTAAAGCCACTCAGTCTGCCACTCCCTATTGGTCTGAAGCGCTCTAGGCTTGGGAGAAAGTAAAGTACGGGAAAACAAGGGAAACGGCGGTACTTTCTTCTTCTTTTTTTCCTTATTTTTACACAGTGGAAGCCACGTTGGGGTCTGCCCCCTAGATTTTCCAATTTTCGCGGCGTAATTTAACCATAATTTACACACAAAAATTACTTATTATTGGCCCGCGAAATCTTAGATTTTGGTCTCCACTCCTCAAATTTTTGAAGTGGTCCAGTAAAACCCAAAACATTTAATTGGCACCAAAAACCCAGATAATAATAATAATAATAATAATAATTGATACAAAAAAGACCAAAAAAAAAAAAATCTCATTCATTTGCAGAGCAGCTCTATAACAAATCTCATTCTAAATTATTGGGTTAAAAATTGACCCTTATTAATTAATTCAATTACCCAAATTGATTAATTAAGTCAAATTACATGCAAATTATGGAGGCACAAAAAAATCACCAAATTGACACGGTGATTTGTTAACGAATGGAGAAAATTTCTCGCAAGGCAAAAATCCTTACTAGGTGATTTTCAGATCACCACACCCAAGAATTCACTAATCAAGAACAAACGGTTACTAGTATAAGGAATCTTACCACTATCCTAGACTATCCTAAAATATCAACCTAAAGTTTAACCTTTACTCCAATCCCCAATTGGACTTGATATTGTAGAAGACTTCTTCCTTTGCACGAATTCTAGTACGTGACTAACTACAAGCAATTGAATGATTGTTGCTGACTGCAAAATTCTTCTTCAAATCACGTTGAAGATCTAGAAACACTTGATTACAAGACCTAAGGTGCACAAAACACAGTAGCTTTTTACAAAGTATATGAGATCTCTAATTGATTTTCTGTGTGTTTAATGACTCTATAATAAAGCCTTTATATGGTCTACAAGTTTAGTGAAGAAACTTTAGCAATCCAAGTCATCATGGACCGAAATTCAGATTTGAGAATTCTGAAATCGTAGTTCTTGATAGATCAAGCTTGTGCAGAATCCTTCATTAAATCTAATAGATACAAGTGTCAAGACTAGTGTCGAGATTCACTGTTTTAGCTTTTCTTCGCTGGTTTTTAATTGATTCAATCTTCATGTCTTTAATGATATCACTTGTAAAGTAAACTTCACATACTTGTTGATACATTAAACACAACTTATATCTATCTAATTATAAGTAAAATGTATTTTATCAAAAGATAAGTCAATACATTGAAAATATGACCTTAACACAAATCCAAAAGAAAAAACCCAAAATTTTTCTTTTGACACATTCCAAATGAAATCACCATAGATGAAACACTTAAAAATAAAAATAATCTATTTAAGTTACACAGCGTACAAAATTTGCTCTATAGCACAAATTTAGAAAAATATTAGGAGAATAGCACACACATAAAGTTATTTAGTTATGTTGCACATTTTCAGAACTTTAGTTTGTCAAACTATCTTAGTCCAAACTTGAGTTCCAAAAAATGTGTTAACTAAATAATTTCGTCTGTGTTATTCTCCTAATTTGTTTCTAAGAATATGTTATTTGGCAAATTTTGCCTCAATGTGTTGTGCACCTTTCCCATCGAATGGCCAACCGCGAGTGGCATTGGCTTGAGTATGTGGTCATCCATCGGCTTTAGACTCCGTATTCACTTAGCAATAGCAATAGCAATAGCAATAGTAATACCATTGGTATCAGGGCAGAGCAATGTACATGGGTGGGGGGTGGGGCGATGGCCCCCCAAAAATTTGACCATTTCCCTAAATATATATATATATATATATATATATAATTAGTTTAATATTTTCAAAATTTAGCCTGCAAAAATATGAGTTCCCCCCCCCCCCCCCCCCCTCCCCCTCCCCCTCCCCCTCCCCCAAATATTTGAATTAGGCCAATGATGTTCTTTAATAGTTATAGAGACATAACTTTATTCTTCGCAATTATAACAAGACATCTTCAAATATGTTTAGAGCATAATTTATGTCTCCAAGTTTTGAATCATTCATGTTTTAGAAAATTTCATTAGTTCAATTGAAAGATTTTTTTACTTACTTTAGTATAAAATTTGATAATTTATATTGAAAATAAAACTTTTTATGAATTGCACTATGAAAATGTTATAAATGAATTTTATTTTATGGGAAATTGTCATCAAACATAATTTTGATTGAAAATACTAAGCTTTTTTTTTTGTTGGGTTTTTGTATATAAATAACTTATCAAATAAAAAATTGTGTCTATATATGTGTGTGTGTATATAATAAAAAGTGTGTGTTTGTATATATGTGTGGGGGGTTGTCTTGATAAATATATTAGTACCGTAACTTGGCCCCCAAACAAAAATTCTTGGCTCCGCCCTTGATTGGTATATATCTCTCTCTTTTCTCTTTTTGTCTACGTAGTGATAGTTTTACTACTTTTGTTTTGAGATACTATGTGTTGTATACTTTTTTTTTTTGAAGAAATTATGTGTTGTATACTTAATTGTTGTACCTTAGTAATTTAAAATTGCTTGTGTTTCAAATTGTGGAGAAAAGCTGTAAAAAATTGTGGTTGTCAATTTTTTTTTTTTTTGGGTAAATTCCACTAACACCCCCTGAGGTTTAGACTAATACTAACTAGGTCCATGAGATTTCAAAATTGACCACTTTAGTCCTTAAAGACAATTTTGTCCCTAAACACCGTTAGCCTCTGTTAGCTTCTCTCTTCTCTCTCTTCATGGTAGCCTCTGTTAGCTCATCTGTATGTGTGCACGCGCGCGAAAATGCAAACTAAGCAAAGAAAAAACCAAATAAAAAAAAAAAAAAAAAACCTAACAAACCCTCACTTTTTTTTGTTGAGAGCGGAGGCCCTTCAATGTCCAATGCCTCCATCTCCTTAACCTCTCAAGCCTCACCACATATCAACCCCTCTCTCTCTCTTTCTCTCTCTCTCCCTAAATAAAAATTGATCAAAAAGAAAAAAAAAAAAGCAAGAGAAAGAGAGAAAAAAAAATTGAAGCAGAGTTCACCTGAGGTGGTCTCATCGTCATCCTCTACACTCGTCCAATCGTCATCATCCTCTGCCATAACCCCCACCTCAGCCAACCACAACCACCACCTCAGCAACAAAACCCAAACCCAAAAATATCCAACAAACCCACCACGACACCATCATATCTTAACCCACAACCACCATTGGCCCCAAAACTTAGCCAAATCCACAATAACCAAACCCAATTCCTTCAATAAAACTTAAATTCAAAAAAGTTGTAGTAAACCCACCACTCCATCAGGACCCATAACCACTCCCACTGCAAATCGAACTTAGCCCACAAATCCATTACTTGAGATCACAACCACCACCTCACCACCATCGCTACAAACCCACAACCACAAATTAAAACCATAAACCACTGTAGACCCACGCTCTGTGGAGACCATCGCCGACCATCGCCAACCATTGCCTTCAAGAATGTCACTACGGTGTTAGGCTCGGTGGAGAGTGGTGTGGACTGTGGAGGACCTAACTTGGCTGAACAAATTTGGAAAATTTGTGAAGGGATGGCGGATAAGAAAGGAGAGGTTGAACGAGAGAAATAAAGGGACGAGAGGGAGAAAGAAAAATAAGTAACAAAAGTTAACTCCATTAGGATAAAATTGTCCTTAGGGACTGAAGTGGACAATTTTGAAATTTCATGGACCTGGCTAGTATCATTGTTTTTAGAACTGGACCGAATCGGGAGGTCGGACCATGAAAACCGTGAACCGGGATGAAAACCGATATTTTAAGCATAAAGAACCATATTTTTAGTTAATTCCGTGAATCTCTAAAACCAAGGTTGGACCGCATGAACTGGTGTCAAGAACCGTGCAGTCCAACCCCTTAGCAATTTATTTATTTATTTATAAAAACAACTTAACACAATTTTATTCTACTTAATTAAATTATCCATCTCTTACAAGGAATAAAAAAAACTATAATTAAAATCCTTCAAAGATATTTAACTTTACTTGAAAAATTAATCATAAATTTTAATGTTTTCAAGGTTATTATTTTATTTTATTAACTTTCTTATTTAATTATTAAATATATGCTTGAAAATCATTAAATTTCTCTCACATATATAAATATATTATTCAATTTTGCTAGTTTTATAACTTTAATATTTATATTTAGCTTTAATTAATTATTAAATTAATTACGACATCCTCACGGTTCAACCTTGGTTTGACCTCAAAAACCTTGAACCTCTCATTTTTACGGTTCAATGAACGGTCCGAGTTTTAAGACCTTGGCTAGTATTAACCCAAATCTCAGGGGGTATTAGTGAAATTTACCTTTTTTTTTTTTTTTTGGCAGTCAATTTCTTTACCATTTTGTTTATAACTTTATATAATAATATATTAGTATTAGTATATTACAGTGTTGTTGAGTATCCATTATTATGCTGTAACGTGAATGCATAATAGTGAATACAGTTCAAAGTGAATGTTATATATATAACGGTTCTGTTTATTGTATTTATATTCGGTTTTGAGAATTTTTTAATTGTTTGATTTTATCTTATTGCATTTAGTAGTTTATACGTAATTATTCATAATTGTTTTTCTTTTTAAATTAGCTATAGTGTGAGTAATTTGTGAAAATAAAAAACCACAATTTATACATATTTTAAGAGAATAAAATGTTCAAGATTCAAAAGTTGCAATTCAATCCTCTATTCCTAATATTGAAACTTTCGATATTGAACACCTTAGAAAAGTTCCAAAATCTGAACTTAAGCAATTAAATGTTGTTTCTTTAAATGTGATCTTGGATTTCAACAATATGAAACATGCAATTTTGAGTGATTCTTTAATTTTGAATATAAAAAAATATATATATTGCTAAAAAATTTCATTTACAATCAATTATAAATAATTTTAGTACCATGAAAGAACACTGGATACAACTTTTTGATCATAAAAGTTTCTGTTTTCTTACAAATTTTATTTAACTTCGCCTCCTAAGAAAAAACCTGATTTCGCCACTGGTTTTACACGTAACTAAAAAAACAACTGAAGTTTTGGACTATCTGTAATACTATGTAATAAACACAGCCAGGAAACCTTCCAAAAAAAAAAATAATAATAATAATAATAATAATAATAATAATAATAAAGGAATAAAGGAGTCTCATGTACTGCATGAGGAAACCCAACTATTTGGGCCACATGATCCTGGGCCCATTACCTCCTCACAGGTCCTTCAAGCCTATATACAGCATAGCAGAAAGCCCATTTTCACATGACTCCTTAGGCAGTATGACCGCGCTTGAGGCCCATAGGAATATCTTGTAAGAGGAATTTTTTATGGAAAAAAAAAAAAAAAATTGGAAAAAAGTGATTTTTTTTTTTTTTTAACCACACGTTTCTGGCCAGCTCTAAATCCTGGGCTTACTTACCGACAAGTATTTGAAACTTATGCCCGACTTTATGGTTCGGACCTATAATGTTGTATCTGGCAAGGTACACGTCTTCTTCTCTCTCTCTCTCTCTCTCTCTCTCTCTCTCTCTCTCTCTCACTTTTCCATAGCTGGCATTGCTTTTTTTTTTTTTTTTTCTTTTTTATAGCTGGCATTGTTTTTTTTTTTTTTTTTTTAAGGAAAGTAATGGGATGGAATGTTTGCTATCAGTTTTTAATGATGAATGCTTGGAAAGTTAACTGAGATTGCTGCAATGTATGATTTTTTAAGTGGGGTTTGGAAATCACTTTTTTTTTTGGGTGTTTTTTTGGGAAAGTAGTGGGTTTTGATATTTGATTTCACATTTTAAATATGAATGATTGCATGGAAACTTAGCTGGGGTGGTTGTATTATATGATTTTATGAAATGGGGTTTGAAAATTACTTTTGTTTATTTGGTTTTTTTTTTTTTTTTTTAAGGAAAGTAATGTGTAGGAATATTTGTTTCCACTTTTTAAAGATGAATGCATGAAATGAGCTCGTAGATATGAATTTTGAAATGCGGTTTGGAAATTACACTTTTTTTGTGTGCTTTTCTTAGGAAATTAATGGGTATTTCTTTGTCTTTCATGCATTCATTTTTGAGAAAGATTATTATGATCAGGTGCGGAGCCAAGGGGGGTCTGCAGGGGAGGGGGGGCGGGCAGCTACCGCCCTAGCTTGTCCAAAAGAAACCCTTAGTTTCATAGCTAATACTTATTAAAAACCCCAACCTTTTTTTTTTTTTTTCCTTTTGATAGAATTAGCAATCTAGATCATTGATCTTCCTTATCCTATGAGGAATTTCATCTAACCAAAAGCTCTGATCAATCACACTTAAAGTTAATTTAACCAACTAAAACTCCACTTTGTTTCTTTAGCCTTCAAACTGAGCATAACTCTACCTTCTAAGTGAATAAATAAGTAACTACAATTCTTCCACTAGCATGCCTTACACATAAGTTTTAATGTTACCCTACCATATTTTAGGAAAAATGGCCTAATCAATCCCTTAAAAATGCAATCTTGCATACCAACGTGGAAAGCAAAGTGCACCACTTGGAAAGCCACAATCTATCATGAACCCTGATAAAACTCCTTTGTACTTAGCAATTATAATATTTGACTTATTTTTTCTTTTGTGAAAGTGCATATATCATATACAAATTTTGCCCTCCCTCAACTTAAATCCTAGTTCTGCCACTGATTATGATACAACTTTGGTAGCTCAACTAGTAAAGTAATGGGAAATTAATGGGTAGGAATATGTGAATTTTGTGTGGTCTTTTTCTTTTCTGCATTCGATTTTGAGAAATTTTTTTTCTTTATTGTGATATAACTTTGGTAGGTCAACTAGTTAAGTAATGTGTAGAAAAACATTTGTTTACACTTTGAAGATGAATGCATGGAGACTTAACTGAGCTTTTATTTATGATTATGGAAATCAGGTTTTAGGAATTACACTTTTTTTAAGGAAAGTAATGGGAAGGAATATTTGAATTTGGTGTAGTATTTGTCTTTCCTGACTTCAATTTTGAGAAAGTTAACATCTTTTTTGTGATAGAACTCTGTTATATATATGATTTTTGAAATGGGGCATGGGGCTTGGAAATCACGTTTTTTTTTCCCAAGGGAAGTAATGGGTTGGAATATTTGAATCTACTTTTGTGGTTTTTTATTTTATTTATTTTTTTTTTTTTTTTATTACAGTACCTAGGCCTAAGTAGGAATACGGATCTTGGGCCTGATACTTGTTATTTGGTGGACTGGGCTTGGATCACCACAACTGTGGTGGGCTGATTACGAATCAATTTGTGCACAAAACATGGATCCTACAACACATACACATTCATACATACAAAATATATACGTATTGTACAATAAGGAACAGTAAAGAAATAACAAAAAAGGTAAATAAGACATTAGGGATCCTCAGAATGATAAATAATTTTTCATTATTTCTTGAGTTTTTTAATACATTGGGTTCTTTCTTCACTGAGATATGTTACAAGGTGAAAATAAGTTCAAAAGTTACAAACTTAGATAGCTCTTTTAGGTTTCTAATACTTGTGAGGTTTGAATCCAAGTGTAGCCTCTAGTGTCTATCTCAAGATCCGTCACAGTGTTTTCCTTCTTTTCTCCTTTTTTGAATTCTAAAGAAGTTTTTTAAAGAATCTTTTTGCTTTAATTCTCTATTGCTGAATGGTTTTTACTATTGGCTCCATCCCTTTTATAGTGCCTTCCTTGGGTTTTGGTGTACCACTGATTCCCTCCATTTACTGCCCTAGATACTAGAACTAATGTTGTGTCAACAACATTGGTGGCTGGTCCCTTCCTTATTTCTTCATTATTTTCCCATTTTGAGGTTTCCCACCCAAAAGTCCCTAGCAGACCTTCTCTTTTCAGAGGTCCTAAGGGCTGACTTTCAATCCTCTTTTTCCTAGGCTTCTAAATGCTACTTTTTAGAACTAGCTTTTTGGCTACTTCACCTTTTTTCATTTTCTCTAAATGGGCAAATCCCTCTCTGCCAAGCTAAAAGATCACCAGCCACCTTCCTTCGTGGTCCATCTTCCTGCGTTCCCCGAGGTACTAGACTTCATTTCATAAATTGTTGATTCCTAAGTCATCAGCCTTTTTGTCTAAACCATGGGCGGCTGATGGGACATATCCACTCTCATCTTTTGCATTCATGGGCATGCTCCTTTGAGCTATCCAATCCTAGCTGATCTCCTTCTGCATATTCTAAGGATCCTAGGTTTCTTGGAATCCCTAGGTATCTTGGTTCAGCTCCCTTTCTGAGCTCCCCAGCAAATTTCTCTCACAAGGGTTGGGTTGAGCTACCTTTTTCATTTTCCTTTATTCCTAAGGCTTAAAGTTTACCCATTCACGGGTTTGGACCCCCTCCTACTTATTTTAAGTAGTCCTTAATTGGCTGATTTGGGCATTGTCCCTTCTTTAAAAGCCCAAATGGTTTTTAAATTTCAACTTTGTAATGTTTTGGGCCTTAATACAATGCTTGTGATATTTTGGACTTCAACAACTTTTTAAAGATTAGTCCATGGAAACTTAACTGAGCTTGTATATGTGATTTTTGAAAATGGGGTTTGGAAATTACTTTGTGTGTGTGTGTGTGTGTGTGTGTGTGTATGGCTTTTTTAGGAAAGTAATGGGTAGAAATAATTGAGTTTTGTGTGGTCTTTGTCTTTCCTGCATTCCAATTTTGAGAAAGTTTACCATTTTATTGTGATACAACTTTGGTAGCTAAACTAGTAATTTATAGTTTTTTGGAAGTTAATGGGTAGGAAGCTTTGTATTCTTTGTGGTCTTTGTCTTTGCGGCATTCAAGTTTGAGAATGTCTACCATTTTATTGTGATACGACCTTGGTTTGATAGGTTCCACTTAGTTGTCCTTAAATAAGGAATTGGGTTCGAATCCTGTATACCCAAACAAAAAAAGGACTCTTAACATAGTGAACCTACATTTTTCAATTTTTTTCTTGGGATAAGAGGGCCCACAAAGCAGTTTATAAATATTTTGCTATATAATAAATTGCCCCCGAGAGAATAGGGCCAAAAGTAGTACGTAAAACCATTTTCTCTTTGCTCTAATGGTTCGGAACCAATCCAAAGCAAGAGCAAAAAGGACTTGAAAATTAGAAAAATTAGTCACAGACCCACGCGATACGTGGGAATATAGAACCATTTTGTAACATTTTATAATATATGATTTCTATAAAACGTATTGGAGATATTATTTCTAAAATTATTTTTCATCTCTCCATCTCTACAAATAAATCATTCTATTATTTTAAGTTTTTTTTATTATTATTTAAAAATTTAGGTGCATTCGATTGATATTAGTCTATTATATTTTTTGAGATGAAAGATAGAAATACTATTTTTTTTTTCAAGTGATCTATTTTATTCAAACTTTTGTATAGTGTGTTATGGTTTCTACAACTAAAATTTTTAAGTTCCAAAATTTATTATTTGAATTTCTCATTCTCTTAAGAATATTATCATGATAATCAAACCTCATTACAAATTTACTATTGATATTACTCAAATAATTTATAGAGACATCCAAATACATAATCATCTCACTTCTTAAATATCTAAAAATTAACTCAAACTAAAACTATAAGATAAAGAGTACATGTGATAAATAACTCAAAAAACACACCACTAAAGTGTATCATCCAAAAGTAGAGACACAAAAAAATTCATTAATCTAAATTTACAATTGCAAGAAAGAATTAATAATTGAGAGAGAGAGAGAGAGAGAGAGAGAGAGAGAGAGAGACAATCACCTTTTTGGAAGAGAAGGTGAGACAAATAATAAAATTATATAAAATAAGATGAGTAGAAAAATATTTAAAAGAAAAATGTATAGTTATAAACACCAAATTATCTAAGTCATGCTATGTAATAGAATAATAGTAAATCATTCTATAATTTCAAAGGATAACAAGTAACAAATAAAGAAAATAAAATTAAAAATATACTAAATTAAAATATAACCAAATCAAATCAATCTAAAGTAGAGTAAAACATAAAAATTTATCAATCTAAAGAATCAAACATCCACCAAAATAAAGAATATATATATATATATAGAGAGAGAGAGAGAGAGAGAGAGAGTACTCACCTTTTTGTATGAGCAAAATATGGATTGAATGAAAGAGAAATAACAAATTTTTATAGTCAAAAAATAGGGAGAAGAAGAGTCAAAATAAAAGGAAGATGAAAGGATGGAGAAAGTATAAGGTTAAGGTGTAGAGTAGTGGGGAGATAAAAAGGTTAAAATAAGTAAATGTTGGAAAATGTGTAATTGTAAAGTGGCAAATTAATAAGGAGCAAAAAAAATAATAATAAGAGAAAGAAAATATTGAAAATAGATTGATGATGTGGTGTTAATGTGGCGCTGATGTGGCTCAACAAGAGCACGACAACATTAAACTCTACGCTTCGCTTTTAAATATATATAGATTCTAAAACCTTATAAAATGACACCACTTAACTATAATTGTTCACATGATAGACTATGAATGATGGAGAAAAAATGGTAAATTCTCGTAAAAATAATCAGTTACAAATTACAATCTAACACGGAAAATAATTGTGATAATATATGTGATATTAGAATTACTGGCAAATTATGGAAGGCCTGGTTTGGAACCAAGGGCCCAGGGAAAAGAACCAAGGTTTGGTGGGAGAATAGGGCGCCACATCTAGCTTTTGGAGCAAAGAGAAAATGTTTAATATTGTTCATTCGCTTTTGCTTGCTCTTGCTTATAATAGAAGAGAGAAAATGTAATTTTGTTCTTTATGCTTTTGCTTGCTCTTGCTTTTGGAGCAGAGAGAAAATGTTTAATATTGTTCATTCACTCTTGCTTGCTTTTGCTTTTAGAGTTGAGAGAAAATGTTTACTATTGTTCTTTTCTTTTCTTTTTTTTTTGGCTAAGATACTTGTTAAGAATAAGACTAAAAGGGTGTAAATGAATTGAAGAAGGGTAAAGCTGAGACGAAGGATAGACACAAGTCTGGATTGAAGAAGAGTATTGCACAAACAAAGCAGGGTAATCAAAGTATGAACAAAAGGAAGCTTAAGGTGTGGCTTAACAAGTTACTTGCTTCACTATTGGGAGTTGAATAGAAGCATGTGTGTTGCACGTGAGAATAAGTGATCAGTTAGCTAGAAGTAGAGGGACACGTGTCATAATCTTATTGTAGGAGGAAAATTAGGAAATTCTGTTAAGAGTGTGGTTGGAATTTTTTCCACGGTCTAATCTGTGACTTCTAGTATAAGTAGAGATTGATATGTGTAAATTAGTTTGTTCTGTATATTTTTTACGTAAGAGAAATAAGAATTTTCTTTTCTTCACTCAGAATTTTCTTTATCTGTTTCTCAAACTTTCTTGAATGTTCTATACCTGTTTCTTCCTTGATCTGTGATTGCTTGTTGTAGTTTGAGTTTTAACAATACTGCTGTTCTTTATTGCTCTTTGCTTTTAGGGCAGAGAGAAAATGTTTAATACTTTTTCTTTTTGCTCTTGCTTTTAGAGCAGAGAGAAAATGTTTGATTTTGTTCTTTTCGCTCTTGCTTTTAGAGCAAGAGAAAATGTTTTACGTGCTTGGGTCCCTATTCTCCTAAGAAAAATTTCTCATTTTAAATCCATTCACGCGTCTCCTCATATATAAATATCCAGATAGTGCCTATAACATTTAGCCAAAAAAAAAAAGAAGAAGAAAAAAAAGAAGAAGATAGTACTAACTAAATAGTGTTTAGGGTTGAATCACGGGGAAGCCACAGGTTGAGGATGTACTACAATATGGATCTAAGGCACGCACTCCTTTTTGCGATAAACATCCTAAAATCTCAAGTAGGAAGTACTTGGGATTGGGAACCATTTGACACAATTGGTCATCCTACTTGGAGTAAGAGTACTACTCTTGCTATCCTCTTGCTCATCTTTCCCTTAACCTGTATACAAGTGCCCCTCAGACTCCATATGGGCCACATAATTGTAAGATTTGGAAAAGTTGACCCCTGTCTTACTATTTTATTAGTAGCCTCCATAGTGTTCCCACAAACTCTCTTTTGGTATGCCTACCCAATCATTATAATCATCTCATTTTGTTATTCCTGGATTTTAAATGTGCTTGCGAGCTTTCTGTTCTGGCTGCAAAACGTGCTTACTAGTATACCCATGATTAACGTTATAATAAGGGCAACTGTTGCTAGGTGGCACGGCTTACATGAAGTTGAAGCAATTGATTGGTACTAGCAAGCATAGGAGCAGGCCCAGCCGGGTTCAAATGGTGGAGCTTTAGATGATGCTATTGAAGTTATTGTGGTGTAGCGGCCAGCTACTCGTGAGTCTCTCCCTGTCTAGCTGGTCTCTCCTTGTTTTCCTTCCCTTGTTCCATTTTCAATAATGTATTTCTTTTACTTTTCATTTTAGAATATTTTCTATGTATTTGTATTTGGTCTTGTATGGATTATTTTTAATAGAATGTTATGTAATAAAATTTATAATGTATAATTTGTCATGACTACAATTTTCAAACGATTGAACAATATCTTTTGGATTTGAGGGCTGTCGTTAAGGTCCATCCAAACAATGCTGAAGAAACCCTTATGTCCTGATTGTGCCAGGCCTTGTTGAGCTCCAACCTCTTAAGAGGGCTTATAATTGTAATTTATGGGCTCATCAAGTAAAAAAAAGACAGCAATTTAAACAAGTATCCAAATTCTTCTTTTTTCTTTTATGCTAACATCCAGATGATTTCCCTAAGCCCAATCCCAATATCTGATAGGCCCAGTTAATCCCACTCGGTACTGTGTCCTTTTATCTCGCACAAAATAAAATCACCAACTCACGAATCAGTCCCTGGGCCCAAACACTTTGCAAATATGCTAGTTTTAGTAACAGTTGTGATTGTTTTGCTGCAACATACTAATCGGAACATTTTGTGATAAGATTGGGTACTTGAGCTCTGAATTTGGTGTGACTAAAGAAGAGTTGGTTAGTTCTATCCATAAGTTTTTGAAACATTCTAGTGTGAGTTATATAATGCAATTTTAAGCATTTCTAGGTTTGATTATTTTACTAATCCTGTAAAAGGAGATCAAGAAAAATATATCATGAATTCTGTCGCCAACAATATACTATAACAATGCATTTGATACATTTGGAAATGCATCATATGAAATTATATGTTGTGTATACAAATTACATATAATTTACCCGAATAACATAATTATAATACACATACATGGCAGGCATAAATTATAAGAGTTTGTGAATAAAAAACATTTTCTTATAGGGCATCAATATATTAATTAAATAAAAAAATACCTTACCATATACCCAAATCTATTGTCTTTTAAATTGCTTCCCCTTCGAAAGTTTGTAGAGAATCTTGAGATCACCCCCATTGTATCAGAACAATAATAAAGCTACAACAGAGATCAAACAAGTAGATACTAAGAAAGAAGAGAAGAAGAAGAAAGTTAAAGAAACAAGGTAGAAACAAGAACAAAGTTAAGCTGTGGGTTCAGTTAGTTCAATTGGTAAAGTCTCTAATGAAATAAAAGATCTGAGGTTCAATCTCACCTACACCAAAAACCGATTAGTGCCTTGGTCTGATGATAATGATTAGCCTATATATATGGCTCTAGTTGTAAATCTTTAATTAATACAATCAATTCATTCAATCAAATTTCTGTTATTGTATTAGAGCTAAATTCCGCTTAGCTTTACTTGCTTGTTTTTGCCTTTTCTTTGGGTTTCAAATCCCTGCTCTTTAATGGCTTCCACACTAGTTGATACTTTTGCTTCCATAACCATAGCCAATGAATCTCATCCATTCCTCTTGCATCATGCTGAAAATTCAGGTGCTATTCTCTTATTGCAGCCTCTTGTTGGAGGAGATAATTATACAACTTGGGCAGGATCTATAGAGAGAGCACACAGCGTCGAGAACAAATTAGCTTGAACAACACTAAAGCCTCGCGTACACAAAGTTGAGCATAGAGCACTTCTAGAATGATTGAAGAGGATGAACTCAAACAACGTCGTTCTCATTAGCTTGAACGACACTGTTTCCATTTCACTTAAATAAGACTACATCGTTTAGCTAGAGAGACGTTGGACCCAACTAGCCGTTATATGTGTTCCTCTTCTATTTTCAAATTATGCTTCTGAGTTTCAATGCTCTCTTTAACACCAAACATTGGAAAATATTTTACACAATATTTTCATATACATTGCCAAATACTGTAAAATAAAAATATTTTCCTGCAAATATTTTACATGTACAAATATTTTACCTTTAATATATTTTCTACTTACATTACATTATATTTTTTTTCTTAAAAAAAAACATTACATTATATTTCATATTTTTCAATGTGATGTAAGAACTAGTAATGCCCTCTTGGCTTTTGAGTCTATGCATTACATTGATCAGAATTGGTCTTGGAGTTCAGTCCATTCACACTTACATTACATTATTTTTAGATTTTTTCTCTTAACTCCGGAGTTCATATTATTATTTATACTATATATAAGAGGATTCCTCTTTTTCAACTAAAATTTTATATGGTTTAAAAATACCTCATTAATAAAAGGTAATTTTATTTAGAAATAAAATTATAAATGTTAAATAACAAATTTCATTTTGAATTTAAAAAAAGAACTCTTAAAATTTAGGATTTTATTCCCTTTACCTTCAAAAAAGAAATTACTAATTATTTCTAAAGTTTATCTTTTTTATTTGTTTGAAAAATAAAAATATATATTTTTAAATTAAGATAGAAGCAAATTAATAATTTTTATCTAAAAAAAAAGAGAGAGTCTAGCAACCTATGTGCTTAGAGAATAGTAATATAATAAGTCTGTATGTTTTTTCCTTCCAATTTTTGGGCATTGGAAATAAGTCTAATTCCATTTTAGTTTTAACCATCCTTCCCGGACAAAAACTCGGCGTGTTTGAAAGAAAAACCATCGATTACCTCGGATTTGGAAGTAAAGAACTCAAACAAGCATCTATGTAAAGCATATTCCAATTCCAACTCGATCAATGAAAGAAAAGGTGAGGAGAGAGAAATAGAGAGAGGGTCCGTCCAAGTCTGAATTAAGCTGTAGTTGTAGTTGAAGTTGTATGTATGTATGAATGTTTCGCCTTTGACTTTGAGTAAGAGAGAGAGCCAAATAAAATAAAAAATTAAACTCTGCATGTTTGAAAGAAAAAGAAAAACCATAGATTACCTCGGATTTGGAAGTACAGAACTCAAACAAGCATCTTTGTGAAGCATATTCTAATTCCAACTCCATCAAGGGGAGAGAAATAGAGAGAGGGTCGTCCAAGTCTGGTTGGAGGGTTTCTCTCTCACTCAAAGTCAAAGGCGAAACATTCATATATACATACAACTACAACTACAACTTAATGAAAAGAAAAAGTGAGGGGAGAGAAATAGAGAGAGGGTCCGTCCAAATAAAATTAAAAATTAAAAAAAGTACTGAAATTGACAAGAAGCTCTTACCACTTAACCCATAAAAAAAAAAAAAAAAAAAAAAAAAAGCTCTTACCACTTAGGTCTATTTAAGGTCATACCCTTTGCATAACTTCGGATCTCAAACCTCTCTCTCTCTCTGATCCAATTCTTCGTCTTCTCTCTTCTTTATCAAATCTCACTTTTTCAGATTCAGGTGCTCCGCAATACCCTGCTCATTGATTCACATCTGGGTTTTATTATATTATATATAACTAATTCACTTTCTCCAACAAGTGCTCTGGTTTTCTTTCATTTTAGCACTATACTAATACTAATACTACTAGTACACGTGGCCTTTAGCTATCAAATCCTCGATCTATTTTTTCTTGGTCGTGATCAGAATTTTGTGGCTCTTGGCTCTCGTTATTATTATTATTTTTCTTAACTCCGCCACCACTTCATTTTTTTTTCCTTACCTGTTAACTCCGGGACACGTCATTACATTACATAAATAGGAACCCAAAGGTCTCAAAGCTCCTACACCGATACTTGTATTCTCTGAAGTGCACACAAAGCCGTGTGAAACTGGAAGGAAGTAAAAGTTGAACAGCGTCTGCGCTTAGTTGGATCACAAGGAAGTAAAAGTTCACAATGTACTACATGGATCTGAGGCACACACTCATTTTTGCGATATACATGCTAAAATCCCAAGTGGGAAGCAGTACTTGGGTTTGGGATCCCTTCAACACAATTGCTCATCCCACTTCCACCAAGAATTTTGTTCTCTCTCCTCTTCCTGCTCTCTCCCTTCACCTGCATAAAAGTGCCCGTTGCTTGTTCAGCCGATACAGGCCATATAATTGTAAGACTGGGAAAATTTGATCCCTATCTCACAGTTTCATTGGTGGCCTCCATTGTGTTCCCTCAAGCTCTCTTTTGGTATACTTACCCAATCATTATAATGACCTCGTTTTGGTCTTCTTGGCTTCTATATGCGTTTGGGTGCTTTCTGTCCTGGCTGCAAAATGTTCTTACTGCTATTCTCGTCATTAACATTGTTAGAAATACTGAATGACTGTATTGTATTTCTCTCTAAAAGAATATACATGAGTACCTTTATATAAGAGGCATATGAGTGCAGTACAAGTAAATATGGGTGCAGTACAAGTAAGAGTGTAGTGCAAGAATGTGTGCTATACAAGTAAACTAGTTTGGGCCTAAAGACCACAATACTATATACATTAACAGCCCCCTCAAACTCAAGGTGGATGTGAGACCAACTTGAGGTTGTCAACCAAAGTACGAAGGCGTCCCTTAGGATGTGACTTGGTGAAGATATCTGTAAATTGATCTGTAGAGGAGACTGAGATTAGCTTGAGAGTACCATGGACAAGATGGTAACGGATAAAATGACAATCGATCTCGATGTGTTTAGTCCGTTCATGGAAGACGTCATTGTGAGCAATATGAATGGCACTCTTGTTGTCACAATAAAGAGGAGTAGCAGAAGATGTAGACACACCCAAGTCTTTGAAAAGCCATCGTAGCCAAAGAAGCTCAGATGTGGTATCAGCAAGGGCACGATATTCTGCTTCAGTACTAGAACGGGCCACATGAGTTTGTTTCTTGCTTCGCCAAGAAATCAAAGAAGAACCAAGAAGAAAGCAATAACCAGTGGTAGACCTACGATCAGTGGGATCTCCTGCCCAATCAGCATCAGAAAATGCACGAAGAATAAGAGGAGACTGAGCAGACTAGAAAAAACCATGGAAGAGAGTGCCCTTTAGGTACCGAAGAATGCGCAAAACAGCAGCATAGTGAGTCGATCGTGGAGCAGACAGATACTGGCTTACCTGGTGAACAGCATAGGAAATGTCTGGACGAGTAACAGTGAGATAAACTAGGCTGCCAACTAAGCGTCTATAAAGAGAGGGATTAGACAATGGTTTCCCTCCTGAGGGAGTTAAATGCGCATTAAGCTCAACTGGAGTGTCAACAATCTTGCTATCAGTGAGTCCAGCTCTAGACAAGAGTTTAGAGGCATACTTGGCTTGAGAAATGTAAAGTCCATCTGTAGAATGAGTGATTTCAAGACCCAAGAAGTAGCTGAGATGTCCAAGATCTTTCATCTCAAACTGCTGACTGAGAAAATCCTTGAGTTCTTGAATGCCACTGAGGTCATCACCAGTTATGATCATATCATCCACATACAGGAGAAGTAAAATAATGCCTTTGTCAGTGCGACGAAGAAATAAGGCAGAATCATAATGACTGGCCATGTAACCCAAGCGAGAAATGGTAGAGCTGAATTTGGCAAACCAAGCTCGTGGAGCTTGTTTAAGGCCATAAAGTGCACGTCGAAGGTGACAAACCTTGTTTGATTCAACAGAGAGACCAGGAGGAGGTTGCATATAAACTTCTTCACTTAAATCCCCATTAAGGAATGCATTTTTGACATCCATCTGGAAAATGTCCCATTTACTAGCAGCAGCAACAGCTAAGAGGGCACGAACAGATGAGATACGAGCAACCGGAGCAAAGGTCTCTTCATAATCAATCCCATACTCTTGTGTAAAACCTTTTGCAACAAGACGAGCTTTGTAGCGCTCAATGGACCCATCAGAGCAAGTCTTAATCTTGTAGATCCACTTACAACCAACCACAGATTTCCTAGGGGGGAGAGTGACCAAGTCCCAAGTATGATTTTTAGATAATGCATCAAGTTCCTCTTTCATTGCAATCTGCCATAAAGGGTCAGTGGAAGCCTCACGATAGGTGTGAGGCTCGTGCAGTGTAGCAAGGGCAGTGTAACAATGATAGTCAAGCAAATGTGCAGGAATGGACCTTACCCGAGTTAAGTGACGAGGTGGAATGTCTTGTGCAAGATCTTCAGGCGGAGCAGGAGCAGGGGACCCAGGATCAGGGTTGGGTAGCTCATCTTCGACCTGTTCATCTTCCACCTGTTCATTAAAGGGGGAACTAGGAAAGGGATCAAGGATATCTGGTGGTTGGATAGAGAAGTCTATAGTAGAATCAGGAGCAACTATAAGAGGATCAGGAGCAGCTACAAGAGGGTCAGGAGCAGCTACAGAAGGAGTATGTGCCTCATCTGGAAATAGATCTAAGACAGAAGAAGAAGACAGAGAAGCACTGAAGTGAGAAAGCTCAACAAAGAGGCGATGTTCCCAAAAGATAACATTGCGGGAGATACGAAGACGATAAGAAACAAGATCATAACACCGATACCCCTTTTGAGTTTCGCCATAGCCAAGGAAACAACAAAGCCGTGATATAGGCTCAAGTTTATTATGCTCATGTGGCTGAAGAAGAACGAAACAAGCAGAACCGAAGGAGCGAAGGTGATGATAGTCTGGAGGTGACCCAAAAAGGCGCTCATATGGAGTTTGATTTTGGATGACAGGACTGGGAATGTGATTAATAGTATGAACAGCATGAAGAGCGGCTTCGCCCCAAAAAGGAGCAAGAACTTTAGCAGAAAGAAGGAGAGCACGAACAGTGTCAAGAATATGACGAAATTTTCGTTCGGCTCTACCATTTTGTTAAGAAGTACCTGGACAAGTTAGTTGATGAACAATGCCATAGGAATGCAAAACAGCTTGGAAAGCATATTGAGTGTATTCAAGAGCATTATCAGATCTAAAAATTTTGATACGTTTGGAAAATTGAGTTTCAACCATTTTTGCAAAATTAGAATATACTTGCAATAATTTAGAACGATGTTTCATATTAAAAATCCAGCTATAGCGAGAGTAATCATCAACAAAGATAACAAAATATCGAGAGCCACCAATATTAGAGACAGAGGAAGGTCCCCAAACATCAGAATGAATAAGATCAAAGATATCAGTGGATATTGATTCACTAGTATTGAAAGGCAAAGCTGGTTGTTTTCCTAACTGACATGATACACAATCAAAATTTTCTGTAGACACTGAACCTAACAAACCTCTAGAAGCCAACTGTTGTACCCGAGAAGAAGATGCATGACCAAGTCGAGCATGCCAAAGTGCAAGGGAAGGAATAGAAGATACTGCAGCAGCTGAGGCAATAGAAACAGGAGCAACAAGTGGAAGACGAAGGTTGTCTATAGGAATCATACGCCCAACTCTGGGACCGGTCCCAAGCTCTTGTCCTGTCCTTGGATCCTGCACAATACACCCAGAATAATCAAATATAATGTGATAACCCAACTCAGCTAATTGTCCCACAGAAAACAAATTGTAAGAAAGGTCAGGAACATTAAAAACCCCAGGAACTGAGAATTTTGAGGTCGAAATGGAACCCATATTATGACCAGACATTGTGGAACCATTTGCTATGTGTATATTAAGAGGGTGTGGTGCAGGTTTAAGTTCAAAAAATAAGGACGAGTGATGTGTCATATGATTGCAACAAGCAGAATCCATAAGCCAAGAGGAAGGAGACATACCAGATAAAGCTGAGAAAGAAGAGGAATAAGATGCATTACCAACCATACGAATGACATTGGCGTTAATGTTTTTAAGGTCATCTGTGGACATGGTGAAAGTGCGACCTGAAGATATAGACTGTGCAGAGACGGAAGCCATTGGTTGGACACTCTCAATGTTAGCAACAGCGGCAGCAGAATTTGAAACAACTGATTTATTGCGTTGATAGCAAGTTTCAATATTATGGCCAAAACGTTTACAAAAATTGCAAAAACGTTTGCTGGATTGTCAGCGACGATTGTTGCAAAAGGAAGAAGAATTGTCCTTATTCTTCATTTAGAAGCAAAATATGCAAAAACAGACTGCAAAAATAAAATCTACGCGAAAAACTAAGCAAGAAAACCTGGCTTGGAAAAAGTCAACGGTCAACAGTCGGTCAACGGTGATGACGTGGCGCTGATGTCAGCAAATGGCTGGATGTTGACGTAAGCTAGGGCTGACGTGGCACTAATGACGTCACAGATGACGTCAGCCTAGAATGTTGACGGAGCGTGAGGCGCGTGAGTTATAGTAACCGAAACTTTGAGCGGCGCGTGGCGGCGTGTGTGAGCTCCAATGGCTTCACGGTTTCCACATGCGTGTAGATCGATGCAATTCAATCTTCGTGGTACCTTCAGAATGTTGATCGGAGCAAAATTCGCGGCGGCGGAGCTCCCCAACGGTGGTTGCTACAGGTCCGGAACCTAAAGACGATGTCTGGAGACGTCGGAGGTTCAACGACGAAGACTGTAGAAGTTGTTATGACGGCGGAAGCGATGTAGGGAATAGAAAGGTCAGAGCAGTGGTTCTGATACCATGTTAGAAATACTAAATGACTGTATTGTATTTCTCACTAAAAGAATATACATGAGTGCCTTTATATAGGAGGCATATGAGTGCAGTACAAGTAAATATAAGTGCAGTACAAGTAAATATAAGTGCAATACAAGTAAGAGTGTAGTGCAAGAATGTGTGCTATACAAGTAAACTAGTTTGGGCCTAAAGACCACAATACTATATACATTAACAAACATCATAATAAGGGCTACTGTTCCTAGGTGGCACAACTCATAACCTCCACATGAAATTGAAGCTATTGAATGGAACCAACAATGGCAGGAGCCCGATTCAGATGATGAAGTTTTAGATGCAGATGTTATTGAAGTTATGGTGGTCTAGCCAGCTCATGGGTCTCTCTCAGACTAGTCTCTCCTTGTTTTCCCTCCCTTTTTCCATTTTCAATGTAGTACCTTTTCTTTTCTTTTTTGGAAAATTTATAATGTATTTGTGTATTGCCTTGTCTTTTCTCAACAACAACAAAAAAAAGTTTATTGTCTTGATGTTATGTAATAAATTTTATAATATAGTGTACGTGTAAGATTGTTAGCGAACTGATGTATATGGATTTATTTGCTCTCTATGCCAAGAAAAAAAAGAAAAAGTTAGAAAGAGGATGGATAAAAAGAAAAAATGATTATATAATTTGTCATTCTACAGTTTTCAAAGGATTTAACAACATCTTTTGGATTTAAGGGCTGTATTTTACTATTTAAGGTCTGTCTAAACGATGCTGAACAAACCCATATGATCTAATTGTGCCAGGCCTTGTTGAGGGTTTAATTTTCATTCTTGGGCTCATAAAAAGTTGCCCAATTAAGCCTATTAACATAAAATCTCTGGGCCCAATCAATAGATCGGCCCAGTTAAGTCCAACTCAGTGCTACCGTGTCCTCTTACTTCGCATAAAAATTAAAAACCCCGCAACTCACCGAATCAAACCGAGTCACTTCTCTCGTTCCACCAACTCACCCTCCCAAGTCCCACAGATCAAAATTTCAAGCTACCACCACAGACAGAACCACAAAACTGATCATCAAAAACACCATGGATTTCTCAGAACAAGACGTAGATATCTTCGGAGAAGACTACGAAAACGAACGACAAGACGGTGGTGCCCACTCATCATCGCCATCATCATCGTCGTCCTCTTCTTCCTCCTCCTCTTCATCGGCAGCATCATCGTCATCGTCCTCCGCTTCTTCATCGAACGGCGGAGCTTCAAGCAGCCCCAGTAGGAGCGTGAGCAGTGGAAAAGAGCAAGAACAAGAAGTAATAGGAGTAGAGGAGAATGGTGATGAAGAGGTAGAGATTAACAGTAGAGACTTTCATGGCTACCAAGAAGACGATAGAGATCTGTTTGGCTCTGATAATGAAGATTACTGCAAAACCACTGCGATTAGTCCTTTCTCTATTCCTGGTTACTTTTCTTTCATGGGTTTTTCGTATTTTCTGGTTTTGCTTTGGTTTTGAAGCATTCCCCCCATCTGGGTTTTTGTTTCTATGACTGCTTCTCTATGATCTTGTTGCTTCATCTGTCTCTAATATTGCTTGTTTTGCTTTATTTTGTTGTGCTAGTTTTAGTAGCGGTTGTGATTGTTTTGCTGCAACATACTAATGGAACATTTTGTGATAAAATTGGGTGCTTGGAGCTTTGAATTCAATTGTGACTAAAGAAGCTTGGTTATTTTGTTCCACGAGTATGAAATATTTTGGTGTGAGTTATATAATGATATGGCTAATACTGACTGCATGAATGAAGTAAAGCCTTTTAATTGTTCACCCATTTCATTTTAAAGACTGTTGTGAATATTATTATTAAGATTGAGTCATTGACATATCCAGACATTGGAGGTTGGCTACAGAGAAGTAGAACTTAGTTTCAAATCAGCTTTTGAGAACAATGGTGTTGCCTTTTTGGAATGTGACTGACTGTTCTCTTCAACATGATAAAAGTTAATAGCTTAAGAGTATTTGTTCCTTGCATTTGCTTGTAGCAATCTTATATGTGGCTACATATTGCCAATTAACTCGATCTTACTGAACGCAAGTGATAAATGTATTATTTAATCAATTTGTGAGGCAATGCCCTGTCACTTCCCTTCCCCTCTCTTGCACTCTCTAAATTTTGTGATTTTGTATTTTCCGTGTGAACTCATCGAAATCCCCTTTGGCAGTGTTGCCTGCTGTACGCAATCCTAACAACCACAGTAGAGGTGGGCGTGGCCGTTGGCAAAATGATAGAGGAGGACCAGGCCTCCTTCCTCGACCTGGACCTTTTCCTCAGAGACAGAACTTTGGTTTTGGTTCTAAGTTTATGAATGGTCGTGATGAACGTTTTGTTTCTGAACTAAAGCTTTCAAAGAGTGAAGAAACATTATCAAGAAAATGTATTAACATTCAGGAGGTAGGAACTGCTTTCTCTTCTTGTAATTTGATCAAGCACTTTTAAGGTCTGATATATTAATGCTGTAAAAGGAGATTTCCACCAAATATTAATTTCCATATCTCCTTTTTAAAAACTTTGACCTAGATCTTTCCAGATGGTAATTGATTGCGCCACAATTCTATCGACATTTGTATAGCTTTCATTATAACAGTTTGTAAGGAAAGGAACATAAATTAAAGAAGTTTTGGATGGTGAAAACAGATTGTAATTGGACTTTTTTGTTGGTTCTTATCCCTCACTGAATTTGCTAATTTCATCCAATAGCCATGCGAACTTGCTTGCTATAGTCGTGTAGAAGGTGGAGACGTCCACTTCGATGATCGCAGCTTGGTAAGTTTTCTGGGTTTGGACCTCTAAATTAGTTTTCTTGTAAAATTTTTTTAATTGGTGGACATATGAAATTTGTGGTTGTGGTCATCTCATTCACATCACTCCTTATTCTGTTTACTAGAGGCTTTTTAAGCGTCTAATTTCTGAAGATGTTGGAGCTGATCTGAATGAAGGTTTTGATACCTTTATTGAAAAAAAAGGTATGCTTGTTTCCCAAATATTGCAACCTTGATTTAGTATAACGAGATTTCTATTTGAAAAATATTGAATTTTATCTTTATATATGCATTTATTTTTGGGTTGTGTATGTGGCTGATGTAAGAAGGCAACTCTTCCCTCCCCCCCCCCCCCCCCTCCCTCTAAACCAGATTTGGGCTCTGAAGGTTTTGGTGATCTTCTTGGCTGCATAAGAGACAAAAATATTCCTCTTCAAAACATGCATTTTGTGGTATGAATGCGTTATAACTCTAGCTTTCATAAGCCTATAGTGTTTTTATTGAGTTTATTTACTAAAAGCTTTTCCTTCTCTCTCCTTTCTCTGGGGTGCGTTTGCAGACTTTTCGTAACAACCTTAATAAGGTATTTCCTAATTCCTTTGAGCAATGTTTACAACTGGTTTTATGTTTATTATTATTATTACTTTTTTGGACCCTTGGATGCTAATGCCAGGAGATAAACAACATTTGAATACCAAACACACACACATGGACGTGGAAGAAAAATGAATTAAACTAAACAGAAATTAACAATGGGGCATCCTTGATAAGGAAGAATAGAAGAGATTGATTAAATTATAGAATATTGGAAGTGAATGTGCTTTCATTTAATAATATAAGAATGTTACTAGAATTTATCTACTAGTCTTTGTTGGTAGTTATAATTGGTTAATTTTTCTGGGTATTCAACCCATGAGCTTGGTTAGGTTGATGAGCAGCATCTAATAGTGCTTCAACTGCTTTTCTTATCTTTTCTGCAGATATTATCTGCTGCTTATCTTCGAGAGCCTTGGGAGATGGGCGTGCATAAGAGGAACGGGGTCATCTATCTTGATGTACATAAGCTACCAGAAAGGCCAAAAAGTGAATTGGAACGTCGAAGGTATTGCTTCATATCTTCTTATTTTCGGAATAACACAGATGTGAGATTCTTAGTTATAGTTAAAAGGAAATTAGAAGGGTAACAAAGGTGCAAACATTTTGGTCTGACTTCTTTGTGATGGGAGTAGACAATTGTTACTTATGCAATTTTCTTGATTTTTAGATGCTTGGAATATTTCTTACATCACAGATATACTTTTGGTTCATTGAAAAGCAAAAGTATACCTTTTGGATCATCTGAGGCAATTTTCTGTTTCATTAGAAGGCTCTTCTTTTTCTTTAAGAGGATGCAGGGAGAGAAAGAAAAAAAAAAGAAGAAAGAAAGAGGGGTGGGGGGGAAGGTGTTGAAGATGAATCCATAATGTTATTAATGTTCTACTAAACATTATAGTAATTGTGGCTAGCAAGAAATATTCTCCCTGTTTTCATTCCGTTTTGCACAGAGTTAAGAGTTTGAAATCAAATGGGAGAAGTATTTGTCTTTGGCTGGAGAGTGAGTAATTCAACATTGGGAGGAAAACATTGTTTGGTTCACTAGCTGTGCTCAGGGTTATTCCAGTATAGATGAGAGACAAGTGCTTTGTCTGAGACAGGCAGACAAAGGGAAAATATTATTGACCAATCAACTCTGTTAGATGACGTCATTGTACAGTCTTATATTGCATCTCTTTAATTACTTTAAATATTACTTTGGTGTACTTCATCTACTTGGTCTAAATCTCCACACGTGTTTAAGAGTGTTGTGTCATTTGTTAACTTTCTCTTTTTACTATTAATTTTAAGTGAACAATGTTTTATTTAGTTTGTCTTGTTGATCTTGATGTTATTGGGGAAGTGAACATTTTTAATTTATTGTTGTCTTTTTGATTTAGATGTTATTGGGGATACTGTTTCGAAAGCCTCGCCACTGAAGATCCAAGAAGAGCCGATGGAGAAGGGATACATCACATTGATGCTAACGTAGAATATTGTTCTGTGGTTAAAACAAAACTAGGGGCTCATCGTATTTTGATGGGTGCTGAAATGGATTGCTGTGATTCAACTGATGATGGAAGGAGGTTCTACGTGGAGTTGAAAACAAATCGTGAGGTTGAAATGCACATCATTTTCTGTTGAATATCAACATTAAAATCTCAACATTATTTATACTTTATTGGCTTTTAAATGTTTGTGCAGTTGGATTATCATACTGAGGAAAGATATGAGAAAGAGAAACTGCTCAGGATATGGGTAAAGTTGACTTCCTAATATGGCTATGAATTTCATATATTTCCTTTTCATATGAGAATTATTTCCTTTATGCATGGGAATGTGTGAGCTGGTGGTCATTGATATCTGACTCAGCATGTATTTATAATATCGACATACTAATATAAATCATATAAAAGATAGAGCATGTCATTTTAATTATGCAAGCCTTGTAGCTAAATTGGGACATTCCCATGCGCAAAGTGCTTAGGGGTTTAGGGGGGAAAGGATTCGAGAATCTATATAAATTAGGTTACATACTTGACAATTTCACGTATTATTATTACTTATAAAAATAAAAATAAAAAGCTTTTCAAGTTATTTTTCTCATATAATAATATGCAAACTATATTTTTAAATATATTTGGATGGTTAATTTCCATCAGATGAAATTAAACCAACGTGTCATTCAAAAACTAAATCTTAAAGTATACAGGTGGTCCCTAGATTTTGGGTCCCATTCTATTTTAGCCCCCATGATTTGAAAAGTTTATTATATAGTTCTCAAAAATTGTAAATGTAGCTAATTTGGTACATTTACAATTTTTTGAGGACTAAAAAAGAACTATTCAAATTACAGGGACTAAAATAGATCCATACCCAATTATTAGGGATCAATCATATATTTAACCAAAATTAAAAGCAATCTTCAAAGCTGTCAGTGGAAAGAAGTTCAATGCGTTTACAGAAGGTAAATAATTTATTGATTGTGATAATCAAACTTTAATTTGCAAAAGACACAGCTAAGGTTTGGTGATGACCTTATTGACCTCTAGCATTAATTTTTTTTTTTTTTCCTGATAGTTGGAGGTGGGGAAATTTGAATCCTAGATGTCTTCGTTGAAAACATCAGGGGGTGTTAGTTGAGTTACAAGGCCTACTGGCAACCTCTAGCGTTGAATAGAAGTAGAAGTTATTCACTTAATTTTGGATATGACCTTGACTTGGTTTTCGTGCCTTTAAGCATTTTAAAAAGGCATTCTAATAATATTGATTTTTATGGTAACTAATTTCAGTTTTAGATTTTACCGAAGAGAGTATTATCAATTATGACCAAAAATATTTCTGCATCACTGATAAGCCTAAGCTCTTTTGAGATATATTACTGATATTTATATTGTACATCTTTTCAATACCGTGAAAAGTTTGCATATTTTCTAAGTGCTGTGGTACACTATGATGAGAATAAATTTTCCATTTGTGTTCCTAGAGAGCTTCACATCTATTTCCTGCCATTATAATTGTGTTTTGTTAAAGAATCGCCAAGTTTTATGCTTGTGAGTATATCTGCAAAATGTATGGCCTATGTGTTAGTTGAATCCCAGGTAATTGGAATTTAGTGCTTTGCTGAGTTAACCGGATGTTTCTTTTATACCCTATCTTATATTTTTGTCACTCCATAGTTTACATTTCTCCTATATCTTGCTTCTCTGTGTGATTCGATGAATGCTACTTCTTGTTGCTCTTTTTCTAATTTGTTGGAGTCTATTGACCTCTTATATTTTTAGAGACTAGATTTTCTTTTAGGTGTTTCTCTTGTGTACCTTCCCCAAATCTGGTTTGCGATAATTTTTACAATAATTTTTGGTTTTATACCCCAGACCTGAAATGATAGTTGGTGTAGGATTGTGCCCTTTTTGTGCTTTTTAATACATTATTATTCTTCATTATTATTTCCAAAAAGAAAAAAACTCCCCTATATCTTGACTTTTTGAGAGGTGTCTTTTGAATTGATTTTTTTTTTTTTTTTTCCTTTTTTTTCTGCATTGTCATTGGAATATTCGTTTTATTTTTATTTATTTATTTCTGTATCTACTATCCAGTGTAAAAGAATTAATATCTCTGTTTTAACTGTTGCAGATTCAATCTTTCCTAGCAGGTGTTCCATATATTGTTATTGGATTTAGGTAATTTCACTACTGCATCATCTTTTTCTGCTTGTTTACTGGTTCCCTTTATTTTGTGGTGGAAAAAATCACATACGTAAGTGTATGTTGGAATCAGAAAGGAATGGGATTGATTGGAGGAAATAGCAATCCACTGAAATTTTGATATAAGTTGGTAGTATTCGGATTTACTGTAAAGTGGGCAACATCATAGCCTCTTTCTTACGAACGACTCCCTCTCTCCCCTCCCCCCCTCTCTCTCTGTCTTCTTTCTTCTTTCTTCCATCTCTTAACCCCAAATTCACATGCTATTGCAATTCTATTCTGGTGCTAGGTTTACAGTAGCATGGTTTTTAGTATCTGTCCTTTGGTGCTGCAGGGATGATGCTGGCCGACTTGTCCGAACGGAGAGACTAAGAACCAAAGACATAACACAGCGAGTGAAAATGAAGAACTATTGGCAGGTAAAAACTTTTTTGCTGCAAATACATGCATGATGATTACCACTGATGTTCAGCAAAGTGTTTACATGTCTTGATGAACTAATTTTTAGTGTTGCTTACCTTTTTCTCCTGGTTCTCACAAAATTGGCTGGCAGGGGGGAGTCTGCCTAGCATTTGCTGACGAGGTATTATGCTGGCTTTATGGAACAGTCAAAGAGAGTGAGTTTCTCACCCTTATTTTTGCTTTGGGCCCTGTATGCCATTATCATTTGGTTGCTGAGACAATAGTGGGAGATAATGGAATCTTATTAGGACAAAGTTCTCAACGCATTACATGGCAATTCAAATGACCATTATGTGTACTAAATCACATGACTCATTAATCCATCTAAACAAGGCACGTGACTAATAAGTAGGTCATGTGATGAAAAGTATATGTAGATGGTCATTTTAACTGCTAGGTAATGGGTTAAAGGAATTTTCCTCCAAATCCAAACAAAATAGCTTTTCCAACAACAGTTGTTTCAGATATTTTTTTCCTTTACCTTTCAATATGTTTAAGCGTTTGCTCATAAATCAGATGATTAATTTATGTGTCTTTGATGATTTGTGGCTTCAGATGAAGATTACATATTGCAATTTGCTCACCCTTACACCCGATTAGAGCTTCTGCAAGCCCAATCTTGCCCAGATGTAATTACTAAACATGTCGAACAATTGTAAACATTTTGTAGACTTCCCACTGTTCTATACAGCACGCATAGAGAAAGAAATGGAGTGGGGTTAAGTAATTAACTTAAATTATGACTCAATTTTATCATAATTTTGAGAAACAAAAGCATGCTCTTATCAGATTACCTGTTCACCAAGTTACCCCAAAATGGAGGTCGAAAAAGTGGACTATTGTATTTGTAAAGTCAGCTAAACTTATAAATGAAGAGAACGAAAAAAAATTTCCTATTTTTTTATTTCATAGTTCTTAATAATGAAATTACTGATATCTTCTCGTAGTTTGCAACTTAATATAGAAAATGCAATCCAAATCAGTCTAAATCGTCGGATTTCTCGATTGTTCATTTCTTTTTATATATATACTTTACCATTGAAGATTTGTTGGGTCTATACAACAGGATTTATGGGCATGGTCATATTTTACCTATAGTTGTTAGTATCTTGCAATACATGATACGTATCTTGTATAAAAATCTTTGTATTGTAAGAGTGTGTTGAAAGTGTTCATAAATTGTATACATAAACACAGAGATTTAAAATGGTTTTTATTTTTATTTTTTTGTTGAGTCAAACAAGTTGTTACACTTGTTTTTGATACAAAATTATTGAACTGCTTGATTAAGCTCAATAAAATAACATGCTCATGATTTTTTTATTCTCCCCATTTTCCTAGAAAATTTAGACTACACACTTGACACTTTATTATTATATTTGCAAATTTGATTTCTATACTATGAATGCATCAAATGGGCACTTTTTTGTCAAATAGCAAAATTTTAGAAAAAATTTAGGAAAAAAAATACTGGGCCAAAGTTATTTAGTTAGGTAGCATCTTTTTGAAACTTGAGTTTGGTAAGAGGAGTAAATGTTGATGATGATGAAGAAGAAGGTGTCAATGAATAAATAATTTTGTAAGATGATGAACATGGTGATAATATTGACTTAGATGAAGTTTGGTTTTTTTTTTTTTTTACTTAGATGAAGTTAATTGGGCAAATGATGAATATGATAAAAAAAAATTATTATTTTATTTCATATGTCGTATATTATCACTTTTTGAGTTTTTATAAACATATATTATTTTGATTTATTTAGTTAGTTTTATTAAATATTATTATATATGTGCTGATTAAATTAGTCATTAATTAAATATATTTTGAATTTATAATGACTACAATTTTATATATGTAACATTTTAAGAGGCATATCATAAAAAGCTAACAAAAATAAATAAAGAAACGACTTGTTTTTTTTTTTTTTTTTTTTTTTTTGAGTGAGTTCACAGTATTTAAAAAAAAAAAAAAAAATTATCCCTTATAGTTTGAGCTTGTCACAATTAGTCTATGTATTTTTAATTGTTAAATTTGACCCCTAAAGCTTGGATGAAATTAAAATCGCTAAGGTTTAGTTAATAGACTTGGTAATTAGTAGACAAATTTACTCCAGCATTTTCCTAATAAGATATTTCACTTTGCCCTTTTGTGGTTGGACTATTATATCACAAGTTAGACCTACAAGATTTTCAATAGCAATATTTTAACCTCCTAAAGTTTGGCTTAAAATTAATTAAATTGTTATAGGATCATATCTCATGTACTCTTCATGTGCTAAAAAATTTCTGTGAGGACTGAGTTTGGAACCTAGGCCCACCTAGAGCAGTGGAAGCTAACCCAACAAGCCTAACACAATAAGTTTATAAGAGAGTGGATCTTATAAGCAAGCTACGAAACTAAGTAAATACAGGCCTTACGTAGATTGGGTTCAAGATAATGGGATTTGACATACAAATGGTTCAAAATACCCCTCCTCAATTTAGTTCGAGGAAGTAGTGCTCTTGTATTTGATTAAATATTTTTGGTTACAAGGTGTTTTCCTCACTTTTCTTTTTCTTCTTTTTTCCTGCCCTCTGTCTTTTTGTGAAAGCCCTTTCTTTATTTGGTTCATTCCCTGTAAATCTCAGCCTTCCACCTGTTCAATTTCTAGGAAATTTCATGGATGCTTGTCCCATCAATGCCCTTCTGGAGGTAATAAGAAAGGCTTGTGAGCTGGGATGACACTGCTCAGGTGTCATTTCTTCATAAATGCGGCCAGATCAGTTGGTGCAATGCATTTAATGTGGTGGTGGCAGTCTCCTTTCTAGATATTTCCTTCTTCCGTTGTTGGTACGTCTTTGCTACTTCCCCTAAAACTTATCTTTCCAAAAATGGTTGACTTCTTAAAGCACTCCTGAGGTGGCCTTGCTCCTTGGGAACCTCGGTTGCTTCATCAGTTCCCTTCTTTCTCCTTGGACTACTGGTTTAGGTTTGCATGGATCCTTTAACCATCCTCGGGTACCTACTCTTCCTCGGGCGTGGCCAATAACCACAAAACGTTCTCTGCCTATCTGTCCTCACAAATGCTTATTTAAATAAAATTTTAACTATTTTACTTTAACCCAAACCTTAGATGGGTCAAATACAATAATAAATGATTTAGAAACTAAATTCATGTAAAACCAAGTCAATTGGTAAAATCTCTTAATTGTTAACGAATAAGATATTTGGGGTTAAAAAGCAATTTATACAAAAAATTAATTGGTATCTTAACTTTTGAATAAAGAACAATCATTATGTAATCTACAGCATAAGTTGATATTAGAGTTTATCTATTAATAAAAAGTGTAAATTTATGAAGATAAAAATGTAATAATATTAGTGAAGCACAATGTGGGACCTACACATGTGAGAGAGATGTCCCATTAGATGGATCCGGAGTGAAATGGAGAGGGTCTAGTTTACAGTGGAAATTTGTTTGAACATCATCAACTCTCAAAATTCTACCACGTCATTTAATAGGGAAACACGCACTTTAATTGGGGTTAAGCACTTAACTGGGAGGGTTGTTTGACTCAACCGGACAAAACCTACTGAAAACAAAAAAAAACCTTTTGGGAGGGAAAAGTGAAACAGAGGTTGATCAGCCTATCTCTCACGTTCAAAGCTTCACAAATTTTAACCCATAAAAAAAAAAAAAAAAAAAAAAAAAAAAAAAAAAGCTTCACAATAGGTTCAGAACAAATGAAATAGAGGTGTATCTTGTTCAAAGCTTTTAGGAGGGAAACGTGAAACATCTCAAAGCTTCACAGATTTTAACCCAAAACCAAAAAACAAAAAAAAACAAAAAAAGCTTCATGGCAGAGAAAGTTCAGAGACAGCTCTGTTTCTATCTTGCCAAAACAGAGGAAAAGATTGAGATAAACATTTTATCCAAAACAGCTCTGTTTCTTGGAGTATCTCCTTATATTTTTATGAGATAAAGATTGAATCTTTTTTTCTTTTTTGAGATAAAGATTGAATCTTTGCTCTGTCTCATTTACTTCTTTTGTTTCAATTCATTATTACTTCTTTTGCGTATCTCTCATTTCTTGTTATCTATCTATTTGTATTGCTTAATCATGATTGTTAAAAGAAAAATCATTCATCGATTTTCCATCTTTAGGAATATATTTTTGATGAATAAACTCTACGAAGCTACTGCTGGTCTTTTTTTTTTTTTACTTAAAATTTCAAGTCCCTTTTAAGCTTGAACCTAAGGCAATTCAAAAAAAGAAAAAAGAAAAGAAAAGAAAAAAATAGAAGAAGAAGTTAATTAAGATATGTTAATAAGTACGTTGAAAGATTTTGATATTACCAATATTTGGTTTACAAAAATAAATGTGCTTTTTAGAACTAATATTTGCCAATAAGTGCATTTTGATATTATCAATAAATGCACTTTTTAGAACTAACCCAAATGTGAACTTCTTAGAATAACCTCTCAGCACTTTTAAGCTGAATTACTTATTTTTAATTGGGACATTTACGAAAATATCTAATTTATGGCCATAAAGCTTTTTAGGAGGCTTTATGTTTTATTATAACAATAGTTTATTTCAATATCTTATACCACCTGGACTTTGTCAATGCAATATTTAGATTTTGAAAATAGGGAAACATAAACCGATTGATTAAAAGGTAGAAAATTTAACTTAAACCTTCAGTTTGCATCATTTCAAAACTTATAATCTCTTGGATAGATCATTACTTGATGAGTTTTTTTTAATAAGCGTGGATTTTTTTAGATTTGTTGTTATGAAGTTCATAATATTTTGAGTTACATAGTTAAGATGTTATTTTTCTGTTAGTATTTTATAATAAATTTATGTTCAATTTTTTCTAGGGATAATGATGGGAATACATGTTCCTTCTAATGTGCTCATGGAATCTTCATTTAAAGGGATGAAGTTTGAAGTGGATGAGATTGCATATGGTTTTTATAATGAATATGGCAGAAAGGTTGGTTTTAGTATTAGAAAAGAGTATGTAAATAAATGTAAAAAGACTGGAGTGGTTACTTCAAGGAGATTTGTGTGCGCGAAGGAGGGAGTTCGAGGCAAAGACAAGAGAGATTAGAATGTAAAGAATCCAAGAGTAGAAACAAGATGTGGTTGTGAAGCACGTTTGGTTATTGTACTTAATTCGAGATAGTAAAAAATATATGGTGAGTGAATTTATTGCTGAGCATAACCACTATCTCCACCTTCCATCAACTGTGCACATGATGCCATCACAACGGAAAGTGGCTGCAACTCATGCTATTAAAATTGATTTGGCACATGAATCGGGATTAAGATTAAAGCAATCTTATGAGCTTCTTAGTAAGCAAGTTGGTGGATATGATAATCTTGGTTTTACCAAGCAAGATCATAAAAACTACTTACGCACTAAGCAACAGAGAGACATGGAGCATAGGGCAGCTGCTAGCTTGGGAAGATATTTCAGTCGTCAACTTAAGAAAAATCCTTCATATTATTTCGCTACTCAATTGGATTGTGAAGAGTTGATTACTAATATCTTTTGGACCGATGCAAAAATGATTATTAACTATAGCCACTTCGGTGATGTAATAACGCTTGATACAACGTACAACACAAATAGAGATGCAAGGCCACTTGGAGTATTTTTGGGTCTCAATCACCATAGAGAAATTGTTGTATTTGGAGGTACACTTTTATATGATGAAACGACTGAATCTTTTGTATGGTTATTTGAGACCTTCTTAGAAGCAATGTCTGAAAAGAAGCCAATCACTACTTTCACAGATCAAGATGCAGCAATATCAGCTGCAATAAAAGTAATCATGCCTAAGACATATCATGCATTGTGGAGTTGGCATATGTGACAGAATGCTAAGAAACACTTGGGTCATTTACTAAAAACTGAACCTCAATTTAACGCTGATTTCTTAGCATGTATCTATGAGTATGACAGTGAAGATGAGTTTCTTACAGCTTGGAATGAAATGCTAGATAAGTACGATGTTCGTGAAAATAAATGGTTAATTGATCTATTTAAATTGAAGGAAAAATGGGCCCAAGCATATGTTAAGAGAACTTTCACTGTAGGAATGAAGACAACCCAACTTAGTGAGAATTTCAATGCTGACTTGAAGGATTGCTTGCGTACTGATCTCAATAAAGTATAGTTTTTCACTCATTTTGAAACAGTTGTCAATCAAAAGCAGGATAAGGGGTTAGAAGCAAAATACAATTCTAGACAGAAATATCCAAGATTAAAGCTCAAAAGCTCTCCTATGCTTAACCAAGTAGCAACAATGTACATGCCTAAGTTGTTTGATTTATTTAAGACAGAAGTTGAAGAGGTAATGGCACTTTCCATCCTAGAACGCAATGTGAGTCAAACACATAGTTATATGGTTGGAGTTTTCAATCAAAATGGAAAATATGAGGTCATGCGGAATCCATTAGATGAGACTCTATCTTGTAGTTGTAGAAAGTTTGAGTCATTTGGTATTTTATGTAGGCATGGTTTGAAAGTTCTTGATGTATTGGATATCAAGTTGATTCCTAACAGATATATCATGAAGAGGTGGAGAAGAGATGCAAAAGATGGAAGCGGAAAAAATTGCACAACACATAACATTAAGCCAGATACTTGACTGGAATATGTAGATCGGTATCGAGATTTATGTCCAAAATATATTCAATTGGTGAATGAGGCATGTGAAACTAAAGAATGCCATAATATTCTAAGCTTAGCAATTGCAGATTTGAAAAAAAATTTATGACCTTAGGAATTGCAAAGCTAATGTAGAAGAAGACATCTTTAGGCCTTCCACCGATTTTGCAAATAAAGAAGATCAATTATGTGCTTCGATTATGATTGTACCAAAAGGGATAAAGAAAAGAGAGGTTTATCATAATAAAAAACGTAGGACGAAATCATGGATAGAAAAGACGAGGAAGCCAAAGGAAGGCACATCAAAGAAGCAAAAAAAGAAAAGAAAAGTGCAGGAGGTAATCTTCAATTATCCTTATTTTCACCATTCTATTTTATTTTTACACATTAATATAGTATACTATTATTGTTGCTAAACTAGTACAATTTTTACAGGAAATATATGCACATGACGTCATGGCACAAAAGAAAACTAATGATATATCTTCTGGAAATATTACTAGTTTTACACAACTTAATGGTAAAGATATTTACAATTATATATTTTATTTTGATATTAATAATAGTTTAGATGCATGATTTGATAATTTTAATGCTAAGCTTGTGATATGTGTAATGTGTAATTGGATTTTTGTAGTCGGCTTCTACAAGTTCTGCAGCACATCAGAGAGGCTCATCAGCAAGTGTTGCATTAGCATCACATTTATAGAGTACATCAAGTGTTGTAGGCTCCAACGACAAAATTAATGGCGCAGGAGGTCTCTTGACTCAAGGAAGTGTTGCAACTAGAGGTCCCTTGACTCAAGAAAGTATTACTAGTGGATGGAATTCGATGGTTCATAAAGTCAAGCCATTTTACTAGTTTAGGATCATGTTTAATAATCTATGACACATGTTGAGATTAAGTGCTCTTGTTTTGTAATTTTCCTAGTTTAGGACTGGAGTTTTGATAGTCCAAAACTTAGTCACATTCAAATGTTTAGATTTTTTATTATTTGGAAAGAATACTTAATTTGCATGTCTGATGTATCTCTGCAAGGTGTTAATTTCTGCATAATTATTTGTTTCTGTAGAAATTGTTACTGTTTCTGCATAATTACTGTTACTGTTACTGTTTCTGCATAATTACTGTTACTGTTACTGTATAATTAATGTTACAGTTACTGTTACTACATAGGTTTGGTATTGCACATTCTGCATAATTATGTTTTTCTGCATAATTGTTATGCTAGGCAAGAGTTGTTTTTTATATATAAGTGTCGCTGTTTGGGGAAAAAATTTATATAAATAAGCCAAGTTTTGAGCTGTATGCATGTTAATTGGTGTGTCAATTTTTCTTTTGCATGAGTTTTACAATCCTTATCTACATGAGTTTTACAATCCTTTTCCTCTCCTTATAAGCACTCCACGTAACCAACTAACTACACACCTTGGCCCAACCAACTAACAACCCACAATAAGAGAATTTAATAAAAAAAAATGAACAAATTTTATTAAAATATACACTTTGATCACATAACAAAAATTCCATTAAAATAAACACTTCGATTAAAATAACATGAAACTTCTACAATTGGTGTGCTTATTGCTTGACTATATATTCCACCTCTTGCTTCTTGATTAGTGGTGGATACTTATTATGAGGCCACAAGAAAGCTGAAGTGCATGTCACAGGGGAGAACTTGAGTTTACCAGCCAACCCAAACGTGTATTTTCCTTTGGCTTTGGATTTGAATACTACTTTTGAAGACTCTAGGCCATGTGCGCAGGGCATGGTGTAGCTGATGCACTGTGAAGCTGTGTATAGCATTCTTCATTCAGTTTGCCATCTTTTACAATCTTACAATGAATAGACACTTTGAACTTTCCTTCTTCATTGAGTTTCCCTACCCCTCTTGTCTTTAAGTGTCCATTTTCTGGCTTGTAATCAATTGTTACTCGAAGCCCTGCACCATGATACACTAAATTATTGTTACTTGTTTTTCAATATTGTTTGCATATGGCATCATTAATCATATGCAAGAAAAAAGAACAATGCACCCATCACTTTGTCCATATTGTCCATAATTTTTACCCTAAACAAAATATGGGACCAAGATTAGCAAATAGTAGCATTTCAAGTCAAAGCATGCCAACATTGCACTTTTACAAAGCAAACTTGACATTGACATTTAAAAGAACAATGCACCCATCACAAGTAGAATAAAAAAGAAACAATGCATCAACCATGAACAATTCAATATTTACAACAGGGAAATAATTATTGCAATAACACAAATTTCAAGATGTGGACATCTTGAAAGTTTCTGGTATAAGGATTTTGCAAAAATTATTGCAACTGAGGATCAATTTTTTTAGATTAATTCCAATTTGGGCTTGTTTTATCCAAGTCCTGCATTGGTTTTACCAGTTCTGTTTTTGTCTGGATGAGCATCTGCCTTACTTCTACTTTCAGAGAAATTCTTGGATTGGGCTATAAATATCCATCCCAGGAAAACATAATTTTTTAAAACTCTTAGGAATCATAACGTGGCCTTGAATCTTACATTGTGTTTTATGTTCACAAAGGATGTGACTCCCATCCCTAGTGACAGCACTCGAAGGAAGGGTGGTAGAAGAGGTAGAAGATTGTAGGCTGGCTTCTTGTGTCAACCACTCAACCATCCCATTAGTCAACTTTGGTGCTGGTTATGAAGTTGCCTGGCTACATCTTGGAAGGGTATTAGCTGGCATATTTTTGTAGTTTTTGAAAATGGTTGACTTTGGTTTATATCAAGCTTATTAATGTAGAATCAGAAAAGTGTGAGATTATCTATGGAATTTGTGTTCACATAAATGAATTTCTTTATCAAAAGAAAACGAAATCCTAATACAATACTAAAAATTAAAAAATCTTTTTTTTTTTTTGAGAAAATTAAAAGAAGGAAAAATCAACGAGGGAGACAGAGGAACTTTACCAGAACCACGGCCGGAATTGGTGGAGCAGAACACGGTGGCTGCTAGCGGTAGCCATGGAGATTGAGCATCAACTTCTCTCTTTCCCGATTTTCCCCAAACCAAAACCCAAACCCTAACCTTCGCTGATTTGGGTCTGAACCAAATCGGCAAGGCTGGCTCACCGCAACCACCACCTCTGATGGTAGCTTCTTCTCTCCTTCGATGGGAGCGGTGGTGGTGTGCTTGAAATCCGCCGCCGATGTGGTGGCTTAAGTGATGAGGAGCGACGGAAGATGCAGCGCCAAGATGAGGAGCGACGGCGACTGTAACCAAACTCACACGATCAACGAGGCGGCGGAAGATGCAGCGCCGAGATGAGGAGCGACGGCGACTATAAGGACCGTGGGATGGAGAGGGGTCTCTGTTCTTGAGGGTGAGAGTTTAATTTTTTAAAATTTCAGATGAGAGAAGCATCGGCGCTGAGTTACCTTGGTTTAACAAGAAGTTTGGTTAAGTTTTTTACATTTTAAAATCTCCACTGTAAACTGGACCCTCTCCATTTCACTTTGAAATGGAGAGGACCCGGATCCCCCATTAGACTGTTTCATGAGATCATTTTTCTCTAAGCAATGGTAGTCACACACTCCCATGTGGTCACGTGATGCGTGTGTATAGAGCTTGTGATAGAAAATTGAATTTTAGCCTTGTTTTTTACATATCCGTCCATCTTTTCTTCTTACTTGTGCAGCAATGGTTAAAGAGATGGCCCAATAAAGCTGAAAGGATTAGCCTGTTGGAGAAGGAACCTGGTTCCATCAATTCAAAGTGGTTGCTCTCTTTAGGGTTTCGCCTTTTCCCTACACAATTTTCAACTATGCCATTGTGGTAACAAGTATGAGGTTTCGGCCCTGAAGCTTTCCTTTATATCTACAGGTTTGTGCTCTGAATTCCTAATATGATTATTTTTCTGTGATATATCATTGCTCTAAGAAAATAAACTATGAAAACAGAATATATTTTCCTCTTCCTGTCATTCAGTTGATGGATGAAGCTGTAACAAAAAAGAAGACTGTCTTTTTACTGGTAATTAAATTATATGTTGGCTGAACTTTTGTGCAGTGGTTGGTTAATAAGGACATTAGCAGATGCAAACTATGGAATCCTGCACCTGAATACAGTGGAAATTATATACAACATTATCTCCTTGTAACTCTATTTTTTTGGGACCACAGGGTTTATCTTTTTAAGCACAAAAACTGTACGCGCAACAACAATAACTACCAAGCCCTTAGTCCCAAAAGAGGAGAAAAAAAAAACAATGATTGGTTATATCGTATAAGAAATGCTAGAGACTTCTAAGCTTGTCAGTTTCTTATGCAAGTTCTTAGTTAGCATCTGTCAATGTGAGAATTAAGTTATGCTTGTTCAGTTAGTTTGACGGTAATTACATCACACTGTCCTAAACCTTAAGCTCTATGATGTTTTGTTTCATATGGATTTTTAATTTTGCAAGATATTGTGCATAAAAAAAATACAGTACTGGCTGTTTGAACTTTGAACCTTTTATTTCACTTCTTGTTGTATTTCTCATCAGATCGTTTTAGCAACTGGAACTTAAAAAACCATATAGAAGGTTATAGATGTCTCATTTTTTCATTTTTTTTGTGTGATGCTGATTTCCTGCATTATTTACTGTCGTTCTATTAGATGGAATCGAATAATTAAGAAATAGACAATGAGACAAAGCCAAGAGGGGAATCTCACATCAGATGTTTAATAAGTGAATCTTAGGTTATAATTGATTACAAGGAGTTCCAGTGCAACTTGATTGGTCCTTTTGGGTATTAGTGTGACTAGCGCTTTCTTTGGGTCATGTAAATGATATCAAAGCGAACCTAATTTCTTTTATTGTTGAAAAGGTACATCATTTTTCAAGGAAGAGAAGAAACAATCTAATGTCCTTGATATCATCGAAGAAAGTTAAGATGATGTAAATGGCAGTTGTGCTACAGAAGTATGCTCAGTAATTGATGTACTAGTTTCTTCAATCACAACAATTGCTTGTTCTGAAATTGGATCATTTTGGGGTGATTCTTTAGCCATTTTTTGCATTTGTGTCTGACTTTCTTCAGTTTGGCCCCTTGTTCTTCCGAATTTTCTCCTCCTTCGACCAGTTGTAGCCCAACTTCCTATTGCTGAATGCACAAGCTCGTGAAATATAGCACCTTTGTATGAGCTACCCATCTTCAAGCAGTCAGCAAATGTTTAAAGGGAAGTACATAGAAATGAGTGATAAGTTCAGGTTTTAGGTGGAGCTTATATATTATTCCAACAAAGAAGCATATCTGTGATTCTGTATATTATCTAACCTGGGTCACAAGAGCATACAAAGGTATGGTGCAGTAGCTGCATAGCACTTGAACAATCACACTGCATAAGGAAAATATTACGTGAGCATGTGAATGATGGGACACACAGGCTAGCTAAGATAATATGTTCCATATTCTCTCCCCTAAGTATTACCCCATAACAAGTCTTGTGATAATGAAGCCTGGTTTCTCCATGATGCATGAATTGAATCCATACGTGCACTGCATAGTAGTATATTTGATTACGTAAGAATGCAGTTGCATATATGCTTTGAAATTGATATATAAATATGTACTGTTTAGCTATCTATCTGATACATATATATATATATATATATATATTTCCTCACCAAGATCCAGACGAAGAATGCAATCTCAAATGAATTCTGAAACAAAATGAATTGAAGTAAGTCAAGAACAATGTCAGGGCTACTAAACCAAAAGTGTTTATCTGAAGGCTTCACTGGAGGTACTTCATGGTGTTCGGCGTTATTTTCCACAACATTATGCCCTACACTATTGTCTTTGGTCATCTCTGTAACCTGTTGTGCTTCACGTGTATTTATCTTGCTCTCAACCGCATCCTGAGCCAAAGTAGTGATTATGTGTTCTAACTTAGCACCCACGAAAAGTAGCAGCTGTCACTCCAACCAACTCAAGAATAAGTCCAATTATGTCATTCCATAAACAAAGACAATTAATTTACACTTGGAATCAACCAAAGCCACTTACAATCACTGGCAAAAATGACAACCAAAAATACGAGTGCCACCCTGCATGTTCATTTTAGGCACAAGTAAGATATGAAATTCCAATTATGAAATGAGGTGAATCAATCAAGATTTGGAAATTACCTGCCACATTCAGTAGCAAGAAAACCACAACAAACACCCATAGGTACCAGCTACAGTTGACAACATTTATCTAAAAAGTCAAATTGAATTTTGGAAAATAATTCAATAATTAAAGTTAACCTTTCTTTCAGTTTTACCTTATGCTAACAATTTTCTTGAAATCAAATTCAAGTGTCCGCACTATGTATTTGTGAAAATCAAACTTAGGATTTTTAGGGCGGTGCTCCTGCAAGGAGAAAACTAGGGTAAATGGCATATGAAACAATCTAGATCTGTATTATATGATACCTAGAAATGATGCAAACCTAACCTTGATGAATCCTTTTCGCAATTCAGTGTAATCGGATCTGTTAACAGAGCCATAAAACTGTTTGAAGAATGATATCTGTCAATAAACATAAAATCTGGGTGTCACCACATTGGATGTAAGCCTTCATACCAGGATAACATTCTAACTTCCATAATAAAAAATGTTTTCAACCTTTTTATATACACATAAAATTTCAAGCATAGAGCAGTACTTTAAACTCAAACAGAAACAATACACTACTATTTGCAATATGATGGATTTATTATGAACGATTAAATAATTTATATTGCACTATTGTTTCCAAAGACATGCACAAAATCTAGTTGAGTTGTTCTGCATTATTCACAACACTGTCCAAATGGTGCATTGTGGTTTAAATGCAAATGAGCCAGCCCCTTAATGCACAAAGTAGTTTCTTACATTCTTAAAGGGATCTCAGTAAAGTTAGTTTAAAGTATATAAAACCATTTTCTGGATCTGCGCAATATGGAAAATTACAAATGATATGGTACTGCTGATGGTTCATTATTGAGCTAGTACATCTTGCATAGAATGATTGACCTTTCTTTTCTTTTCTTTTTTAATGTCTTTTTTGCCATACATGTAGCGAAAATTTATCTGTAATACTCTTTACAACATTGCTCATTTTGTCTGCATCAGCTCGTTGCTTGTTGCCTGCCTTAGTGTGCATTTGAAAGGTGCCAATTGGCTTGACTTATTGACTTGGAGCATCCAAGCCCCATAGACTCCATTTCTTTCAAATTAGAGTTCACGTAGAAATTTTAAAAATTTTAGGAAAAATAAATGTGTAACCAAATCATTATTGCAAATAAGACACATAATGCAGTGAAGCTCTTTCTTCCAGCTTATTTTCAATAAGGAAATAACTTTATTAACTTAAGACAAGTAGGAAGAGATATTGCTCAATATTGTAAGCATCATAAGGTATAAAATTAACAATCAGTCATGCAAATAAAATAAGTAAAATTTAAATTGTGTAATAGAAATGTAATTGTAACGATGAAGAAAAACAATCCATTGTGTTTTGGCACCAGACATTTATGTTTTGGTTTGTGACTTCAGGAATCTATTAGCTCGCAACTAGACCGTCCATCCATGTCACATATACCATGAAGCTAACTGATGTGTAGGTAGACTGACAAAGAGGGGGAAGAGAGCAATCAAGCCGCATGGAAGAATTTGACAGTTGCCCATCTTTTGGGTATGAATGTTTTGTATGGGACCCGATGAAAGTGGGAACCCATAAGGAATTCCCCATGATCTGCTAATTTTGACAGATGCTTCTATAAATATTAACATTACCCCCCCTCTTCTTTATAAAAAAATTTAAAAAAAAAAAAAAAAAACTTTAACTTTTTGTATAAATGAAGATATTTATGACTTAGGGATATTGAAGTGTATGAGATAAGCTTTGAGTTCATCCATTTAACGAAAGGAAAAACAATTAAAGTTACCTCAAGATTGATAATTTGAGAATTTCATTGTTGCAAAGACAAGTTCAAACTCACCAGCCAACTTACAGCTTCTGCCTTTCTCCAAAATCCATGTGTACGTTGTTTCAAGAACTTTTTGTTAGCGTAAGCAGGAGCGTTTTTCGTTGTTGGATCTGGACAAAATATTCAGAATTCATACAGGCATCTTAAACAAACCAAAAACATCAAAGACAATTCAGGGCATTTTAAAAATTCTGGTTCATGTTACCCCCTCTTGAAATTTCTTCCTTAATTGAATCCTCCCAGACCTTCCATTGGCGTATCTACATATGTAGAAGAAAAAATATATAAATAATGAAACGATTATTTATCCAATTTCCACATATAAGGTGTAAAAAGTAAAAACTTCTAAACTGAAAATCTAACCCAAAATATCAATATATTACCCTGATTCCTCCAAGGACCATTGTAGAGACACAGAAGATCACATGGAAAATTGCCAATACAAAGATGAAAATGTGTAGCTGATGTAATGCTTCCAATGATATCAATGGAACCTTCCCCTGAGAGAGAGAGAGAGAGAGAACTAGTTATGTAACAATATATCAATTGAATATCAACTTCATTAGATAGCATATACAAATTTTTGTTTGGGGTGGAAGATCCCATACCTTTTCCATCTATAATTATCATTTTCCCTTTTATTAATTAGCTACCTATCCATGTATCTTTACTGTATTCTCTAATGACTACGTCGAGTAATCCGAAATTTTCCCAGACCCCCATTGTTTGGCTACATCTGTAATCATGTATATTTGCGGCGAAGGGGTACATTTTCTTTATTATCATATGTCTGTATGTATGTTTCACATTTTCATTGTTTGTTCATGGTCATTTATATATAGGGCAGCAATTCAATACAGTAAGTCTAAGAAGTGACAATAATAATAAAGGCTAATGTATAAAAATCAGTTAAAATTACAGGACTATGGTATACCTCATGTAGGCAGTGCCCTGAATTAGTTTCTTCAGACAAAAGCCGTCGTCGATTGTTTGTAGCAAGATTATAGTAATGTTCGGAACCATTGGAGGAAACAGTGCCCCTCTTGCATGGAAGCATGGTATATGAAAGATGAGTTGGTATGCATATTCGACTTATGAAACCTTGGAAGGCCGTTAATAGAAGGGAAATGAACCCTAAAAGCATCAGTTCTGCAACAACAAAAATCAGTACGTAGCACATTGATTAGACTTTGCAAATAATGTAAAAAATTTAGGCATGCTGAATTTGCAAGGCAAAATGAATCATATATGAAAGATGACTAGAATTGCGAACTTGGCTTTAATCACTCTTAATAAAGAGAGAGAGAGAGAGAGGAGCTAACCTTCCTTTAATTTTTCTAACGCTTCATTTAGTTCATCTTGACCCTTATACTCCAACAACTGAAATTGAAACCAATGCAACAAGCAGCAAAATACTTAAAAGACCCCACTATGCATAAAAAAAAAAAGATTCATTATAAAATCATTCTATAAAATAAAGTTCTAGTTTCCCATAATCAGAGCAAAAATGGTAAAAGGACCGGTGCAGTTGTGTTTTAAAAAAGAACAGTTTTTGAGAACCTGTTTTTTGGAACAAACACACAGCAAGAAGTTATCATTAATTTAAGAGGAGCAGTGCTTAATATATACCAGACCAATAAAAATAAATAAACAAATAAAAAAACTCTATATTCTGTCAAAAAGTCTATCTCAGATCTCATGCTTATTTCGTTTAGAACTAATAATAAGACATTTTTTGGCAAAATCTCAATGAGGGCTGTCATTGTAAAGTCAAAACTGGATCAGTGAAGCAGTAAAATTTCTAACTTCAATAGTGAATCAAAAGCTAACTCTGAAATAACTTTCTTGGGTTAGAATGCAACCAAAAACATTAGTAGAATTTGATAAAGTTCAAGACTAGAATGCAGCAGCCTGGAAATAAGAGAGAAATTTGGGCAAGTATTTTCCAGCCAAAAGCCAGAGACAGATCAAACCATGAATATAGAGAAGACCAGAAAATTAATTAAAGAGGTACTCCTTTACTATATTTGCATTATGATAATGATGTTACTTTTCTAGGTGGTGACAGATGAGTTTGAATACCTTTCCAAGGTGATGAATGCCACGCGCAGCAAATAAAGATATTAGAACGATGACGAAGCAGACACTGGCAACTATCCATGTCGGTGTATACTCTAAGGAGCTGTTGATTTCCGCTTCCATATCTTGGTAATGCAGTTGACAACGTGATATTGTGGTGAACTTTGTGTGTGTGTGTGTGTGTGTGTGTGTGTGTGTATATATGAGACAGATCACAGATGAAGCTGTAGGGGGGCAAAGAATAGAATATGTGACAAATCCAGATTACTTTTATGGTTAACATTTTTAAGTAACGCACAGAATAATCTACCATGCACGCATTTGGTAAAGAGGAAAAGTAGCAATATTGAGGTTCTTGCTTTATAAATTAGTTCCTAACTTCTAATATCCCTTCAACTAGCAGTAAAGAATCAGTTGTAAAACGTGTGTAGAATAACTACTTTCCTGGAAACATTTACTTGAGACCTTCATCTAAGTATCTAACAGTACTGACGAATCTATCCCCAAGAACTTTATAGTATAAGGAACTTTACTGTTGATACAAAACTCTAAAACTATCCAATCCCAGTTTTGGGAAATATGTACTCGGTGACCGATTCTATCGCCAATGACAACACGGGCAAACTAGGGTGACAAATGTGACATTTAATCGGAGCATTGTTGAAGCTAATTAAGCTTGGTGGCTTACTAAGTACCAAGGTTTGGAAACTATAGTAATGCAAGCAAGTCCATTAAATCAAGAGAAGTTGTGCCTCCACAATATTTTTATCACAAATTATAGATGGTAAGTTATTATTAGTTTTGATTTGAATTCACAAGTTAAATCATTTTTTTGCTATCCGTAACAACTAATAACAATATGATACTTTGTTGTGAAAATGTTGTAAACATATATAACATTTCTCTTAAATCAATCCATACAGCATACAGAGTAAGGAATTCGCCACCTTTAGAGTGGCTTTTCAGTAGCTAAATCCGCATGCACCAAGAACAACACAACGTAGAAAGAAAACTGCAAGGAAATTTTCAAAAATAAACACGAAAAAACAAAGAAGAAAAAAGAAAAAGCAACAAGGTAATCGTGGGACTTCCAAGTGAAAATTTATTTGTCAACGAATCTCAAACGGTCAGCTTCTTGTGTTTAAAGAATACATGATGATTTCATATCTCAAAGAATAAAAAGAAAAGCAGAGGAAGAACCTGATCTGCAGACTGCTTAGAGTACTCTCTGCATAAACGACAGTAGCTTAGCTTGATTTAATTTGAATTCTTTTTTTTTGAGAATGATTTAATTTGAATTCTGATTGTATTTCCTCTTTAAGATAATTAGCCACGATCATGCGCATTGCGCATGATATTTATTTTTATGGTAGTTTTATTAAATTTTTTTTATACAATTTAAACTAATTTAATAAAGAATAATATACTTTGTAATTATTTTTTTATTTATTATAAGAATAATCATAAATGTAATATAGAAATAATCATAAATCATAAAAAGGCAAGTTAACGAAAAATATTTAACGAAAATACAATTTTCTCAGAAATTCAAAAGCCAAGTTAACGAAAATATTTATTTTTTAATAAAATTTATTTGTAACATTTTGTGAATCATTAAAAAGAATATAAAATTTGGAAATTATTCTTTTAGTTTTAAACAAAATTTCTCAAACTTATTTTTTCTGCCTACAATCCAAAATACTAAGAAAAGTAAATAAAAAATTTAATAAAACTTAGCTATGATTAATTGGACCAATTAGGAAAACAATTTGTTATTTATAATCTACAAATGTTATTTTCTTTGTAGAAATTGTAATTTCGGCCATCCAAAACAGATTATCAAATAAAAAATTATTAGCAAAATCTAAGAATTAAATTTCTATATATGCATTGTTATAAAATAATAATAATAATAATATTAAAGTAAAATTGCAAAAGATAAAATTTGTCTTTCATCCAATAATTATTGTTTAGCCAACTTTCGCTTTTCTCTAAATAAATGACATTATAGAGTACTTTTAATACAATTATTAAGAGTACTTTGTTCACCATAAAGGATTTAAAAATAAACAAAAATGATTAAAGTAGTTTAACATCTAAATTGAGCACTATAAAAATCATACTATCGAATTACAATAACTATCAAATTAAATTATCCAAATCATGCTATGTAGTAAGATAATATTATATTTTTATATTTAATCCTTTATAACGCAATAAAATAACATTTAACAATTAAAGAGAGAAAAAAAAAACTATTAAAAAAACAAAACTGAATTGCACTAATTTAAAGTAGATTAAAGAATATAAAAAATTATCAACCTAAAGCGAAGATGCAAGAAAAATAAAAAATAAAAATCTACCCAAAACTTGAGTGTGTGTGTGTGTGAGAGAGAGAGAGAGAGAGAGAGAGAGAGAGAGAACCTTTTTTTTTTGTAAGGGAAATATGCATAGAATGAAATAGATAGTGAAAATTTATAGTAAGAGAGTGTGAATAAGAAGAGATAAAAATAGAGGAAGATGAAGGGAAAGATGAAGAATGATATTAATGTAGAGGATAGTAGGGAGATGAGAAGGCGAGGGAAGGAGAAAGGTTGGAGAAGTAGTGGGGAGATGAAAAGATATGAGAGGGAGAAAGGTTGGAAAAGTACAAATATGAAATAAAAAAAATATTAAAATAATTATAAGAAAATGGAAAGAAAAAAAATAATGAGCGGCATTAAACACTACGCTTCAGCAGTTAGTAATATATAGATATAGATACACATGACTAGAACATTGATAACAAAAATAAATAATCCCTGACTAGCTTTCTAGCTAACAAAAATAAATAAACAAACAAAACGGAGCTAGAACATAGAGTTAGAGGGGACGGCTTTACTGTTGGTTGTGTGTTTGGCCTCCAACTCTGCTGCTACTTAGTCACTTAGTTGGTAGTTGTTTAAAATTTTTTAAAGGGTTAGATTGTTTGTTTTAAGTAAAATTGGGTTACTAGGCTTAATTTTTTTTTTTTTTAGTTTTACTATTGGTAATTTTTGTTATTGTACTAATTTTTTTGGGTTTATATATTTCATTTTTAGATGTTGGACTTATAAATTTTTTAATGGTCTTTAAAATGAGGAAAATGTTTGAACTACAAAGTTTTTTACAAATTGTTGATGATGTAAGTGATGGACCCAAATACAAAGTAATAAAAATTTTGCTACTTTAACAATTTGTAAAAATGTTAGAGAAAAATTTGTAACTATAACAATACTCTTAAAAGAATGAATGATAATTTTAAGGGGGCAAAAGTATAATTTTATAAAACAAAATTGCTAAAATTAGCACCCATATATATAATAATATTTTTTAAAAAAAATTGGAGGGCCATAACCCCATGGTTCCGTCCATGCAAACAACTAACATTTTTTTTTTATATATATAATTTTTTTGAGTCAGTTCATAGTGTGTCTATAAATATATATATATATATATATAAAATTAATTAATTCCTTATAGTTTGACCCTATCACAATTTAGTCTATATTTTTTTGTTCGTTAAATTTGAACCCTAAAGTTTGGATTAAATTAAAATCACTAGGTTTCGTTAATAGACTTTGTGTTGTAGACAAATTTAACCCCTAAATTTCCTAATAAGATAAATTTCAATCTGCCTTGCTATGGTTTGGCTACTATATCACAAGTTAGCCCCAAAATTTTTTCAATAGATATCTTTTAACCTCCTAAAGATTGGTTAAAATTAAATTGTTAAAAAGGATCATATCTCATGTACTCTGCGCGTGCTAAAAAACACTTATTTTAAATAGAATTTTAACAATTTTATTTAAACCCAGACCTTAGATGGGTCAAATACAATAATTAATAATTTATAAACTAAATTCTTATAAAACCAAGACAATTGGTAATGTCTCTTAATTGTCATTAAATAAAATATTTGGGGTTCAAAGTTTAAATGTAACTTACACCAAAAAACTAATTGATTTTTTGGCCTAATATAAAGAACAATTATCCCCCCTCAGAAAAAATAAAAATAAATAAAGAACAATCATCATGTAATCTACCACATAAGTTGAAATTATATTTTATATGCTAAAAAAGTAAATTTATGGAGAAAAAATAATAATTATAACCCCAAAGCACAATTTAGGACACACACGAGACATATGTCCCATTAGACAGTCTTGTGCGATAATTTTTCTCTGAATAAAGATAGTTATACACTCCTTATTACATACTCATTATATACACATTACCACATGGGCTTTCTAGTCAATAGAGTCTAGATTACATGAAATTCTCAAAAACCCTTAAAAATTCGGAGGATATATAATGAAGCCTGACTTGGCCTAAAGACATTTGTGGGCTCAAATTCCTTATGTAAGGTACAATGTTCCAAGAGTAAGAGTCCGGCCAAGTGAACTCGAGGATCCAAGCTTGGGTTTGACCCAAAATTAGGCCACTATATTGCCCATACACGACTCAGGAAGGCAAGGCAGCCATGACTCATCACAGTTAGGAACTTTAAGAGGTCATAAAGATGATAGAAGAACTGTGAAAACCTTCACACGGGCAGATTATTTTCTTGGTCCTTTCTCTTATAAAAAATGTTTTTAGTGTTAACTTGAGAATAACTTATTTAGCTTTTTTCTAAAAATTTTGTTAAAGTATAAACAATATTTTAAAAAAATATTCATAAAAGCTAAAAATTAAAAGCTGAACCTTAAAACACAATTTCAATTAAAATTGAGAAATCTAGCATGTAATAAAATTTTTCATTTTTCTCTTCTCACGTTTGAATAGAGGAGGGTCAAAATGGCCAAATACCACTATTTGGCAAAATATATATGGATCTACTGTTTACAAAATAATTAGAAATTTACCACTTTTTTAAAACTTGAGTTTTCTGTGTAACTCGAATTTCGCAGCCTCAACTTCCATGGAAAATATCCACCATTCTTTTTATGTAACTCGAGTATAAAAAATGGCACAACAAACCATTTTTTTTTTTTTTAGAAATACACACACACATACATATATATATATATATATATATATATAAATTAGGAGGTGAGATAGGAGAAGTTAAATTTCACATACTTAAATTAAAAAAAAAATGATAAATTACTAAATATTTCGTAAATATTACTGAATTCCTAAACATTACTACTTTGCTAAATAGTGGGATATGGCCATTTGGGCGAGTGCCAAAGCGCACCGACTCGCACAATTGGAGATTTTCTTCATTTTTTGACACCAGGAAAAGGAAGAGAGAGAGAGAGAGAGAGAGAGAGAGATGGTGAGCAGAGAAGGGATGGAGAGCATAACAGAGAGGCTATCGGGCGTTGAGAATCTCTACTTCCCTCAATCCAATGCCATTTCCAATCATCCTTCTCACCGCAAGGCCGCCCTCCTAGACCTTCTCTCCCGCGACGTCGCCCTCTTCTTAGGTCTCTCTCTCTCTCAAGTTTTCTGTTTGGTTTCTCGGAAACTGTTTTTGTATTCCATATACGAATGAGTTTCCTTAATTAGTTTGAATTTCCTGTCAATTCTTAAACCCTACTTTTCTCTTTTTTTGTGTGTTTTCTTAGTTCTAATGTTGAAAATCTTGGTTGATTTTTTTTTTTTTTTTTTAAATTCATTTTTTCTCAGCAACTAAACGCTGCATAGACTCTGCTCTCTTTTACAATCACTATACTCTGTTTGGTTGCTGAGGAAAGTAGGAAGAGAAAGGGAGAGAAAATCTCTCACTTCTATGCTCTATGTCAACGTACTTTCTGTAAATAAAAATCTAAGAGTAATTTCTATATGCATTTTTTATTTTTATAATTCAATTGTTACAATAAGTAGTTATAGGGGAGATTTGAACCCTAGGTTTCCTCATAACGGAGAACAAGCACGCAAACACTTCATTTGGAGTGCCGTATTGGTGTCATATCCATGTCATACCAGTGTTGTACCTGCCGTGTTATGTTATAACTTTTCAGAAATTGTTCGTGTCACCGTTTGGTACCCATACCGTATCCATTCCATGTTCCTGTCCTTGCTTTCTATCCTACAAGGCTCTTGGCACTTATGCTTGGACTCTGAATGCAGAGAAAAAAAAAAAAAAAATTTAATGAGGAAGTTTATGTTTTACATAGTTTAAAGGTCATATGATTATAAATCTATCCTAAGGAAGCTAAGAATTGTGTTACCCTCAATTTGAGTGGCTGTTATCTTATCTCCTTTTTCTTAGACTTTCTTTATTTATTGAATGTGGAACTTCTAATTTTAGGTGGAGTTTTCTTACACTGCCTATGTACCTGACTTGAGGCCTCTCTTTGTGATGAATTTTTTTTTTTTTAATAATTAGTTTTTAAATAAGAAAGTAAATAAATAGATTCCAATTTCACTGATTCCCTTTTCATTGATTTATTAACTCAGAAAGATATGGATCACAACTGACATCCAATGAGCTTCAAGAATTTGATGCACTTAAAGACGATTATGAGATCAATTGGCACTTAAAGCACCTCAGAAGTGTAATGAGTCCAACATCAGAGGAGTTGAAGTTGAGGTCAGTGACAGTGAAGAACCGGAGACGAGCCTACTTGGATAAACTGATACACGATGGGCAATATTTCTCAGAGGATGCAATGAGGGAAAGAGAACCATATTTGCATCATGAGTATGTAGGTAAATACCAGGATCCAACTGGCAGGAGCATGGCAAGACCGGGGGAGCGGTGGTCGGAGACGTTGATGAGGAGATCAGAGGAAGCATTTTTGGTTGCAAAGATTAGAAGGGAGCAACAGAGGTTAGGTGTGGCTGAGAGGGACTGGATATGTAATGATAGAAACCAAGAAGAAGAAGAAGAAGAAGAAGAAGAAGAAGAAGAGGAAGAGGAAGAGGAGGAGGAGGATGAAGAAGAAGAAGAAGCCAAGAAGGCTGATGGAGCTGCAAATTCTGCAGAGGTATTTTCTGGGTTTATTTTTATCCATGTCAGTGATGACTTCTATTTGGTTTACCTAAATTTGTTCACTAAATATAGTGACTCTGGAGGGTTGATTTTGGATTTTCTACCATTTTACATAACCAGCTAAGCCTTTCCTAAAACATGCAGTCAGACAATTGATATTTAAATTATTATAGTGGCACAATTTGAACTTTCTCCCTTGCATATTTATCAATGGAAAATGCAATGTACATGGTGTAGATTTTTTTCAGATGCTCAGAAAATGAAATACAAAAACATCTTATCTGGGAAGCCCAGTAAATTTAATGTTTTGATACATCAGAAACTTCTACATAGGAAACTTCTGCAATTTCACCTGTCTTCAATATTTTAACATTAGCATAATTTAATTTTGAAGTTTGAATTGTTATATAATTATTCATGGTCTTCTTACTATTTTTTTTTTTTCAATTAATTATGAAATTTTATTCTCTTGCTGTCTGATTTGCTACTTATACTGTGGATTTCTGAAAGGGTATAGATTTGAGGTAATGTTGTTTTTGAGGATTTTTGTGTTGCTCATAGTTACTTAAATTCAGAATGTTGTTGGGAAAAATGGGGCACAATATGGGTTCTTAGCTATAACAATTACTAGTCTTCCTTCATTCTGTCATTGTCTAGAATAGAGAAACATGGCAAATAGTTGACTTTGTTTTTCTAGTGCTCCATCATAAACTAATTCTGATAACACCAGTTCATGTCTATTCAACATACAGGGCCTCAGGCTTATAGAGCTATTAGATTTTCTTTATAATATAAACCCTTAAATTTGTTTAATTTTACTATTGCAATGTTAGTTGGCTATTTCCATGACTTTATTAAAGAGAGAGAACTAGTCAAGTAGTCTATACTTGTACTTTCCAAATGAGTTAACAAATTTATGGATTCATCAACCCGAAGCATAATTATGAACTTTGGTAGTTACGTCTATCAATATATCTGTACTTCAATTTATAAATTAATCCTCCCTCCATAATTTAGTAGGAAGTTTCCTTTGTAATGTATTGTAAGAGTGAATTACAGTCTGTAGCATTTCATTAATTGTGGAGATGATACTAGTTAAGATAAGATCTGAGTTGGCAACAGGTCAGAACAAGATCTGAGTTGGCAACAGGTCAGAACAAGATCTGAGTTGGATAAAAGCTTATCCAGTAATATTTGTTTATTAAATTGAGTCAAATTGGTTGGTTCTATTTCAATTCCAGTCCATGAGATTGAATTAATTAATTAACCAAAAGAAATGTGAATAAATTACTCATTCCTTAGTGAACCCCTCCATGCCTTGATTGGCCCTTCTTGTCATATATAACGAAGATGTTAACAAAGAAAATTACTGTCAGGCCATCAGAAGTAATGAATTATGACACTAGTTCTACTTGGTGGGTCCTAGATGTTCTGTGTATAGATTATTTATAATTTAAATTGTCTTGCTGTACCTAATTAAACTTGCCAAATTTTGATCTGTTACATTGAATGATATATTTTGTGTTTTGAATTCTTTAGTAATCTAATACACCTAGTAGGTGTCAATTGTTATAAACATAACCAGCAGTTTGATTCTGACTGACATTTTGAGATTTTGCCTTGTCACTTATAGGGCTCGGATCATCGTGATGATGCAACCAATGGTGCCCACTCCACTGCAGAACAACACAATGAGAGAGAAACTTTATCTGCAGCAGAGATGCAAGATCAGATGGATCAATTCACTTACATCATGCAGCAGAAGTTTCTGTTAGGGGAAGATCATGAACATTTAGATTATTCAAAAATAGATAACGATGAGACCCTGGATGATCACTGGCAAAGAGAAGCCAGCCATGATGCTGAGGAAAAGTATTTCGCTGAGGACTGAGGAGGACAGAAGCTGCATTAACTTTATGTTGCTCGCCATAGCTTCTCATTTAATCTTTGTTTTCTAATTAAGTCTTTGGCTGAGATTTGCATATGTAATTACGTGTCTTTTTTTGTGTAAATGATATGTGACCAGCTGCTTCATTTAATCTTTGTTTTCTAATTAAGTCTTTGGCTGAGATTTGCACATGTAATTACATGTCTTTTTTTGTGTAAATGATATGTGACCAGCTGCTTGTTTAGACTTCCACTAAGAGCTTAAATTGGAATAAAATCAATTCAGATTCTACACTTAATATTCTAGCAGAACAAGTTGGTAGAAAGTGAACAATTTGAAAGGAACCCAGATGGCTGGGAAATTATTCAAATAGTCCAAATAGGAATCCAGAACAGTGAACAGGTTGCATTAAAAGTTATGCGATAAGAGGTTACAAGAGAAAAGAGATCAAGATCAAGTTATACGACGTTATTATTGAGAATACATATCGAGAGGGAGAGAGAAAAAGAGATCAAGGTTAAGTTACACCCAAAGTGAGTAACTATTTTATTACGTTATAGTTTATACCACTTTATAATTTTCATTATATTAATATTTTGGAAATCTTATAATTGAAATATGTGTTCTCTTTGTGTGTGTTAACTGTTAACACCTCAAATTTGAAATTTGATATTAAACTTTGATCATATTAATATCATAATTATATATAAGAAGATAATGTAATTTAATGGTGTCCATGCAACACGTTTAATTAAAAATTATAGAATGATGTGAGAGTTGGGATTCTTTAAACTAAGAAGACCACAAAAGCTGGAATGTATTTTTAGTTATTGTCTACACAAACATCGGCATACTATTGAATGATATGGGAGTTGAGATTCTTTTAACCAGAAAAACCACAAAATTTGGAATGTATCTTTATCTATTGCCTACACAAATACCAACATAAGTCAGTTGTAAAATTGGTTTCTCCCTGAAGACTGGTGACACTTCAACAATAAAATTAGTTAGGTTTGGAATTTTTGGGAAATAATGGTAACTTTTGGGTTGAAAAGGCCATACCTCTTCCTTCTAGTGGTGCCTTTTATGCTTGTGGAAAGTATTTCCTCACCTCAAATCAGGCCCCAAAACTCAATTTTCTCTTATTGATTTGAATCTTGTTATCCTCATTTGGCCACATCCTAATTCAAAGATAATTAAGCGACCCAGTGTTTTGACCTATTTAAAAAAAGGAGAAGGAATATATTACATAACATTAAATAGAACGGAAAGTTACTGGGTATAATCTCTTATTGATTTATTGCTTGTTATTCTGATTTGGCCATATCTTAATTCATCGATAATTGGGCGATCCAATGTTTTGGCTTACTTAAAAAGGGGGAATGAGCATATCACATAACATTAAATGGAACACGAAGGTTATTTGGTAAAATAAATGTATAGATGATTGGTATTCTGCATGGCCAATACTACTTTTTAGGAGAGAGCTATGGTGATATAACGAAATTGTTGAGACAATCTACCTGAGTCTTGCCTTATCCAAATAAAAATGATTTACTGTTATTAGAAAGTTCAGTTAGTCCTGGTTTACATGATGTTGAGATATGCTATGACCCTCCACAATAAAAATTACACTAGGCATATAAAGATAACACAATAAAACTAAGGAATTTGTGGCAATTCATTACAGGCTGAAGCTCCGGTCAGAATGCACGTACATTTTCAATGGTGATAGTTTGTGGACGCATGTTGCAGGAAGTACTGTACAGCAGCATACACGCCAATCCTTGCTTTTAGGCAAATGGGGCTCTGTAGAAAAATGTACAACATTGTGTGCAGTATTATTATACATGGTTTTTTTTTTTTTTCCTTCTTCTGAATAATGCAGTTTGCACTTATTCAGCAAAAAAAAAAAAAAAAAATAATGGAGTTTGCACGGTTTATTGAATTTGTAGGAGTAATCAAAGCTGAAGCACTATCAAAACATACTTTGCACGTGAAGGTTTGGTGATTCCACAATTATCAGAAAATTGGACCCTCCCCAAGAGAATGTTCAGTACAAATTTCCCAGCTATTCTGGTTTTTTTGGTCCCCACTTACTTCTTTAATTATTAATTATTGCACCCCAGTTAGGTTTTCCATCCTTTTTTTTTTTTTTTTTTTTTTTAATAAAAACACAACAAAAACGTAAATCACGAAGGGCCAAGGGAAAAAAAAATCTCCACCAAGAGTCTCTATCGCAAGCCGTTATAAAACTTTCACATGCAACCATTCTCATCGTCTAAGCGGTGAAACTGACACGTGCACAACACCTTCTTATTGGACCTAATATGATCAACTACTCTATTAACAGTTTAACACTATAATAAATAATGTGATTCTCAAAATAAATAAATAAAAACATAATCTTTTATAATTATTAAAATGACAAAAATTGATTTATTAATATATTATAATAATAATAATAAAACCATTTTTTTAAGAGTACAAAGAGAATTTCAAATTTATGTAGACGAAACGACCATTCTTTATCATTTGTTTAAAATATTAATTGATTTTTTGTGTACGCATTCTTCAAATTATAAATTTTTCGTTCAAGAACAATAAATAAATTTTACCAATGAAGCTAACTACAAAAAGTAAAAACCATACAAAAATAATATTAATATATTCATAATAATTTGTCCATTTATATCAGGAAAAATAATATGTTTATAATATTTTTACAACAAATTTCAAATGATAGGTTATCAACTGTTATAAGCCGTTATTACAGTGAACAAAAAAAAGTAATTTCAATAATAGTCGAGTAGATTCACATTATAACCAGTAACAACTTATCATAATATTATCTGCTATATCAATATATATATATATATATATTTTTTTAAGAATCACATGGTTTACAATTTACCACCCAAACAAACTATGGGGGTAAAAAAAAAAAAAAAATGTTGTGACTAGTTTTGATCCGTTAATAAGCTATGATTTTTTTTGATTAGGGGGAGGGTGGTGGGGGGCAAAGAAACAATGAGCTAATCAAGTGCCACGTGTCCAATAGCTGAATACACAAAATCAAAAACAAGCTCTATACTAAAAAACATAAGATCTCTGCTATAAAAGCCAAGGTGTTCTCCGCGCCGATTTATCGGCAACCACGCTCCGAACTGCTCTCATTTCTCTCTCTTCCCAGCTCTCATCATAAAACAAAAAGAAATCAATCGCTCTCTCTCTCTCTCTCTCTCTTTCTCTCTCTCTCTCTCTCTGATTCTGTAAATACAAAATCCCCTAATTTTCACAAACCCTAGGGTTTCCCTATTTACGTATATGAAATATCCATCGAAACGATGCCGTTTTGAGCGCAGAAGACAGTGAAAGATAGAGAGAGAGGGTTTGATCGGAGAGAAAGGAAGGGTGGGGGGAAAGATGTATAGGGAGAGAGGGGTCGGAGGTTCGAGGTCGGAGGTCGGAGTCGGAGTCGGGCCCCAGCTCGATCGGAAGCAACGGATCAACGAGGCGCTCGATAAGCAGCTCGAGCGATCCTCGCCGTCCACCTCCAGACCTTCGTTGATCAACGGCAAGGATAAGTCCGTGTTCATGCCTAAACCTCCACCCGATCACAGAGACTCTCTCCCCAACAACAACAACAATTGCTCCGATGGTATTAACACACACACTCTCTCTCTCTCTGTGTCTCTCTCTCTCTTTTGTAATAGAATCTGAAATCTGAAACTTTGATTCGTTTTTTTTTTTTTTTTTTTTTTAATTTTAATAATTGTCTTTTAAACTTCGAATTATGAGTGTGTTGAGCTTTTTTTGTGCTTAGATTGGTAACTTTTGGAATTGTTTTTAAATTTCAAGTTTTGGGTCTTTTAAATGTGATTTCTTATAGTAAGGAAAAATGGGTTTTAGTTGTTTTCTACAATCTTTTTGTGATTTGCTTTCTGAGCTTAGATTTGTAAATAAGTAAATAAATAAATAAACTAGTAAGACTGCTTAGATTGTAAGAAGAAAAGGATATTCCTTCAAATTAGAGGGTAATTGTCGTCACAATGAAGCAAAGGAGGTTAATTATAGTTGGAGCTCTCAATCTTTCTGTGTTTTATTTTTAAGGATGGTAGCTTTTATGAAAATTTCAAGTGAATACTTGTGATTGTATGATGTGGAAGAGGTTTTTGCTTGTTTTCTTTAGATTATGCTGCCGATAGTCAAAGACATTTCAATCCATTATTGTTGATTTCCCTTTCCTATTACTGAAAACGAAAGGATATTTCAGCTATGATGTCTGGTAAAGTTAATCCGTTGGTTTTAGAAATCAGTGGTACAAACGGGACTGTTAAACAAAGGTGGAGATCATTATAGGCCAGACCCATATGAGAGAAAGTCAGTGTATAGCCTCAAATGGTGTATTTTGGAATGGATACTTCATACTTCCTTATTTTTATCAGCAACTTGTTATTCAAGTCAAGCTCATGAAATAACGTTTTGGGGAAGCAAAGGTTAAGCTTTGAGTTTCTGACATTCTATTCATAGAACATGAACCGCAACATCATTTGACCAAGAAGAGGGGATAGAACTAGAAATTTAAACTTTTACATGATAAGTTATTGGTGTATATCTTGTATACATCCTGTGTATTAGGGTTGTGCACCTATTTTTTTTTTTAATATAAACATTACTTATCAATAAGAAGTGAAAAGTATAAATTGGTGCTTCTCTTGAATGAACAGGAACTATGGCCTATGAAGAGTGCTCATGGTCTTATTTTACACTTTGGTTTTAGTTTCTATAAGATCAAAGACAATGGTGTCTGTCCAAACTTTAAAGGAGGAGACAGTAATACTTAAGAAGGCCACTAGATATTCTGTCTGTCATATTTATGGTATTGATTCTTAAAGGAAAACTATGAAGGAACTCTATGTTACTGGTCCTTTTGACTATAATATGATTGACAGTCACCCATTTTCCTAATGGAGATGCAGTTGTCACTTGTTGGATAACTTAAATTTTGATCTCAATGCATAGAGATGAAGAGGAATAACTACCTGCTTTCTGCCAGCATCAACAATGTCAACCAGCTGGATTATTTTTAGATCATATAAAGACCGAAATTATAAAATGGGTTTATCATTCATATAGAAATTCTGCTTATGGAGGTGTGCTTTATCCATGGGCACCCCCCCCCCCCCCCCAACACCCCATTTCCCTTTTTTATGTCCTTGTGTATTTTGATTGCATGAATATAAACATGGGGCATATGTAGGATATGAAATTGGCATGTTTTTGATTGGAGAAGGATGCATTTAATAAAGGACCTATGTTTTTCTTGTAAGATATCAACACTGGTCTGTGTACTTGCATTGGTGCCCCCTCCTGTTGACGCCCTTACTCTCTGTGTGTACAAAAAGTCTTCTAGCCATTTGATGTAAATTTTTAAAGGGGACGAAGATATCTGGTAAACATTTTCCATTTTATGCTGGTATCATGACAACAGGGCACTGCATTTCAAGGAATGGAATTTACTAAATAGCCAAACATTATATAAAGAACCCTGCTAAAGTTGGTGGCTGTATCTGACAAGAAAGTAATTTTTAGTAAATTCGTTAGTTATAACGGGAGAGTAGGGATTTGAACCCTAGATGTCTCAATTTAAAACACTAGGAGGTCCCAATTGAGTTGCAAGACTCTTGGTGACAAGAAAGGAATTAGATATGCTACTAAGATGGCATTGCTATTTTATAGGGCTTACAGTGGGGCTTTCATATTATGTTTTATAGTTTAAATCTTTATATAAGTATAGATTTATGAATAGGATGGTAACTAATTGTTTGCAATCTTTGGCCTCTGCCTCGGTGATCTATAGGAGCTTCTACATAATTTATGTAACTACAACTTCGCATCCTTGTTTTAACTTTTAAGTGCAATTTTTAATGTTTTGAGAATGAGCCATGTTACAGGTTAGACTGTGTTGTGCGTGCAATATGTGTTCTTTTCTATATATTATGTAGATCATTCAATTACAATAGTTTATTCTTGCTTAGGTTTTTGCAACTCTTATTGGTTTTTGTGCAATTACACTGCATTCTCCCTAGTTAGTTACTTCCTGAAAGAGAGTACCTGGTCTTTGTTGTGTAAATATTTCACGCACCCATGCACACTATGTATTCTTGTATTGTATTCTACATGGTCTGGTCCTGTAAGTTTTTCATATTAAATTATTTTTTTCTTTTTCACATCAAGCTATTGATTATACGCAACCATTCTCTTCAATTCTCTGATTTACATCTTATCTACATTGACTGCAGAGGAATCTGAAACAGACAGTGAAGAATCAGACGTTAGTGGCTCTGATGGAGATGACACATCTTGGATCTCATGGTTTTGCAATCTGCGAGGAAATGAATTCTTTTGTGAGGTGGATGATGATTATATTCAAGATGATTTTAACCTTTGTGGGTTAAGTAGTCAAGTTCCTTATTATGATTATGCGCTTGATTTGATTTTGGATGTTGAATCATCTCATGGTAAGCTTACATCTTGTTTTCAGAAATTGTTGTTCTTATGTGTTAATACATAGTGATGAATATTTTATTCATGTTGAAGTTGTTAAAGTTAATACTTGTACTGTGTTTGAGTTAAGTCATGATATCACTGTATTGTTTTATGATAGTTCTCCTTTCTCTTGTTTTGGGTGGTATCTGATGTCCTGACAACTGTTCTTTGAACCTGATATTTTAAACTAAATGGTGGAGAGGTTTTACTCTTCGCTCATTTGATAGTCAGTTTTGTATGATGGGCACTTTGCCATGGTTGAAATTGGTAGGTGATATGTTTACAGAGGAACAGAATGAGCTAGTTGAATCAGCAGCGGAGATGCTTTATGGTCTGATTCATGCCCGATATATATTGACAAGCAAAGGAATGGCTGCTATGGTGAGATTCTTCCTCTTGGTTGTCTGTGACATTTTCATGATTTCATATTCATAAAATTTGGGTCTGGCTAGAATCTCACTTTTGGAACTTCTACAGTTGGAAAAGTACAAGAACTATGATTTTGGGAGATGCCCAAGAGTTTACTGCTGTGGGCAACCCTGCCTCCCAGTTGGCCAATCAGACATTCCTCGGTCAAGCACGGTAAAAATATACTGCCCCAGATGTGAAGATATCTACTACCCTCGATCCAAGTATCAAGGTAGTATCCTTTTATATTGTTGAAACTATATTTCATTGCTTACTGCATATATCCACTGGTTGCAAGATGTGTCTCATGAATAAGCTCCCCTCCCTCTTTTCCCACTTTGTCAGTTGCCCATAAGTTTTAATGGCTAGAGGCTAGTCCAAAAGGCTCTTCTTTATAAAAGTTCCCTATGGTATAAAATAAATAAATAATTAAACGCTAGAATAAGTGTGATCATCATCATCATCATTGTTGCTGTTGTTTTTGTTTTTGTCGTAAAACAGCATTAATACATATTTGGGTGTCCAATTCATTTTTAATGGCCGAACACTATGTGCCCTGGGGTTTTAAATATTTCCTAAGTTTCTTTAACTCTATCTAGACATTGATGGGGCTTATTTCGGAACCACATTCCCCCACCTCTTCTTGATGACATACGGGCACCTCAAGCCACAAAAGGCAGCACAGAGCTATGTTCAACGAGTGTTTGGATTCAAGATTCACAAGCCATGATGCTGGAATTCAAAACTCTCATTGGGCTGAGAGTTCATGCAAGTCTACTGCTTAGCTTTTGTGTGGAAGCTTTTAAGAATTCAGTGGAATTTGCGAAGTTTCCTTAAAATATGACATTTACCTTCCCTACTTTATGTGTTCTGGAAAAATACTGTAAAGCCATGTGCAACCATTACAAGCAAGAATTTAGTTTCAATTTTAGATGCTTATCAGTAATCTTCTCTAGAACTCTTTCATTTTTGGTAGTGTAGGTAATGAAATGGCCTTGTAGTGGATTGTTCCATTGTTGCTTTTCTATTCTGGCATTAGCTTGGCAGCGTGTGATTGTTGGCGGTTATAAGTTAGAATTCCATCGTATGCTCAGATTCATCATTCTGTACTTTTTCATTAATTTTTTTATAGTTGAAGTTGATAATTTAAAATTTAATGCTGAACTCCGCAGTTGGATGTATGCACTTAAGTTGAAGTATGACGTTATATTCATGTGAATAGAGATATGTTTTTCTTATGCTTAATGTAGTTCTACTCTCTAAATACTCTACTAGTCAAAAAGAGTCTTGTAGTTTAGCCTACTCTCCTTTGTTAGGAGAATTAGTGTCCGAATCCCTTCCCCCAATTTTGTAACTACTGTCTGCATGTCAAGAATTCTGTCTCTCTCTCTCTCTCAAAAACTTTTTGAGTATTTTTAGAATAGAGGGAGAAGAGCGAAAGGTGGCCAGAACATACTAAAATTTAGCATATTCGAATCATCTTCTCTTCCTTCATCTTCCATCAGACAAATATAGGGTTAATGTAGTAAAATAATAATAGCAATAAAAGCAAATTAAAGATGTGTCTCATCTTCCTCCAAACAAATATAGGTTAATATAGCATAGAAATAGTAATAATAAATGTATATTAAGGGGGGGCGAGATGGGTCTTTGCGTTCTGCCCCTGTAGCATTGTACATAATATTTTTCACAAAAGGCTGAGTTGGCAAGTTTTACTGGCTCTTGAATGAGCTCACCCACAACACCTTTTTAACCTGTCAAAAACAACTATGCACTTTATCAGTTGTGAAATTTTTGTCTCACAGAGCGATTATTTAGCATTACTTGAATTGCATTTCTTTCTCAACCTATATCCTTGCAATGTTGAAAAATTAAGTATATAAATTAGAGGTCATCTTTCCTTTAAAAAAAGAGGTTGTGGTTAGGACCAAATTAACCTCCTAAACTTGGAGAGATTATTAAGTGATAGGATATTATGTACTCGTTGTGTACAGCAAGCTCTATCACAAATTCACAATACATGAGCTCCACGTACACACTAGTGGAATCCACATGTGAGAGAGATTTGCTACATGCAACAAGTACAAAATATATCTTCTTGAATATTAAAGAGCTAACTAGGTGCCACTAGGCATGCTACTTTTTATACATCGTTTTAAATATTATTTTCTATTAATCTTCTTTTTTTTCGCTAAACATTTTCTGTTAATAGAAAATTAATAGATTAATAGAATAATTTTCTATTAATCTTCTTGCTGCAACATGTTGGTCAAATCTTCACGATTGGACTAATATTTTTTTTTTTTTTGGTACATTTCAGCATTATTTTTTTGGTAAGAAAAATTCATCTTACTTATGGTCTTAGCCACCTGATTGACTGGATGAACATTTCTACCCAGACTAGCTTACACTCTGTAAACTCTTTTTTTTTTTTTTTGCAAGTCAGTTACCCCAAAGTTTGGAAGCTAATGATTTTCATTCTTGTATGATTCGGTTGGAGGAATCTCCTCCTTCAAGAATTGATGGTAATGCTGTACTCAATGGCGGAGCCAGGAATATAATTTTTTGGGGGGGCCATATATAATTTTTTTTTTTTTTGTATGAAATGTAAAATAATAATATACAATACTTCATAACTTAATTTTTTCCCTTTTATTTGTTGAGATAATGGTTAAAATACCTATGTGTTCATTTTAAAGATGATGAATGTTTAATTATTGTATTTTGTTGATGTATGTATGGATTGTATTTTATTTAAATGAAAATTAAGTTTATTTTTAGACTTTCTTAAATATATATGTATATTATCAAGTACGGAGGCAAAATGATAAGGTTATTTAAAAATTTACAAGTTATTTAGGATATTTTCAAAAAAAAAATTCAAAATTTTTGGGAGGGCCCAGGCCCACCTTGGTCATCAAGTGGCTCGGCCACTGGCTGTACCCACTGTATATACCAAATATATATAAAATTTTTTTAGAGCAAGACTTAGGTACAGTATTTATGTGTTGTTTTTTAGGTTTCTTTTTTAAGATTCTGTCATGTGAATTTTTTCTCATGGGATGGAAGTGTATTTTTTAGTTAAATAACCACATGGCTGAATCTCAAGAGAAAAACCTAAAAAACAGCACCTAAGGTACTGTACCTAAATTTTGTCTATTTTTTTTAGGTCCAGTTAATGTGTGCCCTAAGGGCACATATTAACCCATCTATTTTTAGAAAAAAATTTTCGAAAATTGATAAAGCTGTCAAAATTTTTTCAATTCCCGAGAAAAACTTTCCAAAAATGATAAATTATTGTGTGCCCTAAGGGCATACATTAGTAAAATCCTTTTTTATAATCTATGCATCTTTCTTATCAAAAAAAAAAACCCCAATATATTTTATTTATATATGTATAGTATTCTATGCATATTAACATGATAATACGCTTATTATGGCTTAGTGGTACACATCAGGAATGAGATTTTACACATTATGCTGGAAATTTAATGTGAGCTGGGATGTTGTTCCTATCATTTGGACCAAAATCTTCAGAGAGGTAATTTTGGGAGAGAGAAATATTTACTGCCCCCAACTCCCCAAGTCTTTAGAGGTCCACCTTCTCGAAAAAAAAAAAAAAAAAAAGTCTTTAGAGGCCCAGGGACCTTCACGGCTTTACCTGGCCCAATATGCATAAGGGGTCGGCTATCCTGATAAGGCCTTTGATAGATGGGTGATTATTGATCAGCAATTGGGAGAGCCAGTGAACTTCTTCTGGTTGGAATGCTGGGTTATTGAGTAGAAGTTGGGCCCATTAAATAGTTTGGTCATGGAAAAAGGGCAGCTATAGCATATTATAAAGAGGTGCCCTTTTGTCCCTTTTGGTGGTGTAATTATCTCATGTCACTTTCTCCTTTAGTTCCTTTCTGCCAAATCTTTTTAAATTATAGTAAATCCATGCCTAGTATCATGCTGAGCTTTCTGGTTGTTCATTCTGGTCCTACTTTTGCTTTTCTTCTTTGGTCTTTTTTATTTTTTATTTTATTTATTTTTTTTGAGAAACCTTTAATGGTCTAATTAACATGCATATATAACTACAAATTCTAAGATTGCAACTAAGAGAGTAAATTAAAAAGAAAAAGGAAAAAAATATGGTTTTTATCTAGTTGGCATCTAAATAGTTTTCATACATGAATCATTATCGATATCTATCAACGTTATATGCATGGTTATTACTTGTTAGAATCCCAACCCTAGATCTTAGAATTATAAGATCTTACTATATTATTCTATGAAAACAATCTAAATCTGTGAAGAATCTTTTATAAGGTAGGATCATAATTAAGGATTCTATAGAGTAAGATTGTAGGATCATCATCCATGATTGTGATCCCATGCAAATCCTACCCTATAGAATCAATTTGGATCAGTGTGAATCATTCATAGTCTCTAAACAACAAAATCTACACCCATCAAAATTGTTATAATTATTTGTAATTATGTCTCTCTACGGTGAGATTAGAGTTGTCTAGCCCCATTGATTAAGGTGTAATGGGTTTTGAAGGGTTTGACACTTCTCATTATCTTAATACAATTGAACCATTTGCAAAGTCTTTGTAACTTTGGAACTGGGATGCTTTTCTTTTTGTAGTCAATGTCAATTATTTAATTTGGAACTTCATATATATTTTTGGTGTTAGGAACTTGAAACGTGTAAGTTTGAACTTTGAAGTTTGTCATTTATACATATATAATCTTAGCCATACATAACTCCTGAACCTTTTCCCACAAAGTTTGAATTTGGATTTCCTTATATGATTCCTTTGAAAATGAAATCAACTAGAAAGTGGGTTTGATTCTATAGTATCAAATAGCAAGATCCCAATTCTATCGCATTCTAATACATGCATGTTTTTCATCATTTTTTTTTCCCTGTCCTTCCTTATGTTATGCACAATCCAAAATCTTGAGAAGGAAGACAGCCACAAAGACAGGGCATTCTTTGTTTTTATTTTCCATTTCGTAATTGATAGCAGCAAAAGTGCAAAACTAATAGGACATGATCACGTGAACCTAGAAAGATGGTGTAGAAGTGTCCTACTGAGATTAGGGGACATTGGATGGAGGGAAAAGATAACGACAATGGTGTGGATTATGTTATGTAAGTAAGGCTATGAAAAGAAGAGTCAAAGCCGGATAAGAACAAAGTGTAAGGCCATCCAATTCCAATTGCATTTTCTTTTCATAGATGTGGAGGCTTCACCCTTTCAACTTTTCTCACAATCAATAAAATACTAGGCCAAAAAACAAAAACACACACACGGAAAAGGAAGGGGTACGTATTGGTGTCTACCGGACTGTTCAAGCCTGGTACCAACCACCAACTACCACTTATTAACTTTATAGCGTAGCTATATAGGAAGTCACTCAGCTAGAATATAGGTGTACTGAACCTGTACCAATCATGCGTTCATGTTGGTATAAACCCTGATCCTTTTTTTTCAAGAAAGAAGAAATGAAAATGAAAAAAAAAAAAAAAAAAAACCGAGGGCTATAATGACTTTTACAAAAATGATAAATTATTATGGGAAATGTTAAGATGTCCTAAAATTATGTTTGGTTGAGTGAATTTTAAGGAAAATGGAAAATATACGGGAGAAAATGAATAAGAGTAGCGTTTGGCTGAGAAGGGAGAGAGAGGAAAAGAAAAAATGGTGGGGCTTTGCTATTTTTCCTCTCGGCCCATCAAAAATTGATCTCTCCAAAATAGAGATAAAATAAAATAAAAAAACACATTATTTTGGAAAAAAATGTCCTCCTTCAATGTTCAAATTTTATTTGTTTGATATATATATATATATATATATATATATTTTCTGTTACTTCTTCAGCTTTTTTTCCTCAACCAAAAGCACCAGTTTTTTTTTTCCTCTGTAACTTCTTCAGTTCTTTTAGTTTTTTTTTTTTTTTTTTTTTTGGTGTTCATCCTTTTTTTTCCTTTCACATTTGTTTTTTTTTTTTTATCATTTTTTTTCCTCATTTGTTTTGTGTTCTTGTGCTCTTTTTTCCTTTTTTTTTTTTTTTTTAATAATGTAGTGTCCATCTATATTCAATTTTTTAAAAAAAATATAATTTGCAAATTTTTTATCTAATAATAGCATAAGAATAAATTTATACAAACTTTATTTTCTATCCTCCCACTTTTTCATCTTCCCACCATTTTCTATTTTCTCACTTTTCTATTCTCCTATCATTTGTTAATGAACTATTTTAGAAAAAAAATTTATGGGAAAAGAGAAAAAAAAAACAATTAATATTTTGATAATTTTTTCTATTTTCCATAAAAATTGTGTCAAAATTTTTTTAAAATAATTTATTAATAATTACCTTAAAACCACCCGACCCAATTATTACTTATCCTAAAAAGTTAAACCGTTAAAAAATGTAAATTTAATTATTTAATCATTATTGTAAGTGGTAACATTATCTGAATATAACTTTTCGCTCTAAAGTAGGTGGCCATGTTTTTGTATTATGGAGATTGGGCTGTACACAGTACAATACAGATGTGGAAGGAGAAAATATGAAGCTGTGGTGAGAGCTTTGAATGGAGCTGTCGATGTGGAGTTATCCTCCTCTCAATGGGTCATATAATCAGAGAGGCTAGAGACGTGGCAAAACTCTTACGAGAGTGTCAATTTCTTTATGTCGGAAGGACAATTCAGTTGCCCATACCTTAATACTACCAATCCAACTCATATAATCTCTAAATTATTGATTAGATAGAAGATATACCACCAAATATTAAATGTTTTGTTAGTGCAAATTCAACGCTACTGGAGTAAAATTAGGGTCTTCTCTTCACTGTTTTATTTTTTTCTTTTTAAATCTATTATTAGGGGAGCTAATAATTGCACTTTTATTTTTAATTTTCTTATTAGTATCTTCTCCCCTAATAATTGCACTTGTAGCTTCAATTAATGGTTCAGCGAAAAACAAAATAAAATACTAATAATAAGTTGTTTATCTTGGAAAGGGTGTTGCATACTCGAATTTTTTAAATGAAAAGTTCTTATCACTCCACCAAAAGAAAGGATAAATAATAGTTTAGAATTCTTTGGGTGTATGGAGAAAGTTGAATTCAGCGTAATCTTTTTTCACTTGATTGACATCTGCATACGTGTTAGGTAGCTTGACATGGAGACATAATAATAGATATGAGGATGAAGATCATGATACTTCTTTTATATAAAAAATCTCCAATAAGTATCATTACTTTTCTCGAAAGATTATTGAGTACTCTTTCAGCACAACAATTGCTACTCCTATCCTATACACCAGCTGTTGGACAGCATGAGAAAATATGAAAGTAGCAAATCCTCCTTTTCCTAGGATGCATTAAGATGAAGCTCTAAACCTTTTTTAAAAAAAATAAATAAAGAAAGAAACAAAAAAAAGAAAAGAAAAAGACAGCCTAACTTTGACATGTACTGAAAAGAAGCTCAGCCTCTAAAACCTGTATTCATGCAATTGTGAAGTTAGATGTGTAGCCTAGCTACAACTTGAGGCAATGATAGAAGGCATCACGACTCTTGCTTTAGAAATCGCGTATTGCTCAAAGCTTTAGATTCACAGGCAGGCCAACAGAGTACGTTGTTGGAAATAATTTGGAGAAAAAAAAATTTTTTTGATTCAGCAATAGAAACTCTAAAAATTAACAGGTGAAATTGGGCACTCCAAGACAAGTTGGACCGGCATGCGCGTGATATAAATAAGCCTAAATCTATAGTAGCGCCTGCTATCTCAAAAAATCATTTTAGTTTTAAGGTAAACAATAACTTATAAACCCAAAGCAAAACTCACTTTTAACTAATGTGGGACAAACAACAATGAGCAAAGTGTTTGAACATACATACACTGATACAGACCATCACATGTGGTGAAATGAACTTTATCCTTGAAGGTTGGTTGAAGGCTAATTTTTCTTTTTTTCTTTTTTTTCCTTTTTTTGTTCCCTCAAGTCTGGTGGCTGTCTTAACTCTTGAGAGAAGGTTGTGGTCCTTAATTTCTTGTGCATTTATTTTTTTCTTCTTGTTGTTTCTTTGTTTGTTTTCTACTTCTTTTTTGTTGTTTTTATTTTTATATCATTAATGATTGTTCTCCATTTCTCTAGTTATAATCTAACATTTATCCCCCAAAAAAAGAAAAGAAAAAAGAGAAAGAGTAGTACTACACAATCAAATATTTATCAAAGTACACCAAAGAGAAGAAAGGCCATAATCACTTTATAGTTTTGAAAAAGACAAAAGACAAAAGACAAACGGTTGAAATGTAATTTCCTACAAATCTAAAATATATAGGATACCGCTTTATTTTTAATGTCATCCTTTAAAATTGTTTAATTATTGATAGTAACTTCAATTTTAAATGAGATCACCCCTTATTATAAAATGTAAATCTTCATTATGAATTAACTGTCTGGTCTTCTCTCTCAAAAAAAAAAAAAAAAACTATCTGGTCAATTTCAAAACAAATTAGAAAAGATTATAATTCAAAGGATATCCCACAATTAAAGGTCGATGATATAGATAGACATACATGGTCATAGTCCTTTTGGCTGACTCAGTAGAGAAGCTAGCTAGCTCTATCTATTTTAAGTTATTAGCTCAATTTGTTCATTGCTGACTGGAATAAGAAATCTCACTTTAATGCATTAACCATTTATTGGTTTGAATTTTTATCAACTGGTCGACAATTTTGACTAATACATTGACCCTAGCTTCACCTCTATCATTATGCATGCATCTTAGTTATTGATTTTATCGTTTTAATATTATTAATATCCCTTTACATAATTACATTCACTGTATGCCATTTAATCCACTTGATAGTCTAAACGAGGAAACAAATGTCAAACATGTAGAATTTTGCTCCAAAAAAAATTGGAAAAATAAAAAATGGAGTTCCTAGAGCACTCACATCTTTCTCAAAAAAATAAATAAACAAATAATTAGAGCACTCACGTCAGTAGGTGTATAATAGAAAAAAAAAGTTTAAAATTTATACATTTTTCTTAAAAATAACCCACATTAATGAATAATTGTGTAAATTTACACGTTTACTACAGTAATCATGTAAATTTACACGTTTGCTACAATAACCATATAAATTTACACTAACACTATTTATTTTTTATTTAGTTTTTTATTATTCCTTTACTTATCCTGAAGATAAATGAAGAAAGTGAATGGTGGTTGTTATATGTGAAAAAAAAAAAAAACAATTACAAAAAATTATTATTTTAATAAAATGTACTGCAAAATAGATAATCTAACGTGGAATATATTAAAAATTGAGTATGTAAAATAGAAAAATATGTTCTTATGGTAAAATAGACAAAAAAATTTTAGCAAATCTGATGAAAATACTTTCCGAGTTTCTTGTGCAATTTTTTTTTTTTTTTTTTTGAGCAACTTGTACAAAAATTATAGATGAGTGTCATGTATTTTTTTTTTTTTTTGGGGGCTAAATAGATGAGTGTCTTGTACTTGTAATATTGAAATAAATCTAAGGCATGAAATAGGATGCTTTTTGGATTTTGTATGCGTGACCCAATTCTTTCATTTTCTTCATGGAAAAGATAAAAGTAGAGTGGCGTTTCCGTAAATATTTGTACGGTAGTGTACCCTTCTCTTCTAGCTGTTGATTCATTTCCACATAGACTAACGGAACAGTTAACCGTTACCGGGGAGCTACCGCTTTTGAAACGGTCTTCTGCCGTTCCCCGCAAGTGAAGTTGAGATTTGAAAAGAGGAGAAGCGACCACGGACCACCCTTCCCAGGTCAACTCAACCTAACTTTTAGGTACTACGTACCCTTGAACCTAACTCAATTTACAAAAATGCCTAGCTGCCTTTTTCTCTCTAAAAGGGCTTTTTTTTTTTTTTTTTTTTTTTTTAAGAACTCTTATGTCATAAATTTAAAATAATATATTATTTAATAAGATTTAATCTAGAGTGCTCATAAAAAAAGATTTAATCTGCAGTGTTATAATTCAACTTACTTTTTTTTTTTCTTATGAAAATATTTAGGGTTTAAATTTCTCATCACTTAACTATCGGATTATAATTTTTTTTTTTTAATTTTACAAGAGCTGTCAAATTTCAATAAACCAAAAAAACTTATTCATTTGAAATAAGATGTCAAATTGCATTTGAAAATAATTAAAATTAAATATAAAATTATACCCATAGACAAATTGCTTTTGAAAAATGAGTACTTTTCGTATTTTTATTTTTTATATAATCCATTTAATTCAAATTCTTCCCTTCCAAATACTTCCACTCAAATGAACTATTGACAATTTCATATAATTCTCTACTATTACTTTCTATGTAGAAACTATTGTAATAGAATCCAAAATATATTAACTGAAAGTTTAGTTTATATTAATAAATCATCTAGACGTGCTATATTCCGAAGTTTATTTTGTTTTATGATATAGATCTTGTTTTCTTTTTATATGACCACTATTAATTTGTCAAGACTTAAGAAAGCATACTAGTGAGTGGTAAATAGTTTACTTTTATATAGATTTATCATTTTTGTTCTATCATTCATAATTAATAACTTTAAAATTGTGACACAAGTTGTGTCCCTTGTTTTTTTTTTTTTTTTTTCCTCTTATTGATTGACCAATGGCCTTGGACTTTTTAAAATTAAAATTAATATATTATAAATGGCAGGCAACTTTCAACATTGGATAGTATTAAACTCATTTTTAAGGTTTGACTAAGAAAGCTATCAGCTACATAAGATACAAGAAAGCAGGGCAAAGTACCGTAAAGGCCAAGTAAAAGGCATGAACTTAACCAATTAAATACTTGCTGACAAAAAAAGTGAGTAGTTTAATGATTATACTATTTTTTGACTTGGTTCATTGATTCATGTAATATTTTTATAATGGAAGATGGATGTACTTTCTAAAAAAAAAATTATTAGAATCAAAGATGGATGTACCTTGGTTGCTCTCTCTTGTTTTTTATTATGATCGTTACTTTAGTTACTACTTAGTTTAAGTGATAAGATCTAGCCAGTGACATACATCAATTCTATCTCTTCAATAGATCAATAGAGTATGTAATAGTGTACACCGTATCCACCTTTTGGTCTCTCTCTCTCTTGACTACCCACAAAAAAGATGGAAAATCTAAAAATACAAAATTATTTATTACTATTAACATAATCTATTGAAATTAGTATATAGTAATAAAAGCTTTCTCAAAAAAAAAAAAAAAAAAAGAGTATATAGTAAAAAAAGTAATGTCATTAATGAACTCATGTAAAATGATGTTTCAATTATATCTTATTACCATATCAAATTATGAAAAAAAAATTGTATTCTTAACATTATCACTGTTGTTTTAACAGGCTTTTTTTTTCTTAAGGCATTGATTAGCTAATCCCATAAACAATATAGTGGTTTCTTAAGGGAGGATAAAGTTGCACTATTGCACCTTAAGACAAGACCCCTAAACACTCTTGGCTATTGACAATGAAGCTAAAGTTGGTAGCTTTATATTCCATTGCCTGTCTTTCAAGACCAAAACTTTAAAGTTAGAACTAAAATACAAACATGAGTGGCATATCCGTGAATTAGATAAAAGGCAGGGTCTATTTATAAGAAGAACACCTATTTCTTTATCCCGCAGGCTCATTCCCCAAACATTGTGAGCTCTCTCGCCCATCTGATTTGGGTTTTATCTATTTTATCTCTGCAAAAGCCAGACATGAAAAACCAGAACCAACTGTAAAATACACACAGATTTTCAAATACTATAATTACTCCCAGGAACCTTACTCGCTCAGAAAATTAAGGAAACAAAATCCACAAAATTACACTCTGTCTCTCTCTGTCTCTCTCTCTTATATATACACACGCACAGACAGAATTTTGATTTGTGTATGTAAATGCATCAGAAGAAACCTGAGACTCAAATCGGAAAAGAAAGCAGAGGCATCTCTTCCGATTTGAACCCAATTTCACCATTTTTGTCTCCTCCAGTTCATCAAAAACAGTTCCAAATCCAAAGCCAAAGCCATAACCATATCCAATCAAATCCACATCAAAGCACCAGCCACTTCTTTCCCAACCAATTCCAACCCCACCCAAACCAAAACCAAAACCAAAACCAAAACCAGGACCAGTTTCAGCATGAACCCATTTCCAATAATTCCTCAAAAGGCAAAACCCTTCATTCCACTCCCCACAAGAGGCCTATTATGATCCAATCGCCTTCCTCACTTTCCCACTCTCCATCACTATCCTCTGTCAACCATTACAATCACAAAACTTTGGGCATACAATCTTCATCGCAATCTTGTTCATGTTTCACTGCTGCTTATCTAATCTCCCTTTCCCAAAAGTTACTGGCTTTGAAGGTTTTCCGAGCTCATTATCACTTTGTTATCCTCCTTTCCTTACCTTCCCTTTACTACTTCGTCTCCAGTCCAAGCCGCTGTCTTATCCTTGATTTCCTTGCTTTGCTAGCTTTCGTAGCTGCCTTTTTGATTTCTCTCAATCTTGCCCTTCCTCGCCTTCCTTCGATTCGATTATTCTTTGCCCGGTCGTTCCCAATTAAGTTTTGTTCATCTTCTTATGCCTCAAAGCCATCTCATCCTGTTATTTGGTCAATTGGGTCGAAGCCCAAATCGGTAAAAAAGCCAAATTCGGGGTCTTGGGAGCAAGTATACAGGAATGGGGATGTTTATGAGGGTGAATTCCATAAGGGAAAGTGTTCTGGAAGTGGGGTTTATTACTATCATATGAGTGGGAGGTATGAGGGGGATTGGATTGATGAGAAGTATGACGGATATGGAGTTGAGACGTGGGCAAAAGGAAGCCGGTATCGCGGGCAGTATAGGCAGGGATTGAGGCATGGGATTGGGGTGTATAGGTTCTACACTGGTGATGTGTATGCTGGAGAATGGTCTAATGGGCAGTGTCATGGGTCTGGAGTCTATACTTGTCAGGATGGGAGCCACTATGTTGGGGAATTCAAGTGGGGTGTTAAACACGGGCTTGGTCATTACCATTTCAGGTAAGTTTTTTGTGGTTTCCATTAATGGATTGCAATGGATTCTTTTGTTGTTGTATTTGGTACATTGCTGATGCTTGAATTTTAGCTTATTTAAACTGCAGAATATTTGTTTAAAAGGATTTTAGTAGGTTACTAGCTGATGATGTTTTCCTCACTGAGGGGTAAATTGTGTTTTCTCTGATTTTTGGGATTGTTCAAATATAGAATCTTGTTCTGGGGTTTGATTCTATGCTCCTAGCTGATATCGGTCTATGATACCTATTTCTACCTTGATCAAGTTCTTACTTATCCCTTCTATTTATAAATGTGTTTGCATTACGTGCAAATATAAGTGAAATTAACACTGGTAAATGAATTGGATGAATCCTAATCTACACATTTCCTTCCATTTAAAACTTCGTGTAATAATCTAGGTGTTTTTTTATACAGAAAGTATGGCAACGCTGTTTTGTTCAGGGCTACAGAATTAGGGGGTAGCTGGTTTAGTGCATCATATAGATTAGAACTTAGGTCAACTAAGTTTGTTTGTTTCATTCCTGAGTTCTTAAATTGTATACCCACGTCTTTTTAGCTTTTGATTGTGTGATCTAATGGATCCTGCACATAATTTTGTAATTTTCCCTGTTTGTGTAGAGTTCATTTTTGAAAATTATTGGACTGTCACTATTCAAGCTACCTCCAGCATGTGTTAGAACATCACATCTAAAAATTTTCAGGTTTTAAGCATTCCTATGGTTGCCATTTGTAACTTTCATTGCTGTTCACATATATTCTTTAAAGGTCTAAACAATATCTATATCCTCTTTACATGTCCTGCTTAGCAGTGAATGTGGTGATTGTTTGAAGTTTCAACTGGTCATCTGAAGTTTCATTGTTTCAATGAGTGTTATTTTGTCTACTTAACTAAATAAGCAATATGTTTTCACATGCTGAAGGGAAACTCTTAGGGTTTTACACTGTAACTACCCAACAGATGTATTTATGGTCATAGACTACATTGTAATTGGCATTGAATTGCTGCTCAGGGCATCCTATACTTTATAAAAGTAATTATTGTTCAACAAATAATTGGAAATGTTTCCAAGTCTAGCCATCATGATATATTTCTACTTGGCTGCCTGATGCACATTTCTTAGCAAGCATTTTCTGTGTCACAAATAATTACTGAAGTCTTGGGACCATATTTCATCTGTTGTCACTCTTTGTTGATTTTGTTTTGAAGATGCCAACTCAGAAAACTTGGTAGTTTTTGATACCGGCACCTGTATCAGAATCCTTGTATGGTTGGGCTGGACTAATTATAGTTTCCTCATAACCCCTTCCCCCCAACCTTATTAACCTATGGATGATCCTGCTTAAACACTATATAAAAATCTTTTTGACGTAAGCTATTGAATTAGGCCTTATAGACCACCATTCTGGCACCAAACTTCCATATGACCAAACCATTACCATTCTTGTAATTAGCAATAGGCCAAATGGGACTTCCACCTTATGTCCATATTCCCAAGGAATTTTATAACAAGCTTACCGCAGGAAATTTGTTTCAGTGTCAAACACGGAAAGAATTGTAGACTAGCAAAACTGGACATATTTATATGCTGTATACATGGATGTGCTATATTTGATTTGAATTGAGAATAGGAAACTGTGGACGCTTTAATCCTAACTTTCTGGGTAATTTAAGAATGAGCTGTTTTTTAAAAAATGTGAGTCAAACAATTAAATCTCAAATTTATATAGGTTCCTGTTTTGCAAAATAAAGCTTGGATAAGCTGATTAACATCATATTACAATATATAGATGGATAGCTAAAGAATACAAAAAACCAAGTAGGAAATAGTGTAAATTAAGTGCAATATATTCAGTATATCGATGATTAAGCGATTAAAACTAACTACTGGATTTGTGTAGGCTAATGATTTGGATAATTCATATTTGCATGAGCTTAAAAACATGTGGATACTATTAAGATCGCATTGCCTGATGCCTGATGCATGAAAATTGTTAAATTTCATTTGAGTAATGTTAATGCCAATATCATATGTAGAAGACGCTGATATTTTCTTCATTAGAAAGCAATAGCTAGTCTGAATTTAAATTCTACTTCAGTATGTGATTTCATTTTCATTTGCTTTGAATATCTAAGAATTCGCCATGCAAAAGGGCCACTGAGTTATCTTGAGGAATAGCTATCCAACATCTTGTGACAGTTAAACAATGGATTAGTCACAAATCACAATCATCTCTCAGTTGCATTACATCAAGGCTTTCTTTAAACTGGGGTCATTCCTGATTTGAGATAGCAGTTTACTTACCTGTGGCAGTTTCAATTGTATAAAGAACACTGTTCTGATCATTGTGTAATATAAACACATGGCCAGATACGAATTGCAATTTTTTATGATGGGGCATTCATGCTAATGTGCTTCCTATATTAATGCAGGAATGGGGACACATATGCTGGGGAATATTTTGCAGACAAAATGCATGGTTTTGGAGTCTATCAGTTTGGAAATGGACATCGGTATGAGGGAGCCTGGCATGAGGGAAGGAGGCAGGGACTTGGTATGTACACCTTCAGGAACGGGGAGACACAATCTGGTCATTGGCAAAATGGGGTTCTTGACATTCCTTGCATGCAACTAACCCATCCCGAATCTCCCTATGCTGTCAACTATACTAAAGTTCTCAATGCAGTCAAGGTAAATGTGGTTTTTTACTTGTGAAATGAAATTCCTGTGCAAAGAAAATCCACTAAATAAAATGAAATCCAGAATTAGTAAAGCTTATCACTATTTACAATTACCTCTACTCCTAACTTGACAAAAATATTGAGAAAATCGTCCTTTAATTTTATGATTAGAATCCCCAAAACCTATTATCGGCCATTTCTGTCCTCTTTTCTATGCCTGAGGGAAATCTCTCTCTCTCTCTCTCTCTCTCTCTCTCTCTCATATTAAATCAATGGAGAACCTGAAATTTTTTTTAAGCAGCTGCTATCGGCCATTGCCTCCCACCAGTAAGAAACTAATGCATCCCCTAGGGCAAACCTATAAGTTATAACCTCAACCACCACCTAATTCTTATGAGGGAAAAAAAGCTGTTGACAAATCAAAATCACTCCTGTTCTCCATAGGTTTCACTTGTTCCAAAGTCCATATCATTGTCTGCATTTCTAGAATGAGAATCTGAATATCCGAAGTGCGTTCAGAATGGAAACCTTCAAAAATAAATGCCTCCCGACAAAATGTTAACCAAAAAAAGTAAAGAATTTTAGATGTTTAACTATTTTGCCACCAAAGATGCTCCAAATGGATGGGAGAGACAAAGTTGCCTGGATGCCCCCCCAAAAGAAAAGGTTGCCGAGCTGGAAATATTTACACACTTTCAATTTTAAGGGCAACATTTAATGAAGTAAATGGTGGAGCTTGAGAGTACTGCAGGGGAGTTTGAATTACTCCTCCCCAAGTGAAATTGAACTGTATATAGTATATATAGAACATAAATTATATGTAGAAGGTAAAATAATGGCCAAGATTACCGTGCTTGCGGAGGATAAAGCTCTTTCCTCTGCACAATAGCTGATTGGCTGGAAAACATACAATTGAGGTGTTTTCTTCGTCCAGTCAAGGTGTATTTAGCAGTCAAAGGTGGGACATATCTGTGGTGTTTAGTTCTTTTCTGAAGCACATGGAACCTAGATTGTGTTTGGTTTGTTTTACGATTAGTTTCAGATAGCTGTCCACTGGGGTTGTGGAGAGCAGCTCAAAGCCAAAATGCAAACAGAAATTTGATAGGCTTGTTAAACAGTTGCATTTTTGTCAGTCATAGACAACCTTAATTATTGAAACAAGTAACAACTTCTAATTGTGGTGTGTTATGAGCAGGAAGCACAGAAAGCTGCTGAGAAGGCATTTAATGCGGGAAAGGTGGACGAGAGGGTGAAGAAAGCTGTTGCAGCAGCTAATAAAGCAGCAAATGCAGCAAGAGTTGCGGCTGTAAAGGCAGTCCAAAACCAAATGCGTCTTAGTAACAACAACGATGGGACGCCAATTCCATCTATCAGATCCTGAAAGACCTTTTATCATCAGCATCGTGCTTTCACTACAAAATGCCCACTTGCATCTGTTTCCACATCAGACAAAGTTTAAGATACACAAGTCTTCAAGAATGCTGCAAAATGCCAAAATGATTTGCTTTTATTGTATCCATTACTCTTTTTACTTTTGCCGTTAATTCTCCCATTTTAGCGCTGCGCATGCTGGGTTCCTGCTTGGAACCACATTCAGTTTGGAATAAATGGCTGATTGTGGAGCAAGTTGGTTCCTGCATTTTTCTGGCTTCAATAATTGTACATAGGATTTCTGAGGTTTGAGTGAAGACTGGCACTGAGGTGCCTGAGTTTAGCGTTGTGTTTGCTGCCTTCACAATCACAAATTTAGCATTGTCTTGTAAATGTAAATATCATGTATGAGCTGGTGATCGGATAAAATAGCCCAGCCAAAGTTGTGTACAGTACTTTTATTTAAAAAAAAAAGGAAAAAAATATCTGATCTGGATGCTATGGTGGATCATTGGATCGGGTCATAAATGATAAGATTCTACATATTTTTATATTTAAAACAAAAAATAAATTGGTAGTGACTTTGTATGTTGAATAATCACATCGATTATGAATTTATCCATAAAAAGTAAAGATTTGTATTAATTTAATGTAATTTGTATATGATACATCGCTGCATCTATAATTGTCAATATTATACGACTCAAGATAGCATATCGTGTACAAAAAAGTTCTTTATTGAAAGTGGTCATGAATCGTATGATACATAAGTGTGCATCGTATGAATTATATCGTGTAGTATCGTATGATACAAAGACATGTATATTTAAAATAGATGTTTGTTAAAATTTGTACTTCTATTTGAGTTCAACAAGTTACTAAACTTGCTTTTAATACAAATTATTGGTTTACTTAACACAAAAAATTATTTTAACAAAATTTTCCTCTATTACAAAATTTGGACTACACACTTGACAATTGATACTTCTCATTCATATTTGCAAATTTCTTCTCTCTATTATAAATAAGTTATTAAACGACAACATGATTATTTTTTATTTTTGCTATTATTGTTTAAAGTCAAAGAAACTAGAATGTCCAGAAAAAATTAAAAAAAAAATTAAAATAAAAGAACTAAAAGGGATAATAATTGTTGATGATAAGAAAAAAAATCAATGAATAATTTATTTTGCAAAATAATAAACATGATGATAACATTAATTTATATATAGTTGATTAGGCAAGATGATGGATATGATGAAAAGAAATTATTATTTTGGCTCATAGGTCATATATTATCACTTTTGAGTTTAATCAATTTGAACATGTATGTTATAAATATGCATTAGTAAGTAATGATTAAATTTGTTAAATGTTATTACATAAGTAATAATTTAATTAGTCATTAGTTGAATATATTTTGAATTTATAATGAAATGAAATATATATAATCCTTTTATAAATTTTATTAGGTGTTTATTATTTTTATTATTATTATTATTATTATTATTATTTGACAATATCAAAAGACAAGAAACAAAGGGGGGAATCCTCCTTACAAGCTGCAAACAAAGCAAAGGGAAGATTTCTAGAATTTATTTAAGAAAAAAAAAAAAAAAAAAAAAAGAGGAATTAAAACTTAAAGCAAACTTTGTTGCTGTGTGGGTAGCAGAGTGTTAAGGACTCTTTTTTCGGCCCACATGGCATTACTTCATTGGCAACCCATGCTACAACAACATATTATTTATTTTTTGGGAAATCTCTTTAAAGCCCAAAATAAGCTCATATCTCATTCAACTATATGGATTAGGCTCACATGGCCTGCAAGATCCTTACTTCAAGAGGCGGATTCATAGTCCACATTTCCTCTTTATCAATTGAGATCATAACCCCACGACATCATCAACATATGGATCGAGATTAAGTAATGAATCAAAACTCACGGCCCATGTTACCTCTCTTACACTCATGGCAAGCGGCTTCTTCAACAAGAGCCTATAGTTACACAAAATGACAACAAAACCCGAGGTACGTCATCTCATTTTCGGTTTATAATCCAAACTCATAAGTTTCTTGGGGGAAACTTTGGGAGTCTTGGTTTGGAGGGCCAAGAGATATGTTCAATAAAGCTCCAGCAGTTTAAAGTTGAAAAAAGAAATATATTGCTTGGCATGCCTTCTCTAACTCCTTAAACTCTGACGAGTCCGTGTGTAGCAGGTAACATATGGTAAGCATCTCTTATCACAGTGCACTTAAAATGATAAAATTCTCCATTACTCTTTCATAAAACTTAATATTCATCATGTGACAAATACTCAATATCCCTAGCCATCTAACTGCTGGAAAAATAACTGTTCATTCAATCCCCAGCTGTTGCTATACAAATTTAGAAACTTCATTATATTATTCTACATAACTTTCATTACTGCTTTCAACTAAAATTCAACTCAAACAAATGACCTAATCTGATTAGCTATCTTTAATTTCTAACTATATGCAAAATATTCATGATATCTTTGATACCCAACTACTGTCTGCCACAATCAGACCATATTTCTCTGCCAGCTGCCAAAGTAGAGCATTAAATACTTTTTTGATCACCAAGATTATGTCACAACACAATGAGGCCTTGACTAAATCTCTAAAATTTCATTAACTTTCAACCAATCTTTCTATTACTTATTAGAAATGTGTTGTAATGGAACCTTGCACTAAAAACACAAGCACCCAAAAGGGAAACATTTTCAGTTAAACCCCAGCAGTGTATTCAGCACTTGACACCTAGCTGGAAGTGATATCATCAGCCATTTAATGTTGAAATCCCACTTGTCAGCTACTATACCCAAAATAGCAAGATACCCTTGAAAGAGATCTTACCATTTTCAGCCAAATCCATAAAATAAATGCTGAATGTTCTCTCCAGCAGTTTAAAATCACCCAGCTGACTTCATTTGCTTCTACCCAAAGCAACAGCTGTCTCATGATAGCTGTCACAGCTTTTCCTGACAACTAGGATAGCTTTTTCAGAACAGATGTAACAGCTAACTTAGCCGCCTTAGCATTACTGATTTTTTCTCATTTGGCTAAAACCAAAACGAATCAAAATAACTATATTTTTCTTGCTAAAATACTTTCCTTTTCTGTTGCTCTTTCCCCAACAGCTCTTACCCAAAACAACAAGAATACCTTAAAGCTAACATATCGTTTTTGCCCAAATCTTAATATGGATTTTCTAAAGATTCATTACTAGTTAGGACAGATTTTAGTGAATATTCTTTGTTGAAATACCCCTTTAAACTCAGTTAAATATGATCCATCATCAACACCTCAAAGGGGGACACAAAATGGAGAAGAGCAACTCTTTCACAAACCTCTCTATTCTTCCTCCCTCTAATGATCTTCTCAAGCTCTTAAAGAAGTTCTGAGTTTTTAGTTTCAAAATCAAGAACTAAATTCTTCAGCCCTTAACTCATAAATGCCCTTCATAAGCCTTCATACATCCTTCAGCAAAAAAATCCCAACAGAAATACCAACAGCCCTCCTAAACACTTTCTCTCTCACTACCCATACTACCAAATGACTCACTACTTACTACATATACTCTATCTAAGCTACCTATACTCTCTCTAAGAGCACACCCCTAGCTCTTAAATACTCCCTTACTCCCCACTTATGAGCTCTTTATAAGCTCTTGTCCATCCTAGCAGCAAATCCTAGTAACTTTGCTAAACATACTACAACATCATTACTCTCTTATGCTCATTCTCTCATTTTTCATATTCAAAAAATACACCTATCTTACTACTCCTATCTCTAAATACTTAAACACATCTTCATACTCTTCTCTTACAAAATCTTTCCTCTTGGAAAGCAATCTCTATAACTTCTTCAACAGTTATAATCTCATATTTTTACTATCTTTAACTACCATATCTCTCATACTTCCATATACCATGCATATTACAAATGCTACATTCCACAAAACACTCATATCTCTAAACATCTCTTTCCCTACTTCTCTTACCCAATCTTATACACATTTACTACACCATTACATATAGCACACTACACTCTTCTAAACTCCACTCTCATACTCTCTCACCTTAAAGTTTTACTGTTTTGCTGCTTATAAACAAATATCAATATTCTTCTCTATGTTTCTTATAAAAGTCATTCTCATGGAAGACATAAACTTTTATTACTAAAGCCCTTTTCCTAGAAGGCACTAAGATCTCATATCAAAACCCTTCTCATGGAAGGCACAAATCTATCTTACATAAAGCCTTTCTTTTAAAAGGCACAAATACTTCATACAAAAGCCCTTCTCGTGGAAGGTAACACTATTCGTAACTTTACAATAACTAAAAGAGCATTGTTAAGGGGAAAACTCATTTAAGTGCATGATAAAAGGAACAAGCTTAACCAGCCCTTACACACAGCTAGACACACTCTCTCTCCCTCCCTCCAGTTGCACTCATTTTTCCCTTTCAATCTTGAAATTATCATGGCAAACTGCCTCTTTACTGCTGGGGTCACTTTACTGGGATATTATCAACTCATAGAAGCTATACAGCTAGACTACAAACCATACAAAAATAAATGATTTTGCTTCCATATTTTTAAATATACATCATTTAGTACATGATTATTTCACATTTAAATACGTATTACTTTATTCTAACTACTATTACAACTATTAACCAAGACTTAAACTCATTTAAATGCATGATAAGAGGAGCAAACTTAACTAGCCTCTACCGCTGGCATTCTGCTGGAATCTTATCAACTCACTGATGCTACACAGCTGGGCTACAAACCATATGAAGATAAGTAACTTTGCTTCCATATCTTTAAATTTACATCATTAAGTAGATGATTATTTTACTTCTAAATAACTACTACTTTATTTCAACTGTTGTTACAACTACTAATCAAAGCTATCATATCAAACGCATATTGTATATTTATTCGACCATTATCATGATTCTTAGACTTTAATTTTAATAGTTTGATAGGCTTAAAAGTACATCGATAGCCGTTGGACCATGTGGCCCAACGTTGAGTTCTGGGCTCAACTCTCCAAAAAAAACTCGGGCCTAGCAAGGTCACTAATCCAACGGATAACACGTGACCAAGCAACTGAAAAAGGCCCCCGAACACAGAGTTATAGAGCCTATCAACCCAAAGGAAAGATCATCAACTAAGGTGCAGATGGACCAGTCCGGGGTGCAAATGGGGGAGAGGAGTGCATCAAAACAAGTCTTTGAAGAAAGGAACGGGTTGGCTAGATTCTAGCCCAAACCTTTACAATAGTGCCAAGGTGATCTCTAGTAACAACTGCAAAAGCTACTTTGCTAGTAGAAATAGTTGCGTCGACGTTGATTTTTATACTATTGGAGGTGGTGGGACCCAACAATTTAGGACTGAGGGAATTGTGGGATGTTTCGGCCTAGAGACAACTTGAAACTTGTAACGGATGCACTGGTACATGATGATACAATACACGATATTGAAAATATTTTCAAGTATCAACCAAGTACCAAAATATTTATCAACACATGGATAACGAATTTGACAGCGACAGCTCGTCGTCTACACAATGACAATGGGTTTCTGAGACTGAGAGGGCTGTTATAAGCTACAGGCTTCATTTGGAGAAATTATGTGCTACTTATGGAGAACCACATCAACAATGCCAAATGGTCCTGTACTCTAGTAATATAATGCCATGTGACTAATTTAAATGAGTCATTATCCTAATCATGCCCTCCAAAATTAAAATTGAAAACAAGAATCTTGTCAGTTCCCATCTTCGGTGCTAACAATATCTCTATGGATTTTTCAACAACCAAAAAAAAAAAAAAAATTCTGTGTGGAAAATAATTCAGAAAAACCACCCAACAGTCTAAAGCAATCCCATGCCTCTATCCACAAATACCTAAAATTAAACAGAAACACGTATTGATTTGAAAATAAAAACGTCAACTTTAAACTTCAATATATGTAATCTCGTGCCTCTATCACCAAAATTGAAATACCACACTTTAATCTTTGGCTCTTTGCGTTGGAATGGGACATATGGCATCATATTACTGGAGCAGAGGACCATTAGGCATTGCTGATGTGGTCTTCCACAAGGACTGAATAATTTCTCCTTGATTTGGCTGATAAGGGTTTGAGCTTTGAAGCGTTTGACAATCGTAAAATCCGTATCATGATTTTGTGAACCATGTTTCAACTCCATCGTTTCAGTATAAAAAAATAAACGTCAACGACGACCAAGTTCAAACATGATCTCAATAAACTGATACCACCTACGGAGGGTGAGTGGTCTAAATAACAAAGGCTCTCTCATCTGCGGCATGATATCGGGTCCCTCATTCTCAGACATTGGTAACCAACAAGTAATGTTGCCACAAGTTAGGGCGCGATGGTCATTCCATACCCCAAAAAATTCTTCATAAACTGCTTACCCTGTAAAAGTAATTTGTCTCTAGGTGCTTTCACATTTTATCACACTCGCTAAGGAAAAATGGTACCCCAATCAGTGACAAATTGGGTATAGCACAACCATGAGCCTAACAGGCTCACAACGTAAATTACTCCAGAACACAACCCTTATCGCTGCTGAATAAAAAGGAACAATGATGCACCTCCATTTGTTATCCTGATATCCCACTCTAAGGCAATGGATAAAGAATTGGATTCCGGGGAGACAAGATCGACATTGGAAACAAATTAAAGAAACACAATTTAACTGTTCTAATATTACCAAAAATCAACTTGACAACAGCAGAGAAGTGTAAATCTCAGTTTAACAAAAATACTTCCAACAATTTCCGTTGCATTAATGATGAAGGGGTTAAAAAGTAAAACTACAAACGTTCTTAAAGTAAAACTTTCTAAAGGTGCAGACATTCAAAAAAAAGATAGAATAGGCTGATTGCTGCTCAACTTTCAGTTTGATCTCTAAGCCTCCGAATGGTACTCCTCACGGTCACAGCACTAGCAGTGCTGTCAAAATGACAAAAACAGCAATTAGTCATTTACTTGTAAGGGTTCAAAAATGAAGGGGAAAAAAAAAAAACAAATTCAAGTTAGAATTATTACTTCAAGGTGTAGGCACCGCCTGCTTTGACCTTTCCACAGTCCTTGCAGCCCCAAATTCCAACAGCCTTCCTCTTCACTGCAAACTGCCACATGGAAGATAATAATTAGAACACATCACATTTAAATTAAGTGCAGTCATCAACCCCCAAAAGAAAAAAGAAAACGCAAGAACAGCGCCTTACCTTCCCACAGAATTCACAGAAATATTTGCTATGCTGGCTAACTTCCATTTTCTTAATCTGCTTTCGCAGACTGGCACCGTAACGGGTACCTATAAAAAGAGGCAACATGCAATTAAAAAAAATATTCATGCAGAGGCAACTGTAAATTTGGAACAGTATAAATGGTTTCTGGCAAAGGTAATCAAAAAGAGGAAAAAAAAACAAGAATTTCACCAGTGTTTTTTTTTCCTCATCCATATTCTCTTATTTCAATACTTGACAGAAAATTCAGAAATTTAGCATTGAAACACAAAAACAAAGAAAAATAAAAACAAAAGCAAAGTGCAGAATTCACATTAATTTATCAATGAAGTAATAGGTTTAGATTGATTGACCCTAACTTTACCATATTACAAATGGACTACATTTAAATAGTTAAAAAACCAATTCAAAATTATAACAATTCCAAATAAAACAAGAATTACATATTTATCACTTAGGTAAAAACAAAAAATTCCACATAAAAACTTCAGACAAAATTATAGTTAAGACAAGTCTCATTAATTCAGTATCAGATAAATTCTCAGCTCATCCTAATTGAGGAACAAGGGGAGGCACTACCCAATCAAGAACACTAGATCAAAATGCAATCTCTCATTTATGGGGAAAAAATATCAATCAAGATTCATATAAGATTAAAAACATATAAATTCAAAGCACTTACCATATTTTCCAACAATACCCGCCTTCTTTGTTCTCTTAGTCTGCATCCAAAAACAACGGGATCAACTTAGATCCAAAACCAAAACTATATGCAAATGCAATTTGAATTAAAAAAGATCCAAAAGTAGGGTAACAGTCTGGAAAATTTAGCCAAGTCATGGGTCAGCTAGACTATCTATTGACAGCAAGAGGTACAAGGAAGAGATGTGTACGCATTTGAATGCAGCTTCTTGCTGATTGCTTATTACTTTATTTACTAAAAACTGACTAAAGTCTGGTTGTTTGTAGAGAAAATGAGGTTGCAAAAAGCCGATGACAAACAAACTCGTGGTATTATCACTCTTAGTCAATGTTTAAGAAAGAAATTCAACTAGATGTATAAAATCACTGACAGCAATTCCATTTCCTGCCATTATTATTGATCATGCCGCGAATTTAACATAATGCAAGTCAGAGAACAGCATACTCCTCAACAGATAGAACAGCTCTAAATCAATAACATCTACAACAAGTTCAACACACCATACAATCAGTCAAAGTTTCTTTCTAAGAAACAACCAAAACCCATATTTCTTTCGTCTCATAAATATCAACTGCGGCATCGGGGTCTTTGCACCACTTTAAATTTGCAAAATTTCCATCTAGAATTACTAAGATATTCAATAAACCCAACAAATTTAGGACCAAACCAATGCACCTACTGGTCATGTAGTTAGAACGATCCAACTCAGTAAACCCAATATTGAAAAATGGACTCAAATGTTCACCATAAATTCAAACATTATAGGGACACCAATTTTGATGAATTGTTTTTTTTTTTTTTTTTTTTTGTAATACGAAGAAAACACAGATGAAGAAAATAACGGAAAAGTCTCATTTTCCTAGTAAACAAACATATCCTGGGCTTCAATATACAATACTGATCTAGAAAATTGAAATCTATTAAGAGAGAGAGAGAGAGGAGAGAGAGAGAGGGGTACCATGTTGATTGGATTGGAAGTGTTGAGAGAGAAGCAGCGGCGGAATCTGACTGAGAAAATGAGCAGTTAGAGAAACCTTAGGGTTTCTTCGATTCGCTTTTATAAGTGCCCAAACGGGTCCAGAGTTATAAAGCGGGTACAGGAATTTGTATAGTATTTATTTAGTATATCGTGTAGTTTACAAATCAACATCCGTTGTAGTCTAGTTGGTTAGGATACTCGGCTCTCACCCGAGAGACCCGGGTTCAAGTCCCGGCAACGGAACATTTGTTTTTGCCTTTTTTGGGAAAAAAAAAACTGCTTTTGGTTCTTTAATTTGCGGAACAAAGGATTATCCCGGACCTACACCGAGGTATTGACGGTGATTCCCCAATATCGCAGAACAGAATGTGATACGATGAGATAGAATGCAATAGAAACAAAGACACAGGGAACGGGTTACCTACTCTTAACGGTCAAAGCAAACCCTTTCATTCCGAATTCTTTAATTCGGAATGAATCAAATCTCCCCAAGTAGGATTCGAACCTACGACCAGTCAGTTAACAGCCGACCGCTCTACCACTGAGCTACTGAGGAACAACGGGAGATTTGATCTTATAGAGTTCAATTCCCGTTCTCAACCCATGACCAATATGAGCTCGAAGTTTCCTTCGTAACTCCGAGCTATTGAGGAACAACAGGAGATTTGATCTTATAGAGTTCAATTCTCATTCTCAACCCATGACCAATATGAGCTCAAAGTTTCCTTCATAACTCCGGTTTACCTCTTTTTTAGAAAACAAATTACTATTTTGGTTCTTAAACTTTATTATAAGTTTGTTTTTCATCCATAAACTTTAAATAATTTTTATATCATTAAACTTTGTAATAGTTTTTTTTTCTCAATAGTTTGGATTCAAGTCTCAATGATGTAATTACGTCTTTTTTCTTTTTTTGCTTCTTTTTAGGTGAAATGCTATTTTAGTTCTTAAACTTTACCATAAGTTTGTTATTCATCCATAACCTTAAAAAAATTCTATTTTTCATTTAATTTTTTTTTTTTCATTCTTAAACTTTGTAAATAGTTTTTTTTTTTTTTTCTTTCAATAGTTTAGATCAAAAAAGAATTTTACACTCTCCCCCCCCCCCCCTTTTTATGAAACTTAATTCTTTTTTTTTCTTTTGGGGTCTGAGCAAAGCAACGAGAAGAAAAAATAACTTGCTGCTGCCATTGAAAGTAAAATGAATCCCACATTCAACCTTTGTGCAACAGCTTATGATGGCCACTGGCCTAAATATGCATTATCATACAGCTTAAATAGAATATTTGGTTTACCAAACAACAATATATAGTGAACTTAGGTGAAGTTTATTGAAAATTCTTCGAGATCAACTGTTCTTATATGTCTTAACACTTCTTGGTGCTTCCAACAAAAAGGGTTGAATATTCAAATCCATCTTTTGCTAACTAGTATTAAATGTTCCTATATTTGTAATCAGCTATATTTAAAAAGCAAAGAAAATGTGCTTTTCTTGTGAGGCAAACAAAAATTTCCTGCACATAAAGATTTCCTAAAAATTTTCATGTGATGATGACATCAAGAAAAATAGAACAACATAATCCAGTGGCCACAATCACTTGTACCCCATAATTAAAAACACACGTACACAAACAATAGAAGTTAGGCATAATTTTTTTTTACACCCCAAAATTTTGTAGTCATCTCGTCTGACTTAAATTTGCCCTATATACTCAGGTAATATTGATACAGGTTATTATACTCACCAAAAATTTTTGCAGTTCAAATAATTGGAGTCATCTTAGTTTTACTGTACCTAAAGACAAAGTGGAAGCCATTACAGAACAAAATACCAAAAGGCACAGAAGTCGATCCTCATTTTCAGTAAGTGGTTGGTGCGGATTTTATTATGGAGTAACTGACTTAACTGAGCTCCAAGAGACTCCTTTTCATTAGCCAGGAATAAATAAATAAATAAAACCCGCATTTTTTTTCTAAGGAAGTTTGAGAGGTACAAATATGATTCCCTCGTCATGTAGTGCAAAGCAAGAGAAAACAATTATCAACAGGTATACTATGGATAATAACTGAAGGAAAAGAGCTTGGGACTAGGGTTAATAAGAATACATGACTCATGAGAAAGCCAGTCTTTCATCCAGTGAATGCTTTTAGTTTTGCATCTTCACCTTACTCTCATTCTTCTCCAGCATTATATATTCGTTCACCACTTACAAGATCCAGGTGCACAAGAATCACACCTCAAAATTAGAAATGCATATGCAGCATAAACATCAACCAGAATCACACCCCAGTTCAGGTTGAAACCAAATAGTAAATACTAAATTAACTAGATCTTGATGTCCTGAGTAACACACGCGCACACACACACACACAACAAGGTTCATGCAATTTTCGTTGGAAGTACTAACCTGAACCCTGAAATAAATCAAATCTTGAGAAAGTTCTCACCTGATGGAAAAATATATTCTTCACTGCAAGAGTAAATGTTGGCACAGGAGACAAAGGAGGAATATTGGTATGCTTCAAACATTCTGGAATCTAATTAATAAAAATCAAGAAAGAGAACTCAAAATTACTAGTTGCAAACTAAGTATGAAACAATCCATTTTAATTTTTCCATACTTCACTGAATACACTCGTTTACAAAAACTTTTGATAGCTTTATAATGCGACCAGACTTCTAGAACCAAAAAACACAAAATAATTTCAGCCTCAAGGACTAGATGGAGAGGATGTTACTGGTTCTTTCTCCAACCAGCTATAAGTCTCAATCAGTTTAGACTCTTTCTGTTGGTATGCTATCTTTTCAAACATATACTGAAGTTTATCATGTTGAACCATCTCTTCCAAAATTTTATCATCTGAGACTGTCCGGGAGATTTTCTGCTGATCACAACCCCTGCCAGAAGAACAGAATACTAACTCAGACAACAAGTCCTTCTCAGTTTGTCGATAATACTTTGCTTCTTCCCTTGCACCAGATGCAATGAGATGGTATATGTACACTACCTTTTTCTGCCCAAGCCTATATGCACGACATATAGCTTGCCTTTCAACTGACGGATTCCATACCACATCCAGTAAAACAACCCTTGAAGCCCCAACCAGATTTATCCCTTCACGGCTTGCCTTTATTGATGCTAATAATACCCTTGCTTCACTAGTTGGATCATTGAAAACATTAATTGAGGATTGGCGCTGCTCCATACTATGCTTACCATCCATATACAACATCTCTTTTCCTTCATTCCAATTAAAATGATACTTAAGCTGGTCCTTTATAAAGGCTAAGGGTTCAAGGAATTGACTAAAAACCAAAACTTTTTCATTCACAGCCTCAGAAAGCCGAATGAGTTCAATTAAAAATTTTGCTTTGACTCCAGCCTCAAGATTCGATTTTTCTAATTTATGCTTGTCAGAAGGAAAATTGTCATCTCCACACTGAAGCAACAGTGAAGGGTGGAGAGAAATCAAAGATTCATAATGATCAAATTTGAAGTTGGACCTTACAAAATGATCACGGAGTTCCTCAAAGAGGCTCTTCTGCAGCTGGGATGGCTGTAATATAACCAAAGAGTCCCTCAGCCCTGGAAGTTTTTCTTGTAGTATGAAGCCTTTGTGTACATGAACAAATGGCCAAATCATATCTCTAACCTTCCTCAGTTTCTCATATTTCAGTCTATCATCAGTGACTTTAGTAATGGAACTCGTAAGAGATAACCATTTACCTTCTTTGTCTTCAAACACTGGCCTTGCCAAGCATAGCGTATTATAAAGCTCATAAAAATTATTTTGAAAAGGAGTTCCCGAAAGGATGATGCGCTTATCTGTTTTTATATTTGACAAAACCTGTAGGATACGACTATCAGGATTGCGAGCAACATGCCCTTCATCAAGGACTACAATACCAGGAACCTCAAGAAGGATCTTCCTGAAATGATTATCTTGCTCAGTCCTTACTTTATCCTTTTTATTAACTTCTCCAGCAAGCTTTTCAAACAGTGTGTAACTGATCCCCAGGATGCTTCTATCCTTTTTCCAGGAATACAACTTTACCATACGGATTACACTTAGGTTCATGTGTCCATCTTGCCTCAGCTTTTCCTTGCCTGACAACTCATTCTTGTTCAGATTGTGAAATGGGATGTCAAAATCCCATTTCCGGAACTCCTCTTCCCATGTAAGGAGCATGCTACGAGGAGCAACAATGACAGGCCTGCATGTGGGATGTAATTTCATGTATGTCTGAAGAAAAACAATGGTTAAACGGGTTTTTCCTGTCCCAGGAGCATGTGATATAATGCAGCCACTCCCACCAGCACAAGTCGTTTGATGTTTCAACTTCTGAAGATGAATTCCTCCAGCTATATTCTTCCAAATAAATTCAAAACCTTCACATTGATGTGGATACAAACTATTTTTTATACCAGGAATGATGTCCCACACGGTGCCTTCAGCTCGAAGTTGGGGATCACAGTTAGAGAGGGAATCACCAGACCAGTCTTGAGACCTAAGCTCATCAACGATGGAGTTGTTCATTGCACCTGAGTCTCTCCTGTCTGATTTTCGAACAGGATTTCTACTCTGCAATATGGAAAACCAAGTTTAAAGAGAAAAGAAACAGATATTTGATGCAAAACTTCTCTGTTATCAAGATGAAAAGAAAATATTGGTTTGACAGAAACTACCAGTCATTCAGCTCACTGGACTAATACAAACCTTCTTCACTCATATAAACATGAATACGAAAAAATTGTAAGACTTACAAAATCTGGTACAATATACTTGATTTCCAGTTGCAAGTGTGGGCAAAATTCACATCTAAGTCCAACTTCTTCATCAAGAATAAGCTGATGATACCCTTGATGGCAAAGGGTAGCTCTATCAACTTCATCTTCTAGAGGAAGGGAATCTTCATCTTCAACCTATTGATCAACATTAAACAATTAAAGTTTCACCAGTAACAAATGCACTCATATAAGATGCTAAATGAGGAGATGGAAGGGGAAAAAAAACTGGTCAAATTAGATAAGAAAAAAATTGAGCCTATATAAATGGTCATGATGTGTACAAGTAAAGGCTGGGAAGGGATGTTAAACAAAATAGGGTCCAATTAATGTATGCCCTTGGGGCATACATTAACAAATCCGTTTTTGGAAAAGTTTTATCAGGAATTGAAAAAACTGTCAAAAACTTTTTCAATTCTCGATAAAACTTTTTCCAAAAATGGTATACTATTGTTAGTAAAGTCCAACAAAAAACCAATAATACAAATGGTTTGACCTACTTTACCAATCACTAATGCTTTTAAGGTGTTTGGAGAATTTTAATTAACCTACAAATATCATTAGTGTTATGTTTGTTTTTTAGTCATGTTGATAACATAATCTAGTATTGACTTACGAACACATTCTCTAATCATAAATGCTACCAATAATGAACATAGTACAAATTTTTATTTGGGAAAGAATCCCCTCCAATTCCCTCCCATTTTTAGCCAGACATGTGACAAATGTCATTTATTTGTTTTTTAAATGCCACATGTCTTCCATCTAAATAAAAATTGAAAGGAATTGGAGGATTTAATTGGAGATACGTGTTGAAAGGTACTCTGAAAGCTCATGGCTGCCACATTGTAATTCAAACATCGTAAAGGCTGAAATTTTGGACCTATTTGATTCAATCTGTACCATTGTCCAAATTCAAGTATCCAAAATACAAGCAAAAGGCAAAAATAGAGGGCAATCTATTCTCCAGAGATAATAAGAATTAATGGATCGATTTGCAGTCCATCAATCCATGAATTTCAATGCATTCACCTTCTTTCAATTGCTAGCAATCACAGGAAAAGGCATGATAAATATTATAACCATATTGCTTCAACTCATTTAATTAAGTAAGAGAGTATTCTAGTGTAGTTCAGATATGACCTATTATATTGGAAACTGGGATGCTTATTATGTGGCAGACATCATGGAAATTAATTTCTATAAGCCAAATATAATATTCCATCAACTGCTGAAAGCTGTGTCCAAGAATGAATGCATTTAAATTATTTTTTATTAAACATATTAGGCCTTTTGTTATTAGAATTTGAAATGCAAGTTTAATTTCTATCAAATCAAATATCAGGATGCATAAAAGCAACCAGATGAACTCAACAATCAGTAAGCATTACAAACTTGTAGTCTTGACTATTGGGATCCTTAGTGACTAAGTTAATCATGACCAAAATCAAAACAGAATACTCAAATTCAGAATTTCACCAAAACAGAGGATTTTTTCATGGAATGCTTGGTTAGAACATAGATTTGCTGAATTATAAAGACTTCCAATAATAAATCACAAGATAAATTATTAATAACACTGTCACGCGAAACAGAAATTACTATAGTGCCTTGTAAACAGGTTTCAAGCAATATATATATATATATAGGCGTGCTGCTTCATGAAACCAACATACCTCAACAGCATCAACATAACCAATTTCACTCGATCTAAGAGCTAACTCCATATCAGCCCAAAGTTTATCCATTTCTTTCTCTTCTTCTGATTTCTCTGGTGGATTCGACTCCTGAATTCCAAAAGTGAACTTCAATGGGAGAGATATCTCAGCAACTGGTGGATTACTTTCATCTCTAAAAGAAACCAATTCTTCCAAACGATCTCCCTTCTCCAAAATGGAATCCGCAAGAATTGTCAAGACGTTACAATTTTTTGACAAACGGATGCGATTTCCCTTGATTGGTATCTTCAACTTCCCTATATCCTTCCCATGTAAATTCCTCTCACAAGCATCTATGTTGCCTCTGTAAGTTTTAAATTTCTCACTAGCAGACACAGATTTTATCTTACCAACATGACCAGTCTCATCATCACTAGAATAATCTTCACTCCCATCATTAGACCCAGCCTTCCCACCACCACTGCCAACATCATCAGCACCATCATCACTATCATCATGCCCGGATGAAGACTCCACTTCCTCCTCATCAACACAAAGTGGGTGACTTAAAGTTCCGAGCTTCATTTTCTTTTTTCCCAATTTTGATACAAAACAAGAACGGGTTCTTCGAGCCACACAATTATCTTCGTCATTCTCTACATCAACCAACATTTCCAATCCATACTTCCTCCTCTTCAACCCAACATCAACTCCTTTTGGCCTTCCCCTCCCATGACTCCCTCTCTTCACAACCTCAAATTCCATAGCATCTTCCCCTTTTTCCTCCTCTTCACCCCCATTATCCGAACTCAATTGCTCCAAACTAGCACAAGTTTCCAACTTTTCCACCTCATAACCCTGATCATCCTCATCATCATTGTCCTCTTCACAAGAGGGTGATTCTAACGATGAGTTTCCAACAGCATCACATAAATCATCAAACACAGCATCACATGAATCATCAAACACAGCATCACCACAACCATCCCCATCCTCACTACTCTTCCTCTCATCTATGTTCAAGCTACTAGTCTCACCCTTTCCTTTTCCCAATGAAACAGGTTCATCATTACCCCTCCTCCAATCAGTATTCAGTTCACCACTTTCAGTCACATCTTTCTCACTCATAACATCCTCCTCATCAACATCTATACAAATTACATCCTCGTCTCTCTCTTCCCAGTCAAAATCTCTTCCTTCACCCAAAATAACCACCTCATCATCACTATCATCCAGCGTAATTTCATCCACATTAGCCATTCCCTCAAAACCCTTATTTGAATTTCCCTTATTCTTCAACTTCAAACTCTCATCCCCAACAAAATCCATCAATTCATCTCCTTCACTACAATCATCCACATCAATCTCCTCCACACTACTATCAGACACGGCAAAAGACTCACTCTCAGACCCTAATCTCTCATAACCTTTAACCCCATCAACTCTATGGGGCCTGCTAGAACCAGCCAAGTCAACCCCATTACTCTCCTTCCTCCCCTTCTTCTTCTTCTTCTTCTCCACAATACAGTCTTCATAAAACTGGGCTCGCCCTTGTCTGGTCCTGCTAGCTATTGGCAAACTATAATCCATCCTTGTTCCACAAAAAAGTTCAAATCTTGACCTATCAGAATCCCAAAAAAGATTCAAACTTTAACAAAACAAAAAAGAATCAGTAAGAAGCAGAAATCACAAAAACACACGCATACAACAACAATAAAGAAAAAAAATAAACACGTACATACAGAGAAAACTTAAAAGCATGCGTCAGAGAGAGAGAGACTGTGTTACATTCAATAGAAATCAATGAAGCATTTGCAGAGACAGAGAGACGGAGACAGAGACATAGAGAGTAAAAAAGGCGCGAAGAATGCATGTAAGCAAAAGAGGTAATAGAAGCATAAGGGAAGAGTTTTGGTGTTTTCTCATTCTTGTAAACTCTTTGTCTTCACGCCATACTTGGCACAAGGTGACAACTAGAGTCTGTCTGTCCAATGAAAATCTTTCATTCTTTGCTCACAAATTCCCAAACTACCCCCTTAAGACCTTTTGTCTCCCTAGTAATAATGTCTCAAAAATATTATAGGTGCGGCCGTGTGCGAGAGAGCATCTCATCTCATGTGTTTGGTATTTGTGTGTAGTGGGATTGGGATTTTTTTTTAATATTCCTGTGAGAATGTGGGTTTTGGATTTCTTGGTCCCAGTTGAACTTTTATTTTTCCAGTACATATATTTGTCACTCGGCCTTTGGTGTGGTATGATACTATGATTTGATGTGGGGGTTTTTGTTTTTGTTTTTTTTTATTTATTATTATTATTTTTTTTTTTTATGAATTTGGGTTTTGGCTGTCTTGGCACCAAATGGGACTACCTTCTATTCTTTTTGTTCTTGAGTACATATATATTTGTCACTCACCTTTTGGTGTGGTCTGAACTTTGAAGTGATGTGATGTCCTGGTTTAGGGGTGCAGAGTGGTTGAAGGAAGAATGGAATGAATGAATAATATTTGACAGTAAAGTATGGGAAGCCACCATGACCATGAGTGAGTTTCATTGGGTGGATTAAAGGGTTTTATTGAAAGAAACAAATCAATAACTTGATTGATTGGATGGCCAAAACTTTTTTACTTGGAGACAAGGAATTGTCTCCCCATTTCATCAAATCGTCGGTTATTATAAATTTTTTATTTTGGGTTTTATTTTATATGATTCCTTGGTAATAATAATTTTAAAATGAAGAAAATATCTTAATTAAGAAAATGTTAAAACTTCTTTCTCCAAAAAAAAAAAAAGTTAAAACTAGAAAATTTAGAATTAAAAGCCTAGAACTAGTGTGATATGGTTATGAATAATGACATTTTATTTTTTTAAATTCATAATTGGAACCACTTTAAATAACATAATAAATGAATGTATAGCTAATATTTTTTGTGATTATTTTTTTGAGAATCAAATTATTTTTTGTAATTGATAACACATCATTTTATAAGTTTATATGATAAATTTTTTATAATCCTTAGTACTACTTCAAAATATTTGATGGTAAAATTAATTATAATAAACATATATGAGTTTAAGTTACACCTAGTATTTTAACTTGTATTATGCACAAGATATGATAAGTTGATCTTTAGGGTATGTTTGGTAACAATTTTTCTCCTTATTTTCTGTTTTAAAAAACAATTTTCAATTTTTGAAACTAAAAAACTTGTTTGGTAACCTAAAATTTACAGAAAACAAAAACTGTTCTCAAAACTCAATTTGTGAAGAAAATTGAAAACATGTAAAATGCTATTTTCAATTTCTAATTTTCAAAAGTTAATGAAAACACACATTTATTTTAATGAATTTATCTCATATAATGAGTTAGCATTAGAGTTCAAATACTTAAAACAACATATTTTAGTATTTTTTTTTTCAAAAAATGATTTTTTTAATTTCAACGAATTCGTTGAAATTAAAAAAATCATTTTTTTGAAATCAAAAACATGTTTGGTTCGAACCAAACATGTTTTTGATTTCAAAAATACAATAAATTTTTTTTTTATATTCCCAAAAACAAGTTTTTGAAAATAGAAAACAAAAATTGTTACCAAATATAACCTTAATTTTCTAAAAACTTTCAAGCATGGAGGATATAAAAAAGAAATGTAATCTAATGATAGATTTGTCAAAATTCACTTCCAATAAAAAGATGTTGAGTAAAATTGTAACCTAAAGTTATAACTAATTTTGTGGTTAAAATTTATCATTTACCTATTAATTCAAAAGAAGTAGCATGAAGTTAATATTTGTGTACCCATTTTACTCATTTTAATGACGTGGAACAAATTTAGGATACGATGTTCTTTCAAATCCCCAATAGATAATGTATCAATTGTTTCCTTTTATATTCCTTAAGAGCATATTCCAAACTTTTATGTTTTTCTAGGTTCTCAACATTCAAATTTTCCCCCCAAAAAAAAAGTTCCCTAAATAAACTTCTTCTTCATAATCCTTTCCAAGCTGCCTGAAGACTTCGATACATTGAAAAACAACACAAATTCCTTCATGACCACTCTGTTAACAATTGCAAAGGAAAAGCCCTATTTGATGCCTATATACAAAGCAAGGTCAACCATCATAAACAATGGTTTGGGAGGAAAAATTAAATGCAAAAGAAAATAACTACAATTTTTCTCTACTGGATTTGAACCAAATTGTTGATTATAAGAGCATCCACATTCATTTTTCTCAATTCTATCCTATTTTACCATCAAAAAACCCCTTTATCAGTTATACAATACCATTTTTCAATTCACCCAACATCCAATCTTCTATATTTCTATTCTATTCATTAAAATAATATATTTTCTCAATAAAATATATTTTTTACTTTTTTTGTTTTCCCAATTGTATCCTCCGGAAAAGAATCCCGTTACTTTAACCTTCACCTTCCAGACTGCTCCTCCACCATCATTCATCCATATCAACCCAGATCCTAGATCGGCGAAACTGGAAGAAAAAAAAAAAAAAAAAACCCATCACGCCGATCACGTATACCAGTAAACCCAGGAAAAAAAAAAAAAAAAAACAGTAACACCAATCTCGCCACAGCCACCACAGCTCCACCGACTCGCCACCCACCGATCTCCGCCACAGCCACCACAGCTCCACTAGTATTCAATCAAAATCCAATATCAAACCCAGCAAACCCATCGGAACAATTCCCCCAAATGCCACCTAAATCCGTTCCAAACGCCGGAAATCGATCGGACAAATTCCCCCAAACGCCAACCCAAACGCCAACCCAAATCCGACCCAAACGCCACCCAAATCTGACCCAAACGCCGGAAACCCATGAACAAACCCACGCCGGCACCACCAAAGCTGATCGAGCCTCCACGCTGGCACCACCAAAGCTGATCGAGCCTCCACGCCGGCACCACCAAAGCTAATCGAGCCTCCACGCCGGCACCTCCATCCCGTTGAAGAAGAGAGAGCAAGAACGAGAGATAGTAGAATGAAAGAGAAAGATAACGTAATTTTTGATCGGCAGTGATAGGAGAGAGAAATAAACTGAATAAAATTTTTTTTTTTTTTATACCATTGAGCTACAGTGCAATTCTAAACATAGAATCGCACTGTAGCTCCATCGTATTTTTTTTTGCAATTCTTCCATAACCCAACATTCAATGGACTTGACTTTTGAGCCTCAATGCTATACTACTTTAATATTTGGCATAGAAAATGGGTTTAGCCCATTCAATGCTGGTGCTCTAAGACCAACAAAGAAAGTAAAATAATTGAACTCAAAATTTACTCTGTACAGTTGTTGGCCTTCACATACTTCTAGCTAATAAGAAAATGATAAGTGCAAGAAGACAAAATTTTCTACAAAGTATGAACGAAGGTAATATACTAATAGTCACCACGATGATGAGCTTAACAACAAAAAATTGTATTTACTATGTAGTCGTGGGATGAATATGTAATTGGCCCACAATATGTAGGAAGTAGTTAAAAATATATAGAGCACAAAACCAAAGCATAAATATAAACATGTCAAAATAAACATATTTCGGAGGGTCTCTAGAGAAATATATGAGAAAGTATAGTTCATTATAGGTATATGTGTCTTTTTTCACAACTGAGTGGAACTCACCAACTATGAGGGAGAGGACTCATAACAAGATATGTTTTTCCTTTATTTAGATTTTTTTTTTTTTTTTAAGAAATTTATCTAGATCATGTTGGTTGAGACTTTAATTCCATCATCATTATTTTAGCTTATAGGGATTAAAAATTTAAAACAAATATTCCATCTAGTACTAGATTTGCAATTCATAAAAAAAAAAAAAAAAAAAAAAAAAACCCTTCTAGTACTTTTTACACGTAAGATGACCCAACTTGTCAAACAATCAGATTTTGAAATTTTTAGCACATTCAAAACAAACACAAACATAGAAGATAGGTCCATCTTCCATTTATCAAGAACTTTCAATTGCAAATCAGATGGAGAGAAAGGTTCACCTAACAATTGGTTCCCAAAAAAAAAAAACACAAATCCTTGACAATTGACATAAACAGTATAAGACAAATAGCAAGTCAACTGTCAACCTAATATTACGGATTGATTAAAGAGAAAAGGAAAAAATAAAAATAAAACAATGTTTTTTTTTTTTTTAAAGAAACACACACATATACAGTCAATCATAAAGGTAGAGATGTGATATGAATCGCATACAATTATTTTATCTTTTGAGAATCTAGTCGCAACAATTAATAATAATTGTCCTTTTTGGCAGAATAATTAACAATTATGACTTATAAGCCATACAAGTGACCCTTCAAATTAATCCAATATTGCCTATGTCACCAATCAATTAGAATTATTGCATCTCTCATTGCACATTGTAATTCATTACGCAACAAGATAATTTGGTATTTCAGAATCGGAATCACCATTTTTTATTTATTTCTTACAGTAATATATTAAAAACAAGAGGGGAAGTGAAACCTCTAGTTCTTTCTTTCATATGAAAGTGAAAGAGAGAAGGATTTTGATAACATCTGTATCAATCAAAGAGGGGAAGTGGGGGGACCATGTTAGTCGTACGAAAACTAGAATTGGTGTCCCAGATAAGTCTAAAAGTTAGATGAGAAGTCTACTTCAACTGTTTAAACCAAAAAAAGTATACTTCAAACATCCAAATATATCGAAAGGTTTTGGTATCCAAATGGTAATCTTTCAATTGAATCAGACCCACTTTTGTACATATATTCAGAGAACTTCATTGGCTATTTGATGTTGAAGCTTATAACTGTCCTGACTTCTGACTTCTGACTTCTGAGCCCTGAGCAACAATGTTTATTCATTCAAATCGGTTGCACAAGTACCCCAACTCATATTGGCTGCAGACAATCAATTGGCAATTTTCGGAATTACAGGCATTGAAGGGGTCAATAATTAAAAGGCTCTGTGTTGATATTGCATTCATTAATAAATTATTTTATGAAAATGTCGATACAATTTTTATGAAAAATATAAAAAAAATTTAAAGGATTAATTGTATTTTTCCTTTTTTTTAATATTTGAAAATGATTTTCTAAACAAATTCTCTTAAAATATTTGTTAACAAAATCCATAATTAAAACTAAATGTCAGTGATTTGTGAAGACCCCACCATTAATATTGCTTACTAAATATTAGCAAAATCCTTAATATTGCTTACTATGCTTAATTGCATCAATTGTTTTAGCCATTAACTAGCAATATAAGAAATGTCAATAGGGGTGTGCAGCTAACCCACCGATTCGCTAAAATCGATTTGATCCAATCCAACTTTCTGGGTTGAGCCGGTTTTTAGGAATTGGTGGGTTGGGTTGGATTGTTAAAATCTTTTTATAGTAAGTCTAGGTTCAGTGTAGATCAACAAATTCACAAATCCACCAAACCTAACTTGGCCCACCTATATTTAATAAATATATTATATGATTCTATTATTTACTTTTTTGTTTATCAATTGAGTTGGGATAGAACTATATAATATCCTACTAATTATAGAATAATAAAACTAGTTCATATTTATTGTGTTTCTCAACTAAGTTGAGATAAAGCAATTTGATATCTTATTAACTAAATGAAATGTCATTTGATTTTTTTTTTTTTAATATTTGTGTTGTTTTGATGCACTACCAATATAAATCTGTTGTTATTTGTATTGGTGTTAACTTTGAAGCACTAATAAAATAGTTGTGTTGAATTGGTGATGTGCTCAAGTTTCTTTTAGCTTATAAATTTGTTCTTATTTGTGTTGATATTGTATTAATGATTAATTAAAAAAAAAAATTGTTTAACTCAATCTAGGTCGGTTGGGTTAGAGCCCTATGATGAGTTGGGTTTGGTTAGATTTTTTTCAACCCAACTATAGTGGTTAGATTGAAAAAATTACTCAACCTTTCCCACGCACACCCCTAATTACAGAATGATTAAGGGAGGCATTTTGTTTGATAACATTGGTGGAGATTTTTTTTTTAATAAAAATACTGAAATTTTATTTAAAATAAAATAAAAAGACATTACGTTTTTTTTATGTGAAAAAGACATTACATTATTTGAGAGAATATGGGACTGTGTACATGTGTTTAAATACACGTTTTTAGTTTTTAAACAACATTACATATATTCTTACACATTTTTTCACCTACACGTATTTTAAAAAAATATAAACAATATTATTAAAAAAACATTGACAAACGACTCTATATTTTATGAAATAAGCGTTTTCTCAATTCAATTAAAGTGATTCAATATTTTTTTGTCAAAAAAATAGTATTCAATATTTTGAGCATTTTTTCCTATGAGTGAACGTGTTGATGCGATATACAATAATACAACTCACAAGTCACAACGTCTATTCTGATAATAATGTTAATTAATGACCCTTCAATTGAATGTCATTCTATTTTTTAACTCGATAATGACTGAGCGTTTTGTTGGGATGGTATGGAAAGCTGAACTTTGTTGCGATGGCGTGGAAAGCTGAAAACTGGTAGTGCCTCTCACTGGTACATTTTTCTTCTACTTGAAAACTTGATGATGACTGATCGTTTCATTACAGCCGTTCTACTACCACAACAAAATACACAATTTGTACTATAATTTGCCATGTGAAATATTGTGATTGATAGAAGGGTGATAATAAGTGTATACAGGACATTCTTTCACCAACCACAACTCACTATACGGGTGAATTGTATTACAAATTGTGCCTTCTGTTGCCCTGTAAGTTACCTGCTCTTTTTTCGTTTATCGAGGAGCTTTGTTACCTTTGAATAATATATATTCTTCATATTTATATATCCTTCCAATTATGCTTGAAACTTAAAAGAAAAGAACAATAACAAATAATAAATTAAATACTTCATTAATTCTTAAAATGTTTAGTGCCAATGTGCCACAATTATGACTCCAGCGTCCAACAAAAAGAACACAAATTGTAATAATTAACTAACACCATTTTTACATTCGGGGTGATAAGATTCCAGTCTGGACTTGAACCTAGATTGTAATCTATTTTACACATTAATTTTTATAAAACACTCACATCAGTTCATTTATTCTATCACCTCTTTTAATTAAAAAATCAATTTTCTCAAATTTGTTATTATTTCTCTCAACTGCCTCTATACATACACGCGCTCTCTCTCTACCCTTTACGCTCTCTCTCTCTCTCTCTCTCTCTACCCAATTTTTCTGATTTGTTGCTCTCTCTCTATACACATCTCTACCCATTTTTCAAATCAATTCTCTCTCTCTTGGTCTAATCCACATCATCTCGATCTAATCCACATCATTTCGATCACAAGCATTGATCCACAGCTCCAATCAGGCAAGACCCGACAAGCACCAATTTTCCTAGCTCAGATCAAGCTCCGATCGAGCAAGACCCACGAGCTCCAATCCAATTAAGCACCACGAGCTCCGATCCAGTCATGCAAGACCCACGAGCTCCAATCTAGTCAAGCAAGACCCACGAGCACGACCCACGAGCTTAGATCTCCCTAGCTCCGATCAGGCAAGACCCACGAGCTCCAATCCAGTCAAGCACCACGAGCTCCGATCCAGTCAAGCAAGACCCACGAGCTCAGATCTCCCTAGCTCCGATTAGGCAAGACCCACAAGCTCCAATCAATGTATCTCTGTGGTTTTTTTTTAGCAAGTGTATCTCTATGTTAAGCAAGCACCAATCTGTGTTTTTTGAGCAAGTGTATCTCTATGTGCATCTGAGGAAAAAGAAGAAGATGAGGAGAGAAGTTACTGAGTTTGTTGAGCACGAAGAAGAGAGAGAAAAAAAGGAGCAAACGAGAAATTGATAAAATAATAAATGGACGAGTATAGTAGTCATATGTATTTACACGGTTATTGTAGCTCGTGGATGGATCTGCATAATTTTGCACAGCTTTACACCCACTGATGCGGGTGTTTTTTGGGCCAAAATGTGTAAAATGGAAGAGTTTTTGTATTCTGGAAGAGTATCCACTGATTGATGTGGATGCTCTAAGTTTCAAAGATGTTCAATTAAGTCATTCTGTTTGATTTTGTCAACTGTACTGTTAATTTCATTTAAAAAAAAAGTGGTTAATTTCTCCATTTAAAATATTCATAAAATTAAATTAGCATAAAAATTATATTTTGAAGAAACAAAAGTTTTAAAAATAGAACTTCAATCTCTCCTTTTCTCCTCTCTCTTCTCTTTTATAATTTGAATCTCTCACACTCTCTCTCTAGGTCGGCCCCAAGGAGCTCCTTTTCAAGCTTTGTTCATGGCCGACCACCAAGCTTAGCCGCTCGCCACTTCTCACCGATCACTATCTGACTATCATTGCTTGGTGGTAGTCATCTTTCTCTTAGCTCAGTTCGACTAGGCCAATCTCCTTCTCCCTGTGTTTTCTCGTCAAACCCTCATTGGAGTTCCAACCCACCGCTGGGCTGTTGTGTTTGGTTGGTTTCAGAGTCTTTTGGATTTTGTGATCAACCTGATTTTGCGATCAAGCTTACTAACAAGCCTATAAGTAAATCTAAGTTCAACTTGATTTGTATCAGGCCCTAATGTTCATGAACAATTTTTTATTTCTTTTGTCTTTTTTTCCCGTGTGGGATTGGCTCGTTTGTTAAAAAAGTTTTAAACTAAGGCTCAAGTTTGGCTTGTTTATAAACAAACAAATATGAACGAACTTTTTGTCAAGTTAAGCCCGAACTGTTTAAGAACAACTTAGTTCATTTACAGTCCTAAAAATCACAACTTATGATGATCCAACTGAGGAAAAGTATGATGGGAAATCAAGATTCATTCTTTTTAGGATCCATTTGGTCGGAGGAGTGGAAAAATGAGAGGATAGAAAATTATAGGAGAATGGAAATGTGGGAGGATATAAAAGATTTTATTGTCTCTCCTATTTCTTTGGTTGAGAGTGGAAAAGTAGAGAGATGAAAAAAATGAGTTTGAATAAATTTACTCATATACCCTTGTTAAAAAATAATGCCCAATTAAAATAAAAAAGTAACAACTAACCACAAAAAAGAGCAATCACCAAAATTTATTAAAAAAAAAATCACATCTAGTTAAAAGAAAAAAAACAACTATCATGCCCCGACCCTAGAAAATCAAATGAAAAAAAAAAAAAAAGAATAGAAGAAGAAAAAAAGAAGAAGGAAGGTCAACGTTACTCGCTTATTGCCCAAAAGAGGGGAAAAACAAATGGTACCAGGCCTAGAAAAAAAAAAAAAAAAAGGCAACGTTAGGGGAGAAGAAAAAAAAAGAAAAAAGAAAAAGCAACCCATATGCATGTTTTTGTCGATAAAGAAAAAATTCATTTTCATTCAATTTTCTCTCCATTTTGGGGAGAAAACATTTTGGTGGGCTTGGGAAGAAAATGTTGGAAACAAAGTTCAAAAATTGCCCAAATTAATTAAACAAATACAAAGCAGATTAGAGATATAAGACAAGAGTGTAGAGAGATATAAACTTATCGATTTGAACTAAGGTACGGAACTTAATCCGCTGTCCTAAAGAAGCGATTTCGCCCCCACTGGAATGACTCCGTCGATGCAAATAACTCAGGCGGTCGCTCTCCTGGATACATCGATAGTTTTGTTTGTGATTAATGTGCACTCACAAACAGAACTTTGATATTTGTTAACAGATGCCCAATATAAAGATTAAAGAAAAATATAGGAAATAGTATTTTTGATAAGTGTAATTTTGTTTTCCTGCTTTTGGCACATTTGAAAAGAGGAATGACCTTTTTCGTTATATAGAAGAGCTAATAAAGAATTAACCAAACTTACACAATTAGCTAGCCTCATTTGTGATTTACTTTCCATAGAGAATTCCCTAATTGCAGCGGGTATTTTCTAGATGTTGAAAGCAATAAATCTTGCAAGAGTGAATAAGGAAAGAGAGGGCGGTGGACTTAGGAAATTCTACCAATAGAGGAGTGATTTGAGGGATTTTGTTCCCTTGTCATCGGAGCTGCTCAAAACAGAGGTTTTATGAAAAGGAATCAATGATATTAGGGATTTGTTTTTGCTAAATCGCCACATACTGGCTGACTTGCTTTATCATGGGCTTGGGCTAGTTAAACACATACTTGGGCTTCCAAGAAAAGGGTTTAAAAGTTATAAATATGAGATGGATTCAAATTACACCTAGTCTAACTTCATAAGAATTACACATTTTTTATACCATTGATTACGATTAAATCTAAGGGTCAAAAAACATTCATGGTAATGACATTTATTGCTCTCGAGAAATTAGCCAATTAAGCATTAGCTCTTCTTAATAAAGGGGGAAAAAAACATAGCATTAACGTTCATTCTTCTCCTCTTAGTCATCTTCTTCCTCTCTCACATCTTTCTTTTTGCCATATGTACTTTTTGGCCTCCACCATTGATTTCTTTACGGTAATGTCTTAAGGTACTTGAAAATTTTAGAAATACATGGCCAAGGTCACTATTGTTTTAGAAAATGATTGTGAAGGCCAAGTATTTCTAAGGATTAAAAACACGGACAAAGTCAATTAAAGAAAATTAGTGATGTAACAACGTTATGTTTCAGCCATGTCATCATCTCCCGCCATGGCCTTTGAAAGATCTTAAAAATTATGGGCTCTCTTCCATCAATATATGCAAAGCATCATGGTTTATGGCAAAATACGCTAGTACTTTTGTGGCGTGATTTGTCTCTGGATGATCAACATTCAACAGCAACATTCCAAGGACCACCATGGTTAATGCCCTCCATGATATGGCCCCAAAGTTTTCTCAATGCTCAACACACACAAAATAACAATTTAATTGCTAAACTCAACAATGAAAGTCATGGCAAACCTAAGTGCTAAATATACAACCAACATCTAGCTTGCTCCCTTATGATTTGTTTGCACGAGAACAAGAAGGTGATGTGAGAGAGGAAGATAAGAAAAAGATGATGACAAGGAGAATAGAGAAAGACAATGTTGGGTTTTTTTTTTTTTTTTCCTTTATTAAAAAGAGTTAATGCTTGATTAGCTAATTTTTAGAGAGCAATAATGATATTACCATGAGTGTTTTTTGACCCTTAGATCTAATAACAATCAATGGTCTAAAAAAGATGTAACTCTTATGAAATTACACTAAGTGTAACTTGAACCTGTCTCTATAAACATATCTAACAGAAAATATCTAAGTCCCACTATTTATTTTCCTTCCTTCTAATTCAACCAGACACACTTCATAAAAGTTTTCCTTCCCATTTTCTCTTTAACGTTTTTCATCCACCTTATTTTACCACCAAACAAACACACAGGATAAAAATATTGATGCAAAAATCAAATATGAAGACATGAGGAAGAAACTAATGGTAACTTTGCTTTTTGCCTTTTTAGAATGAGGTCTTTCGAGTAATTTGTGTTACTCGACCACTCAGTCTCTTGCATATTTTCAGTTTTCTTCACAAATTGAGTTTTGAAAACAGTTTTTATTTTCTATCTATTTTGAGTTGCCAAACAAGTTTTTTAGTTTTAAAAATAGAAAATTGTTTTTGAAAACAGAAAATAAGGGAAAAAAACAATGACCAAACATACCTTAAGTTTCCTTTTGAGTCATGTCTTCATGTGTGGCATATCCGCAAATCTAATTTAGTCAAAAAAATTTCATTTAATTAAGTTTCTTTTTGAATTATGGACATGATTTAGTCAAAAAAACAAAGGTCCATAACTGATTAATTTCCTTCCATTCTTGCTAATATATATTTCAGCTTCTTCGTCATGCACAAGGTAAAATTAATCTCAAGGAAAATCTTATTTATCTATGACATTTTTATATGTTTACGATATTCACATTCTAAAAGTATATTTTCAAAATTTTATTTTCATTTTTTGCTGTATAGGAAATAAAGCCAAAATAGTGAAACAAAAATAGAGAAAGTTTCAGATTGAATGGGAACCTGCATAGCTGAAATTCCTGGGTTTTCAGTACACTTTCTAAAAACAAAAACAAAAAAACTATCCATGTCATCAACAAACGTCTACAACGGCTCCCTGCCCCGGAAGCCTCATTTAGTACTGGTTTTGTTAACCTTGGATTTAGAGTCATCGAGATAGTGTTGATGTATGTATGAAAGAAAACCCCAGATTGCCAACAACAGAGCCATCACCTTCACTCCATCCATCTTGTCATGAAAAAGTATTACCGCAAGAATGGGAACAACAGGCAAAGCCAATGTGCTAATGACATTGCTGAAGAGGGAAGATATATACCTCAAAAATCAACCCCAACATACCTATTGAAGAAATTTGACATGTCACAGCCGTCCATATTAGAGTCATCATATAGGATACCCTTCATTTGCCCAACAATTTCCATTCTCCGCTTGCAAAAAGTCCTACCGAGCAGCAACATGTTGCTAAAAATGATGCGTATATTTGCATATCCGACACAGCAGAGAAAGTTTCATCTTTTATTACTCTTTGGAAAGACAGTTGTAATAAAAAAAATTAAAGGTCTAATGAGTATGTTGCAGATGCACCGAGGGTGCAAAGAAATCCAATTACATACTTTCCTTTAGGGACTCCAAACATGTTTTCAAAGTCGATATTGACTGCAAGAAGGGATGCTGATATGGTAAGAAGGACGAGAGAGTTGAGTATAAAAGATTTTTTGTAAATTGAGGAAATAGGAGAAGAGGGCATTAAAGGCTAACTGGGTTGCACTTAGTAGAGCATAAGTAGAGACAGGGAGGTATAAGAGTCCACATGAATTCATCAGGTTATTAAATGTCAACATTAGGCTAAAACCAAGGTAGAGAAAGGCAAGGGTGTAGAAAGGTGGCGATTTCATGGAGGAAGTGTTTAAGAGGGTGCTTGGAGTGGATCTCAGCGAGGGTGAGAAGAAGAATAGGAGAGGAAATTAATAAAATTGGGAAGCCTGCTGATTGAACAAATGTTTCCATCCATTTGCTATTCCCATCTTGATTATAGTGTAATCTTCCCAATAGAGTTGCTGTAGTCTGGCCAGCAACAAGAAAGGAGTAAGCGGCCACACGAAGCCACCACTTGTAATGTCTGAGTCTAGGAAGTTTCATTAGGTTAGTAACAAAAGTGCCTATATGAGTTTTGCTCTGTCATTCATCAGCTAATCATGCGCAAAACATAGAAAGAAATTATACGCAAGTATTAGCCATATAGTTGTAAACCAGTCCAGAGAACAATTAATTAAGATTGGTTTCAATCATGCATGTTAGAGTAGTGACTGCCTTAGTTGACATGTTTACTACATACAACCTGGAATGGATAATAGGAATACATGGTTTTGGCTTTTGATTGCTGCCTAAAAGCCTAGGAGTAATAGACTACATGTAACTCTGGAGGTTTTCTTTATGTATATTTCATTAATTACTCATACTACTTTAATGGTAGATAATGGTGCAGATGCTTCTTTCTTTTATGGCTAGTTTGGATTGAGGGGAAGAAAAGTAGAATTGACTAAAAATTGTTGGTTTGAAGAACTAGAATTGATATGGCTCGGATTTACTAATTAACAGAAAGAAAGCTTGAAGTAACTCTTTATTTAATAAAATATATTTTCAAATCAAAATAAGATGTACTCAGAGCATTCTTATCAAGAATTGCAAAAAATTTAACATTTATCATCTTAAAACATTACTTTTTCAATTTTAACACTTCATTTTACAATATACCATACATCAAAACTTCTATTTTTTTTACAACTTCATTTAAATATTATTTCTTTATAATTTTTTATTCCTTTTTTGTTTTTATTTTTTTCAGCCTCTCATTCTCTGGTCTCACTGTCTCCGTCTCTCCCTCTCGATCGGTCTCATGCCGACAGACCAATCAAGTCGACGATCCACGCCGATGAGACCGATCAAGTCGACGATCCACGCCGATGAGATCGATCAAGTCGACGATCCACGCCGGTCACGTGACCCACGAACCCAGACCCACAAAATCGCCAGAGCACATCATCATACCACAACCCAAAACGCCAAATCCATAACCCGCACAAACCGCCGAATCTAACATCAAACCACAAACTAAAAAATAAAAAAAAAACCACTGTTCAACAATTAATCAGCGAGTTTGGCGTGTGGGGACTAATATAGCTTTGCTCACCTTGAGTTCCCCCAAAAAATAAAATATTCACGCTGCAGCTCTTGAGTAGCCTCCATGAAGATCTAGAGGATAAAAAGCTAGCTAATTAAAAAAGCTTATGGGTGAGCATGGTTCAAAATTTTTAATTTTTAATTTTTTTTGAAAAATATGAGTGTTTGGCTATAAAGGGAAAAAATTATATATATATATATAAGGAAATTGTTTGTTTTAATTACCTTTTTAATAATAATAATAATAATGATGATGATGATGATGATGATGTTAATTATAATTGTAGTTTATTATTAGAGAAATGATATGTCCACAATATTTTTACAATATTTTTACAACAAATCCTAAGTAGCAAGTTATTACTGATTATTATTATTAGGGCAAAAATGTAATCTTAATGTTAGATTCAAATTTGAACTAATAACAACTAATCACCTGTGATTTGTTGTGAAAATATTGTAAAAATGTTGTGGATGTAGCATCTCTCTTATTATTATTGTGACTTTTTGTCAATAATATTACTCTTTTAATTTTCCTTATAATAGAACACACAATAATTAAAACTCAATAATTTTGGTAGTATAAATCTCTGAAATAAATTTTTATGAACACATGACTTCTGTGGACTAAATAGAAGCTTAACTCATTTTTAACCAGCCTGGTCCAGCCATGTATGGGCACTTTTTTTTAGTCCTTTATAATTGTTTTTTTGGGCCCGGGGGTGGGGGGGGGGGGCAAGAATTATTATAAAGCTGTAAACGAGACGAACTTTATCAAGTAGTACATGTTGAAGCTTGGCTAATCAGGAAAATTCAAAAGCTCAAGTTTGGCTCAAACTCGTGACAAGCCTAAAAATGGCGTATGAGCTTGAGCACATGGGAAAGCCAAAAAACTTGAGCTTGGCTTGGCTTGGCTTGGCTTGGCTTGATTAATTAGTCAAGCCAAGCTCAAACATAATATCAAGCTCAAACTCAAGTTTAAGTTAAGCTTTTGAGCTTGAGATCTAATAAAATTACATTATTAAATGCTTAAATTTCTAAAATTAAGAAGAAGAAAAAATGTAGTATACTCATTTTATCATGCAACTAGTCCTACTTATGATTAGTCATTATTCAAATTAAAATTTTACATAATTAAATTCATTCATTCATCATTTCTTGTCTATAGCTTCAGCAATTGTTTAAAATACAATTTTTACATTCACATTAGATGGCGAAGAACTGTAAAAAGATTTGTTTGTAACTATTATAAACGAAAAAAATACTAACATGTTTCATAACTTTACTTTAGATGATTGATACAAGGAAGGATCATATGTGGTCCACTTAATTAATTTAATTATTTTTAATTGTAATTTTAGTCTAAAATGGTTCTTAATCAGTTTAGAGGGAAGGAAAAAAAATTAAAGTAATGGGTAGTGGTTCCATGTTGGCCATGTTATTATTAAAATATGTGTAATGAGTATATTTACCGAACACATATAATCTTATAAATGAGTCTATACTTGAATTGTTTTGTATCAACCCTAATAGCTCATAAACTTGTTTGTGAGCAAATTTTTATACTTGGGCTCGGCTTGTTTATTAAATGAGATTAAAACTAAGGTTCAAGCTTAGCTTATTTATAAATAAACAAACGTGAAAGAGTTTTTTATTAAACCGAGTTTGAGTTGTTAATAATCAGTTTGGTTCATTTCTAGATTTATAATTATTGTTATATTAGAAATAGTCTTTATAGACATCAAACATAAAGTATGGTTATTAATTATAAAACTATTTGTAATTAATTAATTCTATTTGTAATTTTTATATATTAAATTATAAATTTCCTAGGTTTTACTTTTCAAGCAGTAGAAATTGTGGCTATTAAAAATTAACAAGGACCGAATTATTTTCAACACGTGCTTTTGTCAAACGCAAAATGCTTCACTAATATAGCACACCACACACGAATGCACCGAAAGTTAACCAGAAGACGAGCCTCATACGAAATAGTATATTATTGTTTGCACTGCTTTATTGTGATATTGATAATGGAAGGGACAAATCCTTCATTTGCCACCAGATGAATATTATTTTTGTCCATTTAAGAGACCCCATTGCCTTTCTACCAAAAAAAACAGAAAGAGACCCCATTGCAAGTAAACATTTTGACTATAACAACCCTTATGATTGTCGAGATATCTAAGTTTTGACATATACCTCTTAGCATGACTTGTTTACATTTTCAAAGTTACCTAAACCTGTCTTATAATGAATTGCCAAGAAAAGTAAGCTCAATTTCCAGACTAGGAACCTATCAAGATTCATAGTTCTATATTGGATGTTGCATCTCCTAGGCACATTTGTGTAAGTGGAGATCCACAGTGAGTGAGATTGCCCATGAATTTGGAAGGCTTGAAGTTCTAGAGTTGATGCCTATTAAAATATTTTGTTCAGTTCAATAACCAATATAGACCAACTCTAGGTAACTCAGAAAATATAAAACCATATCCTAACAGGTATAATCCTAAAAGTCGATTTCTCAATAGATTCAGGGAATTAGAAGGCAAGGTGATCCCTGTTTCCTTTCTTATTCATTCTAGCCTCTAAAGTTTTATCGAGATTTTTATGCAAGGAAAAGTTAATTGGGAAGCTAAGCGGCATAAAGGTGAGTCAGTCAAGCCCATCAGTATCGCACTTGCAATTTGCATATATATGATCTCCTTATTGTTGTTAAAGCTAGGGAGGATACCCTAATCGCAGTAAAGGAACGTTTAGATAAATATATGAGGTGGTTGGGGCAAGAGGTGAATGGTGCTAAATGATCCAACATGTTTTTTAAGTAAAAATGTAACGACTGGAGATAGATCTCATCTATCTTATATCATGGGTTTTAAACAATGTGTGCCGATTTTAATAAAGCGTTGGTGACCAAGTTGGCATGGGAACTAGCTGTGGACAAAGATTTTCAAATGCAAATATCTTCATGGGAGATCCTTTTAAAGGTCTCAAAGACCCAGCAACTATTCCTGGGTCTGCAAAGACATTTTTACATGTGAAAGGATTTGTTGTTAATACTTAAAAAGGGCTGTGTTATGAAGTAGGGAACGGGCGAAACATTAGCATATGGGATGGACCCATGGATTTCTGAAGTAGACGAGTTTAGACCTCGACCAAAAGAAAACTAGTCAACAAATTTTGCTCTAGTGGCTGAATTAATTGATATGGAATCCAAGCAATGGGACCGTTCCAAACCAATGGAAGTCTTTGATAACAAAAGTTCTTAATATCCACATTCCATTCCAAGACAAAGATGATCAAATCTGTTGGGCACCAAGCACAAATGGTTCCTTCTCCGTCAAAGAAGCTTATCATCTATCTTGATCAACAAAGAAGATTTACCTCCAAAACCCGTCTCCAAAACAAGGATTGGATGAAACTTTGGAATGTTAAAATCCATGAAAGACTACTACCAGCAAGGGGAGTGCTACTATAGAGATTTCAGGTACAAGAACAATAATGCATGCTTGCTATGTCAAGAGAAGTTGGAAACATTGGTGCATGTTTTTGCACACTGCACTGTTGCAGAAACTGTGTGGGCAAACTCTAGATGGCCTTGGTGCAGACTGCAGCGGTTTGTTATCAAAGCTGACAGCTTAGAAACAAGGTGCTTCATGATAAGATGGGTGTTGACCCAATTGCTTTTGTGAGAGAAACTAATAAAGCTTTTGATAGTCACTGGAAAGCTTGGAAAGAGCATGCTCTGTACCTGAAAAACCTTGCATGCTGGAATCCACCCCTCCGGGATGGATTAAAGTCAACTTCAACGCAGCAGTGTCTCCCCATGCTTGGACGCAAACCATAGACCAAGGTAATTCACTTTGGGTAGAGGCAGGTGCAGGATATTTTGTTCTTGTGTTAATAAAATTTTCTTATTAAAAAAAAATTAAAAATAATGAGTCTAACTTTCTAAAGAGAAAATAATGAGCTATTGTGGTTTCACCGTTGTAGTATGCTCTTGAAGATGTAAGTGAAGCTTAATATCCCATTTTGAGTACTTGCATTTTCATTTGATACATATATATATATATATATATATATATATATTTCTTGTACAGGTCACAAGATTCCTCAACATGCTTGAGAGGTGATGTATGTCATGTCTAGGATAGATTTGGAGGTAACGAGTATTGGGAGAAAATAGAGTACTTATTGACAATTGAAAGCTGAGGAGTGGAAATTAATCCACTATCTTAAAAAGTAATTTCGCTCTACTGGATGTAGTTTATATATCTTTGGTGCAATTTGGTTTCGATGATTACCCCAAGATTCAACGGTGAGTTTCAGTTGTGTGCACTCACAGACCAAAGCTTCGAGCTCCTATCAATGCCCAAAAATAAACAATAGGAATTGAAACATTTATTTGTCTTCAACGACTCTTGACATTCAGTGAGGTAAATTAGTGATTGTGGGAGTGTGGAGATAGAGTTGGAAGGAGCAAACATTTGGGAGGAGAGAGAGAGAGAGAGAGAGAGAGAGAGAGAGAGAGAGAGAACATGGGTGGCCCTTCCAAAATTTTGAAATTCTCCTTAATAAATATATAATTAATTTAATGTTTTCAAAATTTAGTCTACAAAAATAAGAGTTAATTCCTCCAAATATTTGAATTAGTCCAATGATAATCTTAAAAATAATAAATGGTCCAATAGTTATAGAGACATAACTTTATTTTTCGTAATTTTATTTTTTATTGTAAAATGTGCTCTTATATCTGTTAAACATTTAATATAGGTTGGCACCAAACATGTTTTGATCTATCTTTTTCAACCTATTATGTAGCGACTAACAAGTCATTGACTTATTAAAAAACATCTAATGCGTTAGAGTAAGATAGCTTCAAATATGCTTGGGGTCTAACTTATTCTTCCAAATTTTGGATCATTCATGTTTTTGAAAATTTCATTAGTTTAATTGAAAGATTTTTTACATACTTTAGTATAAAATTTGATCATTTGTATTGAAAATGAAACTTTTTAAGAATTTCACTATGAAAATGGTAAAATAAATTTTATTTTATGAAAGATCGCCATCAAACATAATTTTGATTGAAAATACTAAACTCTTTTCTTGTTGGGTGTGTGTGTGTGTGTGTGTGTATATCTTATCAAATAAAAACATGTGTGTGTGTGTGTGTGTGGGGGGGGGGGGGGGTTAGTGCCACAACTTGACCCCCCAAACTAAAGGTCGTCAATGGGTAGGGTTGGGCCGGCTCGGCCCATTTTCACTTGGTCCATGGTCATAATGGGCTAGCATAGTGGGCTATTGACTAGTTAACGGGTTAGGTCAAGCTGGGCCGAAAAAAAAAACCCTAGCCCACGGGCAATGCCAATTTTGTCTTTAGCGAGCTAAGCTACTGGATTGGGCCTAATAGGTTACCCATGAGTAGGGTTGTCCATCAACTCGTCAGACCTAACCTATTAGCATAACTCGATCCGACCCAAAAGCCCATGGGCAGATCTAAATGCCCAGACGGGTTGGGTGTGGGTCTATAGTGTTAAAAATTCAATTTTCGGTTCGGGTTCCATATTTGCTAACCCATAGAAATCGACCCGACCTGTGAGAAACTTAAAAAGAAAAAGAATGGGTTTCACAATTTCACTTTCCACTCACCATTTTAGACTTTCAACATTTTTCTATTTTACGTTCCGTCTCTCTCTCTCTCTTTCTCAAATCCCTAACCCTAGCCCCTTATTTCTACCACCATTGTCAAGTTGTTTGTGTTGCCGTTGTCGTTGACTCACTCAATGTCCTAGGTTTGGTCTGGCTCAAACCCTCTCTCTTTAAGCCTCCTCTGATCTACCATTTGAGGTTCTGATCTTGTGCATCTAATGGTGGGTCAAACTTTTTTTATTTATTTATAATTTCACATTGATCTTGTGATGGATGTGGTGATGGTGGGTGATGGAGTGGTGGTGGTGCTGGTTTAGTTTTTTCTTTCTCTTCATTTTAGTCTCATAGATCTAGTTTTGTGGACTTATTTATGTTAATTGATTTCTGTAGGTTTGGATTGTGATTTTTGGTTTTTTGATTTCTATAGGTTTGAATTGTGATTTTTGTCTTTTGGGTTTTTGATTTCTCTCGATAATCTTCAAGGTTTTTTTTTTTTTTGAAAATCTCTCTATGTTCTTTGGG